>CM061136.1:183453643-184053643 GCA_030789695.1 Scilla litardierei | reverse complement strand
CTTTCAATGTCATGGAAAATGTGCAACATGTGCTATAACTATTGAAACAAGAAACATGTTAAACGTAACAGATGATATAACAATTCAAACATGGAACGTGTAGCAGGTGTTATATCAGTCTAAACTCGAGTGGCATACAAGTACATGGTAAGGTATGGGTAATATGTTACAGGTGATACAACATTCTAAGCATGGATGGGATGTAACAGTAATATAACATCCTAAGCATGAATATCGTGTAGACTAAACATGCCACAAGTAGTGTAACGGTCTAAACATGGATACCATGTATCAAGTGATATAACTGTCAATAGGACAAAAGCCCGTCATCACAACTAACATGGCTCTTGGCCTAAACCGGACGAAACCCAACAAGTAAGAAGAGCAAAAGCCCAACTCCAACCTAATAAGGTAAAGCCCATGCACACCCCAACACCAAACACCATCTCCTAAATCAACGGCCTACTCCAAATTCAACACCCATCACCCAAAGACCAAGCTAACAAGCCAACACCAAGCTAACACTATTATCCATGACCAACTCCATGCCACCTAAGCCAATCATCCAACACTAACATCGGTGACCTACACCAAGCACAACACCAAGCCACACAACAAAGGTTGAAGCCTCATCCAACCATCCCACAGTAAAGTCCAAGTCTCACTTCATCATCAATCCACCAACATCATCGCCAAGTTAAACCCAAAGACATGGCCAACATAACAGATGAACAAAGCCCAAGATAGTCATGGTCAAGGGCAAGGAGCCCAACAGAACTCATGGCAGAGCAAGGAACCTACTGCAGGGGCTAAGAACCCAAAGAAATGTCATGGCAGTGGGTGGAAGCCCAAGGATAAGTCACGGTATAGGCTATGGCCAAGGGGTGGTCATGGCAGTGACATGGAGCCACGGTAGGGGCAAGGGAGAACCACAAAGATCACAGCATGGCAAAGGGAAGCAAAGCCTCAGCCAGTTACGACGAGGGGCTGAGAGCAAGTTTGAGTGAATTTACCAAAATCGGAGAGCCAGAGGGTTCGCCAAGTCCTGCCGCCGGACGTCAAGCAGTTGTGGAAGCTCACCGAAATGAGGAGGCAAAATTGATGAAGCATTGAAGCAATATTGAGTCTTAACCCTCAAACCTAACTCAATTCCTTAAGAAATATTTGAAAGAAAATATTTCTCATGAAGTTAAAATCCTTGAGTGTGAAGAGAAAATATATAAAGGTAAGAGTGTGTGTCGTGTCGATGAAGGGCAGCTCGCAGTTGTCGGAGCGACGCATGGAAAAGAGGGAGAGACCGGGGCAACTAGGGTTTGACGGTGTGCAATGGAAAAGGGTTTCGCAAGAGAGAGGGAGAGGCGGTGGTGGTGCTGGCGTGTTGCGAAGGGGCGGCAGGTGGCTGGGTTTGTCAGGCGACGTGTGGAGAGGCTCGGATATTCTTCTCGCCGAAGGAAGAGAAGAGGGAGAGAGAGTCATGGGTTTGCCCGAGGAGAAAGAGTAGGTAAGGGAGATGCGGGTTAAGTTGGGGTATTGGCTTGGGTTTGCTGGGCTGGGAACTAAAAGAAAGAAAAGGAGCAATAAAAAGAGATTGAGCTGCGGGCTCTGTGGGCTGGGCTCGGACAAAGGAAAAAGAAAAGGAGGAAAAAAAGGAGAAGAATGAAGCATGGGTGGGGCTGTGGACCGTGGGGAGAAAGAAGAAAGAAGGAGAGAAGAGAAGAAGAAGAAGAAGAAAATATGGAAAATTGAAATTTGATTTGTAGAAAAATTCGGGATATTACATAAATTAATAATTAATTTGGGTTAAGATCAAATTGTTTTTTAAATTTTAAATTTTGTTTTCAGTAAAATTTAGTTTCAGATGCAACATTAAATATCTTCCATAAGCATGCGGCCAAGTCAGACCAGTTAGAAAATTATATAAGTCCTGACATAAAATTTAACTTCAGCCATTGATCACGAAAAAGGAAAAAAAATCATGAGCATTTTCATGCTCCAAAAAGTAAGATGCTAAGAGGAGGAAGAAAAATAATTATAATGCACCAACTTAGTGTCATAATGAATTATGTGGAGTACAGCACAGACTTCTGCACGTTATTGAACATAAACAAGCCAATGAGTAATGCCACACAAAGGCATGTGCTACATGTGGAAATAGTCAGATAAAGAAGACTGCCACATAAGCTAGTGACAGCTGACAACTAGTAACATCTGAAGTAACTCTACATACCAAACCAAAATTCTGGGAAAAAACTCACTCGAATGGAGCAGTCCAATCATTTGTCAACAAAGCGCAAGCGACAATAAAAACTGAATACTTGAGCCGAAGCAGTTAGAGAAAGTAGCATAGACTTACAGCAACTACAGGCAACCTCAAGTCGAAGAAATATCAAAGACAACCAACATATGTAATTTTATCGTGACCCTAAGATAGGTCTTCACACTGGAAATCAAGTAGTTTTAAAATCTAAGGACTCTTACCCAGAAAGAAGCTGACAAATACTCTAAAGTTCATGTAAGAGGCAAGCCATTTCACAAGGACAAGGGATGAAATAAGATTTATCTGGGACATTGGTAGTTTTTGGTCCACAATATAATTGAAAGAGATCATGGAAAATAAAATAAAATATTTCTGTGATTTTTATCATATAGAATTTGAATTTATACCAAGGTTGCAAGACCATGACCAGCCAATGCTCCACCAATGACACCAAGAGGTGAAGAAGCTGCAGCAAGTGCTGTAAAGGAACAAGATTTTATACAGTCAAGTTCAGTTATACCTCCTCCAAGAGCAAGCTAAGCAATATGTAATACTGACCTATTGTGGAGAAAAAAGATTTGTCACCCCATTCAGCAACAAAAACCAAGAAAAAAGTACTGATGACCGTGCTGGCAGCCGCCACAATTCCAGCACCATTTGCTGATAATTCTGAAACAGCAAGCTCTGCCTGAGTGGATTGAAAATATTACAAAGTTCAGAACAGCACACAATCATCAAGAACCTGCATTAAATACTCAAAAGACAGGCCAGCTCTCCCAGACTCTCACACACGAGAAAAAAAAGAAACAAGAAAATCATTGAAAACTCATCAAGTACAAGTATGCAAACTTTAGTATGTATCAAAAACAGATATAAGTATGTTTCCATAAACCAATTGTTCTTTCCATGACCAGCTAATTCTGATTCTATGCCATTCTTCTAGATTTTTTTGGGTTAACAACTCAAAAAAAACCCCCCATTTTTACTATGGAGTCTATGAAGTCAACCCCAATTTTTGGGATGAAAGCTATGATGATGATGACGACCCTAGAGCCGTGAAATCACCTCACCCGTGAAATTTTAATTGTTTTATGCCTAAAATGCCATGTACGGTTCATCTTCCTCTACCAACCCCATGATCTCTCTCAGCAAACCCACGAAAAAATAATCGAAAATCAAAAGGTGGACAAAAATCACCAGCAACCTCTGTCGTCATCACCCTCGTTCATCTCTACTTTCACCTTCACCATCACCCAACACCACAATCTCCATCTCAACCACCATTTTCATCAATTCCCTCATCGTCGCCACATCTTCACCAACTCTCCATCGTCACTACAACCATATTCTTTAAACCCATCACCCGCAACGCCCCCATCACCTCCACCTTGATCTCCACCTTCACCTACATCATCTTCATCTCGCATCCCCCCGCAGCCACCACTACAAGCATGTCAACATCACAAAACAAGAAGTATGTGAGGAAAGAGGATGATAGAGAGAAGCACATGTGATGGCGCAAGGCAATGGCAGTGCATGCGACCAGGGGCGGTGACGATCGAAACACGGGCAGCGTCAAGCAGTAGCGCAGCATCAACAAAGGAATATAAAGGGGTGTTAAACGGAAGAAAATTGTATGTTAGTAATCACACAATTAAAATTTAACAGGATGAGATGATTTCAGTGCTCAAAGGTGTCAAGTGATCAAAAAATATATGGACCTTAACGATTTTTTTAGGAAATAGTAAATGTGTTTTGAGTATCTCTTTTTTCCAAACATGCGGTAAATCTTGAGATATATGCCACATGAACATTGAAAGACATGACATCCCAAAATCATATTCCTAAAGACAAATTGATAGGAAACGGGCCACAAAAGCTAAAACCTAGGGTTCTAAATTTTACGATTTGATGGAAAGGAAATAGATCTAGAGATTTAGACACTTAAAAGATAAATAAACGTAAGCAATAACTTTTGGGCCTTACATTTAGAAACATCACACCTTCACTTATGAGAACTCCACATGAAAGGAGATCTCTAATAAACCTAAGGTTCGTTACAAACCCTGTAGGTTTCTCTCAAGATTCAGTTCATTTTCATTTATGAACTAAGTTCTGAGTACAAGTCAACTTAAAGGCAACTTACAACATAATATAAGAAAAACTAATAATAAAAGAATGCTCTAGAAGCATGAAGCTTATCTAAAAACAAACTAAAAGCCTAAAATAACTAAAATAAGCCTTTTGGATTGAATCTTCAGCTTAGACCTGATGTTTGATATCTCTTATAAGAAAATAGCTCACATGTGTTTTTGTGCCCTACAACAAATACTCCCTTACTAGAGAAAACTCTACTTAAAAGTTTTAAAAAGTGCAAAATCAACAGGTTTGAATGGCCAACTTTAATTAATATATCAAAGGTTATGAGGAGATAGCTAAAATGAACATAAAATCTACTGATCAGTAGGTGGAGAAGGATACAGAACAATAAACTCAATGTGCTCAGACTCAAAATCTACATGTTGCCTAATTTCAAATTCGCGCGATCTCAGATTCAAGCTTAAGCTCATGCTCAATCTTAAATTTAAGATTGGGCTTGATCTTGGACGCAGTCTGTGGACTATTAATAATGAGGCTCAGGTTGAGACTCAAGCTCAAGCTAAGGCTCAGCTCAAGCTTCAATCCTACACCCTAGCTCTGTAGGCCCTGACTAAAGCTACAGCTTTCATGTAAGATATAGCTCGATCAATGTAATGATTCAGAATTTTAGTAGGATTGTTAGGAATTTTCTTGGAATTTTTCCATCTAATTTTTTCTTCTAAATTCTTATTCTTCCTTTCCATTTATGTTCCTTAACAAATTTTTATTTAACCCGGAGCCCAAGACCAGAGCCCACAGCCTATTATCCTTAATTCTTTCTCCCTTCTTATCATGCCTTTCTCTCTTTTTTTCTTCCGCCATTTTAAACAGAAGCCCAGACCCTTATCGGTCCCCCCCCCCCCTCTCTCTCTCTCTCTCTCTCTCTCTCTCTCTCTCTCTCTCTCTCTCTCTCTCGTCTACGAGCAAGAGCCCAAACCCCAATTCTCCTTAAAATTCTTGTTTTTGTTATGAATAGGATCCATTGGACCTATTGGGTATCCACCCACATGAGTAACCAATATGAATACTATATAAAAGATGCTAGTGGCTTCCTAGATCTCAACCTTCTCCAAACCTGTTTCTCCTTCACAACACGTTATCAGCATGATCACGCTCAATGGAAGAAGCGACGACTCGTGAGAGGAAGGCACCCGGCGGAAGCTCCGTCAATTTTTTTTCGCGACGCAAAGCTTCGCGAGACGATGTAGAGTTTCTTTACGGGCATCCCTCATCAAACTTCGCTAGATCTGTTGGACAGATTTAGTGGGTAAGCCTAAACGTTTTTTTAGATCTGATAACATATTAAAAATTCAATTTTTTATGTGATCTACAATAAAATAGATGATTGTTTATGCATGGATCTAACTTATTAGATCAAAAACTTAATTATTTATATGCAAAACTGATTAAAATTTAATTTTTGTGTAATCTATCTGTTATTTGGTAGATTTCATTAGATCATTTTGTGAAAAATCTTGGTCATGATGTTCCATAATTTAAAAATCAAAATCTGATAAACCCATGAACGGCCTGAAGCCGATAGCCCCTCCTCGCCAAAGATCCGACAAATCGGACGTAAAATCCAGGCAAAATTCCGGCAGAAAAGACAAAATCCGGCAGAAAATTGCCTAGTCGTGCCTCCGGGCGCGATGGTGGCAACTGCCACGCCTCCGGGAGCGGCCCCTGCCGCGCCCAGAAGGCGCGGCCACCAGCCGCGCCTGCCTGCGCGGCGGCTGCCCCGCCTCCGGGCGCGCTGGAGGCCGCGCCCAGAAAGCACGACGGGAGGCCGCCCTCGCCGGCGACCGGGGAGGGCCAGCCGCCACCCCTCCCCCAAACCATAACCCAAAATTAGGGTTAGGGTTTGGGGAAGCCCATTTTGGGCTGTTGGGCTAAAAGCCCAACTTAAAAATAAAACAAAATAAATCTGAAATTAAATTGTTTGGACCATAAGCCCAAACAAAAATAATTCTCAGATTTTTACATCATGGGCATTTTCTTGGGCCAGCAGCCCAATAAGAAAAAATCAGATTAGTAGATTAATATTATGTTAGAACCCCTAATGGGCCTGAAGCCTACCAAATAAATACTAATGTATTAATATTAAAATTGTTTTCCCCTTTTCTTGATGGGCCTGAAGCCCACACTAAAATATAATTAAAATTTAAATTAATTTTACCTTGTTGAGTGGGCTTAGCCCATAGATTTTCTTGAAAATCAATAAACAAGTATCCTAACAGACCTGAAGCCAGCGGACATAAATTAATTTATTTTTAATAAATAATATTAGTATTTCTCTTATTTTTTGGGTCTGCCGCCCACAAAAAGTGTAAAAATATACATAAATAAAGAGGAAACATGCTTAACGTGCCCGAAGCCCGCTGGCCTAATATTATTTTAATTAATTTCTGAAATCTTTATAAAATATATATATTTAAAATATATTAAATTTAGAAATTACCGAATAAATCCTAGAAAAATCCTAAAAATTTGGGAAAAAAATTGGAAATTTTTTGAAACATCAGGAAAGTAATTGGGAGGGGGTTACAATAAATATTAATATTTTGGGGGATAAAATGTTATTTGTCGTTAACGATGAATGACATGTTGTTCAGTTTAAATTTTTTTGAACATAATCTAATTGACACGGCGCATATCGCGGACGGCCAGAAGCCTCTGTCGCCACTACGTACCCATAAAAATTTCTTTTTTGGGGTTAAATTCCCATGAAATTTTTGAGTATGCGTCGTAAAAATCCAAGACATCTTATGAACAACTAGATTAATGCACAATTGATTTCATACTTAGATTGCATGTTAAAACTTAGTCTATTTTCTTATATAACTGTTTTTCATGTTAATACTTATACTAAGATTAAATATTATGGCACAAACAAATTAAATAATATTTCAACAAGTTTAAATATCATACCTTTGTTGAAAATTGAACCTGAAGTTCAAATCATATTAAATGTCAAAACAAAACAAATACGATAGATTATGCGAAAATTATAGCAGCTATCTTTATAAAAGATGCACACTTTGCAGTAAATAAATCTATAAGATCTATGGTCTATATAAACCAATATGGACACCAGAATTTTTCCATAATACCGCCAAACTCTTTAAAAGAGTACTCTCCTTTATTTTTACAAGGAAAGATTTTTTAATCTCGCCTTGAATATAAGCATACGCCTGAAGTCGTGGCTTAATAAAAAATGAGAAATATATTACGCACCCATGTATTTGTTCCCTTTGAGCACAGAAAACTATACACATAAAATTTGAACGACTCAAGAAAATGGCCTGAAGCCATACTCAAGCATTCAAATAGACTTTTTAAAGTCTCTAATTAATTAGAATAAGTGGATGTATAAAATAATTTGCTCAACCCCCTGCTTATGTCTTCTTAGTAAGACTAATTTTCATTGTCCTTTATAAATAATGAAAATTGAAATCAGTGGAAGCTTTTTGGGCTAAAAATTGAGTAAAAATGACGTTTTGGGGGCCTAAAAATTCATGAAAAAGCATGAGACAATAAGAGGACTTCTGGGACATTTGGGAATAAATTGGGGATAATTTAAAAGGGGAAATTCCTTCCTTTTAAGAAGAACATGTCAAATATTGGGCTCTTTTTCAATCTTTTTGAATAAACCCAACTAGCACAACCTTTGCATAAAATGATTTCCTTTGTAGAATCATTAATATATGATTTGCATCATTTTGGCTTATTCTGCGGATAAACTATGTATAGTTGTGCATATTTTTAAAACTTAATAATTAGGAAAATCATGCGACCGCTCTGCCATTAGTCAGCTAACCTAACGGTATATGACGTTGCCCAATGGTCCAATAATTATTAAGTAATTAAATTGGTTGTCCCTCTATGCGAATATAAATGTCTGTGATGCCTGTGATGAAAATGTCTGCTCGAAATGTTTGATGAGCACAAATTTTTGCATGGATGGCTAATTGCGGTTTTGGATCGGCTGTTTAAGTCCCACATTTTATTTTCCTGACACTTCTTTTACTTTTGAGAGAAATTGTAATGAGGAATTTATGTAAATGTCCAAGACCGAAGACCACTTTCCATGTAGACAGAGGCCACAACTGAAGCTGAAGATCTTATATGGGACTCACGGGGTTTCCAAAGTTGTAATTTCTTTTTAAAGCTTTCATTTGTGTAATATGGACTATAATGGACTTTGGACTTTTTATTTATGTGGGATTGGCCGATCCACGCAATTAGCTCTTCATATTAAAATTGCCTCCGCATGAAATGTTTATTGTTTAAATTATTAATTCATGCAAATTTGTGTTCTGCTAGATAAAATGGCTAAAATCGCAAGTGTCGATTTCGAAGTGCTGAATGCATCAGGAAGAAACTATCTGAGCTGGCAGCTCGATGTGAAGTTTCATCTGCGGGCAGAAGTCCCTCATTTCTGCTGTGACTAATAATGAAAATGTAAGCGATATAGAAAAGGCGAAAGCCATTATCTATATTCGCCGCCATGTGAACAAGACCCTAAAGACGGAATACCTTACGGTTGAAGATCCATATGAGTTGTGGACTGCCCTTGAGGATAGATATAAACATCAGAAAGATGTTAAAATACCAAGGAAACGATATGAGTGGGAGAACCTGAGACTGCAAGACTTTAAGCCGATAGCTGAGTACAACTCAGCTCTTTTTAGCATCACCGCACGCCTGAAGTTGTGTGGTGAAAAAGTCTCGGAAGATCGCATGCTGGAAAAGACGTACACGTCTTTCCATGAAAAAGATGCGATACTAATGCAGCAATACCGTGAACGCAAGTTCACCAAGTATTCTGAGCTGCTGTCATGTTTACTTATGGCTGAACAAAATAGAGAGCTTCTTCTCACCATTCACAACATGCGCACATTGGCACTGCCCCCTAGCACTGCCCCGTACCAAAAGCTCACAATACCTCTTCTTTTTTCAAAAAGAAGAGAGACAATAAACGAAAAGAAAGACCACAAAAGGGGGGACAGAACAAAAGGGCTAGGGGGCCAAGTCTAGCATCGAAGAAATGAAGGGAAGCGCAAGTTCACCTGGCGCAAAAATGACAAAAATAGATATGATGCACCCCCACCCAAGAGGGATTGGGAAGACCAGTACCATAGCTGTGTCATGAAAGGCCACTGGTCCAGAGTGTGTCGAGCTCCGCAGCATCTCCAGGATTTGTATAAAGAAAACAAGAAAAATAAAGCTGAAACAAACCTGGTGATCTCTGATGCTCCAGTCAAGTTTATAGCTGACGACTTCGAAAATAAAGACCTGCTTAATTAGCCTTCTATTTTTATCTTAGCTGCTTGTTTTAAGAACATTTCATGTTATGAGAGCTTTTGAATTATATAATTTGATGTTGAATGAAAATGTTTCTCTGAAAATGTGCCTATATGATTCATCTTTTAGTAAAGAAACTGCTCTCATGACTAATTAGTAGACAATAAATAAACACATACGATCCTTCAATACAAAGCACAATATCAGGGCCATATTGAAGGTTCTGCGAACGCAACACTGTTGCTCCCAAATGACACAAAAATAAAGGATGCACTAATCTCTCCGAATTCCAATCGAAACTTACTAAGTTTCAAAGACTTCCGTTTCAACGGATTCCATTTGGAAACAGCAAATGTAAATGAAAAACAAATTAATGTATGTAACGTCTCAAGAAAAAGGAGTAAAACACATACTTGAACGTTTTGAGAGCCTTTCGGCCTCTACCATACAAAGATTCGGAGAGAGAAAGCGAATTTAACGGAGCACCTGAAGTGTCCAACATCAGCCAAGTTTTTACTTTGGTATGATAGACTCGACCACCCTAGATCAGTGATGATGCATCGCATCTTATCCTACATGTATGATTTGAAGAACCAGAAGATTCTTTAGCAGGGAGAATTTCCTCGCATCCCTTGCTATAAGGAAAAACAAATTACAAGGCCATCTCTACTAAAAGTTGACAAAGAATCTCCACGCCTCCTCAAAAAGAATATAAGGAGATAGATGTGGACAAATCCACCCACTAATGGGCTATTTCGGTACTTTATTGTACTGATAATTGCATCCTCAAAATATTCGTATGTGTGTCTACCATTGACCCACAACCTAGCTTTTCCAAAGCTATTGGCACAAATAATAATGTTGCGGGCACATTTTCCAGACAATCAAATAAAGAAAATAAGTCTGGTTAATGTTGGAAAATTTACCGTCTGGTCATTTCAAGGGTACTGCCAAGCAACGAGAATACAAAATGAACATACAGTGCCGCATGTTTATACCCAAAATGGGTCGACAGAGTCACTGATAAATAAACTCAAATGGATTGCACGTCCATTGTTAATGAAATCCCGGTTGCCGGTGGATGCATGGGGACATGCAATTCTGCATGCTGCATGGTAATCAAAATAAGACCCTCTGGAGGTCAGAGTCTCCAATGCAACTAGCATATGGAATGCCATCGAACATTTCTCACTTGAGAATCTTTGGTCGCACAGTTTAAATCCACATCGCACCACCACAGAGGACAAAAATGGGTCCTCAACGTCACCTAGATATTTATGTAAAGTTTGACTCACCCTCAAATTTAGGATACATAGAACCCCAAACGGGGGACGCATTTAAGGCACATCTTGAAGACTGTGATTTTAATGAGACAAGTTTCCCCAAAATGGACCCAGATACAAGAAATCTGGCGCAAAGCAAATTATAACGTAGGATACAAAAAGCTTGACCCACTATGATCCGGTAACAATACAATGTGAAGATGAGATCCTGAATATCCTCCACATACAGCACATTGTTCACCAAATACCGGAATCATTTAATGACAACCAGAAGATTTTCAGATCACATATCCCTGCTGCAAATACTCCAGCTAGGATTGACATCCCCGAGAATGGATGCGATCCACCAGCAGCAAAAGTGTCTGCTCCTTAACAGAAAAGAGACAGACCACCAGGCTCCAAGGATGAAAATAAAAGAACAAAGAAAAATACCTGGAGACCTTGAGACAATACTACCACCGGATAATAAGCTCATGTCCACACCCTCACCCTTCCCGGAATCAACTGCAGAGGAAATGCCGGGAAAAACTGAAATGAAAGTAAATGTTGTACGTACTGGGGAGGTGTTGGACAGATAGAACATAATTGTCGACAATGTATTCACGTATCATATTGCCATATACATCGCAAAAGCGATGATATTTATAAAATATTGTTCCATACTCTGTTGCTAAAATACAAACGTATAGCTTAGCCAAATATGGAACGAGGCAATAAAAGATGAGCTGGACTCACTTATGAAACGTGAAATGTTCTGACCTGAAGTCCAGACACCAAAAGGTGTCAAACCTGTGGGTAAAATAAGTATTGCACGTGTAACAAAAAATAAATACAAAATTGTATGATATAAGGTGCAACCTATAGCCCAAGGAAAATTTCGCTGAAACTATGGATTGAACTAATTCAAATGAGTATGACTCATAAATGATGCATCAAACTCCCTAAGTTATCAGATGCGAATACCTTACAATTTGGCAAAGGAAATTTTGGATAGGCTGTTATTGGATGTTGTGACAGCATACCTTTGAGGATATCTTGGTAAAGATAAATTCCACATTTCCTTAAATGCCTGAATAGACTTCGGGACGTCTATTCTATTGAAGAAAAACAATAAGAATAATAAATGTACAGCCAAGAGAATCACTTGACAAAGCAATGATTCCTACTGAGGGTTGTCTTTGCATCTAAGCAAAGAACAGGATTTGAGATCATAGTTGTAAACAACTTAAATCTCATCAAATCTCCTAAAGAGAAAACCGAAATATCTGTCCAAGCCTGACTATTAAACATAAAATGAAAGACCTAGGCAAACATAAATTAAGTCATGACTCACAGATTTATTATCTTAATATAATCCTGTGACGTACGCCCATCAGTGTGTTGAAAAGGACCATTGTCATCCAAAGTACACATGTGATAGTACACTCTATGATATACAAAAAGACCCCTTCCGATCGCTGGAAGAGGGGGAGGATATAATTGGTCATAAAGTCCCTTATCTAAGTGCAATCAGGAACTCATGGCTAAGTGCATACGTCCCGATATAGCAGTTGCAGTAAACTCATTAGCCAGAGATAGTTAGGCACCTAACAAGGGCCATTTGACCAGAGTTAAGCCTTCTGCGCTTCCTCCAAGGGTCGAAAGATTTGTGCTTACATTACAAAGTATCATCCTCCATGTTTATGCAAATGCAGATTACAAGTCCGATCCAAATACTGAGAAATAACAGACTGGGTACCCACTGTGGGATGGCCATATACTGCAGATCTGCAAAGCAAATTATGAAGGCAACATCATCCTATCATTCCGAGATCATAACCATTTCAGAAACACACCAATGGTGTATTCGAGGGCGCCTGGTTGTACATCACATCCCGGTGACGACTGAGATAGAGGCTGATATTGTAGAGCTGACTATATAGTCGAAAGACCACATCAGAGGCGACGAAACTTAGCACACCCCTCCAGAGTTTCTGGATTCAGCAGATGTTTAATGGTAATAATATTTGTAATCTGTGTAATCTTCGGAATGTTGTAAATATGAGTGATGAGATAAGCCTAAGAGATCTGAAAGCCTAAGGGCTTTTACAGATCAGGAGGAGTTGAGGGAATTTGTACTCTTTTCCATTAGCTATAGTTTTTCCCACAGGGTTTTTCATAGCCAAAGGTTTTAACGAGGCAAATCACATCAACTCTGTATCCTGAAGTATCCACCCCTTTGTGACGCTCAGAATCCTGAAGTGTTCATGAACAAAGTCGCTTGTACAAATCAGGGGGGAGTTAGAGAGCGTTTGTACCCTTTTTCCTTAACTATGGTTTCTCCCCCAGGGTTTTCCATAGCTAAAGGTTTTAACGAGGCAAACATCACCAACTCTGGATCCTGAAGTATCCAACCCATGTGAGACTCCTACCACACTCAGAATCCTGAAATATTCATGAGCATAGTCCACACCCATGGTTGGATAAGGGGGAGTGTTGTGAAGGGATAAGACCGAGTTGGTTAATCGGTTGGCATCACGGCTTATCTTATAGATAAGACCGAATCTATTGTACCTTATCTGTATACGCCCCTCTATATGCTATAAATAAAGAGCTGAGGGTTCCTCCCCAGATGTTGATTCATAACAGTGATATTTTTTAGAATTTATTTTCTATTTTCTATCCTTTCTTTTTTCCTTTTATTTAATTTTTCTTTCTCCTTTCTCCTAACACAGCCGAAAGCCCAAGCCCACAGCCTACTTTAATTACCTTCACCTTTAAATATTTTTTCCCACTTAAATCTCAGAACCACTGCCCACAACCCCTATTAAGTTCTACACTCATAGTGGAGCTTGCCCCCGCTCTCTCTTCTAATATCATCATGCGGCTCATCATGCGTTGTCCCTCCCCTCCCTTCGTCCGACGAAAGAGAAACGAAAACCCTAGCCTTTCGAAACTAGATGCCACTCCCTCTTTCAGTTACGCGAGGAGTTCGCCGCGATCTTCCCCTGATCTCTCCCAACGGCTTTCCCCAGCACATATATCTATCCCCTATATTTTTCATGGTTTTTTATGCGAAATCTAAAAATTTTCCTCTAAATTTTCTAAGCTTCCGGTCTTGATTTTTTCGTATTTGGGTTTTGATTTCTTGTGGGTTGATTGTTTTGCTTCTTCTCATGGATCAAACAGCCATCTTCATTCGTGGAGGGCTTGAGTGAGGAGTTCATAGATTTTGAGCAATTACGATGAATGGTAGATTATTTCGATCCAAATTTCGGTTTATTTTTCCTATTTAAATTTTGAAATTTAATTCCTTGAGTTGTTGGAAATTAGTTGTTTGGAAATTATTCAGATTTTTTGGGATATGATGATGAGAGTTTTGTTGAGGGGATTTTTCCCGATGATTCACTATTCTCCGACAACCGTTGGGCTTCATGATGACCCTCGTCGTTGCCCCTTGTTCATTAGTTTCGGATGGAGTTGTGTGTTGGCCACATGGGGTTGTTTGCTTCTCGTTGCCATGGGTTCTTGTGGACGGTTTACTGTTGATTGTGGTTTCTAGGCTTTTGCCATGTGATTGTTTCATGCGGGCTTTAGCCCCTTAAGCTTTCGTTCCCCGTTTGACTTTCTGTTAATTCTAGGCTTCTGGCCAGCCACTGTTGCTGTTTCGTTGGGTTTTTGCTCGCTGCCAAAGTTCCTAGCCTCTGCCCTTTCTGGCGATGCATGGGCATACTCTCTGTTGATAACTGAATGGGCCTTTACTCACATTGTTGAGATTACGAACTCGAGTTACTATTTCTGTTGGTTGTTGGATTTGCGGTAACACCCACTATGCTGGTTAACCATAGACTATTTAGTATTTATAGTTGCAGAAATGTGAAACTAATCACATCTCGTTACATTTACTTTTTCATTTCTTTTAGCAAATTATATTTTAAAAATCTATTTTAAATAAATTTTCAGATTTTAGATGATGTTTTTGTGTAGAAAAATAGAAATTACATCAGGAGACTATTTCTAGTTTAAGTAAACCATAGACTGGAAATTACATCAGGTGATATGGTTTACTTAAATCTATTTTAAGTAAACCATAGACTATTTCTAGTTGCAGAAATGTGAAACTGATCACATCTCGTCACATTTATTTTTTCGTTTCTTTTAGCAAATTATTTTAAAAAAAAACTATTTTAAGTAGATTTTTAGATTTTAGGTGATATGTTTTTGTGTAGAAAAATAGTTCCATCATATTTGACTGGAAACTCTGGAGTATTTAACTTGTAATCAATTCCATGCCTTGACAATGTTCTTAATGAAAGTCTGGAATTACTTATCGTGCTTGCAATAATTGGAATAGTTAGTTATATCTTTAATTGGCATAGTTAAGGGATGTACACACAGTGAAACTGAAATAATTGTGGCTTCTTACCGGAATTTGACATATGACATACATTACTACTGGAACATGAATTGGAACTTGACGTGTTACTCAAAAATCGATGTATTTAAATGATATGAAACATAGTCACTTCCTGAGAACTACAACAATACCTAACATTGACACTGTTGACATGCAAACCTAGAAACAACTAGACATCTAGAAAACATTGCTCTACTTGGACATCACACATAACACACATAACGACACTAAAAACATTACACTTGACTCACTAGGATTTAGGAAACTCATAAAAGAGCGCGCGCAGGAGCGATTAAAGCCATGATGTTGGACCCTATCTACCTGTTATGTCAGATGGATCCTGAGTTTATTTCTATTTTCTGTTTTTAGACTCAGTCCAAGATAGCTCCACGTGGTACAATGTGGTATTCCGGTTGCAGATCGTGTTCTCCGTTATGGATCACAGCTTAGAAATGGTTAACTAAACCTAACAGTATTCAAATAAAATTGGTGACATGGAAAACATCCATAATATGTTACATTTCTTTTCAATAGTAGTTTACTTTACATGTCTCTTTAAATGTTTAAGTTGTTCATAGCATGTTACAGTTCTGTATTGTAGTTACTTTTACCTATCTGTCATTGTAAATTTTTTGCTTCGCATATAAAACGTTCGCTTGGATTAGTTTAATCTACATCTGAGCTAGCAGTGTTTTCCTTTGTTGTTTCTGTCAGGTACCGAGCAGAAGCATGCAGAGGCACCCGAGTACGAGGATACAGAGTTTCCTATGCAAGACGCAAAGTTTTGAGTTCAGGTTGAGTGATGAGTGCTATTATGTAGTTTATTTCCATGTATTTCATTTCAGCTGAGAGATTGTATCGTATTATTTTTATGCATTTGACCTGATACTCCTCATCATGAAGGAAACTGAATAAAATGAATATTTATTTTCGATACATTATCTGCTCTTGTCTATTCTGGTTTCGTTGGTACCTGCAGGACATACCTTACATGAAAACATACATGTTTCCAGACAGCGTGGCATGACATGTTTTTGTGGTAGCCCATGCAAGTCCTCGCAATAACCTCGTGAACTATATAGTATGAGTAAAATGTACCGTATAAAATACTCAACTAAATTGACTTTATCTTTTGAATACAGAAGAATGAAAGTTTACCAACGACCAGTGACGGAGCCAGAAAACTTTGTTAGGGGCGAAAAATAATAATAAAATATTTTGTTTTCATAAAGTAATACAATTGCAAAAATCAGGGTTTTATCATTAGTATAAAAAATAAACTTACAACACATCGACGTGTTTTCATATTTTGAAATCGCTTGATAATTAATTACCAATTGTATCAAATATCTTTTTCGATGAATGTAATCAAGTTATCATTCATCCACTGATCTCTCATGCGATTTCGAAGTCGACTTTTGATGATATTCATTGCTGAAAATGCTCTCCCAATTGTAGCTGTTGCAACTGATAATATCAGTGCTAACTGTATCAGCAAATAAACTAAGGGATAGCCTTTGTCCTTTTAGTCATGACAATTCTTTCTACAAGACCTACCATGCTATTTAATTCTAAAATTCCTCATTCGATCTCATATCCAAAATAAAAGTGTCAAGTTGGTTATTAAGCTCCAGGAGTTCTATGTCAGAAAACTCATTAGGATAAAATTGTGTCAGGAAACCGATTATTAAGAGATGATCATATGGACTTAAGCATGCAACACCCACAAGTAGATCTGTATTTGTCTCAGGAAACCGATTATTAAGCTCCTGAACTTACATATCGATCACAGTCAGAAAGAATCCTACACAATAATAATTAATATATGTTGGTGCATTCTGGAACTTTACGATGAGATCTTACTCGAGCTACAAATTTTTCATCCATCTTAAGAACATTGATCCCTTGTTTAATACAAAATGTTGACACTTCATAAAGAAGATTATCACACACATCATCTCTCATCAACTACATTCTTTTTTAGAGATATTAACTAGTTCCATAGCATTTACAATATCCTGGTCTTTTGTTTGCACTGCATGCGATAGTTCATGTGTAATTCCGAGAACATTTTTCATCAAATGTAAGCCAAATATAAAATCAAAAGATTGCATTGATTCTAATAACGCATAAGCTTCTGCCTTTTGCTCTGAATTTGCACCATCTTCTTCAACTATTTCAAGTATCTCAGTTACCGAATGAAACATCTTTATTAAACTAAGCAACCCACAAAAGTGAGCTCCAACTTGTACCACCAGGTCTTTTCAAAGAGCATTCTTGATTTAGTCCTCGTCCACTTGGTAATGCACCTTTTTCCAATGCCATAATGATTTCACTAGCTTGTTTCTCTCGAAGAGTATCCCACTGTTGCAAGATTCTTTAACAACATTTGAAATGTTAGAAACCAAGCTAAACAAAGAAGCGCTCTGGATGTGATTTTTTGCTATAGCAACTAAGCTAATTGAAGTTGATGAGCAAAACAATGTATATAAAACGCACATTTATTCTCGTTAAGAATTAATGATTTGAGTCTATTAAATTCATCTCGCATGTTGCTAGCTCTGTCGGATCATTGACCTCGTAATCTTGATATGCTAAGTACATGCTTAGAAAACAATGCTTCCATCCCTTTCTTAAGCGACAACATACTAGTTATCTTAACATGTACAATACCAATGAAGCGTTCAACAACATGACCCATATTATTAACATAGCGCAAGACCAGTGACGGATTCAGGAAATAAATTCACGGGGGGACAAATTTTTTTGCTGAAAATAATTTTTGTTTATTTTATTTATTACAAAATTGTAGCAAAAAAATTACATTGACTCAAATGCATCATTAGACAAGATAATTGTAATAACTTACAAATTACAGTTGCACTCGACGAGGTTTCATATTTTGAAAATGGTGTATAACAACTTCTTTGTCGAAGCTATCAAAAATATCCTTCTCAATGTACACAATCAAGTTGTCATTCATCAATTAATCTCCCATTCGATTACGTAAACGACTCTTCACAATATTCATAACAGAAAATACTCTCTCAACTGTTGACGTAGCTACTTGAAGAACCAAAGCAAGTGTAATAAGCAAATAAACTGATGAATATACCTTATTCTTTTTGGTCTTGACCTTCTTCTTAGCAAGATCTCCCAATTCTTTGAGTCCAACAAACTCCACATTAGAGCGCACATCAAATATATAAGTTTCAAGTTGATCTTCAAGTTTCAAAAGCTCTATAGGAGAAAAGTCTTCGGGATAAAGTTGAGCAAGACGGAACAGCATTTGCTTGTCATAAGCAGAAAAAGAATCATTAGGACACAAACAGGCTATACAAAGAAGAGGCTCAGTATTCGCCTCAGTGAAACGATCATTTAACTCCTGAAGTTGCATATCAATAACTGAATAAAACAAATCAACACGAAAATAGTGCAAATTCGTCATTGTTTGAACTTTGCGCCTTGATCTCCCTCGAGGTATAAACACATCATCCATGCTAGGAACATCAATTTTGTTTGTTTCACAAAAAGAAGAAACTTCACTATAAAATGTCTCACATCCTTCATCTCGCATCATTTGTAACATTTGCTTGCATATTTTCTCCAAAGTCATGGCATTCACAATATCTTGATCTCTCCTTTGTAATGCTTTTGACAAATCATTTGTGATTCCTAATATAGCTTTCATCAAATAAAGAGTAAAAACAGAATCAAAGGATTGTATCATACTCAACAAATTATTTGCTTCAAATTTTTGCTCAGAACTCGACCCCTCCTCTGCAATTATCTCAAGAAGATCAACTGTAGACGAGAACATAGTTATCAAACTGAGTAGAGAATCATAATGAGAGCTCCAACGTGTATCTGAAGAACGCTTAAGCATGGTTTCCTGATTTAAGCCTTTTCCCGTAGAGATCTCGCCATTGTTAAGAGCTTCAATAATCTTCGCTTCTTGTAATTGATGAAGGATATCACAATGTTTAGAAGAACCTCCAGCAACATTGATGACACTCGCAATTGTAATGAATAGACTTGCAACTTGAGTATGTTTTTTGGCTACTGCTACAAGAGCAAGTTGAAGTTGATGAGCAAAACAGTGAACATAAAAAGCATATAGATTCTCATTTAAAATAAGAGTTTTTAATCCATTGAACTCTCCTTGCATATTACTAGCTCCATCATAACATTGACCTCGCAATCTAGAAATACTCAACTCATGTCTAGAAAAAAAGCGATCTACTGCATCTTTAAGAGAGAGAGCCATTATACTTGTAACATGTTCAAGATCCACAAAACGCTCTACTACACAGCCGTTTTTATTCAGATAACGCAACACAATAGCCATCTGCTCCTTCATCGAGATATCACGAGATTCATCAACCAAGATAGAAAAAAATGCATCGCATATATCTTCCATGATGATATTTATGGTTTCAACAGCAAAAGCATTGACGATATCCTTTTGAATAATAGGTGATGTTAATGTGAGATTTTCAAGAGCATTCTTCAATGTCACAGAATTTATATCATCATTATGTTGTGCTAAAAACTTCAAAAGCTCTAGAAAATTACCCTGATTTCTTGAGTTATCTGATTCATTGTCGCCACGAAATGCAAGCCCTTGTCGTGAAAGAAACCGAACACAATCAATTGATGCATTCAATCGCATTAGATATTCCCTTCGAGTTTGATCTGTTTGCTTTATGAAAGCATGTTCAATTTATTGTTTCTGATTCCTTAGAGCTTCAAACTTGTTCCAAGCTTGGTAATGAGCACTATTATGATTTCCAACATGAGAATCAAATTTATCTTTTTTTTTTCAATTTCTGAATCACTGACCAACAAAATGATCACCACATCCTTGATCTCCGGTATTTGGTTTAAATAGATAGCAACAAAGACAAAAGGCCGCATCTTTTGTCTCGCTATACTCCAACCAATTGGCATATTGAGAATATCAAGCACGGTTGAAATGTCTTTCTTTTGCCCCAAATTTGGTGGATGAAAAATTAATAAGGTTCGGTTGACAAGGACCTTTTGATATAACTGCTCTTCGTACATCATCTCGAATATTTGGATGATAATCTGAAATTGGAACTCTTTTTTCCGGATCCGTCTCTAGCATCATAGGATCAAATTCTTCTCAACTTGGTTTCACATTGGCATTGTTTTCCTGGGTGACTCAAGATTCATTGAGTCAAGTTCGTCTCTACTTGATTTTGCATTGTCATTATTTCTCCCAGTCGGAGTAGGTGACTCCAAAGTCCTTTTAAAGTACCTATGCATATCTATTTCACAAAATCAATTTATTGATGTTAATCCCCAACATGCCAAATAATGGAAAAAAACATGTTAACAAAGGTAAGTGATTGATGAAGCTTAAACATGAAAAAAGATCAATTTTTTTGAAAAAAGATCCGCATAAATTTTGGAAAAGAATTTAACATCATATACATATTGTGGCGTAACCGGGATTTTTTATCCTTGCGAGAATAAAACAATGCAAAAAATAATTTCTAAAAATAACAAAACAATATATATATATATAAAGATAAGCATGCAAGATGCAACTTATGTTTTTGGTCATATAAAGCAGTCAAGGGGTTACGACTTACAAGATGCCTCGAATTTTTTGTGTACTGTAACAATAGGACCGGGATAAATCTGTAGAATCAAAAGCATAGTGATTAGCATCAGAAGCTCTACTTTTGGTTGAATTGGCTTGAAAGGGCGCTCATCTAAGTAAATACTTCTGTAGTTACATTGAAGTCCTAAGCTACATTTGCCTTATATTAATTTGACTTCCTATTTATTTTTCTCAGACTTTCGGTTTTTTGGTAACAGTTCATATTTACATTCTCAAAATGGGTCAAAATTCTTTCTTTTTTTGGGACATCGATGTTTTTAAAAGGGGAAGGTCGTGTAATATGAACGGTTCATTCTCATCGTGGAATTTATAAATATAAGTAACAAAAATTAATAAACAATACTAATATGTATTAATCTCTCCGAATTAGAATTTAAAATTCTATCCAAATTAAAGAATCAACAACCAAATTACACTCATAATTAACTAACCTTTTTGCCGAACGAGATCCACTCGACTCTTGAGTATCAACTAGGATCAAAACAACGACTCTTGATTCGCCGAGAGAGAGGGAGTATACTAAATCTTCTGCCAAAAAACCAAAATAAAAGCTTTAGTAATCAAAAAAACTTTTAATAGAACAAAGAATTTTCTCCTAATTAGATAATCAACAACCAAAATGAGATTTCAAAAAACTAACCTTTCTCCAAATTAGATCCTCTCGAGTCTGATAGATCGCAAACAATTTTTTTAAGATGGTAAAAAATTTCTGCAACAGAGAAAAAAATTAGAAAGTGAGAGCGTTAGAAAATTTAATAAGACCCTAATATTTTCATAAAAAATTAGAGAGGGATCATAAAAAATTCATAAAACTAACCACATGCGGAGGACAATGGACGTTGTCAGCCTGTCACGCCGAACTCTGGGGTAAACGCAAAGAACAATATGGCAAACATGTTTCGTTTGGTGAAAATGGCAAACCTATTTCGTTTGGGGAAAAATTCCAAAAACAGACGGACCTTTCGCTGGCCCTTAAGGGAAAAAGCCAACCTATTTCGTTTAGGGAAAAAAGCCAAAAATTAGGGCAGATGACAGACCTTTCGCTGCCCCTCGGGTGAAAAAAGCCGAAGTAAAATTGATTTTTTGGGAGACCTTTCGCTGGCACACGTTCCTTGCGTAATGTGATAAGCTTGCAAGATTCGAACTCGGGTTCCGTGCGTGCTCATTTTTTTAAACCAGCAAGCCAACCGCAGCACGTGTTGGCTCATAATACCGTTTTTAACAAAATTAATACGTGAATCCTGCCCATCCTGGGATTCGAACCATGGTTGGCCATGTAGGATGGAGAGAACTAACCAATCTGCTAACTAGAATGCGACGATCTAAGGTTTACATTATATTTAAATAAATTGTATCAGGATAATTTGGCAATAAGTGGTATAAAGGTAATTTTCTCCTCAATTTCCAGTGGGCACGTGCCCCATGGCCCCTACATAAATTCGTCCCTGCGCAAGACTACTGCCATCTGCTCCGTTGTTGAAACATCCCGAGATTCACCAACAAGTATTGAGAACAAGCTTGCATCAAGCTCTCCAATGATAGCATTAGCAGTCTCAATTGCACAAGCACTAACAATATCATTTTGTATCTAAGGCGAAGTTAATTTGTCATTTTCAGGAGCGTTTCGAAGCACAATTTTTTTGATATCATCATTGTGGTCAACAAGAAACTGTAAAAGCTCGAGAAAGTTTCCTCGATTGGTTGAATCTTCTGACTCATCATACCCCGAAAAGCTAGCCCTTGTCAAAGAAGAAAACGAACGTAGTCAATCGAAGAACTAAGACGGGCACGATAGTTATATAAAACTTGATCAGACTGCTTGGACAATTGGGATAGAATATGTTGCTTTGTAATAAATTTTCGGCCATCTTCCTAGCTTGATTGTGAAAGCTACTAGGGCATCCAACATGAGTGCTGAACCGATCTTTATTTTTCCAATTCTTGAATCCTTCGACAACAAAAGAATCACCTCCTCCTTATTCTGGATTATCGGTATAAACAAAATGCAACATCTTTTTCTATATTGTATTCCAACCAATCTGGATATTCAACAAACCATTTTGGATTGAATCGTCGATAATAATTCCATATTTTTGTTTGTGGAAATTGATGATCAACGAACTTGGTCCCGGATATTCAGATCATAATCTAAAATACGAGTTCATAAATCAGGATCAGCAGGAAGATCTGTCAAGTCCATATCAACAAGACTTTTCTTTGAAGTAGATGGACCGCATTCCTTACTTTCTTGTGCAGAAAGTAAGTGCTTGTAAGATATATTTTTATTGAAATACATTTCCCTTGTGTAAGAAGAATGAAAAGGTCTAATTCTTCTAGATTCTGAAATATAGATATTAATATTATATATATATATAATTCATATGATCACTACTTTTCAAAGATTCATTGAAGCAATTGACAAACTTATAATATGATAAAAGAAAACTACTTAAACAAAGAAGAGATGTATAATTTAATTTATTTCTTGCATTTCCTTCTTTTTGGTTGACAAAATTACCAAAGCTCCTTACTTGTAGTCTTGTAGACTTGTAAGCTAGTAGTCTTGTAGCCAACGTACTAAATCAAAAAATTCATAATAATCATCAAAACTTCTTTCTATAATGCCATATTGCCTTTGCCACTGCTCAACATCCCTAAAATAAAGTTGAAGTAAAAAATCGAACTTTTTCAATTAAAATCATCAAATATTACAATAAACATAATACAGAGGACATGATTATTCATCTCTAAAGCAAAAAAAACCAACAAGCAACACATATTGATTCCTGTAATAATCTTCAATCAATCAATACTGCAAAAATTCAAGAACCTAAAGAGAAGAATTGCATCAAAGAGGGATTCTCTCTTCATATCCAGTATCCAACCAAAAATCAGACAAAAGCACGAATCTTTTCTATAGAATTCGTCAAACCCCGTAACTAAAATCAAATTAAAAATATGAAGATTCAAGAAATCTTACAAGTAACGGAGATAAATGTGATGGGCCTCTGGAATCTGGATAGAGATCCATAACAAACCTCGGGCTGAGGTCCGTTTGCTGAATTAATGATGATGGTAGGAGGCGGAATCTGAAGATCCTCAAGGGCAAAAAAACTACTGCTTGGGTTTTTTCCCTCTTTTTCCCTCTTTTCTAGTTTTTTTCTATTCGATGGAAATTACTAGCGTTTCATGTGAGGAAAGAACGTGTTCTGCAAGGCTGCGAGTTATATTATGAGGACGAGTGGTATAAAGGGGAAGTTTAGGTCGATGCAGGGGAATTGCCCCTGGACCGGCAGGGCTTCAACTTTTTTGATGGACTTTATGCGGGAGAATTGCCCCTGGAAAAAACCTAACACGAAACGCCAGTGGTGAAATTGCCCCTGGACTTCCGCCCCTGTCAGTGGGGACAAACTCTGCCACTGCAATCGACGTAAACATACCCAAGCATACAACACAACCATGTCGAACAAGAATGTTACTGAAACCAGGGGTATGGAACTAGCAACACTGAGCAGCTCCTTGTATGCACCAGATCTCAGACGGTGCTCTGCGGGAGATCCTTCATGCTCTACAAACTACAAAGAAAGCCTAGGAATGAAAGAGGAGTTCGACAGTTTTGGGCAGTGCGTCTAAAGCCTATAAACAGACGAAAAGAACTACTACATGCAGATGTGATGCAGATGTGATGCACTGTAGACAATCTTAAGGCAGCAAGGATTCCGACAGACTCGTGGATGGACATGGCCAAACTACAACTGACTGATGGGGCCAGAGTCTGGTGGGATTCCGAGGAGAGCCGCCTTCAATGTTCAGTTTTTCTCATCAGAGGTACAAATGGAATTGCAAGCGCAATTCACAAATCTGAAGCAGGGCTCCATGACTATATAAGAATATGACGATGAGTTCTGCATGCTCAACATGTGTGTATTCGACATGTGGTGTTAATTCATACATTGTATGCATTTTGCTAAAAAGTTGTTATTGTAGGTCTGCAAAGGAGATAGTGTCCATCCGGCTAACGTGAGCCAGACACTTTCAGCAAGGGCTGAACATTAAGATTCAGAAGAAGTTGATTGGGTTGAATCTGTAAACCCATGCAGCCATGATGTCAGCGACTCGAAAGTACGAGTATGTTCAAAGAGAGGCTGAACAAGAGCGACAGATGGCTGCCCCTCTATGGCGACTACCTCCTTCATCTCCAACGGCTTTCGCAAGATCGAGTCGATACCCCTTGGCCCCTGTCAGATAGATGCACCTGCATATACAGCAAACGCATTTCAAGATGCCGCCCCATAACAGCAGCAACGCCAACCTCTTTCAATGTGACATTACTGTTACAAACATGGGCACATCAAGCCAAAATGCAAATTTTTTCTGAACATGTGCCTAATCTGTGGATCGAAGGAACATAGTGTCAGAGACTATCCTCAGAGTAGACAAAGACCCGTAGCCCTAACTCCGACTCATGTACCAACTACTGCTCCAGCTAGGAACACTAAGCGTCGACCAATACTTTCACCACAAGAAAAGTTCTTCCTGTAGGCGAGAGACCATAAACCCACCTCCCAGATGCTAAGCTTTCACAATGACTACAGAGGAGGCCCAAGCTACCAATCAAGTTATCACATGTATGAATTTACTGTTTTCAGTATTTTATTTTATTTTTTCACACTATTTTCTGTATAATTAGACGTAGTATTTTGTGATCTTAGGTAGTGTACTAGTAGCCGGTAGAAACATCATTACCTTGTTCAACTCAGGAGCCTCCCAGTGCTTCCTGTCGAGTCGATTTATCAATCAACACACCATTTCTGTTACACCTCTTACCTCCTATTCAAACGTCAGCACTAACGGTGGAGTGATAAAGACGTCTAATGGGTGTTTCTCTTGTCACATAATAATATGTGGGCAAGAGCTTTATGCAAACTTCATGATTATTGAGATGCCAAGTTTTGATGTCATCTTCGGAATAGACTGGTTACGAACGTTCACACCACTATCGACTGTCGTCGCAGAAGAATGGTGTTTGAGATACCAAACCATTCAAGATTCAAGTTTGTCAACGGAAGCAGGTTAGAAGGGCCAATCGAGTTCAGAGCTAGATCGATAAAGACACTAGTGACTACCATAGATGCTTAGCCAAAAAGACTAGAAGTGATACAAAAATTCATGGACGTATTTTCAGACAATCTTACATGTTTACCTCCCAATCGCGCACTTGAGTTCTCAATTGAGCTGATGTCGGGCACCCAACCCATCTCTAAGGTGCCCTACCGTATGGCACTACCTAAGCTAAAAGAACTGTAGGCTCGGTTGGATGATCTTTTGCAAAAGGAATGGATACGACCCATTGTATCTTCATGGGATGCTCAAGTACTGTTGGTGAAGGATGGATCCAGACGTATGTGCATTAACTACACTACAGAGAGTCGAACAAGGTGAGAATAAAGAACAAGTATCCACTTCCCCGTATCGATGATATATTTGATCAACTCGATGGATCGAACACCTTTTTGAAATTGGATATGAGGACCAGATACCATCAGGTGAAGGTTAAGGAGGATGTTTACAAGACTGCATTCAGGACCACGTATAGACACTACGAATACTTGGTGATGTCGTTTAGTGTAACCAATGCACCGACAGTATTCATGAGCCTCATGAACCAGATATTATATGATCATCTAGACAAGTTCGCAGTGGTCTACATCGACGACATCCTGGTATACTCGAAGGACACTTAGGAACATGAAGGGCATTTGAGAAAGATTCTAAAGACCTTGAGACGACACCAGCTGTATGTCAAATTTAGCAAATGTGAATTTTGGTTAAACCAGGTGACTTTCCAGGACCAAGTGGTGCTTGAAAAGGGGTTTTTGTGGATCCAGAGAAGGTGGCTGCTATAAAAAAATGAACAGTTCATCAGTCAGTGTCCGATATTTGAAGCTTTTTGGGAATAGCCGAATATTATCGGAGGTTCATTCATGATTGGTCGAAGATCGCGAAGCCTATGACGCCGTTGACGAGAAAGGATGTAATATTTGTTTGGTCGACGGCTTGTAACGATGCATTTGAGGAGTCAAAGAAGAGGTTGACTATTGTACCAGTGCTGATTATTCCAGATCGGACGGGAGGTTTTGAAGTGTTCAATGACGCATTCGGCAAGAGTCTTGGCTGTTGTAGTTAAACAAAGGTTGCCAAACAGGGATGTTTTCATAAGAAAGCAAATTGCCAAGGGAGTTTTTTTTTTTGGCAAATTATACAAGAGCAGAATGGAGATTATTGATCATTTGTTTCTTAGTTGCTCTTTCTCCGGAATGGAGATTATTGATCATTTGTTTCTTAGTTGCTCTTTCTCCAAACCTTGCTTGATGTGGTTCCTCCATGGAAATGGTTTCAATCAGGCGACCGTCAATATGATAGAGGTTTGCAGGTACTGGCTATCAACTCTAACAATGATGCAGCCAGTTTGGCATTCTTTAAGGCATTCATCTGAATCATTTGGAATTTTAGAAACACATCCATTTTTAAATCTGCTTCTCCTAACGCTGATGACCTCAGCCACGCTATTGAATTTTACTCTAATTTTTAGGCAGTGATGGATTCTTCTAATGAGACCTAGTGCTTTTTATACGGTTGTTTGGAGGGCCGATGACGGCGTCCAACATTCGGATTGTTGGTTGCATGCATACATATGCTTGTTCTTGTATTTTCATTCCCTGTAAACACGTTGCTACTCACATCTTTTGCCAGGTTCTGTTCTTGTGCTTGTTACTTTATTTGTTCTTTAGCATTTCTGACTGAATTGCGGGCTGGGATCTCTTCACATCCTTCTTTCAAAAAAGAAAATAAAGTTCAACATATCATAGTATCAAATTTATGATTTGAAATCAGTTCTAACTTATTAATTGGTCTTTAATAGACTGTACAATAATGTTTGTTAAGACCTTACGTCCATCCAGGGAGAGAGAGTCATTTGGAGTAGGCAAAACATGGAGTCATGCAGTCTTCACATGATACAATACCCACAGTAAAATGAATATCTCTTAATCCTTTTCTCAAATGGTTATTTTTATTTCTATCACTATTTAGCTACTCATTTAGATAACCAGAGTTCTTTTTCTCAAGTAGAACTTTCGAAACTAATCAGCATCCCTTTTCAAACTATTGCATTCACATCCATCCTAAACTATAACAGTTTTTAGGTTTCTGGATCAGAGACGCTAAAAGTACCTTAGATCTGTACACATAGTGATGATAAGTGACATCCACTGAGGTGAACAAGTACCTTAGAATTCCAATTCAGACTACATTATAGATAGTCAATATGTAACTTCGATGGATCGTATAGAAAGTCACTTTGTAACTTGGATGGATCCAAAGCTCGATGAGACTCCAAATCAAATAGTGGATTAATTTGCAGAATCAAACAAGCTTACATGTGTAAGGGTTATTTTTCTTGTTTCCTTTTCTTAAAATAACTTAATATGGAGTTTTCACAAGACAAAACACATAACAATAAGATTGATTTGGATATTTTTCTTCCACATAATTTGTACACAAATTACAAACTATTGAATTCTAAATTCGACTGCAATGCCTTCTCTTTTGATTCTAACACTGACTAGAAGACACATTTTTTACACACACACACACACACACCCCCCCCCCCCCCCCCCCCCGCGCCCCGCCCCGCCCCTTCATCCACAACCCCGCACGCACACCCACATGCACACCCGCACAAACCCACAAGCATGCATGTGCACGTCCAGACCCCCCAACCCACACAAACGCATGCAGACACAAAGACACAAGCACTGGCATGCATGCCCACGCATGCAATAATGCATGCGCTCGCTCGCACATAAACACAAAAAGAAGACAAGGTTTTATCACATCGGTGATAACCATATTACATCAATTTACTATAAATACAGTCCAAAGCGTGTATGAGTGAAGAGGCTACCTAGTATATTTGCCGCTATTATTTACTTCTTGGTGCTTCTTGAGGATATTGTTGTTGCTTTTATTTACTTCATCAGGGTAGCTTCAATTCGAATATTTCTCTTGAAGATGGGTTTGATATTAATTTCCCATGTGAGTGCTGTATCAGGAAAGGCAAGCTAGGTCATTTATTGTGCAGACTAGGAAGCAAGCTCATTAATAATTGTGCAGACCATTTTTTGACAATGGTGAAGCTGATACTATGGGTACCCTTTGGATAGGCAGCCAATACAATTGAGCTTTATTTTTATTCATTCAGCTAAATTGTGTATAAATATCCTTTGTTCAACAAGTTTAGCCCCCTCCATCCTTCAAGATTTCTTGATTTCCAAAGTTGTGCCTTACTAGTGATCCTTGAAGTAAAACTGCAGTTAGCATGCCTATAGTCTCTCAATATCTACCTCTCAAACTTCAAATCAATATAAATGAAAAACAGAATGCAGAAATAGCTAAGCAGATAACTCTAAAATACGTAATTGAAATGTTTCTCATTAAAGGTCCGAGTAACTAGATATTATGCTCAAGAATGAATGTCAATAAACATAAATAAAAGTTACTACCAATTCACCGAGGTGTCAATTTGCGCGGGAGAAGGAACTAACCTCTTTTTGTTCTTCATCAATTTTTTGTCCATCACCCAAAGAAGCATCAAGCAATGTCGTAACACCAAAATATACCTGAAATTGTTCGTAGGCAGAACTCAGTTGTCACTTTAAGATGAAGATGCAGAAAGTATGTCACACGTCATGCTTTACTGTAGAAAAAAGTCTCAGGTGACTAATTGAGAGCTTTTCATCCAAACGCATTGATCAATTGTATTCATGGTGATAAAAAGAACTGATGAGAATTACCAAAAGGCAGACTGCTGCAATATCATCAATCGGCAGATCAGTCTCACCTAATCTGCATTACATGATATTCAAGAATCGTTAAATCAGAAAGAAAATAGAAGCATTATGAAGCAAAGCTGAGCATTAAACGGGGCTAACAATTAAAAACAGTAGATTAGAAAGACAAGTGAAACTACCTGAATGGAAGGATGCCATCCACATAGTGGAATGTACGACCAAGAATAACAGACACAATAGTCATTGCCCTGTTTGATAGAGAAAAATATTATGATACAGAACTTCAACAACACTACCATCTGTAAAAGCTGCAAACAAAAGAAAAGCGTCAGATTGGTCATAACATACATACTGTCCATGAATTTTTGGCCCATGGAAATACCTTAACCTCGTTCTGTGAGCATGACTAATATATCTACATGGATGTTTCATCCATGGATGTTTCATCCATGGATGTCTAACGAGAACCCGTAATTATCCACAACAGACTAGAAAATTTTAAGTATTTACCATTTTTTAAAATTGCTAATTGGTATGTATCTTTTACAGTTTCTGATAGCTAAACTGAAAAAGAATCTAGAGGCACATCGAATTCTCCTATGGAAGTAATCTCTTTACTATTTGAAGTATCACCCGTATTCTATTAGCTTAACCATCTACAAGATTACAACAGATGAAAATTGACAAAAAGGTGAAAATCATTAAATACTGCTATAATTGACTATTATCGTATAATTTTAGCCATATATCTTTATTTTCTATTATATTATCAAGCATGTTTACTGCAACATTAAAAGATTACTTTTGCACACCTTGCTTTTGTTCATCTTCACAAAGGAGTATACAATAGGATTACGAAACAACTACAGATTCTTTATTCCCAATTTGACAAGAATGGATGTATGAGTCCCTCTTTCTATACAGCTTTATTAGAACATAATTCCTCAGCTAAAATTTACATCTTTCGTACGTCTTTTCACCGCCTCACTGCCAGTTCATTTTGGTCGAACTAACTATTGCATCTTTCGTATATCAGTAAACCCGATGTTCTCTTGTTTAGACTGCAAAACAACCTCAAATCAGTTTCCCTCACTTATGTTCAATGTTAACACCGATCATCCACAACCCACTTATTTAAAAAGTCATCTAATATACCTTACATGAACTGGAGGGAAAGATATCTAAAAGCTTATATTGGACTTGCATGAAGAATTAATACTTTTTGTCATAGATGAAACACTTTCATGGAGCCCCTATCGTGCATCTAATTGTGAGTATCATTCAGGAAGCAAGGATTGAAAAGAAGTAAAAACACAATCACTGTCAACGTAATTAAAGCAAAACATGGCCACCCAACAATACACAACAGAAGCTTAAACCACATAGATAAATCAAATCTAGTAGAAAGGATGTGAAATTAATTTTGTAATGGACAATTTTTGAGAAAAAGCCAAAAAAAATTTAAAAAATAGCAAAATCGACCAAAAATAAAAATATTTAGATAAAATCGACCAAGTCTGGTCACGTCAGCGTCCATGGACGCTAACTGGGCTTGCTCTAACTTGGCCGCACATGTCAAGTGCGGCCAAATTTTTGATACATACATATAATAAATGTGCACATAACATATAGCAAGGACTTGTAACCTAGTGGTATGACTATGGGTTGGAGAGGTTGATACTTGCATGTTCAAATCTCGTCGCCCATGTGACCTAATGATTTTATTTTTTTAATGGTCGTATTTGCCAAGTGCGGTCAAATCGTTGATTACATATAATAAATATGCACTGAACAAACAAGAACATGTAGCCTAGTGGTGTGGCTATGTTAGTGGTTGTGCCCTAGGCCAAATATTTGGACCTGTATGTTATGTCATTTTCATTTATAAAATGTTTCTCTTATCATTATTATTATTATATTACTTGCATGTTTCTTTATAATAATGTTTGAATAGTTGTTTTATGCTATTCCAAGCATCCCTAGTCATTCATTGTTAAAGGTTTAATTATGAATTAAGACTAGTATGAGTTTGGTTGATAATTATGAGATAATTATATGTATGATGATACAAATCAAACTTATATGTAATTATTGGAGAACAAGTACTGGATAGACTCGCTATGAGATCATTACATGGATTAGTGTCATAAATGATCTCATAATAGTTATGTCATAAAATCCTTAGACCTGAAATCATCACAGATTCCTACATAATAAACATCATGTTTTGACATAACCAAACGTTATCTTTAATCAGATAATCATAAAGGTTATGATTGAACATAATGTGAATTATGCAGAGGAAAGTGAATGAACAAGATGGAATTTGTTCCTCTTATGAGAGAGATATCTAATTGGCCCCTCGATAAGTAGGACTGAGAAATGCATGGCCGTGCTCAAATGAATGTCATTTGATTCTATCAGTCTACTTAGAAAGCGAGAAATTAAATGTTTGAACAATATAAGTATGACATTGCTCATGACTTATGTTCAAATAAGATTCGTGTGACAAAAGGATTATGACATGTTCTATTGGTTAGGTTAATATCGGACTAACGATATTCATATTAATATAGTAGTCATAATGTCTTGCTAGAGACCAATTATGACTCGTGGGCTTTTAATGGGATTAAGCCCACTGCCAATTTGATATGAGCCTATTGGGTCGCACACAAAAAACGAAATCGATAGGATATGGTTTAATATGATTTCGAATTTGATTTGAAATTCGCAATAAGGCGAAATATCTTAACTGCAGATATTGTATCTCGTTAAGATATTATCCCTAAGATATCGTCGCGTAACAAAACGCGTTAAATAGTTAACAGATAATATACGATATTATCCTAGCGATATCTTTTGTAACTGAAATGCGTTAAGGGGTTAACGTGGGATTCTATATAAGATATAGAAAGAGGATTTTCAGTGTAACGTTTTTCAATCTATCTCCTCCGTTTTTTGAGAAAACCAAAGAGCGAGAGAAACCCTAGTTGCGGCAAAGGAGCTAGCACCCTTGCAAGTCCTGTTTGTGACATTCGCGTGTGGATACCGATTGAGGGTGGTCGTTCGGAGAGCAGCAACTGTAGTCCAATAGATTCAGATCGTCACAAAGGTTAGTAATCTATTCGAATAAATTAGAAACGTATGGATCTTGGTAGGTTTCTATTTTCCGCTGCGTATAAATTAGTTATGCATGATAGAAACCCTAACAGGTTATGGGTTGGAGCAGTCGGTGGTCGTGCGTTCAAATCCCACATCTTACATATATTCTTTTTTCAACCAGTGATTTTTTCAACCAATTCCATTTTTTCCAACCGGTGATTTTTTAGTTTTTTTCTGTTATAACAAAAAAATTCTTTTAAGGGATGAACTAACGGACATTTAATCGTCAAAAAAACTCTTTAAGAAAAAAATCACCAGTTGCATTTATTCATTTAATTGGTCTGTATCCAAACCTCCGTGGGACGTAAGGGCTCGAGTTCAATTCTCGGAATGCCGTTTAAATGATTTTATGTTTTTTAATAACAAATAACCATTTAAGTAGTATTATAGTGATATGATTGTTCAGAAGAGTTTGTTGTGGCCTGGTAATATGACTCTTCATTTGTTGGAGGTCTTGACTTCGAATCTCAGAGTTCCTCTCTAAATCCTATTAGTTAAATCTTTGAAAAATTAAAATCAGAAAATTTTGGTAGCGGCGGGATTCAACCCCGAGACCACTGACCTCTTTATCCCATAGTCATATCATTAGGCTACATGTCCTTGTACGATATTATATGCATATTTATTACATGTACATATCAACGATTTGGCTGCACTTGGCAAGTGCGGTCAAGTCAGAGCAAGCTCAGTCAGTGTCCAGTCAATGTCCCTGGACGCTGATGTAACCATACTTGGTCGATTTTGCTAAATATTTTTATTTTTGGTTGATTTTGCTAATTTTTTTAATTTTTGGCTTTTTCTCAAAAATTGTCCTTTTGTAATTAGAATGCAGGAATGGATGAATATCATCCTTAAAAGGGGCAATTCCTTGGCCTTTCAATTTGCAGATAGCCAGCTCATTGCTAAAGCTTCCCACAAAATATGTAGTTTGATAATGTGTTGCTTGTAGCAGTGAAACTTCAATGGCATCATGATGGAAGCAGAGTACCAAATAAGAAACAAAATGACCCCAAAGAGATGGGGCTTTTTGAGAAAGACGAGGATGAAATTGTAATCAGACTCCAAAAGAGAGATGACAGTGCTTAAAAGTGGATTTTGTGAAAATCTCAACCATACTAAACAAGGAAATAGAACACTTGAAGAAACATGAGCTTAAGAGCGACAGCAACAGTTTACAGCCACATAAAAACCAATAAAAACAGCAACGACAAAAAAAAAATATTATATGAAAAGGAGATCAAGACCATGAATTCATGTACTTACGCAAGTGCACCAAATGTCCCAATGAAAACAATAGCACCAGAGTTTCTTGCAGCTAAAAGTGCCTACTCAAAACATACAAAAAACAGCATCTTCATTATCTTTCATATAAAATAATTCTAAAAAGGTAAATACCAAATCAAATTCCCAGTTGATTGGAAAGTGACTGGGAACTGCGTTCAATATTTATTTGGGATGCATTTTATACATGGAAAACATGGTGAATCATTTTCCTACGATGCAGTCATACATAGAATTGTAAATATGAAACTCGAACAATGACAAGCAAATTTCTAGCAGCATGTGTGTATGCGCACGAGTGCACGCACACATGTTCTCTATGAACAAAAACATTTTCGGATCTTTTATGAACAGTAGTGCAGATATGTGATTCAATATTTCAGTAAGCAAAACATTATTATTATGTCTTTTACGAATGTTAAATCTCTTATTTACCATACCTGCCTGATACTGTTTATATTTTCAGAGAAATGCACAACTATATAAATTGATGCAGATGAAACTAATGCATTGTAGGACCAAATGCTTGCATATAGATCTTCGAGGATATATGTGCTTTAAAACATATTTACAGAGAAACGATCACGCTATGTCTACAGAAGCTGAAAACATGACCTCAAGATAATTATAGCATACGAAAATGACAGCAGTCCGACAGCAAAATTATTGAATTTGGGGGAAAGTGTGATTAGCTTCTAAATGAGCTAACCCCTCATATATATAATATCCCTTGATTTGCTTTACACACACACCCTACTACAAATAACACTCAATACTCCCCCTCAAGATGAGCAAAAGATATTTATCATGCCCATCTTGTTACAAGCATCTTCCACCCCTTTAGAGTTCAACCCCTTCGTAAGGCAATCTGCTAGTTGCTGTCCAGAGTTAATGTAGGAGATCTCCAACTGTTTCTTGTCCAGTCTCTCTTTAATGAAGAACCTGTCAATCTCTATGTGCTTCGTTCTATCATGTTGCACTGGGTTGTTGGCAATATTAATTGCAGACTTGTTATCACACAACAACTGCAATGGTCCTTCTCTCAGCAGGCGTAGTTCATGTAGAAGTGATCTCAACCAGATCATCTCACAGGTACTAAGCACCATAGCACGATACTCTGCCTCTGCAGTGGAACGAGCCACCAAATCATGCTTCTTGCTGCGCCAAGAGACCAAGTTGCCCCCAACAAACACACAGTAGCCCGAGGTCGATCTCCTATCATCCAAGCAACTGGCCCAATCTGCATCACAGTAGCCTGTCACATTCATGTGACCATGACTACCAAATAGTATGCCTTTTCCTGGACTATTCTTCAGATACCTCAGTATCCTGAAGACTGCCTCCATATGTCCAGTCCTAGGATCATGCATGTACCTACTTACCACACTGATAGCATAGGCAATGTCAGGTCTGGTATGGCATAAGTAGATGAGGCGTCCAACAAGTCTCTGGTACCTCTCTTTGTCCACTGGCTCCCCTGATTGTGAATGCAACCTATGATTCTGATCAATAGGAGTAACTGCTGGACGACACCCCAACATACCAGTCTCAGCCAGGAGATCCAGTGCATACTTTCTCTGTGAGAGAACTATACCCTTCCTGGACCTGGCAATCTCCAGTCCAAGGAAGTATCCCAACTGTCCAAGGTCCTTGACCTCAAATTCTCTCGTCAACCTCACCTTCAAGTGAGAGATCCCCTCTTCATCATCTCCAGTGATAATAATATCATCAACATACACAGCCAAAAGAGTGATCCGTTGCCCTGAATGTCTATAGAATACAGTATGATCACCATTACTCTGCTTGTAGCACATGGTGATGACTGCACGCCTGAACCTGTCGAACCATGCCCTTGGAGATTGCTTCAGCCCATACAAGGACTTGTCCAGTCTACACACCTTTCCCACCGTCTGTTGTGTGCCAAAGCCAGGTGGAACCTCCATGTATACCTCCTCCTGTAAGTCTCCGTGCAAGAAGGCATTCTTTACATCCAACTGATGCAATTTCCATCCAAAATTCGCTGCACAGGATATCAGTACTCTCACAGTACTCATCTTTGCCACTGGGGCAAATGTCTCATCATAATCAATCCCATAAGTCTGGCTGTAGCCCTTGGCAACCAGCCTCGCCTTGTACCTGTCCACCTTCCCTTCTGCAGTTTGCTTTACTGTGAATACCCACTTGCAGCCCACAGCCTTCTTCCCTGATGGAAGTGAGACAAGTCTCCATGTCTTGTTCTTCTCCAGTGCCTCAAGTTCTTCGAGCATTGCTTTCTTCCACTGGGGATGTTGCTTTGCCACTCGCCAATCACTTGGTATGGAGATAGACTGTAAGGATGCAATGATAGCCCTATATGCAAGTGTAAGAGAAGCATAGGAGACATGATTAGCAATATCAGTCTCATATCCATACCGTACAGGAGGCCTGCTGGCATTGATACGAGGCTCCCTACGAGATGCAAGTGGAAGATCTAAACTAGAGGACGGTGAAGAAAGGTTACCATCCGTGGTAGGAGAGGAAGGCAGTGAGGAAGTCGGAACTCGAGCAGGCGTGATAGACTGATCAATCTCAACATGGGGCAGTGAAGCTAGTGGTTCTTCAGTGGAGAAGATGTCTTCTTGTTGTTCTCCATCTGCATGACTATCCTTCTGTCTCCTGCTATATTTCCTGCCGTACAACCTGTCTTCCTCCTCTTCCACAAAGGTCCTTTCTTCCTCCCTGCTATCAGGACCAGTACCAGTAGGCCTGACAGGACACGGTATAAGTCCAACCACTACCCTCCTGTCATCAGTCTCCCCCTCTCGACCAGCTCCTCTTGTGCTTGGAGAGGCCCCAGTATCAAATACTGATGTAGAATCTGTCAGTCCTCCATAAAAAGGTTCAGTCTCCCTGAACGTCACATCCATGCTCACAAACAGCCTTCTTTCTGAGGGACTCCAACACCTATAACCTTTCTGATTTGAAGGATACCCAACAAATATGCATTTAATTGCCCGAGCATCCAGCTTCCCCACAGAAGGTCTATGATCCCTCACAAAGCATGTGCATCCGAACACTTTTGGTGGAACTACAAAAGTGTTCTTTCCCATAAGAATCTCACATGGAGACTTCATTCCAAGGATCCGTGAAGTCATCCTGTTGATAAGATATGTGGCTGTCATCACTGCTTCACTCCACAATATCTTAGGTACATTCATGGTGAGCATGAGTGACCTAGTTACCTCCAACAAGTGTCTATTTTTCCTTTCAGCGACTCCGTTCTGTTGGGGGGTGTTGGGGCAAGTGGTCTGATGAGTTATCCCACTCTCAGATAGGTAAGCTGCAAACTCCCTGTTTACATACTCTGTCCCATTATCCGTTCTCAAGACACGGATCTTGGCCTCATACATATTCCTGACACTTCTATGGAAATCCTGAAAACACTTCAACGCTTCGCCTTTGTTTTTCATCACATAAAGCCATGTCATTCGAGAATGACAATCTATGAAGGTGATAAACCACCTGAACCCACTCACTGAAGTCACTGGGCAGGGCCCCCAAACATCTGAGTGAATAAGATGAAATTTCTCTACACTCCTCATCCCTACACTAGGATATGACGTCCTAGTGTGTTTCCCAAATTCACATGCATCACATGTCAAATTCATTTCATTCACTCCATTCAAAATATCGGGATACATTTTACTCAAAATATCAAAGGGCAAGTGCCCCAACTGACAATGCAACAAAAGTACATCCCTTTCCTTCTCTCCACCAACGACAGCCAGTGCAGCATCCCCACTAGCTCTATCAAGATACCACAGTCCATCACGCCTGACGCCAGTCCCAAGCCTCCTCCCAGTCTTCCTTTCCTGCAACACACAATGAGTAGAGTCAAAAGTAATGCTACAGTCGAGATCATCAACAATAGAGCCAACAGATAAGAGGTTGACTGGAAATGATGGGACGTGAAGGACTGAAGAGAGGCATATGGAGGGAGTGCACTGAATAGTACCAATCCCTCTAATGGGTTGGGATGTGCCATCAGCTGTCTGAACGGTTTCATGAATGGTATGTGGTTTATATGTGGAAAATTGTCTATATGCTCCTGACACATGACTAGATGCACCTGAGTCAATAATCCACTCTATATGATCTCTACATGAAAGGGCTAATCGGTTACCTGAGTCTGTGTGAGCGAAGTGGGCAAAGTTACCGAATGGCGAGGCAATATCCACAGTCTGGTCTGCATGACTCTCCGAGCTCTCAGTAGTAGACCTGGACTGTCTCCGCTGCTCTAGATCTGACGCCTCAGCTGGCGTGGCCTCGATCATCACTGTCTCCTGTCGTCCGTCAGCTGTGGCAAAGTTGGCCCGTGGGCCACCGCGACCTCGTCCACGGCCCCCACGGCCCCAACGACCTCCTCCTCTGCCTCCTGTGCCACGTCCTCGACCACTGCCCTTCTGTAGGCAGTTGAAGCTCAGGTGCCCCTTCACCCCACATGTGTAGCACTCTCGATCCTCGCTCACTACTGCCACTGCCGGTACAGCCAGTGCAGCCCAAGTGACCTGAGTACCCTCATCCTTCATAACCCTCAGTCTGGTCTCCTCCTGTGCCATTGCAGCTATGGCCTCCTCCAGGGATGGGATGGAGGATAGGTGGCACATACTCGCCCTCCTGACCTCAAAGTCTCCATTCAGGTTCCTCAGAAAGTGTGTCACACGCCTACGCTCCACCCACTTCCTGTGTATCGCAGCGCTCCTAGGATCGGGCAGATCAATAGGGTCATAGTGATCTAACTCTGACCAAAGCCTTTTCAACTCCGCAGAGTAGGCTAGAATAGTCATCTCCCCCTGCTTCAAGGTGTCGACCTTGCCCTGAACCTCCATCATGAGCATCACATTCCCTGCTCCAGAGTACATTTTCTCCACCATACTCCATATCCCCGCAGCACTCTCTATGGCCTCCACCATCCCAGCAATGGGTGGAACCATCGATGTCATCAACCAAGCAGCCACCAGTGAGTTGGTGGTGCTCCAGACTTTCCAATCATCCCCATCCTTGTCCAGCGGTTCCTTGCACGAACCCAGAACGACGCCTTCTAACCCCTTCGATCTCAGAATGAGAAGCACCCTCCTGGACCAACTGAGGTAATTCTTCGTCCCTTCCAATTTCACATCATTGGGCATCAATTCCAGCTTCTGCACGGGACGAGAAGGCGTCGATCCACTCGAGGATCCCAACTCCTTCGAAGCAAGCAGCTTCGTTATCTCTCCAATGAAGGCCTTCATGTCCGCTGAAGTTAGGTTGTCCCCCATCTCTCCAGATCCGCAGATCTCTCCTTTCTCCCTAGATCCGCAGATCTACTTCTCCTCCTCCTCTTCTAGGTCATACCCTAACCGTAAATCTATGGAGTCCTTTTCATGGCTCTACCATAGATCTAGGGTTAGGGTTCTTTTGGGTTTTCTTTTGTAGCTAGTTAGGGTTTTGTGGTGGCTAGAAGAGGGCTTGGAAGAGAGGAGATCACAAAGCTTGAAGTGGAGACAGCGGAAACAGCGAGCAGCAGCGCACGCAGCGAGCGCAGGCGTCGGCGGCCTACGGCGGCGCACGCAGCGAGCGCAGGCGTCGGCGGCCTGCACGGGCGCGCGCGGGCGAGGCGGCCTGAACGGCAGCGGCGGCCTGCACGGGCGCGCGCGGGCGAGGCGGCCTGAACGGCGGCGGCCTGCAAGAGGCGCGGGCGCGCGGGTGTTTCCGCTGGGCGGCTGAGCAGGCGGGTGGGTGAAGGGGGATTTAGGTCAGAGGGGGGTGACGGGGGATGAGGCGCAGCCGGGTGAAGGGGGATTTAGGGCAGAGGGGGTGACGGGGGATGAGGCGCAGCCGACGGGGGATGAGGCGCAGCCGTTGGGAGAGAGGGTGGGGAGATTTAGGGTTTAGGGCTCTGATACCATATTGAATTTGGGGGAAAGTGTGATTAGCTTCTAAATGAGCTAACCCCTCATATATATAATATCCCTTGATTTGCTTTACACACACACCCTACTACAAATAACACTCAATAAAAATCTTTCTATTAGGATTGCATGCACAATTTTAACTTGAAGTGTCACACAATTTGGATTTAATTGTTTCAATACTTCTGCAAAATGACGTCAGCAGTAAGCATGTCTACTTTTGCAGCTGTTTCCCATCTGTTTGTACCCTATCTCGGCTGAAACCTTATGTCATAAAGTTTATGTGCCTACGGGAAAAGGTCAAACTATATTTGAATCTAAAGCTGTGACTAGAGGGTGCTAACTGAACTGAGGACAGATTGCAACTTAAATGGAAATGTTCATCATCAAGATTAGTCCAGCGCTGAGCAAGATGGATAAACAGATTTTTGAAAGCTGGGAGATGTGCAACCATGAACAGTCGCAAAATGGAGTATTGGTTGGCTAGATACACCACAGTTCCATGTATATAGAATGTGGAGACACATAAGATATGAGAGCATCTGTGCAAACAAAATGAGATGGGACGTCATGGCAAATAAACGAAGAAAGAAGATGAAGAGGATGCATAATCATGATAAACCATGCTTTTATTCTCTTTATTTATAGCATATGTATTTCTGTTACATGTATGATAGTTATGTGGTCCCCACTTAACCACCCCAGAGATCCATGCCACACAACAATTTCTGCTACACAACCTATTTTGTTTTCCATTTCCATCCAACCTGGGAAAATATCACTCTGACAAAAAAGCAATTGCCCATGGAAAGTTTTACATGATATGCAAAAGAAAGGTCTGCAACATAACTTCTGAGGGTAGTACTCTTATGCTTGAAGATTTTCCTTGCATTCTTTAAGGAGGAGGTGCATTTGCAAGCCAACGTGATTGGACCCATAGAATTATGGAGAGATATATGAGAATTGTTACATATAGGAGGAACAACAGAAACTCCAATTAATGTTGTAAAAGTAGTCATAAGCCAGTAGAGAGCGTCTTTGCAAGACTATTCACCTCTTTTGTGAGAGGCAAAACTACGCGCACTATTACATCATTCAGCTCAAATGTTTATCAAGTGCATTAGTAGCTTGTAACACAACTTCCACTAATAATGGATGCAATTTATTCCAAATGCTTGATAAAATCCAACAACGTAAAGAATCACAAACTCACAGCAATAAAAAATGTTTTGTCCCCTAGTTCAGAGAAAAAGATCAGCAAGAATGCCTGCAAAATTAAGATAATTGACATGACTGGGTTAGCCAGTGCAAACAAAATGCAAAATAGTTGCAACAATCACTATACAAGAAACCTAATGAATTTAGACAAAAAGAAAGAAGCCAACTTTAGAAGCTTTATTAACATTGGTGTTACGTGCAATAAATAACAGCAATTTTGAAAACAGACAAGCAAAATAAAAAATGGTGATTCATTTTGACAAAGTAGGACAAGAATGGCGACTATGAGATCAAAAATAATAAACTAAATGATGCATAATAGAAGGGGAACGCATTGGGGAAATCTTGATATATGGTTGAAAATTGGAAACTTTTTGAAAGTATAATGGATGTTAAAGGGCTTCGTGCACAGACCAATCCTCAGTCCACTCTAACTCTTCACTAGCAAGAGAACAAACAGAAATTTCACGAACACTTCAGGATTTTAGAAAGCTGATGCGATTTGGATCTGAATTTAGGATAAAATATGATTTTTTTAAAGTAGTTTTTGGGTTTAAGATGGGATTTTTGAGTAAATGTATGATTTTTAGAAGTCAGAAAGAGATTTGGGGAAGAAATGAGATATTTTTATTGATAGAAATAAAGAGAATACAAGATATGTGCCTCGATTCGAGAGGATACTACTCTCCTAACTTTGGATTTAAGATCAATGCCTAAATCTCCACTAGCTCTAATGGATCTACCATATTCTTCTCAAAACTCCACATAAACCCTCTCTCTCATCTCTCCCTTATTTATAATAAGACTCCTATTGAGCCTCTGACCCTACATTACCATAATACCTCTTATCTAGAGTTTTTACCAAAAATTACAAATCTGCCCCTGAACCCACAAAATTACAAACACCCCCGTGTCCAGAAATTACAGATCTGCCATTATTTACATAAACACTAATCCTAACACTACTCCGCCCCCGAAAAGCCACATTGTCATCAAGGTGGTGCTTGAAGTGTGTGGGCTACTTTCCTCCGATTGATGATGTCCGTCCCCTCCTAAATCAAAAGGTCATACAAGGTCTCCATCGTCTTCCATGAAGTCTAAATGAAATTCATGGTAGTTGTCAAGCTTCTCGGGAGGTCCGTCGCGTCCAAAATACGAATGCTAAAGCTCGGGAGGTCATCCATGTACAAACCACGGGCCTTGGGGCCCCGCAGAAGTGTCTACGCGTCATGACGGGTCCCGGAGAATGTCGTTGGGTCGTGGCGGGCTCCGAAAAGCGTCGTCGGGCCATGGCGGGCCCCGACGAGTCTCGTTGGGCCTTTTCGGCGCTAAAAAGGCTGCGCGCATGCCCTGCAACATGCAGGCATGCAGGCTGCCACCGGCCTGCAAGGCAACCTGCAGGTACGGCCGCCCTCGCCAGGGGTCGACGAGCCCCTGTGGATGGGCGATGAGCCGCCGCTCATCTCTATGTGCCGATCTTCACCGTCTGTATACAAATCCGCGTCAAAGTTGTCAACTTTTCAGCCTTTCTGGTTCAAAGGTGGCGCCTTTCGCTCCCGATTTAGATTTTTGTCGCCAGCGTTGCCCCGATCTGAGTTGATGTCTTCATTCTTCTTCAGATCTGAGTTGGTGGCCTCCTCTTCGCGTCGATGGTGACAATAGATCTCGAGATACTCGTAGATCGACTTCATCAACTCCTACATGTCCTTCATCGACCCCTCCAAATTCTTCATCACGGATCTCAACTCCTCTATCAACATCGACCCGCTCTGATACCAATTTGATGAGATCCAAATCTGAATTTAGGATTAAAAATATGATTTTTTAGTGGTTTTTTGGGTTGAAAGACGTGATTTTAGGGTAAATGTAGGATTTTAGGACTACGGAAGAGATTTGGAAAATTAAGGATGTATTTTTATTTATAGAAATAAAGAGAATACAAGATATGCGGCCTCGATTCGAGAGGTGCCACTCTCCTAGATTTGGATTCAAGATCAAAACCTAAATATCCACTAGATCTAAGGGGTCTACCCTATTCTTCTCAAAACTCCACATAAAACCCCTCTCTAATCTCCCCCTTTATTTATAATACGACTCGTATTGAGCCGCCGCCCCCTAAAATACCATAATACCCCTGACCTAGGGTTTTCACCCAAAATTACAAATCTGCCTCTGAACCCACAAAATTACAAAAACACTCACGTGTCCAGAAATTACAGATTTGCCATTATTTACATAAACACCAATCCTAACAAAAGCACTCAAATTTTTCATTCCATCAATTCCACTATCTAACAATGAAATATAACAGAGTATTTAAAAAGTCTTCCTACATGAACTACACTTGCCTTAAAAGCAAAACAAAATCAAATAAAATAAAACATGTGCACATCAATTGCCATAACAAAATCAAACAAGATTCTAACAACTAAAATAAATAAAACCATACCTGAATTCACATTAATTCCCCGTAAATTCTTCCCAAGTTGGAAAAAGTCATTCTTGAGTTGACATCTTTAGGAGAATATTTCAAGACCACGAAACATAAGAATGTGTATAAATTTGTTGATTGCTTAGTAAGCTGTGAAAAATTTTAAATGATAAAATTAATATGATAGCTGGCTCATATGGTGCCTCCAATTAACATTCTAGCATATGATCAGCATGTGATTCGTGCTCTAACTCATGCCTGGTTACAGATTAAAACATAGGCTCGGACTCAGGTTAGGGCTCTTGCTCAAGCTTCAGCTCTAGCTTGGGCCTGTGTTCTAGCTCAGGCTTGACAACTTGTTCGGATTTGAACACGGGTTTGGACTAATGCTGGGGCTCTTGCTTCGGATAAGGCTTAAACTTGAGCTCTAACTTTGGCCCTGGTAGCTTCTGAGTTTTAGCTTTCATGTTTTTGATAAGTTTTAATGTCTTCTCAATTGTATTTTCTTATGAAAATGGTCCCAAAGATGATTACACTGTATGAAAAATCGATGGGCATCTTAGAGCATACCAATATTAAAAGTAATTTAAACAATGATCAACCTTGAAAAAAATCTAACATTCCCTAGATTAAGATAGTGCTTCACATATACCTACACATTTGTTTCCGTTCGACAAGTCAAAACGAGAGAAGAAATTGTTCAAATGGCACTCCCAATTATTATATCCATAAAGGTTATCAAAAGCACAAAAGATTGAGATGTATCAGAACATCTCATATATTATATCCCATACCCATAATCTGTTGGAAATAGCCTATGTAGTAGCGGACATCGTAATATCCCATGAAATCGCACAAAAATAGTGTCAATTTGGCACAAAAAATGACTAACTATAGCTTTAAATGCAATACAGAATGAAAATCAGCTTATGCATGCTATACAATCTTTAGGAGTCATTAGAAAATCAAATTGTGAGCTCAAAGGTAAAAGTTCCAAGCAAAAAAGCTTTAAAACAAGTACAAAATCACCAATAAAGACCTCGTGGTTACTTTTCACTAAAGAAAAAATCAAAAAACATTGAAAATTGAAATTGCATGTTATAGCATTTGGCTAGAAACTATAGGAGCTAGCTCGATTGGCCTGGTTGGCTCAGGTAGGCTTGAGCTGGCTCAAATCTGAGTCGATGAACATTATTGGCTATATTGGAGCCCATCTATTTGATTTTGGCTCGATCTAAATCGATTCAAAATAGATGACTCTCGTCGCATATGCGGTTGTCGAAGATGTTTGCGATGTTGTCACTGTGAATGAGCATGTACCGCGACAGAGTGGACGAGCATGTACACTGACAGAGTGGACGGCATATGCCGAAGGTTGTGGCATTCCAAGTCAAATCTTGTCGAGATCTATGGGTGTGCTGGTAAAGTCTTTTGATGATGGCAATGAAGAAGTGAACGGTGATGAAGATCTCGATGGTGGTAGCAGTGAGCACTTTAGTCATGAAGATGGCATCGGAGGAGGAAATGGTATTACTAATGGTCATAGATGAAATGGATGGCAATGGGACTATGGGATCGGGTTGAGTTTGTTTGGGTTAGAGTTTAGGGTAGACTAAATAAGAAAAGGAATGGTGTGGTTTTCGATCTATGGAAGGTCTTTATTTTTAACAAAAAATGCTTTAAAATGTAGAAATTTTGTAGAAAATGGTGTAAAATCAAGAGAAATCATAGCAATATTTTGAAGACAGAAAGGTTGATTGCTAGGATTTTGAGGAGTTTTTTATCTATGAAAAGATATGATTTTTCAAATTGGGAAAAGATGGGTTCTTTCGATCTATTTTGCTCTAATACCAAATTTGACGAGAAAAGAAAATAAAAGGATTGGATAAATCTAGATCTAGGGTTTGAAAATTAAAATATATAAGAGTTTAAAAAATAAGAGATGTTAAAAGGCTTCGCACCCAGGTCAACTTTTAGTCCACTCTAACTCTTCATAAGAGATCCAATAGAAATCTAGGGTTCTTCATAAACATCTAGCATTTCAAAAACCACTCAAATTTACATTTCATCAATTCCATTGTCTAACAACAAAATGCAACAGATTATTTAAAGAGTATCCATATGTACATGACACATGCCATAAAAGCAAAACAAACAAAACCAAAATAAAATACGTGCACAACAAGGGACATAACGAAATCAAATAAAATCCTAACACCTAAAATAAAATAAAATCCTAATTGAATCCAAATTAAAATCCCATCACTAGATTTTTTCATAACAAGGAATATGTTATGAATAGATCAAATCCATCAAGGAGTTAAACTAGTGAAGATATAATTTAGATTAAGACCTAATCTAACCCAAAAGATTAAACGGTTCCTTTTATGTTCTTCGGTTTTCTATAATCTTAACATTCTTTCCATTCACGTGTGATCCACATGATTTGAATCGGTCAACAATCCCTTATACTTGGGGGCACAAGTGGGCCTTTTATTAACCCAATATGTAAGTCGAGATAAGTATTAAAGACAACTAGCACGGAATAAGGCTTCCACCAATAATCTCTGAAGTATGTAGCACATAGAGGGCTAACACAAACGGCACAAACCTCCCATGCCTATAGCAAACCGGCTATTATCGGGCTGGACATTGTAATCCAAACTCTCGTGTAGCCACAACCAAGCTCCAATACCATTTGTTATGACAAGATCAAGCCCTGCGAGGTTGGAGATAAACCGGTGATGGTATAATTTAGGTTGAGACCTTATAAATCTGATGTAAAATGGGATGGATTTAGGGAATGTTGATGAAAAATTTGGGAAAGAATTGATAAATTAGGGTTTCTTGGCTTCTCACCAAGGATTTTGATGCTTCTCACCAAGGAGTGGACCTTTTCAGATTTAGGAAAAAAAAATCATTTATCGGTTCATTGATTGCTTGCTTCAAAAATAAACAAGTCTAGTGTCTTTATATAAGCTTACAACCCAACGCATTCCCTATTCCCATCCGATGTGGGACTAAACTCTAAAATAATAAAATATAAATAAAAACCAAATAACTAAATCTCTAAAACTCAAATTAAAATTAAAACTCTATCTCAATCGAAATCGAATCCATATCATTATCTCGATTTGAGAACTTCACCACCTGGTAAATGACGGCAAAAGTGGCACAGCTGGGCAGCAATCAGTAGTCCATTACAGTTGGAGAAGATGCTTCCACCAACTCTGAAGTGTAACAGGATACAGACTGGTCGATAGACGTCTTTTGAAAAGTTCTCCCAACTCACAAAAGATAAAAAAGCATTTAGAACCTGTTTGTTGGTTAAGTGAGAAGGATCTATACTAATAACAAACTCGACATGCTCGATCGATTTTAGTGGTGCTTCTATCGATAGCTCTGGTGCATGTTAAACAGGTGGCTTATGATAAGGCTTTGGCTCAAAATATGGTACTGGATCAAGCTCTGGCTCTGGCTCGAAATGTGGTACTGGATCAAACTCTGGCTCTTGCTCTTGCTCATGCTCACATGCTGGCTAAGGCTCCAAGTCGGGCTTAGGTTCTAATTCAGGCTCAGGCTCAAATTTTATCTCAATCTCGTGATCAAAAGAATCTAACTTCAGCTCATGTTCAAGTACACACTCTTCCTTAAGGATTGGTCAATCTCAATCAATGGATCTGAGTTGAGTTTAATCTTTTGTTCTCTCTACCATTGTTCCATCTCTCAAATGATTTCTATCTCTTCATCTGACCACAACTCTACTTTCGGGCTTGAAGATTGCAAGGGTGCATGTGGAATATATCAATGTTTGGAAGAATAATGAGATTGAGGACAGATTAAACATTGATCATCGATGACTATGACATGGAAGTTCTCTATACCAAGATCATGCTTCTACTTTGAACAAGTGATATGCATATGTATATTTCTGTTCTTCTAAAAATCAAAATATGAGAAGAAATATTCTAGATGGGATTCTCAATCACCATATCTATACATAATAATCGAAGCCATAGAAGAATGGGACCTGGTCATACATTGTTTGAGAAGAATAACCTTTATAGTCGTCATCATAGTAATGGGTGTGGTATCCCATAATTTAGAACAGATCTGCTTATATGGAGGGTACTTATGCGTAGTTGGCTGAGTCAGCAAGAGACGAAAATGTAAGGGTGCACAAATAGAAGATAGGACAGCCACAGATATGATAGTACTGAACAAAGAATAACATGGTATGATAATTAAATGTCCACAACAACTGTAATATGGTACTCGCTAAAGTAAACCAATACTAGGTCGTGACTTATAAAGGGGAGCACGGTGTGCAACTAGGAGCTACCTGGACCGCGAGGGTGCGACCCCGGGCCGAGTTCAAAAGAAGAAAGTATTGTATTGTACGGGCTGTAACACTGTGACATGTGACGGGGGCTCCAGGACCCATCAGGATGGTCGTCCCTATCTGTCCCCGGACTCAGGAGTCAGGACATATCTAAATGATGGACGTCCCCCTAACCTGGGGGACGTAGATCAGGTCTCAGTCTCTCCAGCACTCCCTCGATCATAAGTTTCCCGTCACAGTCGCTCCTGCACTCTCTCGATCATAAGTTTTTCGAAACCCGATGAGATAAGCAGAAATTAACCTTTTATTAATTCTAGTGTCGTGTCATGTGTCAAGCTTAAAACTAGCCAAAATGCGTAGTCAAGTCATGAGTCAACCTGTTATGAGTCAAGAAAGTCCACTGTCGTTGTGTCACGTCAAAAGTCAACCTCAAGATAGTTCACTGTCATACATGTAATAACCTAGGAACTATGCAATTTAATCGCAATACTAAACTTTATTACAAACTCAAGTGACAATATGCTAATGAAACTGGCATGTGATAAACTATGGATGTTTCTCATGACATGATATTACAGACTGAACTAATATATATTAAAAAACAATCCACCAACTCATTCATGCAATTCATTCATGCAATGAACCAAGGACGAAGAAAACAAAAGAAACTCGAAAGTCAAACTCACGATGGCACTAGAGGGTCTATGCCAGAGGGATCAAATTTGGGGTCTTCTCATCACGTAATGGGAGGAACGGCAAAGTCCACTGGGTTTCTAGCAATAAACCTGGGGCTAACGACTACAACTGCGGGGAACTGGGGCCCAGATCCCAAGTAATCCATACCGAAACCCAAAACAACGAGCAAGGGACCCAACTGAACCCAAACCACAAGCTGAAAAAGCCAGCCGAGTCCAACAATACAAGAAACCAAGTCAGCACGCAAAAGTCCAAGCCGCAAGCAAGGGAAAGCCCAACCAGTAAGCAAAAGTCCAAGCCGCAAGCAAGGGGAAGCCCAATGCAGCAGCAACCCCCAAAGAAACAGCCGCAAACAAGGGGACAGGTCAGACCCCAACGCAGCAGCAAACCCCAAAGAAACAGCAGTAAGGAAGTCAGCCAAACCCAAGACAACCCCGCGTCGAGACCCCGGGACCCCACACAAGCAGGCGAGGGCATCCAACCCCACGAGATACACGTAGGGAACTCAAACCCTACCCTAGTCACCCAAATCATCCTCTCACACGCAAAATTGAAATCAAAATTGAAGTAAAAGAGATAGAGTCTACCGTAAGTATGCCGATAATCAGAAAATTAAGAATCCAGACATCCACAACAAGATTCCACAGAAATCAACTCAGCGAGGCCGCAGAAATCAGTCGATAAGGCTTCGAAAATAGTGGAGAAATACTTACAGAGCTCGTAGAAGAAGCTGGAGGAGAAGATGGGGTTTAATAGGAGTCAGAGGAGCCCTGCAGAGGAGGACGATGGTTGTCACAGCTTCGAAAAAGCCCCAGTAAGGCATACGAAAGGAGAGGGGGCACGATGAGTAGAGGCATGGTGTCCCAAGCATCGTACGAGAGAGGTACAAGAGCGGAGAGGGGGCGTCGTGTCGCCTTAGGGTTTGACCGATCGAATTGAATCGATCGAGATGCGAGAAGGGGCAAGCGCGTCGGAGAAGCCCACGAGGGCTTGATGTCCTTGCAAGTAGAGAGAGAGAGAGAGAGAGAGAGAGAGATGCAATCGAAGCCCACGAGGGCTCCTCTTCGTGAGAAAGAGAGATCACAGGGGGAAATTAAAAAAAGAGCCCAGTGGCTTCTGGGCTTTAGGCCTGAGCGGTCTGAAATAAAAAGAAAAGGGAAATAAAGAGGGGTGAAATGAGACTGGACCGTTACATTCTACCCACCTTAGAAAAAATTACATCCTCGGAATTCTATAACAAGATAATATTAACATTACACAAAAGAAGTCCAACAACTGGCAACAACAAAATGAAGATCAGTTCATACAACTGATGATACAAGCTAAGAGTCGGAAGGTGTCTGTCTCCACCGCCTTTATGGTGAAAGTCTAGCGCCTCTGAGGCGGTGGTGGTGGCGTCGCTCTTGCTGACTGGCACCGGCAGGCGTCATCTGCTCAACACGTCTTGGATAGCTATCCATGGAGTGCTCTGATGCACCGCAGATCAGACACAGGTGGTTCCAGCGATGACAATATCTCTTCATGTGTTCGGATCAGTGATAGTAGTCGCATATCACAGGACGTCGAGTGCTGGTCTCTACTCCGGTCCTCTTGAATGGTGTAGTATGCTCCGTCTGGATGGTGGACCTCTCCCGTTCTCAAATGCGAGCGTGTACTGGCGATGAAGGTCGTCGGCTCTGCTCTGCAGCAACGATCGGTGATGGTCGTCTCGGAGAGACTCCTGCCTGTCGCTCCTATGCACGCTCCCTCTGTACGTACTCATACTCTCAGATAGTGGAAAGTACGTCGGCATTGGGTCTTCAACTTGAACCCAACCAGCTTGTCGCAAATATCGATGTCCAGCCCCTGCCGAAATCTCTTGGCCCGAGTCAAAGGGGTGGACATCGCGTCCTTGGCAAACATGAAACACCAATGGTTAGTAAAGACAACACAAAGTATGGTTAGTGGTCACACATCAAGTTACACACCTACTAAGTTTAGAAAACTTAGCGGTGTACTCCTCTATAGTCATGGAGCCTTGCTTCAGGGCCATGAATTGTGCCTCTAACTCCATTTGTGCCTCTGGGGAGAAGTACTGGGCATTGAACGTCTCCTTGAATGTAGCCCAAGAGATCGGCTGAGGTAGTCAGTCTTCTGCAGCATCCCACTAGTTCATGGCCTCCTAGTAAGTTGCAGCTTCGCCATGCTAACCCACAAAGCTGGAGATGCCTCTGATGCCTTCAGCATGTCGGTGATCGAGTGCATCCACTCCTTTGCAGCCAAAGCATCCCCTCGTCCATTAAAATCGGCGGCCGAATCGATCGGAACTGCTGCACTCCTCCATCCTGCCTGGGTTCTTCCCGAATAACCTGGATCATCTCTCACACGGCCTGGTCTGAAATTTAATGCACCGTGTTCAATCCAGAGTTGTTGCCTGTCCCAGATCCCGAAGCGTTCGCAGCCATTTTCGGTCTCTTAGACGGTCTACATTTCTTACGTATCAAAACTTTCATACACACCTGTATTCATAAAGCAAGATTGAGTCAATCGAGTATCGTACTTTCCGCCTGCTCTCTACACTGTTCACGAGATTGCACGGACCTACTGGGCCACCACTTGTAATGCACCGCTTCTAGGGTGCCGCCACAATTGTAACAAGTATGTGCAGGTCCCGCATATGCCAGTGAAGTCAATGTAGAGCAGTGCAGAAAATAAGAAAATTGTAACGGCCTGTTTTCGGACCAATTTGAATTTTGTGTGTGCACAACAATTAGGTCTGTGCGTAAGGTGATTTGGTCTGTGTGCACAGCAGATGTCGTCTGTGCACGCAGTAGGACCCTAGAGCCTTGCTTGAACCTATAGATAGCCTCCGTGACTCGTGCCCGACTAGGGAACACGTGTCAACCCAAGCCAACCCCGACGTGTGCCCAACTTAGAATTACCGTCGCCTCCGTGCACGTAGCCTTGTTCGTACACGTATTTATTTTAGACATTGTCTGTATCCGACCCTTATAGTGTGATATGACATTGCGACCCTCTCTGAGAGTATTAGAATTTTGGTGTTGATTCACAACGTCGTTTCACGGGGCGTTCTCCCACGATTTGACCTTGTTAGAAGAGACGTCACGATTTTCACTTTTGTCGTAAGGCCTTTCTATTTTTTAGTTTCGTTTCTCGTCGCCGAAATTGTGATCCGTCTTCCTTGTTCTGTGTGTCTCGTCGACACGGTCGTCTCAGTATTTTTATTATATTTTTCGGACACCGTTTGATTGGCCTTTCACACTAATCTCCTTCACTTCGTAATTAGCACTATTAATCTCTGATTTAAATCTTGGTTAAGATCTGATTTAATCATAGCCATAGGATCCACATCTCATGATGATTTATTCCCTAGCTATTCACCACCCAAATTATAACCTCTCCTTAAGTCCACTCCTCTCCCAACCTCTTGAGTACACCCCTTTTATCACCCCAAATAAAAATAACCCTAAATTTCTCTTCCCCTTCACGCAAGAGGGGATTCACAGCCGCCATCTCTCTTTCACTTTCCCCCCAACACACGCGCATCCTCTCCTCCGGCGGCTTGCACCGACAACCTCCGCCGGCAACACCCTAGCTCCGCCTACCCTGCCGCCGCCGGTCACCACGAGATCGCCGAGGCTCCTTGATTCACACCCTCCCATGCACAGAACTCCCCTCCCTCGCGCGTTCTCCGACGGCTTGTTCCCGTCGCCGGACCTCCTCCCCTCGGCCCCGATCTCCGACCGAACCCCTCGCCGCCGTAGCTGCCCGTCCCCGCGCCTCAGCGCCGCCGCGTCATCTCCGGCAGCTCACCCCTCCCCGACTCCGGTACCCTCTTGCCCCCTCACGACCATCTACTCCGACCCCACTCCCCTGTTAATAGCACCCCGCCGTGTGGTCGCTCAGGCGACGTCCGGCAACGCATCGCGGTGCCACAGCACAGCTCGGGTCACGGCAGCGCCACCATCGTCGCAGCGGCCCCCTCTCATCGCCGATGATCCCTGAGCCTCCCTCCGACGCGACTCCGGCCCTTCACTGTCGGAAAACCGCCAGCAGCGTCACCATGGGCCGGTCGACGGCTGCGGCCAGTTCTTCGCAACGAACGGCAGCCCGGATTGTCGATGCCATCCTCTCGGGTCACCGCAACGTCCTGCAACCCCCCTAGCCGCTGTCCGTCACGCGGCAACCCGGTGGCATTGATCATCTCCCCGTGTCGGTTAGTAAATGTTCGTTAATACCCGATTTCAGTCTACATATAATCGATGGACATTGCTAATGAACAGATGGTGGACCAAATCATTTGTTGATGGCATGTTAATGATAAGTTGATAACTCAAACGCGTAAATTCCTAGTTTCGGTTAGTTCCCGTTGCTAGGGTAATAACGTTGCTAATATTCTATTTACAATCAGATAACCAGCTAGTATCATTAACCTTATGAGCAATTTTTGGATCTAATAATCTGAAGTTGGCATGCTTAATGATGAGTAGAAACTTGTTTCAGGATGTTAATTTATAACGTATCACTAAGTTGGATATTTTTGATGTTAGACTATAAATATCGTAACGGACTTAATGATATTTGTGTTTGCATGCTAGTAACGTTTTATAATGTTGTTAACTTGATAATCCGTAGGGTGGATATATTGTTTATACAATTTTTAGTTAACACGTTAGCCTTGTTGCTCTAGTAATTAGGGCCAACTTGCATGAAGTAACTCACATAGAACGAACTCAGTAGAAATCGCCTCGATCGATCAATGGACTTACTCTGCTGTGCACATAGGATAGATGGAATGATCGATCGAACTATGCAGCATACCATAGGTCTGGTGACCCAAAGCGGGCCCCGTTAATCTGGCTTATCTTATGTCGTTGACTGTGGATGTTAGAGTGCATGTTTGTGATGATAGATTGTCGTACAGGTTCCGTAGATCCGTTGGTTGACCCAGACCCTGCTGGACTACATCTTTGCCGGAATCTTTCAGGCAAGGAATGAGACTTTAGTTACTGCTTTTATACTTTTCTAGAATTGATGTTAGAACTGCTAGATTTATTTCTGCAAAATACTTGAAAATGATCGCATGTTACTTTCTGCTCGAACCCACTTTTAAGATGCAACTTGAACCTCGCATGCTAATTAATAAGCCAGACATTTTAATTGTGTGGATCTTTGTAGAAGATCACAGGCGTGGGCCTCTCCTATACGGAGGTTGGCACTACTCTTGTGGAGCGTCTGCTGGCTAGCCCAGAGACGGCTCGCTTACGGATAGTTAATCGATGACGGGGGTGACCATTGAGCACTGGTGCTCCCCAGCTTTGGCTCACCCGTGACTGGTGCGCTCCGGTATGATACGTAGTATCATTCATGATTAATGATTTGTTTCGGATCGACGACGGGGGTGACCATTGAGAACTGGTGCTCCCCAGCTTTGGCTCACCCGTGACTGGTGCGCTCCGGTATGATATGATATATCATTCGTGATCCTTGTCTTGTCTCGTGTCTAGATGGAGCGTTTGTTGGCTCGTGTCCATAACACAAACGACTCGCGGGTGGGGTAGGACAAAAGAGTCTAACTGGGCATGGGGGGTAGCTCCCCTCCGCCTACGCAGCTTGAGTCCTTAGGCTTTATCTTTGTATCGCAGTTGGTGCACTCCTGCCTGCTTCGCAGGGATGCATTCCGGTCGTTTGACCTTTTCTAGACTTGGACAATCTGACCAGATGGACACCCCTGGCAGATTGATAGAACTACATGAACAACTCTTAGACGATCTGTCTAGATGGACACCCCTAGCAGATCGATTAGAACAACCCTTACTTATTTCCTGTTTTCTAGAACTCCTGTGTAGGTTGTCATTTAAATTCCATATAGAACTGCTAGAATTGTATAACTGCTTTAATTATGGTCTCATTAGTTCGTTGCTGACATGTGTTTTGCACATGTCTCAGACTTGACCGAGCTGCCACAACCTGTGGACCCCAGCAGACTTTTCTTCTTTAGTTGCCTCCGGTACGTACAGTTTTAGCTTTTATGTTAAACTCTTTGTTGGTTACCTTCTGCGTTTGAATAGTATCTTTTGCTGCTATATCTGTTGTTTCATGCTAAATTGTTCGATCGGACCTTCTCCTCCGCATCATAACTTGCCTAGACGCTTATTGGACCCCGAGCCTCAATGGCTCGAGTCCATGCGGGCTGGCCATGTCTCGCTTCCCAAATCTTTTGGGAAGCGGGGCGTGACAGTTTTTGTGGTGGCCCATGCAGGTCCTGATCGAATGATTTATCGAAACAATAGTGTTGCAGTAACTATTCAAACAACCAACAATATTCAAGTCTGACATAAGTTAGTTAGGTTTAGACTAGTTCCTTGGCCCCCTCTAGTTTGGATTTGAGTGAGAATACATGAATAAGATGAAGTTTAAATTGATGTATTTCTAACACGTTGGATGGTTATAAGGTTGGATTCTCGACTTGATAAGGAACCATGGAAGTGAGAACATCGAAATCGAGAGAATGAGATCGACTCTTAGTAGACTGCTCGTGATAGAAGTGTGGTGATTTAAAGTCTCGTCTTAACGACTAAATGCGTAGACCTACATCGATCAAGTGGAATGTTATGCATCGGATATTATGAGCATGTATATATATAAGCCGAGTAGCAACAGTATAACCCGGGCTTTGAAGTAACGTGGTTGAAGTAAATAGTATGATCATTAGAGACGAACAGAAGAGATTTAGAGTGATGATGTGATGACGAGATTGATCTTATGATGAATTGTATAAGATTGACAACATGATCTGTTTTGGACACAGTGATTTAAAGGAATTAAGGATCTTGGGAATGTCATGGGAGTTTCAAAGTCGACCGTTCAAATACGCATCGAGTGCGTACTGATCACTGGATTCCAGTTGCAATTTACGAAATGGTGAAGGGCGATGACTTCTCCAAATCATGTGGATGGATTATAGTCAGCAATGACTAGCAGTTTAAGTGTCAATGGAAATTCTGGATCAAGTCGAGTGAGCATGCTTGGTTTTACGAGTGCTCAATGATCAGGAAATATGAGAAAAGAGTTAGTAGATTGCCTTGGTTGTTTGGATTGAAAAGGAAATCGTAAGTAAGTCTGACATCCGAAAATCTAGAACTGGTTGGTAGTTTCACTTTAGAGATTCCTAGAGGCAGCTGATACCAAGAACCAATTGAAGCGAAGAACAACAGGATCATTATAACAGGTTCTCATGAACGGGCTGGTTAGTTGGAGGTTGTTTAACCACCCTAGATGTCAATATTGTAAGTGTCTGCACATTAGAGCCTTGTGTTTGTTCTGCCTTTCCCGTAGATCCGTGAGGAGGTTTACCCGGCTCGTGTAAAAATATATATCATTGTCGGGCATGCTTAGTATTATTACGTAGGTATATGTGAGCTTATGGATGAATAATGGAATATGTGTATTGCGATGAATGTAATGATTACGTGTATATAGTACATGAATAAGTATAGATACTTATGTAAGATAATATGTGTGTGGAAAGCTAAAACCACTCTAGGGATGTCTGTGTATATAAGAGTTGGTGTTGGAATATCTACTGGGGGTGTATGTAGTTGGAGATGCTTAATAATGGTTGAAATAATATGTTGGTAAAAATGTGTGTATATTAGGTATAATGATACTATGGTACTTATGGTTAAATGTGCATCCTTATTATTTGGTCTATATGTTAGTACGTGTGGGCGTGTGCTCGTACGTAGGTATGTGCTTACTATATGAATATGTGTGATATACGTACGGTAATAGGGTTATAAATTTTGTTTGGTATTGTTTGCCCTTACGGGATGTTGTGTGTGTACCTCGAGGTATACACGATTATTGTATGTCTTAACTATGAATGTGTAGATGTGTTGGTATACTAATTATAGGTATTAGGTCATGGTGTGAACATATGTTCTATGTGTATGTGACTATATGGTGAATGCATGTACTAGGGAAGGTATTATAATTATACGTGTGCTGAGATCTGTACTATTATTATGGTATGCAAAGTGATTTAATTATGTGAGTGTAACCTGACTAAATATAGTGATTGATATTATAGTATGTGGTTATGTTGGTAGACGTATATATATTGGGGTGGTATTGGTATAGGTATAGATACCGTGTTACGTATAGAGAATATTCTGATATACGTTTCGAGTCTCACTCAAGCTTGAGTGGGTATACTCTAAGTATATTATTATGTTTGTCTGAAATTTGCATATAGCGATGTTTGATGTATGTATAGTGATAGGAGTGTTTGTGCCTGGTCGTGCTACGCTCATGATTGTGGGTCGCTATACCAGTATATAGTTATAGGTGTTGGTCTTGTGGTATAGTTAATTACTAAGAACTTGCCTGTATGAACGTATGTGTGCTAGCTAAACTAGGTGTGTAGATGTGCTAGTTATATAATGGTACGATTGGTATGTGTGAATGAAACGTTAGCGTGTATGGGTGTGCACCATGCACGGGTAAGTATGTGCTTAGCTATAGGTATTGATGACTATGGTATGTGTGGCGTGTCGTGAATATAATTATAGGACCGTATGTGATGTGAATATATGGTGAAATATTTGCATTCATTTGAATGACTATATAATTGCGAAATTATAGTAGCGGTAAATGTATCTTAGATATAATAACATGATTTAATATTGAGTGGTGTGGTTACTTGTGTTGATATGTTGGCATTGGATGTACACTAGGAGATATAGGGAGTAGTGTATCCTTATTGTTTTGTTCGTAAGTAGTTATCTAAAAGTGGAGTATTACGATGGTATTTGCTGGCGTGGACTATTTGATTGTTGTGAGTATGTACACCTTGGTATGTAATAAGTGTTTAATGGTTATATAGGGATGTACGTGATTATATGAATGATTGAAGTACATGTACGAATTTGACTGACTATGATAAGTGTAAGTTTAGAATGGGCGTATATATAAACATGTCGGTAGTGTTACTGCTTGACTACCTAGTGCATATGTAAGCACTTGTAGTGAGTATATCGGGTTTGAATTATAATGTGATATGATTGGGATAGCTACTAGAGTGACTAGATATATTTATAGTTAGAAAGTCCGAGGACGGACTTTATTCTAAGGTGGGTAGGATGTAACGGCCTGTTTTCGGACCAATTTGAATTTTGTGTGTGCACAACAATTAGGTCTGTGCGTAAGGTGATTTGGTCTGTGTGCACAGCAGATGTCGTCTGTGCACGCAGTAGGACCCTAGAGCCTTGCTTGAACCTATAGATAGCCTCCGTGACTCGTGCCCGACTAGGGAACACGTGTCAACCCAAGCCAACCCCGACGTGTGCCCAACTTAGAATTACCGTCGCCTCCGTGCACGTAGCCTTGTTCGTACACGTATTTATTTTAGACATTGTCTGTATCCGACCCTTATAGTGTGATATGACATTGCGACCCTCTCTGAGAGTATTAGAATTTTGGTGTTGATTCGCAACGTCGTTTCACGGGGCGTTCTCCCACGATTTGACCTTGTTAGAAGAGACGTCACGATTTTCACTTTTGTCGTAAGGCCTTTCTATTTTTTAGTTTCGTTTCTCGTCGCCGAAATTGTGATCCGTCTTCCTTGTTCTGTGTGTCTCGTCGACACGGTCGTCTCAGTATTTTTATTATATTTTTCGGACACCGTTTGATTGGCCTTTCACACTAATCTCCTTCACTTCGTAATTAGCACTATTAATCTCTGATTTAAATCTTGGTTAAGATCTGATTTAATCATAGCCATAGGATCCACATCTCATGATGATTTATTCCCTAGCTATTCACCACCCAAATTATAACCTCTCCTTAAGTCCACTCCTCTCCCAACCTCTTGAGTACACCCCTTTTATCACCCCAAATAAAAATAACCCTAAATTTCTCTTCCCCTTCACGCAAGAGGGGATTCACAGCCGCCATCTCTCTTTCACTTTCCCCCCAACACACGCGCATCCTCTCCTCCGGCGGCTTGCACCGACAACCCCCGCCGGCAACACCCTAGCTCCGCCTACCCTGCCGCCGCCGGTCACCACGAGATCGTCGAGGCTCCTTGATTCACACCCTCCCATGCACAGAACTCCCCTCCCTCGCGCGTTCTCCGACGGCTTGTTCCCGTCGCCGGACCTCCTCCCCTCGGCCCCGATCTCCGACCGAACCCCTCGCCGCCGTAGCTGCCCGTCCCCGCGCCTCAGCGCCGCCGCGTCATCTCCGGCAGCTCACCCCTCCCCGACTCCGGTACCCTCTTGCCCCCTCACGACCATCTACTCCGACCCCACTCCCCTGTTAATAGCACCCCGCCGTGTGGTCGCTCAGGCGACGTCCGGCAACGCATCGCGGTGCCACAGCACAGCTCGGGTCACGGCAGCGCCACCATCGTCGCAGCGGCCCCCTCTCATCGCCGATGATCCCTGAGCCTCCCTCCGACGCGACTCCGGCCCTTCACTGTCGGAAAACCGCCAGCAGCGTCACCATGGGCCGGTCGACGGCTGCGGCCAGTTCTTCGCAACGAACGGCAGCCCGGATTGTCGATGCCATCCTCTCGGGTCACCGCAACGTCCTGCAACCCCCCTAGCCGCTGTCCGTCACGCGGCAACCCGGTGGCATTGATCATCTCCCCGTGTCGGTTAGTAAATGTTCGTTAATACCCGATTTCAGTCTACATATAATCGATGGACATTGCTAATGAACAGATGGTGGACCAAATCATTTGTTGATGGCATGTTAATGATAAGTTGATAACTCAAACGCGTAAATTCCTAGTTTCGGTTAGTTCCCGTTGCTAGGGTAATAACGTTGCTAATATTCTATTTACAATCAGATAACCAGCTAGTATCATTAACCTTATGAGCAATTTTTGGATCTAATAATCTGAAGTTGGCATGCTTAATGATGAGTAGAAACTTGTTTCAGGATGTTAATTTATAACGTATCACTAAGTTGGATATTTTTGATGTTAGACTATAAATATCGTAACGGACTTAATGATATTTGTGTTTGCATGCTAGTAACGTTTTATAATGTTGTTAACTTGATAATCCGTAGGGTGGATATATTGTTTATACAATTTTTAGTTAACACGTTAGCCTTGTTGCTCTAGTAATTAGGGCCAACTTGCATGAAGTAACTCACATAGAACGAACTCAGTAGAAATCGCCTCGATCGATCAATGGACTTACTCTGCTGTGCACATAGGATAGATGGAATGATCGATCGAACTATGCAGCATACCATAGGTCTGGTGACCCAAAGCGGGCCCCGTTAATCTGGCTTATCTTATGTCGTTGACTGTGGATGTTAGAGTGCATGTTTGTGATGATAGATTGTCGTACAGGTTCCGTAGATCCGTTGGTTGACCCAGACCCTGCTGGACTACATCTTTGCCGGAATCTTTCAGGCAAGGAATGAGACTTTAGTTACTGCTTTTATACTTTTCTAGAATTGATGTTAGAACTGCTAGATTTATTTCTGCAAAATACTTGAAAATGATCGCATGTTACTTTCTGCTCGAACCCACTTTTAAGATGCAACTTGAACCTCGCATGCTAATTAATAAGCCAGACATTTTAATTGTGTGGATCTTTGTAGAAGATCACAGGCGTGGGCCTCTCCTATACGGAGGTTGGCACTACTCTTGTGGAGCGTCTGCTGGCTAGCCCAGAGACGGCTCGCTTACGGATAGTTAATCGATGACGGGGGTGACCATTGAGCACTGGTGCTCCCCAGCTTTGGCTCACCCGTGACTGGTGCGCTCCGGTATGATACGTAGTATCATTCATGATTAATGATTTGTTTCGGATCGACGACGGGGGTGACCATTGAGAACTGGTGCTCCCCAGCTTTGGCTCACCCGTGACTGGTGCGCTCCGGTATGATATGCTATATCATTCGTGATCCTTGTCTTGTCTCGTGTCTAGATGGAGCGTTTGTTGGCTCGTGTCCATAACACAAACGACTCGCGGGTGGGGTAGGACAAAAGAGTCTAGCTGGGCATGGGGGGTAGCTCCCCTCCGCCTACGCAGCTTGAGTCCTTAGGCTTTATCTTTGTATCGCAGTTGGTGCACTCCTGCCTGCTTCGCAGGGATGCATTCCGGTCGTTTGACCTTTTCTAGACTTGGACAATCTGACCAGATGGACACCCCTGGCAGATTGATAGAACTACATGAACAACTCTTAGACGATCTGTCTAGATGGACACCCCTAGCAGATCGATTAGAACAACCCTTACTTATTTCCTGTTTTCTAGAACTCCTGTGTAGGTTGTCATTTAAATTCCATATAGAACTGCTAGAATTGTATAACTGCTTTAATTATGGTCTCATTAGTTCGTTGCTGACATGTGTTTTGCACATGTCTCAGACTTGACCGAGCTGCCACAACCTGTGGACCCCAGCAGACTTTTCTTCTTTAGTTGCCTCCGGTACGTACAGTTTTAGCTTTTATGTTAAACTCTTTGTTGGTTACCTTCTGCGTTTGAATAGTATCTTTTTTTGCTATATCTGTTGTTTCATGCTAAATTGTTCGATCGGACCTTCTCCTCCGCATCATAACTTGCCTAGACGCTTATTGGACCCCGAGCCTCAATGGCTCGAGTCCATGCGGGCTGGCCATGTCTCGCTTCCCAAATCTTTTGGGAAGCGGGGCGTGACAAAAATACTCATAACAAAGCAAGTAAGAACATTAAAAACTACACTACTGCCAAAACGTAAATAGAGCACTCACCTGCCGCTGGCCCAAGTCTCAAAAAAGTCCTGCACTGGAAGTCTGGCTTATCATGCTCAAGCGTCTCCGTATGATCTTGTGCGTCGTACCTAGTAGGCAACAGATGTCGCACCACGCTCAATAAAGTAAACAATATCTAAACAAGAGACAGAAAAGTAAGGGTGCACAAAAGAAGATAGGACAGCCACAGATATGATAGTACTGAACAAAGAAGTAACATGGTATGATAATTAAATGTCCACAACAATTGTAATATGGTACTCGCTAAAATGAACCAATGCTAGGTCGTAACTTATGAAGGGGAGCACGGTGTGCAACTAGGAGCTACCTGGACCGCGGGGGTGCGACCCCGGGCCAAGTTCAAAAGAAGAAAGTATTGTATTATACGAGCTGTAACACTGTGACATGTGACGGGGGATCCAGGACCCATTAGGATGGTCGTCCCTATCTGCCCCCGGACTCAGGACCCATCTGAATGATGGACGTCCCTCCTAACCTGGGGATTGTAGATCAGGTCTCAGTCTCTCCCGCACTCCCTTGATCATAAGTTTCCCAAAACCCGGTGAGTCAAGCAGAAATTAACCTTTTATTAATTTTAGTGTCGTGTCGTGTGTCAAGCTTAATACTAGCTAAACTGCGTAGTCAAGTCATGAGTCAACCTGTCATGAGTCAAGAAAGTCCACTATCGTTGTAACATGTCACATCAAAAGTCAAGCTTAAGATGGTCCACTGTCGTACATGTAATATCCCAGGAACTACGCAATTTAATCACAATATTAAACTTCATGGTACTAGCAAGCTCAAGTGACAATATGATAATGAAACTGCATGAGATAAAGTATAGGCATTGATGTGTCTCATGGCATGATATTACAAACTGAACTGAAATATATTTTAAAAACAATCCACCAACTCATTCATGCAATGAACCAAGAGACGAAGAAAACAAAAGAAAACTCAAAAGTCAAACTCACGATGGCACTAGAGGGTCTAGGCCAGAGGGATCAGATTTGGTGTCTTCTCATCACGTAGTGGGGGGAACCGTGCCTATGGCAAAGTCCACTGGGTTTCTAGCAATGAATCAGGGGCTAACGACTACGACTGTGGGGAAGAGGGGCCCAGATCCCAAGTAATCCATATCAAATCCCAAAACAGCGAGCAAGGGACCCAGCCGAACCCAAACCACAAGCTGAAAAAGTCAACCGAGCCCAACAAAAACCTAAGAAACCAAGTCAGCAAGCAAAATTCCAAGACGCAAGCAAGGAGAAGCCCAACCAGTAAGCAAAAAACCAAACCGCAAGCAATGGGACATGTCAGACCCCAACTCAGCAGCAAACCCCAAAGAAACAGCAGCAAGGAAGTCAGCCAAACCCAAGATAACCCTGCGTCGAGACCCCGGGACCCCACACAAGCAGGCGAGGGCATCCAACCCCACAAGATACACGTAGGGAAATCAAACCCTACCCTAATCACCCAAATCATCCTCTCCCACGCAAAATTGAAATCAAAATTGAAGTGAAAGAGATAGAGTCTACCGTAAGTACGATAATCAGAAAATTAAGAACCCAGACATCCACAACAAGATTCCACAGAAATCAACTCAGCGAGGTCGCAGAAATCAGTCGAGAAGGCTTCAAAAATAGTGGATAAATACTTACAGAGATCGTAGAAGAAGATGGAGGAGAAGATGGGGTTTAATAGGAGTCGGAGGAGGCCTGCAGAGGAGGATGATGGTTGTCGCGGCTTCAAAAAAGCCCCAGTAAGGCATACGAAAGGAGAGGGGGCACGACGAGTAGAGGCATGGTGTCGCAAGCGTCGTACGAAAGAGGTACAAGAGCGGAGAGGGGGCGTCGTGTCGCCTTAGGGTTTGACCGATCGAATTGAATCGATCGATATGCGAGAAGGGGCGAGCGCGTCGGAGAAGCCCACGAGGGCTTGATGTCGCTGCGAGTAGAGAGAGAGATTCAATCGAAGCCCACGAGGGCTCCTCTTCGCGAGAGAGAGAGATCGTAGGGGGAAATAAAAAAGAGCCCAGCCGCTTCTGGGCTTTGGGCCTGAGCAAGCTGAGAATAAAAGGGGGAAATAAAGAGGGGGGAAATGAGACTGGGCCGTTACAAGTTGGCTCCGATCGGCTCGTGATCGACTCCGACCGAGCCGATAAACAATACCGGTGGCTCAGCTCTGCCGGTGCGGATCGTAGTCGGAATCGTATCGACCGAGCCGACACTGCATCAACGTCGGTTTGGTCAGTGTTGGCGTCGATTTTCGATTACTCCGACAACGGTCTGCCACCCAATTTGTTACTATGCGTTCACCTGGAGGTGGCAAACAATGTTTGGGGGTCGTTAGCCCTGATCGTCACCGAGGTGGCACCCGCGGGCTTCAAAAGAAGTTGCAACGGCCAATTGTCGGGGACGACGATGTTGAGTGCAGGTGGAGACGGCGATGTCGTGGGAGGATCGAGAAGGTAACGACGTTGATCATGGTGACGGTAGGGGTGGACAAAGATCCGATTAAACGATTGAATCCACCCGATCCGATCCGAAAAAGTAGATCGGATATCCGATCCGATGAAAGTGACTTGTTATTAATAAGCAGATCCAACCGATTCGTTTGAAACTGATTCGGATTCGGATTTTAGTTTTCATCCGACAGAATGTGATCCGATCCGATTAGGTTTTGAGCGGATTGTGTTATTATCTAAGTTCATCCGAATATCCGATTCTCAATCCGATCCGTTGTTTTTCACTACTACCTAAAAGCCACTGAATCAATGCATCATGGCTATTGGTTAAGAAGACTAACAGACTCAATTGCATCCCCCATCGGTCCCATCCGGTTAAACTTGACCAACTTAGAGTGAGTTACAAACTAATAGTCACTTCATATTATTTGCAGATTAGAAGTAATGATGAATGCGGAGGTGGAGCATCATGAGGAGACTAGGACATCAGCAACAACTACTACAAATTGATATCTTTGTGGAAGGAGAGCTCTGATTTGTTTGGTTTTTTATCATTTTTGCTGGAAGGAGAGCTCTTGGTTGTCAAGCTCATCCTCCTTGAAGTTGATGCCAAACTAGTATGGAGATATTGCAAACAGAGATAGCTTCTTTATGTTATTTTAACAATTTGTATTTTGTAAGGATATTTCGTTTCTACATTGGAATTGACTTCGGTGTTTAAAAGTTAAACTTTCAGAATCTAATGAAACAAGTTACAAATTATGGCATCACTAACTTTAAAATTTCAATAAAGCTAATATTAACCTGATCCGAATCGTATCCGATCCGAAATTCTAATCATCCGAATTTTCTGATTAATTTTTTTTATTAGTGGATGCGGATTAGATTTGTCATCATCCGAGTCAATCGGATCGGATGGTGGATTGGGGCATAATCATATCCAAATATTCGGATGCCCACCCCTAGGTGACGGCGTCGGTGGTTTCGGCGGCGTCGGTGAGGGCTAAGGTGAGGGAGGGTTTGGCCGTTTGTTGTTTTTCTCTCTCTTGGATCTGAGATCGAAAAGAATAAACATTAGATCTTCGGCTCTGGTACCAAATTGAAATTGAATGGAATGAATTTAAGGATTCTTGATGAAAGATTTGGAAAAGAATTGATAAATTAAGATTTCTTAGCTTCTCACCAAGGAAAGGAGAAGTCCTTACTCAAATTTGGAGAAAATTTCCCATTGATCTATTTATTGCTTGCTTGCTTGCTTAAAAAATAAATAAGTTTATGACATTTATATAGGCTTACAACCCAACACCTTCGATATTCCCATCCGATGTTGGACTAAACTATAAAATAATAATAAATGAATAAAACTTCCTTATAACTAAAACTTTAAAACTCAAAATAAAACAAAAATAAAAATTATAACTCTATCGGAATCGAATCCCTATCAAAAATCGAAAAAACATAAGTTAATAGAAAGTGATCCAACTTCCAAATTATGTCATTCACTTTACTCTAATTTTCCTGATGTCCGCCTATTTTTAGTAACAAGTTACCTTAACATGAGGTAGGTGGATTCAAAAGAATAAGATACCCTAGTAAGACTTTGTCACAGTAAATGGAAGTTTTATTGACAAAAGAAAATAAGGAATGCACTTAGAACGCTAATGTGAACATAATAGTGTGCGGTATTGTGAACATTGCAACAATTCAGAAGAGACTTATAAATTCATCAAGAACACAACTCCTTTTGCGCAAACTTATGCTTGTATCTACATAGTCATATATGAGGTGTTCTTGGCATTATGGTTCCACCTTTGTGAATGCTAAATAACAGACAAGAAGCCTAGTTGCACCAGTTAGCCTTTCATAATAATCAATTATTTTCTTAAAACATACATAATATTTTGTGATAGGAATTCAAGAAATAGTACTAACCTGCTACAGCATTCATAACATGGAGTTTGTTATTGACTATTAAGTCAAACTATCATAGGTCTTCCATGAAATTGAAGCCCGTATTAGTTCAGAGCATTATTACATATGATGAAGCATCTGCTACCATATTATAATATACAAGCAAACTACTTTCCACTAAGACGGTAGCAACATGTGCGAGCAAACTTCAAACCTTATTGGTACTTACACATTTGGTCAAAACAACAGCAACTGAAATATCCAAATAGTTTGGGGAAAAAAATTGGGCCTTCTGCTTTTTTATTTTAAAATTTGATTGATTATGAATGTTGATCATCAATTATAACCCTAAGCTAATGCATGATAATGCATCAGTTGCCATGTGTTGATGTATTGATGTACCAGCATGATACAGGCACCCCTTTTATGAATTATGATTGATAGGTAAGAGCAGCAAGAAAATTGTAGCATCATCTAAAGGCACTTATCAGATATTGTCAGGTTGGGATATGATAATCTTGTAGACAGAAAAAAGTTATATGTCTACTCAGTTTCGGACAGTTTTCATGCATTCTCTATTTCTATTCTATTTCAATCCATTCGTATATGTACCAATTAACCAGTAAACTAAGGAAATTCGTAGATCAATTACAGAACAACAAAAGAAAATGGTAGTGATCCTTCTACATTGAACTAATGCAAGTTCAAATGGTATGCTTCTAGCGTGGAACACATAAAAAACATGCAATTACAGCGCTGATTGCCATTGTTGACATCAATCATACAAATAATAAACCATTGTATAGAATTTCAGTTAATATTCCCAAAGTTCTAAATCACGCCTCTTTCACAGTCTGACTTCCTTGATACGGCAAGTGTTATCATGTGCCAAATTGAATAAGTTGTATACATCCTTGCACATGCTTGATCTAGTCATATCTTTACTTTCACATTGCCAAAGTGTATTAGATGTTCATGTAATTATTGTGCTTTCTTGGTCCTATTAACAATAATTTCAAGCATTGCGTATCATGTGCCAAATTGAGTAACTCGCAAACAACCTTGCACGAGTGGTTCACTGACTCCAGTCATGCCTGACTTTCACAAAATCAAATCATTTGATATGTTCATATCACTGTACTTTCTTGGCTCTGTCGCATCAATCTCTAACAAGCAATATCATTCAGACTTAAGGTGCATTGAAATATACACAGAAGCAACATATTCAGAATGAGAATAATGGGTATAATGTCAAAAGAGACAATCTTTCTCAAATGGTGCCAATAAGTCCACTTTGCACATCTTTTAGATAGTTGGGCACCGTTCATTTTGATATCAACGAGCAAAGAGCATTGGGTTTACCATATTCCTTCCACGATAAATTTCAATTGACTTGATGCATGGACAAAAATATAGAAACCAAACGATTGTTGGTTTATTATATGCTTTAAGTATGTCTAAAATCTCGATCAATAACGATACATATCATTTGTATCAAATCGAATTTCAAGTATGCTATTTGATACAACTAGTACTAACTAATAACAATTATTATAAGCATAAATTTAAAGTTTGAATTACCCACATTTGAAATTCTAGTTTATTTCATGTATTGGTCGGCAAAAATATCAGTAAACAGACACATCAAGGTTCAGAAAATTGATTGATACCACTATATATTGGTATTTTCAAAACGGATTATTATAAGGAATTAATACAAACCACTATTTATTGGTACCAAGTGAAACTCTTCAAGTTTTGCAGGGCACATACTATCGACCTGTTTTGATTATAGTATGGGCTAAAATATTAAACTTTGAAAAAAAATTGAAGTTGAACTGATTGATTTATGCTTCATAAAGATGATCGGTTGACGGAATGGATTTCAATATTGTATCCTGAGGGGAATAGATGATCTATTAAATAGATGAATTTTATTGAAGATGACGATATACCCACAACTAAGAATGATGCTGGGTAAAGACAATTGATACATAAAATCTGATCATTTTGAAACATTACTTGATGCTTCAGATATAGGGACCGAAACTAGGATTTTGAACCTTGGTTTTAGTACGTGTGATCAAGATGAATGGTGTCGATCGTCCAAAAAGAAAGTGAATAGTTGACTTTTTGGCTTCCATATGAGAGGATTTTCACATGACATATGCCACTATTCTCATTCAGATTGTAACCCAACCAGTCATTGTGTCCTAGATGTATTCTAAACTTGGGAATAGATTGGAAGTACATCAATCTAGAAATATAGCATTGTTTTCGGCATGTATAAAAAAATTTCAACTATAGCATGTGATAGGTGTGGCAAAAGGAACCCGGCCCGATCCAAACCCGGTCTCCTTAACTGGGTATGGGTAGAGGGCTAACCAGGTCGAGTCACATCCGGGCCAACCCGGATAAAATCCGAATCGGATGCGGGTTTGACCAGTCAACCCGGATTCTACTTGATTTATGTTAATAAATATATATAAGAAATAAATAATTTATATTTAGCAAGTTAATAGCTAGCTCAATGGGTTGGTGTTTTGTTCATGCATGCGGTCGGCCATGGGTTTGAGTCCTGGTGATGTGATGTGTTTATTTCAACCTAATTTTCTTCAACTGAAAACCTTTTTGATTTTTAACTGTCATAATATTTAAATGTGTTAAATAATTTAGATCAACATAGTATTATAAAAGCTTCTCAACTCAGTTGGTTAGTCCTTTGACCGTGTGACTGTTGGGTGATGTAGAACACAAACGATTTTACGGATTTGAGGGGAAATTTGGTGAACAATAGAAAGTATGGTTCCAAGACTTCTCGTCAAGGATTCCAATGCTTCTCACCAAGGGTGATCTTTCTTAGGTGAGAACCTTACAACCCAACACCTTCTCTATTCTCATCTGATACGGGACTAAACTCACCCAAAAAGAAGAAAATAAGATAAAATAAAATGATACAAGAGCCAAGTCCAAATCAATTCCAAATCGAGCCAAACCATAATGAACTAGACTAAGGCTCATGTTGCCTTCTGCGCGTGTAAACCTTGATGTCTCCATCAACTCTTACCGGGTGTGAAGAACTCGGCCCCGACAACTGTAAGATCTGAAGGTTGTCATAAAACTCGAGCAATCTGGATCTAGCCTTTGAAGCTCTGCTCTGGTAATTCAAATACAGTCTGATTCTGGCTGGCTTTTCTAACTCACCAAGTACCGCTGATAACCATCCTGTCTGGTTGATATAATATGTTCATCTAATATGCGATCAATCTGCTCTTTATGTGAAGGTATAGGTGTTAATTTATAAGAGGAAGATAACAAGGACACTCATCTCATCCTGGGTAGGCTCAAAGAATGGATCTGTGGATAGATATTGCTGATATACCATTTTAAGCCATTAGATCTTCAATATTAAAAGCTGAGCTTATACCTAATATGCAAGGAGATCTACAACATAGACATTAGAACCAATTTTTTCTTAAAATTTTGAATGGTCCAGCACTTCGGGCTTGCAGCTTCTTAAAGGTTTTAGGAGGAAACCCCTCAGATCTAAGTCACATCATTACATAATCACCTTCATTAAATTCTTTGAAGCGTTTATGGGCATCTGCAATATCCTTATATTTTTCGTTGCTTGAGTAAATTCTTCTACTGATCTCTTTATGCAAATCATGAATGTGTTGTGCAAATGACTCAGCTGAGTTAGACACTCTATGATGATGCGATATAGAAATGAGGTCTATAGACATTCTAGGTTTGTAACCATGAACTATCTCAAATAGACTCATGTCAATGGACCTATTTATTGAACAATTATATGCAAATTCGGCAATAGATAACAACAAATCCCAATTCCTAGGATTCTCACCCATTAGGCATCCAAGAAGATTCCTACAACTTCGACTCACTGTCTCAGTTTGTCCATTAGTCAGAGGGTGGTAAGAAGTGAAAAACTTGAGCTTAGTGTCCATCTTATGACAAAGGGTTTTTCAAAAATAACTCGTGAATTTCACATCCATATCTAAAATAAAAGTCTTAGGCATACCATGCAAGCGAACAACCTCGTCGAAATAAAGTTTAGCAATGTCATGCATCAGAGGTTTTAGAACATGGGATAAAGTGTGCCATCATGAAAAACGGGTCCACAACAACAAAGATGGAATCGTGTTTCTTAGATGTGCATGGAAGTCCTAACACGGTATTCATACTAACATCTTGCCAAGAGCAGTCTGGCATATGTAATTGTTTATAGAGTCCAGTGTTCTATGTTTTATGCTTGGCAATCTTACAGACGCAACATTGCCCAACAAATCTAGTAATATCTCTCATAAGACTTGGCCTATAAAACAACCCTCTACAGACTCTGTCGTCTTATCCCTCCCAAAGTGTCCTGATAATCCTACAGCATGTATCTCCTAAATTATAAAACCTCGCACAGATGTATGTGGAATACATAACTGGATGGCCGTAAAAAGATACACATCATGTAGGAAATAGCTATCACCCTCTTGCACCAACTCATCATAAAGACGCTATAGATCTCATTAAAATCTGAGCACGAGACATAATCCTCCTTAATCTTCTCGAATGTGATAACCTGAACACTTATAACAGATAGTAGAGCAACTCTACGACTGAGTGCGTCAGCAGTCTTATTCTCAACCCAGTTTATGATTGAGGACAAATATATACTCTTAAAGAAACTTAACCTAGCAACCATGTCTAGAGTTTAGTTTCTTCTGTGAATTGAAATATCTCCAGTCTTCATGATCCGAGTATAAGACGAATTCTTGCGGTAGAAGATAGTGTCTCTAATATCGGAAAGCATGCACAACCACATAGAACTCCTCATCGTAGGTGGCGTATCTGAGTTTGGCATAACTAAGTTTCTCCCTAAAATATGCCACGGGGCTTAATACCCCACATATCCATATTCCTAAAGCATCGCATGTAACCTCATATACTTTCAAGAAATCTGTGAGGCGCATAACAGGGTTTCAATCATACTTCTCTTAATATCTTCAAACACCTTAGCAGCAGATTTAGTCCATGTAAATTCTCATTTCTTCATGCAAGCAGTGATTGGAGACATGCCTCACTTGGGTCATAAACTTCATCTTCATCTCATAAGTCATCTTCCTTAGGATTGTGAACTAGTAAAGTATTTGAAGGGCATTAACCTGCGAAGTGACCATAACACTAGCTCTTGTAACATTGTGTGTGCAAATCAACTCTACAAGACTCACCAATAACTCTTTTTCCTTTGTCCCTTGTGTTGGTGGGGTGTTGGTGTTGACTTACTACCAGCTTGTGTAGAGCGACTAGACAGCTCTCATGGGTTGAAATGTTTTGCGACTGGATGGGTCGATGAAAACTGTCGAGATCCTACATAATCTATTAGACCTACTCTAATGTATGGACCTCATGAAGTATAAGCTCTTTTCGAATGTCAGATCCAAGGCCAGCCCTAAACCTAGACAAGATCATACTCACATCCTTCGTAACACTACATCTCATCATATATTCGTCACACTTATCAATGTATGTACAGACAGATCTGCTATCCTGAGTAAGGCTTTAACACTGATGAAGGAGTTGTTAATATGATATGGGCAAGTATTTCTCCTTCAACTTCTCATTCATCTCATCCCAAATATGTACATGTGTTGTCTATCCTAGGCCAACATTCGCTCAACAGTTTGTCAATATAATTTAGCTGGTCCAATAAGCTTCATTTTGGCGAATCTCACTTTTCTCTCCTCTAACATATTGTACCACCCAAAGTAATGGTTCATATCAGCCATCCAATCAATGAAAATTGGGGATTTAGATTGCCAATGAAAGTGAGGGTGTTTACCTTGATGCTCTTAATCATAATCTCATCTGGGTCGTGTCTCTCATGATAGGGTCTCTCTTTAGATTGTCTAAGTAGGCAGTGAGCCTTATTTGCATGTGAACCCTCACCTGACTCCCTCTATATAGTGTTTTATAGGCATTATATACGGTCTACAACCTTACGAGACTCAGATCTACCCTCATTAATATTGGCTTCAAAGCAACAAACTGTTTAAGGAGATCTCTCGTCCACTGTGGCAGATTAGAATCCATAACGATCAAGATGTTTGATGTCAATATGCTCTGCAGCTACATATGGACATGCAATGTGACTAACTCTAATGTATGAGAATATGATATTACTCTCTTTTTTATATAAATGAGATGTTGGCCACTAACGCAAATTCATATATGATGCAAGGCAAATATGAAGAGATTTGCTAGCAGAAGTCAGTTTCAAATTCAAATTCAAGTTAGTTGTAGTATCTATAGCAGTTTCAATAATTTTAATTCGGTGATGTGTACTATTGTTAGTGAACGGATACGGACCCTATTGGAATATCCGTTCACCCGGCCTATTTGACGCCCGCGACCCGATACCCATCGCTCAGAGCGAAGCATTGCTGAGTCAGACGAACGGGTCGTTCGACCGTTAAGCATGCGCCAATATTCGAGGGGAAATTAATGGGGCTGAGTAAATGGGCAGCCGATACCCCGAATCTCAAAGGAGATCGTGCCCGAATCAATGAGGGACGATTACGCGCAATCAGAGAGGAACCGCCTATAAATGGACAGAAGAAAAAAGGTAGAGCGGTTCCAATTTCAAGGTACGAGGTCTAAGACATAGAACTCGACCTTCTCGGCTGGTATTTTTCATACTTTCGAGCTTGCGCCTCCAGTTCTGAGACGAACCTCCGAGTGTCGATCTTAGTTGCACCAAGCTCCCTCTTTGCCTCAAGTTCACATACTAATTTAAGCATCGGATGGGATCTGGGTAGGAATCCAGATCCGACCCCCCTCACGTGTCCCTGTGGTGCAAATCGACGGTCATCATCCAGTGTCGAGGGTCGTCATCGAGCCTCCTAGCCTCGAACGATTGACGCATCAGCTGATCGAACATCGATCAGGCACCGCACCATCATCGACTACCACCACTCGACCCAGTTTCTTCCAACATATGGTCCCACTTTATCTGTTGACGAGGCTCCGACTCAGTATTTAGAGTCAACGTCAGCTAGACAACTGTCTCGGTCAATTTTGGCCTTAACAGTTTGGCACCGTCTGTGGGAAACCACGAGTCGACATCCCGATCGACGAACTGCTCGACCATGTCGACTCATCCATCAACATCCTCCGAGGCTGCCACGAGACATCCCAGCGTCGGTCTCATCGACATGATAATGGGAGGTCCCCGCACCCGGAGCTCTCAACCTCTCTCCAAAGCTCCTACACCGGAAGGTTGATGACAGTGTCTGTGGGGAAAAAGCGTCCCAGAGATTCTAAACCGTCTATCTCATTATCGGATGAAGATCTAGAAGGTGTGGAACTGTCGCATGATGACGTCGTCATCACGGCTACCATCAAGGAGATCTCCGTAAAAGGTTACTTGTCGACACCGGGAGTCGTGCGACATACCCTTCTTCACTACGTTGAAGAGGATGAGGCTGTCATCCGTGGAGTTGACGCCTTGTTCGAGGCCCTTGGTGGGATTCACCGGACATTCCGTCCCAATAGCAGGCATCCTTACCCTCCAGGTGACCCTCGGCACGTACTCTCGACAGATCACTCGCTTAACCAGTTTCATGGTGGTTAAGATCAACTTGACGTTCAACGGGATCATTGGGAGGCCACTACTGAACGCTGTAGAAGTGGTGGTCTCAACTTTCCATCAGATGATCAAATTTCAAATCCCCTGAGGGAGTTGGAAAGGCAAGAGGGAATCAGAAACAGGCACTGTCGTGCTACACGCTGTCCATCGCTTTGAGGAGGATCGAGCAGGCAGACCCGATCGATCCCCAAGGCGAAGATCAGCAGACTCCGACAGTCGACGAAACGGAGAACATATGAATCTCCGAAGAAGAAGGAAAAACTGTCTCCATTGGATCGCTGCTCCCTTTCGGCCTAAGGAAACAGTTGATCGATCTCCTGAAGGAGCATGCAGACATTTTCGCCTGGTCGCTAATGGATATGCCCGGAATCGACCCCGAGGTAATATCCCACAGACCGGAGTCGACCCGACTTCCCAACCCATGAAGCAAAAGAAGAGAAACATGTGGTGTGAAAAAATGAAGGCTGCAATCAAAGAGGTGGATTGACTTCTAGAAGCAGGCTTCATTCGAACAGTCAAATATCCTGAATGGCTTTCAAATGTCGTGATGGTGAAGAAGACGAACGGCAAATAGCAAATGGCGGATGTGCGTCGACTTCACCGACCTCAACAAAGCGTGCCCGAAGGATAGTTACCCCCTGTCACGAATCGACCATCTGGTCGACAGCGCTTCGGGTTACGAGCTCCTCAGCTTCATGGACGCATTCTCGGGATATAACCAGATCCAGATGGCACCAGAGGACAAAGAGAAAACTTCTTTCATCACTGATCGACGTATTTTTTGTTACACCAAAATGCCATTTGGTTTGAAGAATGCAGGCGCTACTTACCAACGCATGATGAACGGTGTCTTCGAGGCTCAAATCGGTTGAAACCTAAAAGTCTACGTCGACAACATGATGGTCAAGTCAAAAAATCCAACAGATCACATTGCAGATCTCCGAGAGATATTCGCACAGATCTGACGATACAACCTTCGACTGAACCCTGCCAAATGTACCTTCAGTGTTCAGTCGGGGAAGTTCCTCGGTTTCATGCTGATGAATCGAGGGATTGAGGCCAACCCCGACAAGATCGATGCGATCATTACGATGAGGGAGCCTTCAACCCTCAGAGAACTCCAAAGGCTGAACGGAAGGATAGCTGCTTTGGGCCGATTCTTATCTAAATTAGCCGAGAGGTCATTACCCTTCTTTAGAGTACTGAGGAAGGTGATAGCCTCCGCATCGAGCGGCAAAAGAGTCATCGAGTGGGATGCGGACTGCAAGAAGGCTTTCTCCGAGTTAAAGGGGTACCTCTGCAGCCCACCACTCCTGATCGAGCCTCATAAAGGTGACCAACTTATCATATATCTAGCCGCCATCATGGAGGTTGTAAGCTTCGCACTCGTCAAAGAGGACTCGGGGATACAACGATCCATCTACTACATCGGTCAGGTTCTCCAAGGCGCGGAGATCAACTATTCGAGGATCGAGAAGATGGATTTTGCGTTGATCCAAACAGCGAGGAGGCTGTGACCGTACTTCCAAGCACACACCATCTAGGTCATCACCGACACTCCCCTAGAACAAACCCTAAAGAGGCTCGATCGTTCTAGGAGAACGACCAAGTGGGGGGTCGAGCTAAGCGAATTCGACATCCAATTCAAGTCGAGAACTGCCATCAAGGGGCAGGCTCTCGCCGACTTCATTGTCGAACTCACTTACGACGAAGGCCCAAAAGGAGATGTGTGTACTACTAACATGCTACTTGAGGCAAGCCCCTCATCCTCGACAGGTATTAATTTACCAAATGATACAATGGAAGACGAGGAAGCCTGAATCATACAAGTTGACGGTTCAGCCACTCAAGCTAGAAGCGGAGCCGGGATAATTGTCCAAACGTCAGCGAGAAATATATTCGAGTACGCTCTCCGCTTCGACTTCCAGACCACAAATAATGGAGTTGAGTACGAAGCGGCCATCAACGGACTCTGATTGGCTCGAGCCCTAATGGTCCAACTACTCAGCGATTCCAGCCTCGTCGTCCACCAACTTAACGAAATCTTCGAGGCCCGTGAAGACTCAATGCAGAGTTACATTCAAATCGCAAAGGCGGAGCTCGCCAAGTTCAAACGCGTGGAAATCCATTATGTACCAATGTCAAAGAATCATCGAGCCGACGTCTTGTCGAAGCTCGCGTCATCCTCCCCCACGGGGCTTGGTCGGACAGTGCATGTACAACGTCTAACATACCCCAGCGGGTTAGAGCAGGAGCTGCTAAGCCTCGACCAAGAAATCACTTGGATAGATCACATAATCCATTACCTGAACACAGGAGAGAAACCAACCAACCCAATAGAGGCACGAAAGCTAGAACAGAAAGCTTACCAATTTGTCTAGTTAGATGGTTCATTGTACAAAAGACGACTGACCAGGTATGACGTCTTCCACTACCTTAAATGTTTAACTCCGCATGAAGCGCACTACGTGATCTAAGAGATACACGTGGGTGATTGTGGAAACCACTACGGGGGAAAGCTATAGCGTTGAAGGCCACACGACAAGGGTATTTTGGTCAACGATGTTCAAGGATACCGTCGAATACGTTCGAATGCGCTCGACCTGTCAAAAATTCTCAAAGATCAGCTCGGCCCCACCGACTGATCGGATCTCCATCATCATTCCAATTCCTTTCGCCAAGTGGGGACTAGACCTCCTTAGTCTATTCAAACAAGCAAGTGGGCAATGAAAGTACCTAATAGTGACGATCGACTAGTTCACAAAGTGGATCAAAGCAGAGCCCATGTCCCGGATCACATGGAAGGAAGCTTGGAGCTTCGTCTGGAAGTCCATCGTCTGTTGTTTTGGCATTCCACAATCCATTTATGACGGACAATGGGACACAGTTCGACAGCACCGGTTTTAGAGACTTCTACTCTGACCTGAAAATCAAGCTGCACTTTGCCTCTGTCACCCATCCTCAGTCGAATGGATTGGCGAAGGCAGCCAACAAAAGCATCCTCGGACCCTTTTGAAAGAGAATAACTAGGTTCGAAGAGACCTGGCCGGACGAAATCCCTGGCATACTATGGTCGTACAGAACGACCCACAAAACCTCGACGAGGGAAACGCCATTTATGCTGGCTTACGGATGCAAAGCCGTCCTCCCAGTGGAAGTCAATGAGCGACCGCTTCGTCTCCAATACTATGATGAAGAAAGAAACTCAGAAGACCTCGAGCTCAACCTACAACTGGTGGACGAGGTCCGCCAACAGGCTCTGGCAACTCTCATCGAACAAAAAATAAGCATGGCCCGCTATTTCAACTCAAGGGTCCGCAAACGCAATTTCCGTGTAGGCGACTTGGTGATGTGCAAGACTGCTTTCAATCCCGAGATTCTTAAGCAAGGAAAGCTCGCAGCAAAGTGGGAATGACTTTACACGGTGATCGATGTACTCGGTCATGCCACCTACCGACTCGCTATAGATGATAGAGAACTTCATCATCCTTGGAACGTTGAGCACTTGCGAAAGTATTATTAATGATTGTACTAGCAGGGGTAAAATGATTGAAGTCTATCTTCTTCTTTTATCTTATGCATGTTCATGATAAATATAAAGTCGATCGTCCTTCAATATTTGTCCAACAATTCTTCTAAAACATGGTCGTCGGCCGTAAATCGAAGGGGCATCGCCCCTCGCCACCGAACGAACCATGGTCGTCTGTTGTAAGTCAAAAGGGCCTCGCCTCTCGCCACCGGACAACCATAGTCATCAGCCGTCAGCCATCAGCCGAGAGATCGACCCGCGCCACTGAACGACCCCATGACGCTCGTCGACCATAAGTCGAAGGGGCCTCGCCATCGAACAACTCTAATCGTCAGCCGTAAGCCGAGAGATCGCCCATCACCACTGAACGACCCTAGTCGTCAGCCGTAAGCCGAGGGATCGCCCCTTGCCACTGAACGACCCTAGTCATCGACCGTTGGCCAAGGGATTGTCTCTCGCCACTGAACGACCCACGACGGTCATCGACCGTAAGTCAAAAGGGCTTTGCCCCTCGCCACCGAATGGCCCCCTACTTTCTTCGACTCTAAGGGGCATTACCCCTTGCTACTAAACGAAATGTGCTTTATGGTTTAAAGGGTTGTGTTCAGTCTATTGAATACACCTAACTTACCAACGACTAAGCTTATCATCAATCTTTAATCTATTGAAAGTTAAGTTGTTGAGGGGGCCATACACACGCACATATTCAGATAGTAGATAAGAGTAAGAGCGCAAAAGTCACCACATTTTTTAATTTTTAAAGAAATAGAACTGAAAAAAGATTACAAGAAACCTAAACTAAGGCATGCCGGCCTAAGAAGGGGGAGGAGCGCCCCGAGATGCGAAGATGCTGGTGAAAGCTTACATCGTCTTTGTAAGTCTGGCCGTGAGCTCTGCCTTCTCCTTCGCAGCGGCCTCCTCGAGCTCGACGACTTTGGCCCGAGATTCAGCGGCCTCCGCCTTGCAAGCCTCCACCTACCTCTCGGAGTCGGAAGCTTTGGTTCGGAGCTCGAACGCTTCCTTCTTAAAAGCGTCAAGCTTCGACTCAAGTTGAGCCTTCTCCGTCCTCCACTGGAGCTCGGTGGACTTGCAGAGGACCGACAGGGACGAGAGACTATTTTTGGCCTCCACAGCCGCCGACTCAGTCGTCACCTTAGCCTCGAGGGCTTTCTTCAGGCCCTTCTCTGCCTCTTTCGTCCGAGCCTCAAGCTCGAGCACCTTGCGCTCTGCGTCTGCCACCCGCCGACCTCCTTCGATCAAGTCGACGGCTTGACAATGCAACACGACGTCGAGAACAGACATCTGCAGAAAAGGTTAGTCAGGAGCGACAAACTCGGGCGTCAATAAACGGAAAGCTGACGACATACCTGGTACCCGCTCTCCACAAAGAAATTGGCCACTCTTTCGAGGTCCAAACTCTAAAGAAGCTTCAGATCCCTGGGGAGAATCGAGTTCTCCACCAGCCAAACAGTCGTTCCAAAGTCCAGCAAGGTCGACTCCTCCTTTCCAATGGCGAAAGGAGGTAGGTGAGAGTCACCTTGCACCGGCACAGAGAATCGAGACGAAAGCTAATTGAGCAGTAACGCTCGATCGAACTTCGTATGGATCGGGCCAACCAAAGGAACGAGCGACACAATGCCGCCCCATGGCCACTGATCCAAAAGATGCGCCGCGGGAGCCTGAGACACCAAAGGAGTCTCCACCACCCCCTGAAGCTCGAGAGTGACGACCCATATACCCTTCTCCAAAGGATCCTCTTCCTCCACTCGCATCCTCTTTCCTGACTCCTCCCCATGAGATGGCATCTCCCTCTTCTGGCCAACGACCTCTGTCTGCTCAGCAACGTCGGCAGCAGCTTCAGCCGGTTCAGCAACGTCGGCTATATCAACGTCAACCACCACCAGCGGCTCCGAAACCACAACGGAGGACAGGGACACAGCAGACCATACGGGGGCCTGACTCGAGGCCTCTCTTGAGAAGGCTCGACAAGAAGGCCTCGAGACCTGCCTAACCTCACCCCCTTGAAAGAAGAGCTTTGGTTGATTGGGAGGGGAGATCGAGAGCTCGACCCATCAACACGTACGCTCGACTAGGGCTGTTGACGAACAGAACGTTCGACGAACTTCGTGAACAAGCTCGGTACATGTTTGTTTACGTTCGTTCAGGAAGCTTAATGAACAAGCTTGAACAGATTTTTAGAGCTCGGTTAGTAAATGAACAGAGCTTAAACATAACTGTCTTCGTTCATTTATGTTCATGAACAAGCTCGTTAAGTGTTCGCGAACAAACTCGTTAAGTGATGTTCATGAACAAGCTCGTTAAGTGTTCGTGAACAAACTCGTTAAGTGATGTTCATGAACAAGCTCATTAAGTATTCGTGAACGAACATGTACCAAAAATAGTAAATTTAGACAAATACTATATTTTTTACTATGCTTGGAATGGATGCTTGTAATGGAATTTATGGAGCTATTATGCTGGATTTATTTGTTTTTGTCCTGCAAATATTTAATCCTTTTATTTAATTGATTTAGTCATTGGTGATTATGTTTAAATATTATTATTCCTGATTAAAAATTGACGTTCGTTTGTTTGATCGAAAATCTGTTCATGAACAAGATTGATTGTGTGTTCACGAACATGTTCCTTAACATGTTCACGAACAAGCTCAATAAGTCTTGTTAACGAACAGAACGTTCGATTAACTACTCGTAAACAAACTCGGTAAATGTTCGTTTACGTTCGTTTACGTTCGTTCGGTAAGCTTAACAAACAAGCTTGAACATGTTTTTAGAGCTCGGTTAGTAAACGAACAGAGCTTGAACATGGATTTTGTTCATGAACAAAACCAAGCTCCATGTTCAAGCTCGTTCGTCAACAGCCCTACGCTCGACCTTTCAGTACGGGCGTCCGACTGTTCGACGCTTCTCTTTTTCTTCCGCTGCTCCCTCCAGACTCGGTCCATTCCCGAATCACCACTCCAACGGTTTTCGTTAGTCATATCTGCAAACAACAGATATAATTATTGTGAGTGGCGAAGATAAAGATATAGCGTCAAAATAAATTACTCGGGCTCCATAAAATGATCTTCAGCGTATGATCATCTAACAAATACTGAGTCAATCTTTCTTGCCTCGGTCGACCCAAAAGGAGCTTTACCGCCTCAGCCTCGTCCGGCAACAACCTGGCTCTGACCTCCTTCGATGATAACCGAGACTCTTCCACAAGCTCACGATTCAGAGAACTCCAATTATTGAGCAACCGTCCCAGGTCGGGAATGACGACAAATACGAAGGTATCCTCCCACCCAGGGTCGGAAATCGGAAGGTCAAATATGAGCCTCATTCCTGAGCAGCGATATGGTACCACACTCGACGAGGGTCGGATACTATCCTGAAGAAGTACCTGAATAGCCCAAGGGTCGGTCGAACCCCACAGAGCTCACACAGCACGATGAAGCCAACTAAGGGGTGAAAGGCTTGAGGAGCAAGTCTACAAATGGAAAGCTCTATAGAGCACAGAACCTCTACGATGAAGGGGTGAATGGGAAACCGAAGTCTTAGGCAAAAAGCTTTAAGATACACCCACACCTCACTCTTCCGTGGAAAACACACTCTCTCATTCGAATTAAGCACTCTAACCCTAAAAGGATGACAGAAACAACCTCGCCAGACCTCAGCAGTCAGATCAAGGGAAAACCTAGGGGCCATCCCTAAGATAACTTTAGGAACCTTCAAGCTCTGATCCCTCCGACAAATGGAAAGGTCTGGTTCTATCCAAATTTCTTTTTCCTTTCCATGAACTTCCACGCATCGTAGAAACCGAAGGCGCGCCATGAGCTCCTCGTAGGATGGCTACTTCATTACGATCGGGACAAACATACCTGACGGATCTAAAGAAAGTCAAAATCAGTCGGAGGGAATACCTTAAGAAAAGCAAGTGATCTTCCAAGAAGGCAACGCTGGAAGCAAGCTTTTGAGGCGAGTTTGAAGGCAAAGCAAAAAGATCTCTTCTTCTTCCTCGTTTTTCTTCTTATACGAAGAAATTCAACCAACTAATGGACGGTGGACGACACGTGTCTGAAGCCAGCCACAAGAAGCGGCGGAGATCAATTTAAAGATGAAAGTGTTTTGGCGGCACAAATCTAATCAAATGTTTCGAGAACCGTGCGCATTTAAGAAGATTACACATCATGCAGTCTCAAACGGCGCAGCTTCTGAGGCACGAATGATTGGGGCCATTGTTAGTGAACGGATACGGACCATATTGGGGTATCCGTTCACCCGACCTATTTGGCGCCTGCGACTCGATACCCGACGCTCAGAGTGGGACGTTGCTGAGTCAGAAGAACGGGTCGTTCGACCGTTAAGCATACGCCAATATTCGGAGGGAGATTAATGGGGCCGAGTAAATAGGCAGACGTTACCCCGAATCTCGGAGGAGATCATGTCCGAATCAATGAGGGACGGTTACGCGCAATCAGAGAGGAACCGCCTATAAATGGACAAAATGACAAAGGTAAAAGGGGTTCCAATTTCAAGGTACGAGATCTAAGACATAGAAATCTACCTTCTCAGCTGCTATTTTCCATACTTTCGAGCTTGTGCCGCCAGTCCTGAGATGAACCTCCGTGGGGTCGATCTCAGCTGCACCAAGCTCTCTCTCTCTTCCTCAAGTTCCCATACTAACTTAAGCATCGGAGGGGATTTGGGTCGAAACCCGGATCCGACTCCCCTAACGTGTCCATGTGGTGCAGATCGATGGTCATCATCCAGTGTCAAGTGTCATCATCGAGCCTCCTAGCCTCAAACAATCGACGCCTCAACTGCTCGAACGTCGGTCAGGCAACGCACCATCATCGACTACCACCACTCGACCCAATTTCTTCCAACCTAGGTTCCTACTTCATCTGCAGACGAAGCTTCGACTCAGCATCCAGAGTCAACGTCAACTTGACAACTGTCTCGGTTAATTTTGGCCTTAACAACTATAAATGGTATGCTGCAAGTATGTAATGTGACGATTCAAAATTCTTAATAAAATTGAATTATTTTGCCGTTGTGATTTGCAAAATATAACTCTTCTTTTAATAATGAGTTCTTAAGGCTCTAAAAAAATTTTAAAGTGGATATTGGTTTTGAAAATATGGCTCTGTTGCAAAAGAAAGCCAATGGCAATTGAAAAACAACATGGTATAGGAAACCGACAGCAGATCTTCATGCCCGGGCAACGGAAATTGAAAAACAACAGGGTATAGGAAACAGACAGCAGACTTCATGCCCGGGAGATGAACAGGTCCAAGTAGGCAGCGACACGTTTATGGTTGATTTGGCTAAGCATTGATGTGAACCATACTAAATTTGGACTCCAAATAGATCCGAAATCATCAAAATATTGGAATTACGCATAAAAATACTCAGAAATTCAACAAAAAATCCCTGAAAAATGTTCAGCCATATTATGCATCCGAAGCTCAGTCAACGATCAATAGATGAGCCGACTGCAGTCGGCTGCTCGGTTGAGCCGGCTTCGATCGGTGGCTGGCTGAGCTGATTCCTCTCGACGGCTAGGTTGCACCAGCTTAGGTCGGTGTGCTGACGGTGTGGCTCGACTCGAAATGTTGGCTCAGTGCGGTCTCGGAAACAGCTCAATCGAGTTACAATTGTAGCATAACGGCTTCAATTGTGCTGATCGCATTTTTCGACGATCGATGGTTCTCCGTCAACTTGCTTCTATAGGGTTGCCTGGAAGAGGTGAAGATGATGGTGGGCTTGATGGCCCTAGCCGTCACTGGTGGTGGTGCGGGTGAGGTCCGCTACGTGGAAGGCGTAATTCTGAGGGCTGTTTGCTCGACAACGGGATCATGTGAGGTCAATGATAGTGCAGGGATGTCGTGGCGGCGGAGGCGTCGATCGGGAAGGCCGCATGAGGCGGCGGCGTGAGGTCGCGGCGGCGGCGTGAGGTGAAATCTAGGGTTAGGGTTAGGGTTTTGTCAGAGGTGGTGGCGTAGGAATTGAGTTTATCTGAAATTTTTGGAAGAGAAAAGAGAATCGTCCATCTCTGATACCAACTTTGATGTAGAACATGAACGATTTTAGAGATTTGAGAGGAAATTTGGAGAAGAACAATAGAAATTAAGGTTCCGATTATTCTCACCAAGTATTCCAAGGCTTCTCACCAGGAGAGAACCTTTCTCATGTTCGAAAAAATTTTAATTCTCAAGATTTTTTTAGATTTCAATTGAACCAATCTAGGCCCTTTTATAAGCTTACAACCCATCACCTTACACATTCTCATCCAATGTGAGACTAAACTTACCCAAAAAGAAGAAAATAGAGTAAAATAAAATAATACAAGAGCCAAGTCCAAATCGAGCCCAGCCATCATGAACTAGACCAAGGCTCATGTCGCCTTCTGTGCGTGTAGACCTTGATGTCCCCAGCAATGAATCATGGGTTCGAGCCCCGTTGTAAGCTGCTTACATGATGCATAATTTTTTTATTGAAAAAATTAAATAGAATTCCATTTAGGTTCGGATAACCAGACAACCCATCGGGTCGGGTACGGGTTTAAGAACATTGACATTGATACAATCCTGATAGGCTTCGGGTTTATCCCTATCCGGGTCGCGTCAAACTGACCCGTTCGCCATCTCTAGCATATGGGACTCTGCTTCATACTAAAAGTTCATGTGTCCATCCATGACCACGGAAACAAGTGTGACATTCCTACTCCAATGCTTGTTTTAGCCTCATATCATATGTCCTTTCATTTTTATTTACTTGAGGTATGTAGAAGAGTAACGTGGTTTGCTTACCAATGTAATGTCAGTTCTATGTTCATAGTTACAACTTTTTGTGGCTTTCTTCATGTGGAAATACAAATACCAACACAAACAGATATATTTTCAATGTAATTAACACAAACATATATATTTTCAATATAATTCACATTCATAGAATAAGCACAAAAGTAGTCATGCTTGATAATGTCAGAGAAATTGCATGCTCGCATTGTTTTCCATGCTTAAGTATGAACCCCATGTCTCCTTCAACAAAACATATATAGCTTCGGCAGAATCAAAGCAATAACCATTCCAAAGATTAAAAATTGGTCATATATTATTTACTTTTAAATTTTTATTAAAAGATGCACATGAAAAAAAATCAAAAACCAGAGTCATGCACTATAATTTCATACATTTCAGTGTCAAATGCAACATTAAAGGATGGAACCAAATAGCATCATAAAATAGGACCAACTTCTACTATACAGGATTTAAAAAATGATATTCATGCAGTAGTGATAAATACAAGAAAATCACATAAAAGTCGCAAGGAAGTTTTCCTAACTGAAGCAAAACCTGTATTAATATCACCCAGATCCCCGATATAAGAAAGGGGCTGCATGCTACCCGTGTCTGCAATAGCCTGCTGAGAGCCTTGAAATGTTAGCAAGCAAATGAGAAGTGTCCACTTAATCCCATTCAATACATAAGGGAGTGGATCTCCCTTATACTTGATGCAACCAGATGTATAGTTTTCATTTATAGAGCTCATAAATTCGGTAGCTTCATTTACTAAAAGGGGATCATAAGTAACTGGTTCCAAATTTTTCATCTTGCCATTGTCAACAAGGCACCCTAGGTCCTGCAAAAATTAAAATGTTAATTATATATGGATCAGATTTACTTTTAAAAATGACATGGCTAATAATAATGTTGAGAAAATAACCATTTAGATAAGCCTCTAAAATACTATTAGTGTATACTTCATATGGTGTTTTCACATTTATCTCCATTGAATGGAAAGCATTCACCAATTAAAAAGAAAAGTTGTGGCAATACTGGGCGCATGGTTTGAAAAATACAATCCCGAGACTTATTGTTCATCATGTCATGTTCAGAGCATGTTAATACGATCCATCCGAGAGAGTGGCCGATAGCAATGATTTAACTAATGACAACGGATGCAGACGGAGATCCGGCGATCTGAAAAAACAAATGTTGAAACTTTGACTTATATACAATCAAATTCCAGGTTCAAACTGTCAATTGAAACTCATATCGGCCTTCTGGGATCAGATTTGTAGGGGGTTGATACAAATAAGAACACTTTTTATTGAGACCCAGTGAAACTCTACCAAGTTTAACTAGTCATGGTGGTATCTAGATGTTTCGGGCATCATATGAGGCTAACGCATTGGACTCTAAATGCAAATTGAGGCTAAGCTAATTGGCATAGAGAACATGTTTCACAAAGATGGCAAGTTGATGGAATGGGTTAGAGAAAAAAGGACAAATTCATGAATGATAGATGTAATCCATAAAATGGTAACATTCACTGTAGAAAATTATTGCCGAAATTAGTAGCAGATGAGCAATTTAAGAAGCGGAAAGGCAAAAATCTGCGAGTCAGTACCTCTTGGGCTTCTTTTGTTGTCCCTGATGAAGGAGAAGGCTTGCTGCATTTGCAAGGAAATGGGAGTAGAAATTTGTGAGGAGGATGGGAAGAAGAAGAAGAAGAGTCTTTGTTAGATGTGAGGTAGAGAATTGGGGAGGAAATTTTGAAGCGAGTTGATATGGGGGCGGCGGGTGAGATTGGAGGTGGCCGAGAGAAGAGAGTATATCCGCTGCTACTGACAATGCAAGCCATGGCGCTCCCGCTCGCTCTGCCCTCTGCCGTGTGGTTGAAAGGAAACGGGCAGGGTTGAGGGAAGAACTGGATATTAAAAGAATTTCCATATCCACACAACCAATTGATTTGCGAACCCACCGTTTTGATCAGCTCACGTACAAATTTTTCCTCTGCGCAAATAATGTTAGTTTAACGTTTGACCGAAGCACGCTCAAAAATTCCGAAAATACACATTAGTCAAAAAAATCTATTAATTAGTTCCTGTTGTAAACTTGGCGGCTATGGAGACCATAGCCCTATATTTATAGTGGTAGGGTTACATAATGGGTGGATACCCACTAACGGGTAGGCCCACCAAGAAGCCCGTTTATAACACTTCCCCTTATCCATCCATTGTTGTAAGCCATGGTGAACGCTTCAGGGTTCATGAAGCTTATTTGATCATGGGGTTGGAGATACTTCTGGATCTCTAAGTTTAAGAGTGCTTGCCTCATTAAAACCTTTGCCAAGGAAAACCCAGTGGGAAAAACCAGTGGCTAAGGGAAAAGAGTACAAGTCTCTGTAACTTCCCCTGATCGATGGATAACATCAGTGGTGGATACTTCTGGATCCTGAGTTAATGTGGCTGCCTCGTTAAAACCTTTGACTGTGGAAAACCCAGTGGGAAAAACCAACGGTCAAGGAAAAAGAGTACAGCACTACGTTAACTCCCCCTGATAAGTACAAGCTTCAGGCTTGTACATCTCTCAGCTGTCTCATCCCAATTCCTAGTACAAGTTTTCTAAAGGTACTGCGAGGCAAAGCTTTAGTGAATAGGTCAGCCAGGTTGTCGCAGGACTGGATCTGCTGGATGTCGATCTGGTTATCCACTTGCTGTTCATGCGTCCAGAAGAGCTTGGGGGAAATGTGCTTCGTCCTGTCACCTTTGATGTAGCCACCTCGTAGTTGAGCGATGCAGGCAGCATTGTCTTCGTACATGGTGGTAGGTCCAAGATCTCCCGTCTTCAAGCCGGTGGTCTTGAGGATGTGGTTGATGACTGATCGAAGCCAGAAGCATTCTCTGCTAGCTTCGTGGATCGCGATGAGCTCGGAGTGGTTGGATGAGGTCGCTGTGGATGTCTGCTTCACGGATCTCCATGAGATGGCCGTCCCACCGTATGTGAATACGAAACCGGTCTGGGACTTTGCGGTATGTGGGTCGGACCTGTATCCCGCATCTGCGTAACCGACCAGGTCGGTGGATACACCTTTCTTGAAGTATAGTCCCATATCTACAGACCCTTGGAGGTAGCGCAGAAGTTGTTTCACTCCGTTCCAGTGGCGCTTTGAGGGCGCTGAACTGTATCTGGCTAGTAGATTTACTGCGAACGCTATATCGGGACGCGTGCAGTTTGCCAGGTATAGGAGTGCTCCAATTGCACTTAGGTAGGGTACTTCAGGGCCCAGTGTTTCCTCCCCCTCTTCCAGCGGTCGGAAGGGGTCTGTTTCAACATCCAATGATCTGACGACCATTGGTGTGCTAAGCGGATGACATTTGTCCATAAGAAAGTTCTTCAGCACTTTCTTTGTATATGTCGATTGGTGCAACAGGATTCCTCCGCTTAAATGTTCAATTTGTAGTCCTAGGCAAAACTTCGTTTTGCCGAGGTCTTTCATCTCAAAAGTCTGTGTGATGCTTTTGGATATCTCATCTATCTCTGCGGGAGATCCGATGATGTTCAAGTCGTCTACGTAGACGGCTATAATTACGAATCCTGTTCCCTTTGCTCGTATGAAGATGCAAGGGCAGACTTCATTTGTTGTGAATCCTTGTTGCACTAGGAATTCACTCAGTCTGTTGTACCACATTCTACCTGACTGTTTGAGACCATACAGTGATCTTTGGAGTTTGACGGAATAGACGTCCCGAGGTCTTTCTGTCATTTTTGTCGGTAGTTTGTATCCGTCTGGGATTTTCATATAGATGTCCTTATCTATATTTCCGTATAGGTATGCAGTCACAACGTCCATGAGCTGCATATCCAGACCTTCCTTCGTGGATAGGCCGATAATGAAACGGAAAGTGATCGCGTCCATGACCGGGGAATAGGTATCGTCATAGTCTATTCCTGGTCGTTGGGAAAAACCTTGTGCAACAAGGCGCGCTTTATAGCGCACGATCTCATTATTCTCGTTTCTTTTTCTCACGAATACCCATTTATATCCCACAGGTTTAACACCTTTTGGTGTTAGGACTACAGGTCCAAAAACTTTGCGCTTCGAGAGTGAGTCCAGCTCTACTCCTATTGCCTCGTTCCACTTTGGCCAATCCTCTCTGCGTTTACATTCTGCTAGAGAGCGTGGATCGGTCTCATCGTCGTATTCAGTGACGTGAGTGGCAATAATGAGCGCGAAGTTATCATCGATGATTGTGCTTTTTCTGTCCAGTACCTCCCCGGTACGTACATAGTTTAATGAGATTTCTCCTATATTTTCCTCTTCAGGTGTTGGTAGGAGTGGAGAGGTAGCTGGGCTGAGCTCAGCATCCTGTGGTGGTATCGTTATTGTTGCTCCAGGATTTTTCCTCTTTCGAGGATTCTTATCTTTGGAGCCTGGGGGTCGTCCTCTTTTTTGTTGAGGTACGTCCGCTTCTGCTGCAGGTGGATTGCATCCCTCTTTGGGTATGTCAATCCTAGCTGGCGTATTTGCAGCAGGGACGTGTGATCTGACAATCTTCTGGTTGTCAGTGAATTTATCCGGTAAAATGTGAACTGTGTTCTGAATTTGAAGGATCTTCAGGATCTCTTCTTCACATTGATTTGTGCGCGGATCAAAATGGGATAAGGTCTTTGTGTCCCATGTAATGGTCTTTGAAGCTTCTGGCTTCTGTGTGTTAATGCCTAGTTTTGGAAAAATGCTTTCATCAAACTCACAATCTGCTAGACGCGCTTTAAAGGCGTCCCCTGTAAGGGGTTCGAGGTATCTAATGATCGATGGTGAGTCGAAACCAATATAGATACCAAGGCGCCGTTGAGGACCCATCTTGGTCCTCTGCGGTGGTGCTATGGGGACATAGACAGCACATCCGAATATCCTCAAGTGAGAGATATCGGGCGGGTTCCCATATGCGAGTTGCATCGGAGAATAAGATTGACTACCTGACGGTCGTAATCTTATCAGCGATGCAGCGTGCAGTATGGCATGTCCCCATGCACAAACCGGCAACTGGCATTGCATTAACAATGGTCTAGCGATCCATTGTAGTCTCTTTATGAGAGATTCGGCTAACCCGTTCTGGGTGTGAACATGAGCTACAGGATGTTCAACTTCTATGCCGGTTGCTTGGCAGTAGTCTAGGAAGACTTGTGAGGTGAATTCCCCAGCATTGTCCAGACGCAATTTCTTGATCTGGTTGTCTGGGAAATGTGCCCGCAGTTTTATAATTTGTGCAAGTAGCTTTGCAAAGGCTACGTTGCGGGTGGACAAGAGGCACACATATGACCATTTTGAAGATGCGTCAATTAGTACCATGTAGTACCGAAATGGTCCACTTGCGGGGTGAATAGGCCCGCAAATGTCGCCATGTATTCTCTCTAGGAAGCTCGGAGACTCAGAGTCTACCTTCAGGGTGGATGGTCTCGTAATCAATTTCCCTTTGTAACAAGGGGGACAAGGATTTGCACCCTTCCGAAGTAGCGTCAGGCTTTTCGGATTAATACCACGTGATTGGGATATGATGTGACGCATCATATTCCTTCCGGGGTGTCCAAGTCTATCGTGCCAGAGTTTGAATTCTGGTTGATTTTGGCACTTCTGGTGCTCCAATGTGTTTGCTTCCATTGCTCTGATCCTTGTGTGGTAGAGACCCGACGGGAGTCCCTCGAAACGTTCGACGGTGTTTTTAGCACCGTTTTTATGGAACGTTACATCAAGGTATTCACTGTTTCCTTTGCTCACCGTTTCTAGGTGGTATCCGTTTAAGCGGATATCTTTAAAGCTTAACAGGTTTCTATGCGAGCTAGGGGAGAGAAGGGCATCTCTTATAAGTAGTTTTGTATTATTGGGGAGCATAAAATGTGCTTCCCCTGATCCTTCAATGATACTTGATGGACCGGAAATTGTATTTACGGTGCCATCGTATTTATTGATGCTTTGAAAAAAGCAGATGTCTTGGAGGATCGTGTGCGTAGAGGCACTGTCCACTAGGCATTTAAAGTCCATCTATTTAGAAAAATGTCGCAGTATAAGGCAAAACACAAAGGAATATACTACGAAAATTAAGTTGATGTCTGAAAAAGTACTAAAACATGCCAGAGCTAAGCAAATAAATTGTTTCTCAAAAGGAAAAAACTACAATGCATATAAAGTAGATAAATGTCCTCAGTCGAGCAGGTCATCGTTGGAGAAGTCCTCAGCGATGAACCTGATTGGTGCCAGGTTTTCTTGAACCGCCAGGTTTGTCTCAGCTTGCTTCTGGCTTGCTTTGTACAACTCCTGAAGGTGGCGTGGAGTACGACAATTTCTGGACCAGTGTCCAGTCATGCCACACCTGTGGCATTTATCTTCCCAGTCCTTTCTGGGGGCAGAAGTCTGGCCGTCGTCTTTTCTCTTCCACACATTTTTCTTCTTCCCCTCTTGGTTGTTTCTTGGAGGGGGTCCTCGAGCCTGCTTCTTCATGGTTTTGCCCTTCTGGGGTTTGCCTTTGAAGTTGCCCCTTTTCTTCTGGAAGGAGCTGTGGTGCGCTTCAGGCGCAGGAGCAGTGCCGGTAGGGCGTGAGTTGTGGGTGGCCAGAAGGAGGTCACGATTCTGCTCTGCCATTAGAAGGCATGAGAGAAGCTCAGAGTATTTTGTGAACTTTCGTTCACGATACTGTTGCATCAGTATGACATCCTTCTCATGGAATGATGTATACGTCTTCTCTAACATGCGTTCCTCCGTCACCTTTTCACCACACAACTTCAGGCGTGAGGTGATGCTGAAAAGTGCCGAGTTGTACTCGGCAATAAACTTGAAGTCTTGGAGACGGAGGTTCTCCCATTCATATCGCGCTCGAGGTAGGATAACATCCCTTTGATGTTTATACCTGTCCTCGAGGGCGGTCCACAACTCATACGAGTCTTCCACCGTTAGGTACTCGGCCTTCAGGGTCCGATCGATATGGCGTCTGATATAGATAATTGCTTTCGCTTTATCTATATCAGAAACCTTATCGCCTAAGGCGATGGCGTGACTCAATCCCTGTGCTCGCAGATGGAATTTTATATCCAGCTGCCAGCTTAGGTAATTCTTTCCTGAAGCATCCAAAACGTCGAAATCGACGCTCGCAATTTTGGCCATTTATCACTCTAGCATGTAAAAAGATAGCATTAATTAGATATTTTGCGGAAAAATAAATAATCAAGCACATCAGACATAAATATTTGCTGCGTGGATCGGCTAATCACCATAAATAATTACAGTCCTTTACAGTCCCAAAAAGGAAGAAAATACAACTCGGGAACCCCCGTGGGGCCCCTATTCTTCTGGAATAGTCCTTCATCTTCTTGAGGCGTCCGCCGGGCTTGTAATTTTACAAAATTATCCTCACTACATTTTTCTCTCAAAAAGAAAATAATGCATGAAAAATAAAAATGGTGATAAACTAGCTGATCCAAAACCACAGCAAATATTAACCATTCGTCGCAGGCAGTTATAATGCAGCAGGCATCATCACAGGCAATTTATACATCGCAGGCAATTTATTTATTCATCCCAGGCAGTTTATAATGGAAAATGAAATCTATCGTTTAAAAATTATTGGACCACTAGGCAACGTCATGCACCGTTAGGTTAGTTGACTAACGGCAGAGCGGTCGCAGGATCTTCTTAATTTTTAAACGTTTTTTTAAAGAAAATCATAAATCCAAATATAATTTGCGATGAGTAAAAATCACATGCAATTTGGTCCAGATTATAACGAAAAAGAATCGCAATTAAATCTGAAAAATTTTTGAAAATTCGAAAAAAAAATTTCTGGGTCAGAAACCCTAGTTAGGGTTTTGGGGTACGCACGCCGGGCCCGTACCCGCTACTGGCGGGCGGGCCCGTTTGCCGCAACAGGCGGCGGGGAGGGGGGGTTGCCCGCCGACGCAGGCGGCGGGGAGCCCCCGCCTGCGGAGGCGGGGTTGCCCCCGTCGCTGCAGGCGGCGGGGGTTACCCCCGCCGCTGGCGGCGGGGGTGCCCCGCCGCTGCAGGCGGCGGGGGTTGCCCCCGCCGCTGGCGGCGGGGGTGCCCCGCCGCTGCAGGCGGCGGGGAGCCCCCGCCTGTCGCGGCGGGGGTTGTCCCCGCCGGCGGCGGCGGGGGTTGCCCGCCGCTGCAGGCGGCGGGGAAATCCCCGCCTGTAGTGGCGGGGGGTTCCCGCCGCCGCAGCGACGGCGGGAAGGCCCCCGCCGCTGCCGGCGACGGGGGGGGCGAGGGTGAACCCTATTTCGGGTTTGGGTGATTTTTGGGGAAAAACAACGGGTAAAAATCCGATTTTTAGTGGAAAAAACCCAATTTTTCTTCCAAAAATTCGTTTTTTAATTGAAAAAGGGGTGATTTTTAGCGATAAAAACGGTGTTTTTGATCGATTGAGCCAAAAAGAATTAAATCACCACATATGCGCATATACAAAATTTTTAGATCTAGGGAGAAAGTTACCTCTAGATCCTACCCGCCGGATCTAGCGACGTTCGGTGAAGGAAGCCCGTTCGCGTCGCGTCCGTCCGTCGCGTCCGTCCGTCGGCAGGGGTTCGGCTTAGCTTTGAGCGTGCTGATAACGTGTTGTAAACTTGGCGGCTATGGAGACCATAGCCCTATATTTATAGTGGTAGGGTTACATAATGGGTGGATACCCACTAACGGGTAGGCCCACCAAGAAGCCCGTTTATAACAGTTCCATGCTTTCTTTTGCATAAACAAATCTGTTACAGTACTAGTCATAACTCGTGCACGCGTGCACGAGTTCATTTAATATCTTCCTCCGTGAAATTTTTGTTCCCCAAAAAAATATTTCCACAGCCAAAATTACGATGAACAACAAATTCGGCGTAGGTGCCTCCGTTGTGATGTTCCTTATGAACTGTACTCGACCCGATATAGCCTATGCTGTTAGCAGGCTAAGTCGGTACACTCATAACCCTAGTAATGAACATTGGACTGCTCTTCATCGTTTATTAAAGTACCTGAAAGGGACTATTGATTGGTGTTTGCATTTCAGCAAATTTCCTGCTGTGTTAGAAGGATTTTGTGATGCAAACTGGGTTTCAGATAACGATGAAGTTAGTTCAACTAGTGGTTTTTTATTCTCCTTGGGTGGAGGTGCTATATCTTGGAAGTCTTCCAAACAGACATGTATAGCACGCTCCACCATGGAATCTGAATTTATTGCTCTTGAGTTGGCAGGGCAAGAGGCTGAATGGCTGAGGAACCTGTTGGCAGACGTGCCTTTATGGGGAGGAAAAACTGCTCCAGTTTCCCTTCATTGTGATTCTCAGGCAGCCATTGGTGTTGCTAAAAATAGTGTCTACAACGGGAAGAAGAGACACATTCGGATCAGGCACGGTGTGGTTAAACAACTCCTGAAAAATGGAGTAATTTCTTTGGAATATGTAAGGTCTGAAAGAAATCTTGCAGACCCACTAACCAAAGGATTGCCAAGGAAAGTGGTTCTTGATTCGTCAAGGGGGATGGGGCTAAAGCCCATGAGTTAAGGTTATATGGTTGATACCCAGTGTGGTCTAACGAAGCCATATAATCCTTAACAAACACTACATTTCCATCCCTATGGCGTGTGGTAGTGTTCTTTGAATCTATAGCCAAGTTTGGTGGTGCTATTGAGAAGCACTTGATGGATTCATTTTGAGACAAGTCCATAACCAGTTTTGGTGGTGCTATTGAGAAGCACTTGGTGGACTTAAACAGAGGTTGAGCTGTATGCTCTTAATGGTTTCATAACCAGTTTTGGTGGTGCTATGGAGAAGCACTTGATGAACCACCTATGTGGGTGTGAGGGTTTGGCCACCCTCTATGAAAGACAAGGGCAGTCTTTCTAGAGCACTCACGAGACCCAAGGTCTGCGCATGGCCTATAGCGCTCGTTATGTATCGCGGAGTTTGCACAAACTCAAGGGAACAATATGTGTTGTGGGGGGTTCACAATCGAACTCTAATGAGTTCAAGAGCTATTCACTCATTAGAAAGTAAGTTGTTACCTCACTTCACTACGTATCAATTCAATCGAAAGACATTGATACTTAAGTATTCATCCCTCTTTACCCAGGATCTTTCTCTTCTCTTCTTGAGCCATTAAGTGGGGGATTGTTGGAATTAATGGCTCACTTGGCCATTTGTTCACTCCCACTCTCTTGTTTAGTCCCACATTGGATAGGCCAACACCCTTGAGTGGGTATATAATAGGATTCTCTCCTATGGGCTATTGGACTTGTTAATGGGCTAGAAATTGGGGGTAGCTCGCGTGCACATGAGCCCAAGCAAAGGGCCGAGCCCAATCCGGGTTGGGCCGAATGGAAAATCTGGGCGACGGATCCGGAAACCCTTAGCGTGTGTGCGCTGGCGTCGTGCCTGCGCAGGGGGGGTTCACGGGTGCGCGCGCGGAGTGCCCGAGTTTTGACTCGTATTTTTTAGCCCATTTTACTTTTTTTGAATTCAAAAGGCCCAGTACGTTTTATTTCATTAAATTGGCCCGTACGTTTCATTTCATTAAATTGGCGTTAATATTCTCAACAGTCATTTTTTGTTTAATGCCTGCATTCATGACTGAATTCCAACAGTCATTCTTTTCTTCTATATAAACTCTTTCGTCAAGGGTTTTTCATGACTACCCGAAAAACTTCTGTTCTTCTTCCTCTCGTTCACCTAAATTTCTTCTCTCCTGGGTATCGCTCTCTGTGCAAGCTCCACGCTTCTGGCCGCGAGTGGACGCGTCCAGACGCGACTGCGTTAACCTTGGGGAACAGCCGGCATCATCCGATTACCACCACGGTCGGGCTGTAGTTATTTTCAAGGCAGTGGCTCATCCACGGCGCAGTTCCTCGTCCCTGTCTCGGTTTTCCTGTTTCCTTCTTATTCGTATTTTGTTTTCACTCGACCTTTAACTCTCTGTTTTTCCTTCTGCAGCCATAGATCTTTTTCTTCCAGGTCTAACAATGCTGGTATCTAGATGTTTCGGGCATCATATGAGGCTAACGCATTGGACTCTAAATGCAAATTGAGGCTAAGCTAATTGGCATAGAGAACATTGTTCACAAAGATGACAAGTTGATGGAATGGGTTAGAGAAAAAAGGACAAATTCATGAATGATAGATGTAATCCATAAAATGGTAACATTCACTGTAGAAAATTATTGCCGAAATTAGTAGCAGATGAGCAATTTAAGAAGCGGAAAGGCAAAAATCTGCGAGTCAGTACCTCTTGGGCTTCTTTTGTTGTCCCTGATGAAGGAGAAGGCTTGCTGCATTTGCAAGGAAATGGGAGTAGAAATTTGTGAGGAGGATGGGAAGAAGAAGAAGAAGAGTCTTTGTTAGATGTGAGGTAGAGAATTGGGGAGGAAATTTTGAAGCGAGTTGATATGGAGGCGGAGGGTGAGATTGGAGGTGGCCGAGAGAAGAGAGTATATCCGCTGCTGCTGACAATGGAAGCCATGGCGCTCCCGCTCGCTCTGCCCTCTGCCGTGTGGTTGAAAGGAAACGGGCAGGGGTGAGGGAAGAACTGGATATTAAAAGAGTTTCCATATCCACACAACCAATTGATTTGCGAACCCACCGTTTTGATCAGCTCACATACAAATTTTTCCTCTGCGCAAATAATGTTAGTTTAACGTTTGACCGAAGCACACTCAAAAATACCGAAAATACACATTAGTCAAAAAATCTATAAATTAGTTCCTGTTATAAACGGGCTTTGGAGGCCCAATCCGTTAGTAGGTATCCACCAATTATGTAACCCTATTACTATAAATACAGGGCTACGAGGTTCCGTAGCCGCCATGGTTTACAACACGTTATCAGCACGCTCGAAGCTAAGCCGAACCCCTGCCGACGGACGAACACGACGCGAACGGGCTTCCTTCACCGAACGTCGCTAGATCCGGCGGGTAGGATCTAGAGGTAATTTTAATTCCCTAAATCTAAATTTTTATGCGCATACGATTAGATCTACATTCTTAGATCTATTTTTGATTAGTATAGATCTAATTTTTCTACCTAGATATGCAAGCTAAATCAAATGTTAAATGCGAAATCGCCGTTTTTATTGTTAAAAATCACCTTTTTACGATAAAAACGCCCTTTTGAAGATCAAAAATAGATTTTTTCCCGTAAAAATCGGATTTTTATCATCTTCTTCCCCAAAACCCCTAGGGGATTCTCCCTCGTTACGCGGCCGGAAGCCGCCACGCGACCCCCCCGATTCACGCCGTCGCCGCCGCCCGAAGCGGTGCCCCCCGCCGCTCGGAGCGGCGGGCGGAACCGCCGCCAGAAGCGGCACCCCCCCCCCCCCCCCCCCCGCCGCTCAGAGCGGCGGGCCAGAAGCGGCGCCCCCCCCGGCCGCTCGGAGCGGCGGGCGGAACCGCCGCCAGAAGCGGCGCCCCCCCCCCCCCCCCCCCCCGCCGCTTCGAGCGACGGGCGGAACCGCCGCCATAAGCGGCGGCCCCCCGCCGCTCGAGCGGCGGGCGGAACCGCCGCCCGAAGCGGCGGCCCCCCCGCCGCCCGAAGCGGCGGGCGGAACCGCCGCCCGAAGCGGCGGGCGGAACCGCCGCCCGAAGCGGCGGCCCCCCCGCCGCTCCGAGCGACGGGCGGATCCGCCGCCAGAAGCGGCGGCCCCCCCCCCGTCGCTCCCGAGCGGCGGCGCGCTATCCGCTGCCGCCAGAAGCGGCGCCCCCCCCCCCCGCCTCTCCGAGCGGCGGCGCGCTATCCGCTGCCGCCTGCAGCGGCGGGCCCTCCCGCCGTCGCCATCAGCGGCGAACGGGCCCCGCCGCATGCAGCGGCACCTCCCCGGTGCGCGCGTGTCCGAAAACTTAGCCGCCGGACGCGGCCACACACACGCCTGAAACCCTAATTTTGGGTGCACGGGATTGCACGGCAAATCGGACCAAAAACCCTAACTAGGGTTTGACCCCAAAAACTTTTCTAATTTCAAAATTATTTTTCAGATTTAAATTACGATTTCTTTTTCGTCTAAATCTGTTAAATTACACAATTTTTATTCATCACATTTTATTCGGATTATCTGATTATTTACGTTTAATAATTAGGAAGATCCTGCGACCGCTCTGCCGTTAGTTAACTAACCTAACGGTGTATGACGTTGCCCAGTGGTCCAATAATTATTAAACGAAAAATTTTCATTTCCATTATAAAATTTCTGTGATGATTAAATGATGTGTAGAAATTTATATGCCTGCCGCATATTTAATGATTCTGTGATGTACATTTTTTTAGCATGCTAAAATCACTAATGACATAGTTTAATGCCTGTAGCAAAACTGTATGTCTGCGATGAGATTTTTTTTAAATGCCTGCAGCATATAAATAGCATGTGTATACATCATACTTATTCCAATTTTGGTTAATTGAGCACAATTTTTTAGCTTACTAGATTTATATTATATGTATGTTGTGCTCATGACATGACGATATTTTATGACAACAAACCAATAATGATTTCAAAAAAGTTTAACATCATATCCTAGTTGACAAAATGAACCTGGAGTTCAAAACCAAAACGAACCTGAAGTTCAAAATCAAATCAAAAGTCAACCCCTTTCACACTAATAAAAATTAACAAGTACGATGGATTATACGAAAAACATTTATGCGTTTTCTTTTAGAAATACGTATTTCGCGGTAAATAGATCTCTCAGATCTACAGTTTGTATAAACCAATATTGACACCAGCAGTTGTCATAACACCGCCAAACTCTTTTGAGTAATCTCACCTTACAAGGTATGATTCTTGAATCTAACCTTATTTTTTAAGCGTACGCCCGAAGTCGTGGCTTAATGGATAAGTGAGAAATTATAAAATTCGTACCCACGTAATTGTTCCCCCTAGAGTATGATTCTATATCCACACAATACTTGAATAACTCAATAAAAATGGCCTGAAGACCATACTTGAGTGTTCAAATAGACTTTTAAAAGTCTCTCATTAACTAGAAAAGTGGAAAAATAGAAACTAACTCATTTCCCTTGTAAAACCAATAATCATTCTTCCTTATAAACGACAATAAGGACGACTGAAAACAGGGGAAGTCTTGAATAAAAATAAGAAATGGAAGATATGATGTACCTCGATATGGAGTATGCAATGGCAACACAATATCAGACCAGAAGTTCTGACAAGACCCATAATGCTTTTTGCAAAATTAATGGGCATTAACGTATGCCATATAAAAATATATACATATCTAGTCTAAACGACGAAAGTCAAATTGACTGTATGTATAATTCGCTACTTCCCGAGGACAAATAAATTTTGAAAATAAATTTGACCTGTTGTCATACTATGAGTCTAAAATGAGCACAATTGTGGACTTATATTTTATAGAACCAACATCATACTATGAAACTTGTTGCTCTAAAATAATTATTAGTAGTATTCTCTTGCAGTATATATGTGCCTTTCACGCATTATATTTTACTGTAAATGATTTGTCATCCTGAATACTCCTAAAATGAGGATGCCATGAACTCTCTGAAACTTATAAAGTTTCAAAGGATATTCGTCAAAATGAAATCCCTAATGACTCAAGAAACCAATAAAGCCTGAAGCTTTATCCAACTATGATCCGCATAATAGTCATTGTGAAGATGTAATCTTTCACAGTTTGAACAGAGTTCACCTATTACCGGACAAAATTAACTTGAGCATTTTAATGAACGTTCAAAAGTCCCACATAAATTCGAACAGAGGAATTAATTTGGAACACCAGAAGTGTCCAGAATTGACCAACTTTGGATCGATGTCACCCTGGATTGATGATGCAAGACATCATTAACCAAACGAACCCGAAGATTCTTCAAAAAAAGGGTGAAACTCTCATTATCCCATTCAAAAGGGAAAAATGATTACGAGATCATCTCCATTCACATGGACATTGAATCTCCTCACTTCCTCAAACGAATTTAAAATGATATACTATCATTAGTAAAATGAGACCTTTAGGCCTCTTGAGAGTATTTGAGGGATAAAAGTGGACTCACACACTCCCTTCATATGGCTGATGATGTACCTTAGAGTACTCATCTATATATCCTCTTAAAATGGTCATAATCAAAACCTTGTTATCCAACCGCAGTCCAGATTATTATTAATCACAACGGACATATTACATTACTAGGATATTGGTTGGGCTTTTACTTACCCTCATACCACCCTCAAAAATGCCGCAGTGGAACTTATTCATCGGGACTAACCCTCCTAGATGAATATGTTCCGAGATCCCCAAACGGGGGAGGCATTAGAGCACATCTTATAGATGGAGCCTTGACGGGTTCATATCCCTAGTTCTATGCTCAACTTCATTAAAGTCGAGCTTATTGCGGATGTTTGGGATAACACTGGGAAATCAATTTAACAACTGGAAGAAAAATGAACACCCTGAAGCCATGTGTTCACACCCAGAAATGAGTTATATGTAAATCATTAAAATGATTTAAACGGATTACTTATCCACTAGAAATCCAGTTGTATGTGACCATGTGGGAACATGCAAACCATCAGAACGCCTCCTTAGAAACTATTTATATGAGCCTGATCACCTCATATAAACAGTTTCCGAGAACCCCTAACGGGGGAAGCGTTTAGTGCACATCTTATCGATGGAGTCATGATGAGTTTACATTCTCATATCACCACTATAGACCATTTAAAACATTAATACCTATGATCTGATTATCATGAATAGTGATGAGATCCTGACACTTATGAAACTGTTAAACAGTTATCAGACATAGCTACTGACAATATAAATATTGTCAAATTCACACATCCCTGCCACTAAAAATCCAGCTAGGATTGACATACCAACTATAATGGATGCAATCTACCAGTAGCAGAAGTGGATATTCTCAATGGATAAGAGGACATACCACGAGACCCTAAAACAATACCACCACAGGAAAGTGAGCTCATCTCCATATCCTCTCCCTTTCCAGAACCTCCGGAAGAGATAAATCTGGAATAAATTGAATAATGTACGTACACAGAGAGGTATTTGGATAAAACACACTTGTCGACAATTACTCACATTTCATTTTGCCATTGATATCGTTCACAATCTCCGTTTTCTGAAGCAAACGCAGAAATTTGGCCAAATTACGTGGAACGAGGCAATAATAAGTTGAGCTGGACTCACTTATGAAATGTGAAGTGTTTGGACCTGAAGTCCTGATATCAAAAGATATCAAACCTGTGGGCTACCGAGTATTGTACAAATAAATAAAATCGTATGCTATAAGCAAAACGCTATAGCCTTAGAGGTTTATTTCGCAGAAACCAGGAAGTAACCATGTAAGATGAGTTTAACTCACTTACAAAATTAATTAAACTGATGCATCAGGCTCCCTGGTCATAGTTGCGAAAACCATACGATTGGCAAAGATAATTTTAGGATATGTTGCTATGGATGATGTGACAACATACGCTTATGAATAATCATCCTGAAGATGAATTATCATCCCGAAGATGAAACCATCATCCTGAAGATGAAATATCATCCTGAAGATGAAACCTTCATCCTGAAGATGAATTATCATCCCGAAGATGAAACCTTCATCCTGAAGATGAATTATCATCCCGAAGATGAATTATCATCCCGAAGATGAAACCATCATCCCGAAGATGAATAATCATCCCGAAGATGAATAATCATCCCGAAGATGAAACCATCATCCCGAAGATGAATAATCATCCAGAAGATGAATAATCATCCAGCAGATGAATTACCATCCAGAAGATGAAATTATCATCCAGTCGATGAAGAAACATGGAAAATTGCAATCCACCAATACACCTACTGGTTGTATGGATGCACATTAAGACCCCTTCCGTTCGCTGGAAGAGGGGAAGGATATCCTATGTCCTGAAGTGCCTTACTCAAATGTCTTTTGTACACTCCTTTATTTGGCAGTAAAGACTTTAACCAGATACAGTGCAGTGCCTGCAGCGCACCACTGGACCAGAGATATGTAGCTTCTGCGCTATCTCCAATGGTCAAGGATCATACAACATGTTAAATGTATTTGCAGATACAGGTTACAGATCATCGTGATGACTGCAACAAAGAAGCGACCAACTCCTGAGACCAGCAAAGCATACTTCCAAGGCAACATCAATCCCACCATCCAGAGAGGCTCATCAATCCAAGAAGCAAATCATAAGTACGCACAGCCAGGTCCTGCAGTACCTCGCAGACACAGTGACGACTGGGTCAGAGACGTGGTGCTACCTACCGAGTCTGCAGACCACTCCTCTTCAGAAGAGATCCCTCATATTCAGTAGCTGCCATAGATGAGTGATACTTGTATAGATGAGCGATGTCTTGTATAGGTGAGCGATGCCTTGTACTTTGTACTTATTATCGGAACACTGTAAGAGATTGATGTATAGTTGCCTAGGAGATCTGCAAGCCTGCAGCTTGTACAGATCAGGGGGAGTCAAATGTAGTGTTGTACTCTTTTCTCTTGGCTATTGGTTTTTCCCACTGGGTTTTCCATAGCTAAAGGTTTTAACGAGGCAACCTCATTGACTCTGGATCCAGAAGTATCTACCCCCTAAATACTTCCACTAATCAGGGGAAGTTACGGAAACTGTACTCTTTTTCCTTGGCTATTGGTTTTTCCCACTGGGTTTTCCATAGCTAAAGGTTTTAACGAGGCAGTTATCCCTAACTTAGGATCCAGAAGTATCCACCTCTAGTGATATCCATCGATCAGGGGAAGTTAAAGAGACTTGTACTCTTTCCCCTAGCCATTGGTTTTTCCCACTGGCTTTTCCTTGGCAAAGGTTTTAACGAGGCAAGTACTCTTAAACTTGGGATCCAGAAGTATCCATAGACCCATGATCAAATAAGCTCTATGAACCCTGAAGCGTTCATCACGGCTTACAACAATGGATGGATAAGGGGAAGTGTTATTAACGGGCTTTGGAGGCCCAACCCATTAGTGGGTATCCACCCATTATGTAACCCTATTACTATAAATACAGGGCTACGAGGTTCTGTAGCCGCCATGGTTTACAACAGTTCCATGCTTTCTTTTGCATAAACAAATCTGTTACAGTACTGGTCATAACTCGTGCTCGCGGGCACGAGTTCAGTTAATATCTTCCCCGTGAAATCTTTGTTCCCAAAAAAATATTTACACAGCCAAAATTGCGTGGAACAATAAATTTGGCGTGGGTGCCTTCGACGCGGAACAACAAATTCAATGCGAAACAACAAATTCGCGTAAAAAAATTGTGTGGGCGCCCTAGATGCTGAACAAAAAATTCGGCGCATTCGCCTTTGGTGCGGAACAACATATTAGTGTAAAAAAATTTAGCTGGCGCCTTCGGCGCAGAAAGAGATGGTGGGACCTGCGTTGACGAAGAGATCATTCGATCTGCAGCAGCATTCGATATGTAGCATTAAGTGCAAGTTAAAGTTTTTTCCCAAATGCATTAATTGCGTGCACTCAACTATTCCCTTGAAACTTTTATTTCCTAAAAAGTTTCAATTCCCCAGAAACTTTCACTTTCCCAGAGATGTTTTTCACTCCAAACCTGTACACAAAATCTCATCTCAACCATTCATTCCGCAAGATTAAATCTCAGACGTTCTTCTATCAACCCTTTTGTCCTATTCAGCTTGTCCTAGTCAGCCCAAGAATTCAAAAAAAGTCCACAAATATAATATAGATAAATCAAATTTAATTCATTAAAATATTTATTACATACATTACCTACCAAGGATATTTGAATCGCGGTAAATTTATTCCGAACAATTTTAGAGCACGAAAAACCATAAATCTTTCTATCTCGCATAACAATTTTAGGGCATGAAAAACGATAAATCTTTCGATCTCGCATAACAATTTTAGGTCACGAACGATTTTAGTGCATGAACAATTTTAGTGTACAAATATCCCTCAAGAAAATTCAGATCTTTATTTGATGGAAACAAATATTTGAAATTCTATGACTCTGTGTGTGCGGTGAGCAAAGAAATGCACATACCAAATCACTTGCCACGCACAGCAAGTAAAATCTTTTGCATATTATGTGCGGTGAGTAAAAAGATTCACATACCTGTTATGAATAGGACCCATTGGACCTATTGGGTATCCACCCACATGAGTAACCATTATGGATACTATATAAAGGAGGCTAGGGTTTCCTAGCCTCAACCTTCTCCAAACCTGTTTCTACTTCACAACACGTTATCAGCACGATCACGCTCGTTGGAAAAGGCGGCGACGCGCGAGGAAGGAGATCCATCAACCGCTCAGTCTAAGAAGATCGTAATCTTCTCAACGGGGAGCGAAACGGGCATCCTTCACCAACCGTCGTCTAGATTCCCTTGTCGAGTCTAGAGGTAAATCTCAAAACTTTTTAGATCTAAACTTGCGTTTCCCGTAGATCTGGATGTTTTAGGATCAAAATTTTAAAAAACTCGGTAAAAATCACATTTTTATTTAGATCCGCATGTCTAAAAACAATAAAAATCAGTTTTTAGAGATCTAAATGCTTGAAAAATCAGTTTTTTACCCCCAACCTTGATCCATACACCGCACGCCCGAAGGGCAAAACAGCGGCGCTCCACGAGCACCGCCGGCGGTATGCGTCGCGGCCTGAAGCTGCCGCCGCGGGCCGCGGCCGCCGTCGCGGCGACGCGTCGCGCGGGCCTCCCTAGGGTTTTTTGGAAACCCTAGCCCTTAACGGGCCAATTTTTTAAGGGAGTCCCAATTCACCCTAATGGGTTGTTTTCATGGCCCAAAAGCCTGAAAATTAACCCATTTACCCTTACTTTTTCCTTTTTTATTTTTGGCCCCAAAAGCCCAAAATAATTAAAGAAATTTTAAACCTTATAAAAAGGGTTAAAGCGGAAAATAAAACATTAAAAATATGGATCAAAGGTAAAAAAAATTCAAAATAATTTTTAGCACGTCACACACTATTTAGATTATTTATTAATCTTTACATGTCTGTAATATGATTATCTGCGTGGTTGTATATCCTTAACATATTATCTGCGTGGATGTGATATTAGGCAATGATTTTAATAATCTTGTCTTTTTTATTGATTATCTGCGTAAACCATCAGCGTATTTCGTTTGGATTATTTGATTAGTATCAAACGAAAAGTTTTCTCTCCATTTTCTAATGCTAGTGATGTTGCATACATTTCATTGCCCGTTGCATGATTTAACATTTAAAATTATTACATGTCTGTGATAATTAAATGTATGTATAGAAAATTATTTGTCTGCCGCATATTTAATGATTTCTTTGATGTACGTTTTATTTAGCATGCTTAAATCACTATGATATAGTTTAATGCCTGTAGCAAAACTATATGTCAGCGATGAGATTATTTAAATGCCTGCAGCATATAAATAGCATGTGTATACATCATACTTGTTTCAATTCAGGTTAATTGAGTATAACTTTTTAGTTTACAAGTTTTATATTATATGTATGATGGGCTCATGATATGACGATATTTATGACTATTAGCCAATTATGATCTCAAAAAGCTTAACATCATATCCACGTTGACAAAATGAACCTGAAGTTAAAAATCAAATCAAAAGTCAACACCCTTTCACCCTAATAAAATAAATATTAACAAATATGATGGACTATGCGAAATCCATTTATGCGATCTTTTATAGATACGCATTTTGCGGTATATAGACCTCTCATACTTATTGTCTATATAATCGAATATTGACACCAGCAGTGGTCATAACACCGCTAAACTCTTTTAGAGTCATCTCACTTTACATTGTATGATTCTTGAATCTACCCTTTACTTTTAAGTGTACGCCCGAAGTCGTGACTTAATAGATAAGTGAGAAATTATAAATTTCGTAGCCACGTATTTGTTTTTCCCTTTGAGCATGATAAACTATCCACATAAAATTTGAACGACTCAAGTAAATGGCCTGAAGCTATACTCGAGCATTCAAATAGACTTTTAAAAGTCTCTAATTAATTAGAAAAGTGGAAGTATAAAATAATTTGCTCAAACCCCTACTTATATCTCCTTAGCAAGACTAATTTTCATTGTCCTTTATAAATAAGGAATATTGAAATCAGGGGAAGTTCAGGATCAAACATGACCTGAAATAAAAATAAGGAAAACTTAAAACAGGGGAAGTCTTGAATTAAATGAGAAAGTGAAGATATGATATACCTCGACATGGAGTAAGCAACGGCAAACCAATATCAGACCAAAAGTTCTGATAAGAGCCATAATGTTTTTACAAACATGAATGTGCATTAACTTATGCCGTATAAAAATACATACATATCTAGTCTAAACGACGAAAGTCAAATTGACCTTATGTATATTTAGCTACTCTCCGAGGACAAATAAACTTTGAAATCAAATTTAACATGTTGTCATAACATAAGTCTTAATGAGCATGATTATAGTTGTATGTTTTCAAGAGCACACATCACACTATGTCACTTGTTGACTTAACAAAATCATCAGTATTATTCTATTGTAGTTTTAATACATTTTATTTTACTGCGAATGATTTGCTATCTTGAATGCACCTAAAAATAAAATGAGGATGCCATATACTCTCTGAAACTTATACAGTTTCAGAGGATATTCGACAAAAAAATTTGTGTGGTGTGCGCGATGAGTAAAAATTGATGCACATATCAAAATTACTCATCGCACACGGTAAGAAAAAAATTTCATTGTATGCGTGATAAGCTGTCACGCACTGCTTTCCATTATACTTGGGAGAGAGGACGCGAGTAGTTCTGCGGTGTGCTTACAATAAGGAGGAGTATAATATTGTTTTCTTTCCTTTCCCTTTCTTTCTCCTTGGTTTAAACACACTAAGCGTTTGTGATATAAAACCACATATACTTGCATGCTTACTTAAGACCAACACATATATTTATCATTACAAATCAACTGTCTCAGAGCAAAGCATAATATTCGGTTTTGCATGGCCTATACAACAATTTACATAAATGTTGTAAGAATGAAAATAGATATTAAATGAGATTTGTTCTAATACTCGACAAGCTTAGCATAGTCCCTAACTACCGTGTCCACTTCATGTTAAGCTCTTCTGAATAGTTACTCTTGAAACCTGACGGACATTTTATAAGATAAAACAAAATGAAATGCATGTCAGCGAGAGTTGCTCGGCAATTATTTCCCATAATAAGATTTATATATCTATAGAAGAACATGGCAAGGCAGCAACATGATAATTATATGAATAAACGAGCATGTATAAATTAACTAGCAGTTAAAACTTTGATATCAAATATCATCAATTTAATAGACCAAGGAATGAATAGAGTAAATAATTAAACTTCACCATTTCATTATTGTCCAAGTAATGATAGTTTATCAACATATGATTAAAGGAAGCTGCATATAATATTTCAAGGTAACATAAACTTGGATGCATATTAAGTATGTTATAAGCTTGATATGAAAAGATAGTAATAAAATGCACATTACCATCGGCAGCTCTACGTGGCGCTACTTACCGACTCTTAATTCCATTGGGCGGCGGTCAAGTTACCTTCCTCCACTCACACTGAGTGGAGGTAAAGTGTAATGTTAATCCAGTCACTCACATGAGTACATATAGGCGTCTATAATATAAAACGAATTTAAAAATAGTTAAAAGTAAGCACATGAGTACATATATGCAAGAAATAATTGGTTGAGTATAACAGACATTTTTCATAATTTTTAAATAATTAACATGCATTTTTCATAAATTTAAGTGTCCAAAAACTATTTTTGAATTTAAATATTAATTCCTAAAGTTGCTCCGTGATTTATTTAGAGAAAACCACAGATCAGAATTCTATGCACAATATGTCAAATTATTTGTCTTAACTAGTAGAATCATAGATAATTTTTGTTCATCTAAGTTTATGTGAAAATTGATGGAAACAATCTATTTAGCTAAATTATTACCATAAATAACAATAAACTTCAAAAATTTATTATGGAAGAAATACTTGCTCGAATATGGAGTTTGAAGCATCAAGATGCTCCTGATAACGAGTGTGATTTTTTTGAATATTTCTTGTCACTTCTATGACTATTATCGTCACTTCTATGACTATTATGTATTTTTAAAACTTATATAACAATAAAACTAAGTTCCAAAATTGAAAATGAATAACATTCAAACTTTAATATCTAGAAATCTACACGTCAGAATTTTATGTATGAGATATCAAAATGTTGCTCTTAATTATTAGAATAGAGCGATATACTACACTTTTCCGGTTTTGTAATTTACGACAAAAATATACTATATTACTAAATTAAGTATAAATAAACATAAATAGGAAAAAGCAAATGGCAAAATACTTACCAGAAAGTTACGAGACAGTTGCCTACGCGTTCACGACGATGCGCTCGATTTTTGGTGGTCTCAGTTTTTATTATAGATATTATTTTTTAAGTCATATAAAATAATATATTGATTTATTTATATCTTTCTCCTATTCTCTCTCTTCTCTCTCATCTCGTTTTTCTCATCTCTTTCTTTCTCTTTCTGTGTTTGCTTCTTTCATTTTTTTTATTTCCCTACTTCTTTTTTGGACAGTGAAGGCAGCAGGCATGGGGAGCTCTATTCGAAAGCAAGCAAGCAAGCGCGAGGGTGAGAGATAGGGAGATGGTAACGGAGGAATGGGTTTCTTGACGACGGAGGGGTGGCGTAGTGTTATGCCCCGTTCCTCAGAATACCCGACATTTAAAAAAAATTCCAAGTATCCTGAAGAGTGAGGGTGATGAGAGGGGAAAAGAAAGAGGAAGAAGAAACAGAACAAGCAGGCCACTGCGCACATGCTGGGATAGTACAAGTGAAGATCCACAATGAAATCTGTTTACGGGTGTTTTCTCACTACAGCTCGTTGACCGTCAGATGCGTGGTCAACGTGGTCAAGGGGCCGATTTGGGGGGGTCCCTTGGGTTCGCCGAGCCCGCTTGTACTCGGCGCGAAAGAGCTGAGGGGAAGCCTCGGCTCGGTGAGTCGCGCTCGGCCTCGGTCGTATCCGCGTCGAGGGGTAGCCTCGGCGCCTTGCGAGTGGGTCAGTACTTGATCAGTCATCCACCTGGCGACTGCGGTGGTGATGGCCGACCGACGCTGAGGGGTAGCCTCGGCACCTCGGATGTCTTCTTCCTGGACAGATGAAGAAACTCGTCAGGGAGGCCGGACCTAGGTTCCGGCCTAAGCCCCTCCGATGCCTAAGTCAGATCAAGGTCTGAAAGGATACTCGGCGGGGGAGATCCGGCTTGTGAGGAAGCCGGAACGTCAACCCAGGCGGTGCGAGTTTTGGGGAAGGGAGGAGATGGAGTGGCGAAAGCCTAGGTCGTTGATGGTGTACCTCTATGTTGATTACCTGAGTTTCGATCCCTTTCTTCGCCGTCCTGGCCCTCCCCTTATTGGGTCCTCCGTGATTGCCCCACGTCATGCCTCCTCTCACGTCCCCATGATCCGCCTCCGCCTCCTCCCATTCGCGTGACGTGGTGGGGTGGCCCATTAACGGGTCCGTTAATGGCCATCATGGGATCGCGGATTCAGGGGGGCGGTTAATCCGGCCGAATGGGGGCCGGTCGGGTGTACCTGAGGGCGAGGTGGCTGGGCCTTCCGCTCTGTCCGTGGGCCTCCTTTGGGAGGGCCCGTCTTCTCTAGCGGGCTTCTCCTTTGAGGTCGGGCCGTGGGCCATTGTTCTTCGGGCTCGTTGATATTAGTCGTAACAATTTCCCCCATCGCTCGGACCGTTCGGCTTCCGTCGGTTCGGTTCGGGTGATGTGACTCTTTCGTGACCCGATGGATGCGTCAGTCGAGGCCTTGCTATTAAATGAACGTCATTATTGCCGCTCCGTTTGAACTTCTGTTGGTGCGGTTTTCGAAGCATCGCCGCCGTTTTGATGTCGCCACGTGTCCCTTGCATTCATCTCCACCGTGCGCCGGTTCGTTCAAAGGGCACCAGGGAAGAAGCGCCGACATTAGTTGAATTCCCTCGGCCAGATTTTCCTTCAGCATCTCCTTTTTTCTAATACTGCTCCAGTTATCCTCGGCCGCGGATCGATCACTCCTCGTCATGTCGTCTTCTCCTGCCCCCGGCCCGGGTCGTCCAGAGGATGCGGTCCGCCTTGACTCATCTGATAGCCTCGGCTCGGCGGTTGGTAGTCAAGAGAATGACCCCTCAGTGGTTCATTCGGAAGTTCTGGGATGTCCTTCTTCCTTTTGTGCCACCTCCACCGGAGATGTGCACGATCGCTATCTTCTTCACCCCTACTACATCCGGGCCCCTGAGCCCAACGAGCGGATTTGTTTTCCGGGTCCGAAGGCGGTCGGGGGTGTACGAGGTGTGTTTCCGATTCGGGCTTCGGTTCCCCCTTCATCCTTTCATTGTCGAGTTTCAGCACGCTCATCGCGTGGCCTTATGCCAGTTCTGCCCCAATGCGATCGGGCTCGTCATCGGGTTTGCCGTGCTTTGCCTTCAGAAGGGGGTGGTCCCCTCCCCCCGACTCTTCTCCCAATTCTACCGGCTGAGCCGCCATCAGTCGGGGGCCTAGATTTACATTAGCGCTCGGCCCTCGAAGAGCCTGATACTGGGGTTACCGAGCTCCGTCAAGCTCTGGAAGGGGGAGTATCTCTTCATCGTCGGCCCGTCGGATATGGATTTCCTGACTTACTGGAGCGCCGATGTGACGTTGGCTCCGGAGCTGGGTGACCCGACTGCAGCTGAACTCGAGACCGTGGAGGCTCTGTTGGCGATCCCACCGGGCGATCGAAAAGTCTCCGTTCTCTTTTCTGACCTCAACCTGCGAAAGACCACGTGGCCTGCTGGTGAGTTTTGCCGCCCTTCATTGCTCTGAAGGTAGTGTTCTGTGGCCGCCGTTTTGTGGCTGGTTGGGTTGGTCGATGATGACTTTCCCCTGCGCAGGTGGGTTTCCCTTCAGTCCTTCTGCCTTTCCTCCTCAAGTTGGGGTTCCGGATCCTGCCTCTCGGAGAGGGGATCATGTGCTGGCGGTCCGGAAGAAACAACGTGTTGACCGTCCGGCGGCTGGTGTTGAGAAGTTGAAGAGGAAAGTCCCCTCTTCCTCCCAGCATGGCATCTCTAAGAAGATCCGCACCCTCGCCGGGGAGGTCAGTGCTTCATTGCCCCAGTGTCGGGATCAGTCATCCTCGGCCGAGGAGGTTTGGCCATGGGCTGCCCCCTCATATCCGCGGCCAGGCCCTCTTCCCGATATATATGAGCGGTATCTAGGTGCGTTCCGCTCCCCCCTACAGACTTGCTTCCGGGAGAGGATGATCCTCCACGTCCTCGCTTCCCTGTTGGAGCGGGTGAGTCGGTCTTTTCCGGCTGCAGTGTGGCGGCGCGGGTCGCTGAGAACTGCAGTCTCTCCTCGGACCGAACTGCTTTGGACGGGGTCAGTGGCGACCGTCTGGCCGCTTTCGTGATGCAGGCGGGCCAACAGGTGGGTTTTCTTCCCTAACCCAGTCTTTTGCTGCTATCTTCACCTTACTCCCGCCTCTCTTGTGTAGCTATCCTCCGTTGGCCTTTCGATGAGGCGCCAATTTGCGGCTCTCTCCAAGGCTGAGATGAGCGCGGCGCCCGTTCCTGGAACTCAGGAAGGCGAGGAGGAGGCCGACCACTTGTCCAAGGCGTTCGTGAAGTCCCTGGAATCTTGCGTGGCCGAGCTTTCCTCTCGCCTTGGAGAAGTTGGACCAGGAAAAAGCCTTAGCTTTGGTCGATAAGTCCAAGGCCGAGGAGCGAATTGCCGCGCTCACCGCGGCCCCTGGCTCGGCAGCTTAGGCGGGCGCCGATCCGAGTCCTTTCATCACGGCTGATGCCCAAGAACTCAATGCCCTGCTGGAGGCGGCGGAAGAGCGGGAGAGAGTCCACCTATCTCAGCTTGACACGAGATCGAAAGAGATCGAGATGATCCGATCTGATCACCAACGGCAGGTGGCCGCTTTCGAGGGTCGGATTCGTGAGCTAGAGGAGGTGGAACTTGTCAAGGCTGCCCAGGATGCCGTGAAGGAATATGCCCTTTCCTTTGTCGCTAAGGCCACGTCTTCGGCGTTCGAGAAGGGCTTCGCCCGTTGTCTGGCCGTGGTTCGAAAGAAATTCCCGCTCGCAGAGATCAACCTCGAGGAGCTTCAAGCGCACTCCGATGAAGAGGAAGAGGTCCTGATGCGGTCCGATGCTTCTCCCGCTGACGGCCTTGAGGGGGTCCCCCGAGAAGATGAGGGTGGGAGCACCTAGATCCCTAGCCTGGTCCTTAAGTTTTCCGGGACCAGGGCTTTTTGGTGTAACCCCTCGTACTTCCGAAAGTAAAGCGTCTTTTTCTTGCTTGTTATGACTTATCTCCTCCCTTGGGGTGGAGCCTTCTTTGGAGTTTCTGACGGAGAAGAGTCAGTGTTCCTGCCGGGGGTGTTGTTCCCCGGGTCAGTTGGCATGCCGATGGGCCGAGGGATTTGCCCTCGGCTCAGTTATCGTGCAGCAGTATCGGGGGGTTGCCCCCGGCTCAGTTGGAGTGCCGACGGGCCGAGGGATTTGCCCTCGGCTCAGTTACCGTGCAGCCGTATCGGGGGAGTTGCCCCCCGGCTTGGTTGGCGTGTCGACGGGCCGAGGGATTTGCCCTCGGCTCGGTTACCGTGCAGCCGTTTCGGGGTAGTTGCCCCGGGCTTAGTTGGCTAGTCAGCATGGGGCGCGACCCCATGCCTGGTGACTAGCTGACGAGGTCGACCTCTGAGGCCGTCCCCTCATCCTTACGTGGTGCCGTCCGGGCACTCCCTTGGCGGGGTCCCCCCTCTCTAGGAGGTTTTCTGTAGCCATGCCATAAAAGGGAAGCAAGATCAAATCAACTTATTGAGCATGGGGGAAAAAGAGTTACATTCGCGGGCAATCCCGTAAGCTTTACTGGTAATACTTGCGCAAATGCTCAGCATTCCAGGTGTGGGTGAGGGCCTTTCCCTCAGGGGTTGCTAGCCGATAGGCAGCGGGTCCTAGGACTTCGATCACCCGGTAGGGACCTTCCCACTTGGCTGCCAGCTTTCCTTTGCGCACGACCTCCGGGTAGAAGATCGCCTTTCTAAGGACCAAGTCCCTTTGGTGAAAACTCCGCTCCTTGACGCGGGAATTATAGTAGCGTGCCACCTTTTGCTTCTGGTTGATGATGGTGGCCAAGGCATGTTCTCGTCGTTCACCCAGGAGCTCCAAGCCGAGCTCCAAACCCTCGACGTTTCTTTCCTCGTCGAAATGTCGGATGCGGAGGGACTCCTCGCCCACTTCGACCGGGACCACTGCTTCGGTGCCATAGGTGAGCATGAATGGGGTCTCTCCAGTGGCTTGTTTGTGGGTCGTACGGTAAGACCAGAGTATCCCGGGAAGTTCTTCAGGCCACTTTCCTTCGGCGCCTTCCACTTTCTTGCAGAGGGGTTCTATGATGCATTTATTGGCGGCCTCGGCCATCCCGTTGGTCTGGGGGTGCACCACCGAGGCGAAGAGTAATTTGATCTTCCATTCGACGCAGAAGTCTTTAAACACAGCTGAGTCAAATTGCTTTCCATTGTCGGTGACGATGGCGCGGGGGATTCCAAATCTGGAGATGATGGAGTTCCATACGAAGCTCTTTGCCTTCTTCCAGGCGATTGAGGCTAGAGGTTCAGCTTCGATCCATTTGGTGAAGTAGTCCACGGCCACGATCAGGTATTTCCTTTGCCCTTGGCCCGGCGTGAACGGCCCCAGAATATCGAGCCCCCACTTTGCAAAAGGTATTGGGCTTATGATTGGGATGAGCTCTGAAGGGGGAATGGTCCCGGTGCTGGCGAACCTTTGGCATTCCTGGCACCTCTGGACATATTCTGTCGCTTCACGTATCAGAGTCGGCCAATAGTATCCTTGCCGCAATATCTTCTAGGCGATTGTTGTGCCTCCATGGTGGTTCCCGCAGGTCCACTCGTGCACTTCCCTGACGACCTAGTCAGCTTCCTGGGGGCCGAGGCACTTAAGGTGGGGGATGACGTCGGTCTTTGTCCACCGTCTTCTGTAGAGGGCTCCTTCGTGCATCATATACCGGAGCGCTTTTCTCTCCAAGGTTCGACGTTCTTCCACATCGGCCGGCGTTTCCCCGTGGGTAGGGCTGTTGACGAACGAGCTTGAACGAGCTTGAACAAGGAGCTTGGTTTTGTTCATGAACAAAATCCATGTTCAAGCTCTGTTCGTTTACTAACCGAGCCTTAAAACCCTGTTCAAGCTTGTTCGTTAAGCTTACCGAACGAACGTAAACGAACGTTTACAGAGCTTGTTCACGAGCAGTTCATCAAACGTTCTGTTTGTTAACAATACTTATCGAGCTTGTTCGTGAACATGTTCAGGAACATGTTTGTGAACACACAATCAATCGTGTTCTTGAACAGATTTTCAAACAAACAAACAAACCTCAATTTTTTAATCAGGAATAATAATATTTAACCATAATTTCCAATGACTAAATCAATTAGTAAAAATTATGGTATAATAGCTCCAGAAATCTCATTCCAAGCATTCATTCCAAGCATAGTAAAAATTATAGTATTTGTCTAAATGCAATATAATGTAAGAACCCAAAATTTCAACAATTCTACCATGATGTATTATAATGATCATAACAAAAGACCGATGGATTTTTATTATATGAATACTATGTTCGCCTTAAGATGACAACAAATGTTTGTCTTTGCATATGAATACTATGAATACTTAACGAGCTTGTTCACGAACACTTAACGAGCTTGTTCATGAACAACACTTAATGAGCTTGCTCATGAACACTTAACGAGCTTGTTCATGAACATAAATGAACGAACACAGTTATGTTCAAGCTCTGTTCGTTTATTAACCGAGCTCTAAAAATCTGTTCAAGCTTGTTCATTAAGCTTCCCGAACGAACGTAAACGAACATGTACCGAGCTTGTTCACGAGTAGTTCGTCGAACATTCTGTTCGTCAACAGCCCTACCCGTGGGTGAGGTATCGGATGATCGGATCCATCCAGGTGGGGTCTTCGTCAATCGCCATTACCTCCTTTTCTTCCGTACTGGGGCTCCTGAGGTTCTCTATATAGACGGCGTGACCCAACTCCCTGGGCGAGGAGGAAGCAAGCTTGGATAGAGCGTCTGCTCGAGCATTCTCCGACCGCAGGAGGTGAAGGGTCTCGGCCCTTTTGAATTTGGACATCTCAGTCTTGGCCGTGGCCAGGTAGCCCTGCATCGTCTCTTCGTGTGCCTCGTAGCTCCCTTGCAGCTGGTTGATGATGAGCTTTGAATCACTAAGGAGCCGTACGTACTCTGCTCCGAGTTCTCGGGCCATCCTTAAGCCGTTTATCGCGGCCTCATACTCGGCCACGTTGTTGGTGGCCGGGAACTTGAACCTAAGTGCGTATTCGACGACGTTCCCCTCGGGAGACCGAATCGTGATCCCGGATCCGCTCCCAGCCCGGGTCGCCAAGCCGTCCACGTGAATGATCCATGTGTCCTGGTCGCCAGAGTGGCCAGTCGGGTTGATGTCAGTCATAAGTAAGTACAGAGGTTGTTTTGTTACTGTTTCCGAGACGTCTCCCGGCGTGAGGGTCCTTTCTTCTATGGTACACTCGGCGATGAAGTCAGCTAGGGCCTGCCCTTTGATGGCCGTGCGGGGTTTGAATCATAGGCCGAATTCGCTCAACTCGACCCCCCAGTTCAGCATCCTTCCCATGCGGTCAAACCTTTTGAGGTTCTGTTCCAACTGGGAGTCGGTTAGGACTAGGATCGTGTGAGCCTGTAAGTAGGGTCGGAGCCGACTGGCCAAGAGAACGAGGACGTACGCTAACTTCTCCATTGGCATGTACCGCCTCTCAGCATCCTTCAAGACACGACTGGTGTAGTATACCGGCCTCTGCACCCCATCGTCTTCCCGGATCAGCACCGAGCTCACCGCTTCCATTGTGCAGGCTAAATAGAGGCTCAATGATTCCCCCTCTCGCGGCTTGGAGAGGAGTGGTGGGCTGCGGAGGTACTCTTTGAGATCGGCGAAGGCTCGGGAGCAGTCCGCGTCCCATGGTATTGTCTTCCTCTCGTCGGCTGGCGCGGCGATCGCCTTCCTCAGAGTTTTGAAGAACGGGAGAGATCTTTCCGCCGATCGGGACAGAAATCGTCCGAGGGCGGCGATGCGGCCATTCAACCTCTGTAGATCCTTGATGGTTGTCGGCTCCCGCATGTTGATCAGTGCATCAATTTTGTCGGGGTTGGCCTCGATCCCGCGATTGGTGATCATGAATCCCAGGAACTTGCCGGATCTCACGCCGAACGTGCATTTCACGGGATTGAGCCGAATATTGTACCTTTGTAGCCGTTCGAAGGTTTCCCTTAGGTCGGCGATGTGGTCAGCGGGATCCTTCGACTTCACCAGCATGTCATCGACGTAGACCTCCAGGTTTCTTCCTATCTGAGAGTCGAACACCTTGTTGACCATTCTTTGGTAGGTTGCCCCCGCGTTCTTCAATCCAAAGGGCATCTTCTTGTAGCAGAAGGTCCCTCGGTCCGTTGTAAAAGCCGTCATATCTTCATCATTAGGATCCATCTGAACCTAGTTGTACCCAGAGTAGGCATCCATGAAGCTGAGCATCTCATATCCCGAGGCGCTGTCTACGAGATGGTTGATCCGCGGCAGTGGATAGCTGTCCTTGGGACAGGCTTTATTGAGATCGCTAAAATCCACACACATCCGCCACTTCCCGTTGGGTTTTTTGACCATTACCACGTTGGACAGCCACTTGGGGTACCAGACTTCTCGGATGAAACCGGCGTCGAGGAGTCGCTCTACTTCATCAGAGGCTGCCTTCATCTTTTCACCACCCAGGTTCCGCTTCTTCTGCCGGACGGGTCTGAAATTGGGGTCGGTGTTCAATCGGTGAACGATCACCCGGGGATCTACGCCAGGCATGTCTTCGGCCGACCACGCGAAGACGTCCATGTTGACCTCCAGGCATTCGACCAGCTCGCGCTTCGAGTCAGGATCTAGCCCCGACCTGATGGAGATGAATCTCCCTTCGACATTCATGACCGGGATCTGCTCCTGTTCTCCTGCAGGGGTGGGTCTCGGTCCATGCCTCGGGTCGAGTGTGGCCATTGGATCGCCAGGCCCTCCGATGACCTTCTCGTCTGTCAAGTGGTAGCGGATCTTCTCTCCCTTCGTGTCGCCGTTGACTTGTCCGACCCCCCTCGGGGTCTGAAACCTGATCGTCCAGTGGAGTGTCGAGACCACCGCATCGATAGCGTTGAGGAGGGGGCGACCGATGATCCCATTGTACGTCGAGCCGATCTTCAGAACAATGAATTCCACAGTCAGCGTCACCGAATCGGGTGCTCCCCCGAGCGTGACCGGGAGGTGGATCGCCCCAACAATAGGTGCAGAATGTCCCGTGAAACCCACCACGGGCCCCGTGCATGGCTCCAAGTCCTCGCCACGCAGTCCCATCCTTTTTAAAGTCGAGGTAAAGAGGATGTCGCACGAGCTGCCGGTGTCGACTAGTAGCCGCCGCACCACGGAGGTATCTACAATCAGGGACACCACCAGCGCTTCGCTCGATTCCGGTTTTTCCCGTGCTCTCTCGATCCTACCGCCCCAGGAAGCTATCGGTCGCCCGCCGGTCTCCTCAACATTGTCCTCTGCTCGATCCACGATCACCGCCCGGTTCGCGCGCCCGGGAGGCATGGCCTTGCTCCGCTTGCCACGAGGTAGGTCGGTGCCCTCCACCGGGGCCGCGCCTCTTCTCCGCCGCGGGGGGCGGAGCCGTGTCATTGTCGGTGTGGTTGTTTTACGTGGGTGTTGTTCGTTCCCATAGACGGCGCCAGATGTTTACGTGTGTTTTCTCACCACAGCTCGTTGACCGTCCGATGCGTGGTCAACGTGGTCAAGGGGCCAATTTGGGGTGTCCCTTGGGTTCGCCGAGCCCGCTTGTACTCGGCGCGAAAGAGCTGAGAGGAAGCCTCGGCTCGGTGAGTCGAGCTCGGCCTCGGCTGGGTCGAGCTCGGCCTCGGCTGGGTCGAGCTCGGCCTCGGTCGTATCCGTGTCGAGGGGTAGCCTCGGCGCCTTGCGAGTGGGTCGGTACTTGATCAGTCGTCCACCTGGCGACTCCGGCGGTGATGGCCGACCGAGGCTGAGGGGTAGCATCGGCGCCTCGGATGTCTTCTTCCTGGACAGATGAAGAAACTCGTCAGGGAGGCCAGAACTAGGTTCCGGCCCCTCCGATGCCTAAGTCAGATCAAGGTCTGAATGGATACTCAGCGGGGGAGATCCGGCTTGTGAGGAAGCCGGAACGTCAACCCAGGCGGCGTGAGTTTTGGGGGAGGGAGGAGATGGAGTGGCGAAAGCCTAGGTCGTTGATGGTGTACCTCTATGTTGATTACCTGAGTTTCGATCCCTTTCTTCGTCGTCCTGGCCCTCTCCTTATAGGGTCCTCCGTGATTGCCCCACGTCCTGCCTCCTCTCACGTCCCCACGATCTGCCTCCGCCTCCTCCCATTCGCGCGACGTGGTGGGGTGGCCCATTAACGGGTCCGTTAATGGCCATCATGTGATCGCGGATTCAGGTGGGAGTGGTTAATCCGGCCGAATGGGGGCCGGTCGGGTGTACCCGAGGGCGAGGTGGCTGGGCCTTCCGCTCCGTCCGTGGGCCTCCTTTGGGAGGGCCCGTCTTCTCTAGCGGGCTTCTCCTTTGAGGTCAGGCCGTGGGCCGTTGTGCTTCGGGCTCGTTGATATTAGTCGTAACAAAATCAATACAACCTCATAAATAACATAGATCTACAGCATCATATCAAGTACGTAAGAACTCCCATTAATTTACATAGTCAAGGTACAACACTACATATCACACCACAACTACAGCACCATTAATTTACATACACCATCACTCTCTCCTCCCAAACCAACCATGTCACACCACGACTACAGCTCACATCAAGTGCTACCCCTTTTAACCCGACTCTAAGTCACCACCAATCATGATGCCCCTGCTACCTAAAAAATAAGGGGGGAGCACGTCAATGCATGCCCCAGTAGGAACCAACTTGGGATTGGAACATCATTTTAAGGTTATTAATCCACAAGGCAGGAAAATAAGACATGCAACCGAATATATATATGGAAAGTAAATAGTTGAGGAAGAGGATCATACATGCGGTCCAATGTCGAGTTACTACAAGAAAAGGGTTAGCACGAATAGCAATACAAATATTTATACAACCACATACACAAATACACATACAAGGTACAAACATATAAGTATACTTACAACGCACAACACTCAACACGCATACATTGCATATAGGTAACACATCACACACAATGGATATAATGATGCATAATGATTCACATGATGCAATATGAGATGCAATGCAATGCAATGCAATGGGATCCCATGAATGTGCCGGCGTGCAAGTGCATCGTGATCTACTCCGTTTTCAACTTTGGCAACTACCGATGGAGTCAGGAGGTGCCTACACGGTCACAGCCCACAGCGAATTCCCCCGCCACCTATTGTGGCTCTCGCTCTATGTAGTGCTATTCGTGTCCTAAAACATTGCCCATGCACATCATTTCTCATATTACAAATGTATACATGCCCGTACCGCATGTTTCTCAACTTTTGTTTCATTGAGGCATTTCAGCGAACACATAACAGGCGTAATTTATATCAAGGAAACACAATATAATTTACATGTGCCAAGGGCATAAATATTTATTCCACCACACAATCATAATAAGCAAGAATAATGATGGCCAATTAACCACAATTAATGAATAAGAACATCGCTTAATGAATTCAGCTTGCTGAAATTGCAGAAGGTGACAATACATGGCCATATAACTTCAGCTTTCAATGAGAATTTGATAAATTATCCCAAATGAAAGTTATAGATATACTAGTTCTGGATTCACAGATAAAATTTCATGCAAAAATATTAATTAGGTGATTTATGGTGAATTATTTGGTAAGTGTGTCAAATCTGTTTTTCAGACAGATTTCTGGATCTGTATTGAAAGCCAATTTTGGGCATGTTGGAGCCAGAAATTCAACATATAAGAAATCTGATGAATTTTTAGAAAAACTAGTTAAATTTCCAACAAGACCAAGAACACAAAATTTCATTGTGTATTCAGGTGTCTAGGCCAATTTTGCTAAACTGTGTCAACACTGAAAATCAAACAGACATGTTGTAAAGATGGATTTATTGCTCCTGATTCTTGAATTGAACATATATCAAACTTTATATGATTTTGGGGTAGAACTTCAAGATCTACAAGTTCATATTTTTTTTCAAACCCTAATTTGAGCTACAGTAACCACAATCAAGGCAAAATCAGACATCAAGATTTCTGAATTTCAAAAGGAGATGACTTTGCTAAGAATTTTAAAGGAAAATTGTGAAATTGAACCATAGCATGTAATAATTGACTATCCTCATCACATATTGGATAAAATATACTATAAAAACATATTAGCAAAAATTAATTTGATGGAATTCCAACCCAAGAGAGTTCCTACCTCAAAAAGCTCAATTTTCTCTCCTCTTCATCTTTCTTTCTTCTCCATCTTCTTCCCCTTCAAGCCACATGACATACCTAATTATTGGAGTAAGTAATTAGGGTTTCCAAATGAAAAATAAGGAGAAAGCGGAGAGGGGGTGGCCGGACCTATGGGGAGGAAAAGGGAGGAAGAAAAATGAAATGAGAAAAGAGGAGAAAGGTAAAGAAAAAGAGAGAAGTTTCTCTCAAAAAATCTTCAACTAGAAAGCTCCTTATGATAAGCATGCACCTTGTAAAAAGACCAAAATACCCTTCCATATTCTAGGTATTTACAAGTTTGCCATTACTTTATGCACACACCACTTAAGGATGTACGCACAACAGCTTTAGTCCAAATGACCGTTTTGCCCCTCGCCTTTCTGAAAATTTACGGGGGTTGCCATTGACCCCTAACCCCTTTCACACTTGCATGGTTCTTTCTACACACATCCACGCACATCCATGCATGCACACATGCTTCACACACACGCGTCTAACACATTCCTGTCGTTTTACACCCACGACGTCATTTGCACATCTTCCGCATTCACATTTCGCATTCTCTTCCCTTAGCCGCGTATTACAGCCTAATCCCCCTTGCACTACGTCACATACATCGATATCTATGTTTATTTCATGCCTACGTATGCACCGTAGATAGAAATGCCACGCGTGTTCAGTAGAATACCAATATAGTGCAAAATAGGGCTTGACACGCAGGGGAGGAGTCACGGTGGCAAAGGGGGTGGTTGCGAAGCTTGGGTGGCTCGGCGTGGTTTGTGTTTGGGGGGCTTAGCGAGGCTCGTCGACGAAGTTGAAGGCAGTGGAAAGTGTCGCCTGTGGTAGGAGAGAGGCGTCGAGGCCTTGGGGCTTTGGGCCGGCAGATCTCGGGGAGGCACGGGGAGGTTCGGACGGAACACATGGGGCGAAGAGTGGTGGAGGGAAGCTCATGTGGTTCGGAGCTCAGAAGCTCGGCTCGTCTGCAGGTGGCCGGTTGACTTGGCCGGAGGATGGGGCTCACCGACTCAGGCGGATAAAGGGTCGTTGGAGAGCTCGGAAGGGTGGAGCTCAGGGTGGACCAAGTAAATGGGCAACACCTCGGCAATGGGCCGAGCATAATGAGATGGAGAGGGCAACTTGGTGAAGAGAGGAGATTTTGTGAGTGGATGTGTTTTTTGGAGAAGGAGCAACTTGGTGAAGAGAGGAGATTTTGTGAGTGGATGTGTTTTTTGGAGAAGGAAGAGAGAGAGAGAGAGAGAGAGAGAGAGAGAGAGAGAGAGAGAGAGATGCGAGGTGGGAGTGGAGGGTTATGTGTATTTATAACTAATTATATCATTACAACTAGTCATAACCTGTGCCCGCGGGCACGGTTCATTTAACATTTCTCCCACGAAATCTTTGTTCCCCGAAAAATTATTTACACAGCCAAAATTTAACAGAACAATAAATTAGCGTAAAAATAATTAGCGGCACGGACACCTTCAGCGCGGGAATCTTCGACGTGAAACAACAAATTCGGCGTCGAACAACAAATTTGGCGCCCGCGCCTTCGGCGTAGAACAACAAATCTTTGTAAAAAAATTTAGCGCGAGCGCCTTCGACGCAGAATAACAAATTTACAGGCGCATTCGGCGCAGATAAACAAATTAAGCGGACGCCGAACTTATTTCCCTCGCGAAATCTTTGTTCCCTGAAAATTATCGCCACAGCCAAAATTAACAGAATAATAAATTAGCGTAAAAATATTTAGCGGCACGGGCCCCTTCGGTGCGGAACAACAAATTCGGCATAGGCACCTTCGATGCGGAACAAAAAATTTGGCGTCCGCGCCTTCGGTGCGGGACAACAAATTAGCGTAAAAAAATTTAGCAGGGCGCCTTCTGTTATTTTCCCCGCGAAATCTTTGTTCCCCAAAAATTATTTTCACAGCCAAAATTTAACAGAATAATAAATTAGAATAAAAATATTTAGTGGTATGGACACCTTCGGCGCGGAACAACAAATTCGGCGCAGGCTTCTTCGACGCGGAACCACAAATTCGACGTCGAACAACAAATTTGGCGCCCGCGCCTTCGGCGCGAGACAACAAATTAGCGTAAAAAAATTTAGCGGGGCGCCAAATTAGCGTAAAAAAATTTAGCGGAGCGCCTTCCACGTGGGCGCCGGAACAACAAATAGCAGGGTTTTTTTTTACGCTAATTTGTTTTTCCGTTAAATTGTTTTACGCTAAATTTTTATTTTGTTATGAATATGCCTATGAGGCCCATTGGGTATCCGGCCCATCATTGAAAGCTATATATATGAAGATAAGGGGGCTCTTAACCCCTTACACCTATTACTCTACTTTTCCCTTCACAACACGTTATCTGCACGATCACGCTCGAAGGAAAAGGCGACGACGCTCAAGGAATGAGATCCATCAAACGCTCAGTTTTAAGAATATCGTATTCTTCTCAACGGGGAGCGAAAAGGGCATCCTTCATCAACCGTCGTCTAGATTCCCTTGTCGAATCTAGAGGTACATCCTCAAAACTTTTAAATCTAAACTTGCTTTTCCAGTAGATCTGCATGTTTTAACGATCAAAAAGTTTGAAAACACGGTAAAAATAACATTTTTACTTGGATCTGCATGTCAATAAACAATAAAAACCGTATTTTTTAAAGATCTGAATGTCTGAAAAATCAAGATCTGGATGTCTGAAAAATCTGTTTTCCCCCCTTTATCCATGTACCGCACGCCCAAAGGGCGTAACGGCTGCACCTTACCAGCGCCGCTGGCGGCATACATGCCGCGACCAATGGCCGCGGCGGCCGCGGCCATCGTCTGTGGCCTGCAACCGCGGCCTGCCGTTGCGGCGGCGGCCGCAGGCCCCCTGGGGGTTTTCGAAACCCTAGCCCTTAACGGGCCAAATTTTTTTAGGGGATGCCCAATTAATCCTAGTGGGTTGTTTTCATGGCCCAAAAGCCTGAAAATTAGCCCACCTACATAAAAATTTTCTTTTTCTGGCTCCAAAAGCCCAATAATTAAAGAAATTTTAATTTTGTGATAGGGTTAAAGCGAAAAATAAATATAAATAAAATGGATCAAGGTTAAAAGTTTTCAAAATCATTTTTAGCACGTCACCTTCTTTATTAGATTATTTATTAATCTTTATATGTCTGTGATATAATTTTCAGTGTGGTTGTATATTTTTAATATAATATCTGCGTGGATGTGCTATTAGACTATGATTTTAGGGATCAGCTAGGTTTCCGACATTTTTACTTTTCTGCAATTTTTCTTTTTTTGAGAGAAATTTGTGAGTGATGTTATACATGTAAAAAGAAGCTGAAGGACCACCCCAAGGAGCTGAAGGCGCTTGCATAAAGAAAAAGGGGCCTCTCTCAGAAGTTCCCGAGTTGTCTTTATTTTTTCATGCACTTTTTTGTTAATGAGATGTAATTTCGGACTTTTTTCATGCATTTTTTCATGCACTTTTTTGTTATTTTCATTACATATACATTAAATGCGTGGATGTTTACTTTAAATAATTACATAACCCATGCTATTTTAATGTTGAAATGAAAAATGCATGCATGGATGTTTATTTTTAAAATAAATTCATGTTATGTAAATGTTGATAAAAATACATGCGTTGATGTTTATTTTTAAATAATTCATGCAATTTAAAAATGTCGCTAGATCGCATGCGTGGATATTTACTTTAAATAGTTAAATAATACATGCTATTGTTTGTCTATGTTGCTAGATCGTTTAAATGGCCAAACTTGCGAATGTCGATTTTTCGGTCCTGAAGGCCGATGGGTCGAACTACTTGAGTTGGCAGTTGGACCTGAAGTTCCACCTGCGTTCTCATGGGTTCAGTCTAACACCCACTGAAAAGGCAACAACAAGTACTGCCGCAGCTGAAAAGGATGCTTCTAAAGAAGCACCTCATACAGAAGAAGTTTCTGATATACTTAAGACGAAAGCCATTATTTACATCAGGTTACATTTAGACTCGACCATGAAGGACGAGTTTCTTACTGTAGAGGACCCTTATGAACTGTGGGGCGCACTTGAGGAGAGGTACAGACATCAGAGGGATGTCATACTCCCTCGTGCGCAGTACGAGTGGACTCACCTCCGCATACATGATTACAAATCCGTAGCGGAGTAAAACTCAGCACTTTTCCGTATCACCTCACGCCTGAAGTTGTGTGGTGAGAATGTGACTGAGAAGATGTTGCTATAAAAGACGTTCACGTCTTTTCACGAAAAGGACATGATCCTCATGCAACAGTACCGTGAGAGGAAGTTCACTAAGTACTCTGACCTGCTCTCATGCCTCCTAATGGCTGAACAGAACAGAGATTTGTTGGCTGCCACTCACAACCTGCGCCCTCCTGGCTCCGCTCCACAGCCACCTCCTGCAGAGGTGCATTTCCAGTCTTCCCAGAAGAAGAAGATGGATAAGAATGCTAAGTTCCAAAAATGGAAAGAACAGAAGCAGCGGGAAAATGCCACTCCCCAATCTCCTCCCCAGAACCAGAAGTTCGCGACAAAGAAGCAAAAGTGGACGCCCAAAAAAGGTGGTACTCCCAAGAAAGACTGGGAGGATAAGTGCTCTAAATGTGGAATGACTCGACATTGGTCCAGAATCTGCTGCACTCCCAAACACTTACAAGACCTCTACCAGGCAAGCCTCAAGCTGAGACAAACCTGATGGAAAGTGCATCGTTACCAGAGACCACATGGAATCCAGAAGATTTCATGGGAGATGACACTTTTTAGTCATGGACTATAAACAATTCTTCTAGCAATGTATCTTGTTTTTCTAAGATGTATCTTGCTTTATGTCTTTCCTAAATTCCATGTCGAACTTTTAAGCATCTTAATGAAAGTAGTTTCTTTTTCGTATTATTCATTGCTTGAATGGCTTTCTTATATATATATGGAAATCATATGCCTAGTGGACAGTGCATCAACGCACTCAATCCTTCAAAACATAGACTACTTCACGAGCATCAGTAGCTATTCTGGTCCATTGAGAACAATCTCAGGACCAGCTGATATAATTGAAGGATCAGGGGAGCAATCATATTGCTCCCCGGTCACACACTCATTACACTTAAAAATGCGTTATACTCCCCTAAATCAATCTGAAACCTCTTAAGCTTTAAAGATATCCGTTTAAATGGATATCACTTAGAGACGGTCGAGGAAAATGAAAAAGAATACTTGCACGTAACATCTCTTACAAATGGTACAAAACCATTATGGAACGTTTCAAGGGACTCCCCTCGGGACTCTACCAAACAAGTACTCAATCTCCAGAAAAATTATTGACGGAGCACCTGCATGCCCCCAAACACCAGAATTCCAACTCTGGCATAGTAGACTGGGACACTCTGGATCTGTTATGATGTAATGCATCATAAAAAGCTCAAGGGGTATAAATTTGAAGAACCTGAAGATTCTTCAAAAAGGTAAATTCACATGTCCACCCTGTTACAAGTGTAAACTAATTACGAGACCCTCTCCAGTCAAAGTGGATTTGGAGTCTCCAAGCTTTCTGGAAAGAATCCACGGAGACATTTGTGGGCATATATGTAGGAGGATATATGCTCAAAAGGCAATTTATCCTAAGTGTATGTCTTGTTCATATTATATATGATGTCCATTATCCTAAGTATGAAATCGTTTGAATAAATATACCTAGATAATGTCCATAGACTTATAGTTAGGTCCTTACGTATCCAGATAAGATCTCGATTATGAGTAGTAAGCGATCGAATAGAAACTTAAGTCTTAAACGGTTCGTGGTCATAGATGTACCGAGAACTGGATATCGACACATCGGATAGACCACTGTGTCTTTGTCTTACCTTTGGGTAATGATGATCTCATAGTCATTCGACTTGGTAAAGTCGGAGACGAGACACAGGTGCTCATTGGAGAATGAGTTCACTGAACAACCAACTTAGAGTTATCAAATGGTTAAACTTTAACTAAACTGCCTATAATAACTCTAGGGTGATGATAGGTTAGCTGGTCCTTAGACCTGAAGTCATTTGTACGAACATGTGAGTGAACGGTGTAGCTTAGACCTATGATCTAGCTTCGAGGCTAGGCCTGCTGAAAGATCTTAGGTTGAGTTGCATTCGAAGCTCTCGAGACGAGTAGATGACTAAGATGGGATTCGTCACTTCCGTTAAAGGGAAGTTAGTGTCACAAGCTCAGTACGGTCTTTGTGTTAATCCTCGGCCGGGGTATGTTGTAAGAAGTACAACGTGAACACAACGAAGACCTCGTATACTGACCAATGCTGTCTAATAGGGTTGACAGTAAACCATACCCTAAGACAACAGGGACACTGTAACGACTGCTTTTCATGTATTTGGATTTATTATAATATAATATATGTTTTGGTGAATTTTCTCCTCATGTGTGGTTTTCGTCTCCGTAGCTTTCATTTTCGATCGATTCGTCGTATTTTCTCGTTTCTTCCTTAGGATTGTCGATTCCGAAGTATGTCATTCGTGACGGACTTCATAACGGTCGTATCTTACTATTAGATCAAGCCTAGGAGTCTTAGGAATCGATCCCGGGGCCCCGCGCTCCGTATCGGAACTTTTCTGTGCTCATTAGCCGGTATAAGAAGGGGCACCGACCGACTAGATGACGATCCAGTCGGTCGGCAATCCTTCTTGGACTGACTAGTTAGCTTTCTAAATTTCTCAGGAGTTACTGTTTATCGTTAGTCGGTCTAAGAACGTTGGTTGACCGACTAGGTTGCAAACTAGTCGGTCAGCAATGCTTCTTGAACCGACTAACTCATCATATTATTTTTGTATCAGTTACTGTTTACTCTTAGTCGGTCTAAGAACGTTCATCGACTGACTAGATGCTAAACTAGTCGGTCAGTACTTGTTCATGGACCGACTAACTCTAGAATCCTATTTTCGTTCAGGAGTTACTGTTTGCACTTAGTCGGTCTGCGTTGATCGACCGACCGACTAGTTGCCAAACTAGTCGGTCAGTGGTTGCTCTTTGACCGACTAACTAGTGTTGAAACCCTAATTTCTGGGCAGCCGCCAGCCCATCCTATTTAAACCCAACCCAAACGATTTCATCTTCTCCAACACGACCCAAAACCCTAAAATCTTCCCCCTTCAGCCCCCATCTTCCTCCAAGCTCCATTTCTTCATTCCAAGCCTCAAATCCATCATCCAAACCATCCATTCACTCCATCTACCTCTCATCTTCCCCAAAAATCTCATCAAACCCATCAAAATCCCCAAATCCCCCAAAACCCTAGTTTCCCCAAACTTCTCCAATCTTTTCCAGATCTGATCCTAGGGTTCCCCGGAGTGTTTCTTCCGTCTCCTCTTGGTAAGAAATCGATCTACCGTTGTTTTCTTAACCTATTTATATTTTTATGAAACCCTAATAAAATTTCATGTTGTTTGTTGATTGTCCCCCAAAACAGCGATTTCCCCCGTAGATAGCATCCGTGTGACGAAGTGGTCGTCATCCCCGGTGCTAGGCAAGTGAAACTTGCCACTTAGGGTTTAGGCCATGTTTTAGGCCATTTGCTTGTTGTAGGCGTAAAAGAGGCTAGGCGACGAAATGATACTCGCCTAGGCGCAAATTGGGGAACTAGCTTAACAACGAAGCTAGTTCCGACATTTAGCATGTTGCACAATTTCCATGTCATGTTTACTTTCAATTAACGGTACGCGAATATGTTCATGTCATTGCATTTCGCCTGTCACGTTTAATTTAATTAACGGTACACAAATAAATTGTCATGACCTCGCATTCTTTAGGTGTTGCTGTGATTGCGTAGCTTTGCTACGATACTTGTGTTCCTGGCTCGTGACCAGAAGCGAGCATAATGAGTGGATTCGGAACATCGAGGACAATCTGAAGATGGCCAAGATCGTCCCGGCTGGATGGGTTGATTTGGCGAAGAGGCAACTCAAGGATAACGCCAGGAATTGGTGGGATGCTGAAGAGAAGATGTTGGTGGAGCCGATCGTCTGGGCTACCTTCAAGGCCAGATTTGATGGTGAGTTCTTCCCGAAGGCTGCCAGGGAAGAGATGCTGCAGCGTTTTATCGATCTGAAGCAGGGGAACTCGTCGGTGGACATGTACCACCAGGAGTTCATGAGGCTTAGTCGGTTTGCGCCGAAGATGGTGCAGGACGCTGAGGAGAGAGCTCAGAGGTTCCTGCAGGGACTTGCTTCGGAGCTCCAGAGCTTTGTGACCTCTTCTGACCGGGAATCTTATCAGAAGGTTTTGGTCGCTGCCAAGAGGCAGGAGCTGCTCGTGAACCAGAGGAAGGGGTCTATTGTTGGTGCTGGGAAGAGGCCTTTGGAACAGGCGAGAGCTGTGGTTAGGTCTGGATTCAGGCCGAACCCGCCTGTTCAGTTTAATAGGCCAGGAGGGCCTGTTCGGAGGACTTGCCATTTCTGTGGCAAGGAGGGCCATATCAAGGAATCGTGTAGGAAGTTCTTGGGGCAATGTATTATCTGTGGAGATCCCGCCCATGCTATCCGGGAGTGCCCGAGGTTGAAGCAACCTTGGAGGACACCTATTGCTGCCCCGCCGTTGCAGCAGAGAGCCCCGGTGCCCGCTGGTCGTGGGGTGCCCCTCATTCCGCAGAAGCAGTCTTTTCAGTAGGCCGCTCCACCGAGGAGGCAGGCATTTCTGATGACTGAGGAGGAGGTTTTGGCCATGGATGAGGTCATTGCAGGTAACTTTCAATCTAGTTGTTCCTTCCCTAATTAGTTGATTGTTAAAATTTTGTTGGATGCTTGTGTATGAATGTTGCTAGAATAAGATTTGATTGATTAGACTGTTTGTTAGGTGTGGTTTTGGTTTGCACGTTCCCTGCCCGAGTCCTCTTTGACTCTGGTGCATCGATGTGCATTTTGGCCCAGAGCTTCGTGGAGAAGCATTCCTTGTCGACGTCCCCTCTCTCCAAGAGTTGGAACATCGTTACAGGGAATGGAGTAGTCACGGTGCATCGTGGATGCAGTCCTTGCTCTGTGGTGGTTTGTGGACATGAGCTTTATGCTGATTTTATTGTCCACAACATCACCAACTACGATGCGGTCTTTGGGATGGATTGGCTTGCGAGCTTCTATGCTACGATCGACTGCAGGAGGAAGAAGGTGGTATTCGAGATTCCCGGACATCCAGTGTTCGAGTTCAGTCGTGGTAGCAGTTCGCTTGGTCCTGTCAGATTTCGGGCCAGGCCGGTGGAGGCTGTGGCTTTGCAGATGGAGCTGGAATGGCCAGCTGTGGTGCGAGATTTTGGCGACGTCTTCCCCGAGGAGATGTTTGGTCTGCCGCCTGATCGGGCTTTGGAATTTTCTATTGACCTTGTTCCAGGTGCACAGCCGATTTCGAAGGCGTCGTATCGTATGGCACCTGCAGAGTTGGAAGAGTTACGGAAGCAATTGGATGAGCTTTTGCAGAAGGGTTATATTAATCCTAGTGTGTCTCCGTGTGGAGCACCGGTGTTGCTGGTTAAGAAGAAGGATGGTTCGCGTCGCATGTGCGTGGACTATCGGGGATTGAATGCGGTGACCGTTAAGAATAAATACCCGTTGCCTCGCATCGATGATATTTTTGATCAGCTTGGAGGTTCGAGGGTGTTTTCTAAATTGGATTTGAGGAGTGGTTACCATCAGTTGAAGGTGAAAAAGGATGATGTTCCGAAGACAGCGTTCAGGACGAAGTATGGACACTATGAGTTTGTGGTTATGCCTTTCGGCGTAACTAACGCGCCCGCAGTTTTCATGAATCTGATGAACCTGATTTTCTACGACTTTTTGGATAAGTTTGGCGTTATCTTTATTGACGACATTCTGATCTATTCTAAGTCGGAGGAAGAGCATGCCTCGCACTTAAGGACGGTGTTGGAGATTTTGAGGAAGCATCGTTTGTATGCTAAGTTTTCGAAGTGCGAGTTTTGGCTGGATCGAGTTGCTTTTCTCGGGCACGTGGTGACTGGAGATGGTATTTCAGTGGATCCCGAGAAGATTTGGGCCATTAGGGAGTGGCCTGTTCCGTCGTCTGCGTCTGAGATTCGGAGTTTTCTCGGACTTGCTGGTTATTATCGGCGATTCATCAAGGACTTTTCTCGTATTGCTGAGCCGATGACCAGGTTGACGCGGAAGGATGTTGCTTTTGTTTGGTCGGGTGATTGTGAGGGTGCTTTTGGTATTCTGAAGGAGAGGTTGACGACTGCCCCTATTCTTGTTGTGCCTGATCGTAGCGGTGGATTTGAGATCTTTTGCGATGCTTCTGGCAAGGGTCTCGGTTGTGTGTTGCATCAGCACGGGCACGTTGTGGCGTATGCGTCTCGTCAGCTTAAGGTTCATGAGAAGAATTACCCGACGCATGATTTGGAGTTGGCTGCTGTTGTGTTTGCTCTTAAGATTTGGAGGCACTTCCTGCTGAGTGAGAAAGTGAAGATTTTCACCGATCACAAAAGCTTGAAGTACATTTTCACTCAGAAGGAGCTCAACATGCGACAGCGTCGATTGTTGGAGCTTATGGCAGATTATGATATTGATTTGCAGTTTCACCCTGGCAAGGTGAATATGGTTCCAGATGCTTTGAGTAGGCTTCCAGCGGTGATGAGGTTGACCTCGCAGTGGAGATTGCAGCGGGATTTTTGCGAGTCTGGTGTGGAGATTGTTCTTCCTGGAGAGGCTTCGTCGTTGATGTACATGCAGGTACAGTCGACGATCGTGGATCGGATTAAGGCTGGCCAGGCTGAGGATCCGAAGCTGGTGAAGATTCGGGAGCAGGTGGAAGCCGGTCTGCGGACTGACTTTTTGATTCATGAGGATGGCTCGCTGAGGTTTGGAGCCAGGTTGTGTGTGCCAGCTGGGGATATCAGAGAGGAGCTGATGGTGGAGGCACACAGTTCGCCGTATTCTGTGCATCCTGGTGGCACTAAGATGTACCAGGATCTTCGTCTGAATTATTGGTGGCATGGTATGAAGAGGAGCGTGGCTCGGAGTGTAGCCAAGTGCTTGGTTTGCCAGCAAGTGAAGGCGGAGCATCAGCGTACGGCCGGGTTGCTACAACCGATTCCGATTCCGGAGTGGAAATGGCAACACATCACTATGGACTTCGTGACTGGACTACCTCGGAGTCCGAAGCAGAATGACGCGATTTGGGTGATCGTAGATCGATTGACCAAATCTGCGCACTTTATTCCGTTCCGAGTGGGACAGTCCACTGAGGCGCTAGCAAGGAGATATATGGAGGTAAAATTCTTTTACTCTCCGTTTTTATTTCCTTTTCCTAGTTTGGATAGTGATGTAACGTGAATCGTGCAGGAGGTTGTGCGACTTCATGGAGTCCCCGTGAGTATCGTGTCTGACAGAGACACGAGGTTCACATCTCAGTTTTGGCAGAGTTTGCAGAAGAGCTTGGGTACGCGTCTGAGTTTCAGCACGGCGTACCATCCGCAGACGGATGGCCAGTCCGAGAGGACGATTCAGATTTTGGAAGACATGCTGAGGGCGTGCATGTTGGATTTCAATGGTTCGTGGGAGGACCATCTGCATCTGGTGGAGTTTTCCTACAACAACAGCTTCCAGGCGAGTATTGGCATGGCGCCTTTCGCCGCTCTTTATGGGAGGAAATGTCGATCGCCATTGAGTTGGGATGACATTGGTGATCGGGAGTTGTTGGGACCTGAGATGATCGTGGAGGCCGTGGATATCGTCAGGAATATTCGGGAGAGGTTGAGAATTGCTCAGGACCGTTTTAAGCATTGGGCGGATGCTAAACGTCGTCCTTTGGAGTTTCAGCCGGGCGACCATGTGTTCTTGAAGATTTCCCCGAATCATGGTGTGATTCGTTTTGGGAAGCGTGGGAAGTTGAGCCCGCGATACATTGGACCGTTTGACGTTTTGGAGAGGGTTGGCGAGGTAGCTTATCGCTTGGCCTTGCCGCCGTCTTTGGAAGGGGTTCACGATGTTTTCCATGTGTCGCAGCTTCGTTGATACATTAGTGATCCGTCTCATGCGGTGGATTTTTCGGAGATTACCGTTCGCCCCGATATGACGTATGACCAGCATCCAGTGCAGATTCTGGACAGGCGTCAGAAGTCGCTTCGGAACAAGATTGTCAATCTTGTAAGGGTGATGTGGCGACACGGCTCACCTGGAGAGTCTACTTGTGAGAATGAGGATGAGATGCGAGAGCGTTTCCCACTTTTGTTTCCGGACTCGTGAGTTTTTGGAAATTCTGAGGACGGAATTTTTCTTAAGTTGGGGAGGATGTAACGACTGCTTTTCATGTATTTGGATTTATTATAATATAATATATGTTTTGGTGAATTTTCTCCTCATGTGTGGTTTTCGTCTCCGTAGCTTTCATTTTCGATCGATTCGTCGTATTTTCTCGTTTCTTCCTTAGGATTGTCGATTCCGAAGTATGTCATTCGTGACGGACTTCATAACGGTCGTATCTTACTATTAGATCAAGCCTAGGAGTCTTAGGAATCGATCCCGGGGCCCCGCGCTCCGTATCGGAACTTTTCTGTGCTCATTAGCCGGTATAAGAAGGGGCACCGACCGACTAGATGACGATCCAGTCGGTCGGCAATCCTTCTTGGACCGACTAGTTAGCTTTCTAAATTTCTCAGGAGTTACTGTTTATCGTTAGTCGGTCTAAGAACGTTGGTTGACCGATTAGGTTGCAAACTAGTCGGTCAGCAATGCTTCTTGAACCGACTAACTCATCATATTATTTTTGTATCAGTTACTGTTTACTCTTAGTCGGTCTAAGAACGTTCATCGACCGACTAGATGCTAAACTAGTCGGTCAGTACTTGTTCATGGACCGACTAACTCTAGAATCCTATTTTCGTTCAGGAGTTACTGTTTGCACTTAGTCGGTCTGCGTTGATCGACCGACCGACTAGTTGCCAAACTAGTCGGTCAGTGGTTGCTCTTTGACCGACTAACTAGTGTTGAAACCCTAATTTCTGGGCAGCCGCCAGCCCATCCTATTTAAACCCAACCCAAACAATTTCATCTTCTCCAACACGACCCAAAACCCTAAAATCTTCCCCCTTCAGCCCCCATCTTCCTCCAAGCTCCATTTCTTCATTCCAAGCCTCAAATCCATCATCCAAACCATCCATTCACTCCATCTACCTCTCATCTTCCCCAAAAATCTCATCAAACCCATCAAAATCCCCAAATCCCCCAAAACCCTAGTTTCCCCAAACTTCTCCAATCTTTTCCAGATCTGATCCTAGGGTTCCCCGGAGTGTTTCTTCCGTCTCCTCTTGGTAAGAAATCGATCTACCGTTGTTTTCTTAACCTATTTATATTTTTATGAAACCCTAATAAAATTTCATGTTGTTTGTTGATTGTCCCCCAAAACAGCGATTTCCCCGTAGATAGCATCCGTGTGACGAAGTGGTCGTCATCCCTGGTGCTAGGCAAGTGAAACTTGCCACTTAGGGTTTAGGCCATGTTTTAGGCCATTTGCTTGTTGTAGGCGTAAAAGAGGCTAGGCGACGAAATGATACTCGCCTAGGCGCAAATTGGGGAACTAGCTTGACAACGAAGCTAGTTCCGACATTTAGCATGTTGCACAATTTCCATGTCATGTTTACTTTCAATTAACGGTACGCGAATATGTTCATGTCATTGCATTTCGCCTGTCACGTTTAATTTAATTAACGGTACGCAAATAAATTGTCATGACCTCGCATTCTTTAGGTGTTGCTGTGATTGCGTAGCTTTGCTACGATACTTGTGTTCCTGGCTCGTGACCAGAAGCGAGCATAATGAGTTGCTAACCCCAACGCTCGAAATGTATTGAATTGTGAACTAAGAATGCGAGCTCAATGTGCGGGGCAACCCCAGGCTCACTAGCTGAGTTCCATGTGCGGGGACCCCAGGCTCCATATCGTGTGGGTATTGGGTAGTGTTTAGTGCCGATCGGTCTGAAATGCTATGCCATTCAGCGAAGGGCTTAAACACCTACAAAATGTGAATTGATCGAATTGATAGTAGCTTGGCTACTCTTGTCTTGTCCCGATAAATTGTTCCCTTGTACAAATTGTCTTGCCATGTTTTAATTGTGCACTCATGTTATAACTGCCATGTCATGCATACTAAACTGCTAGGTTGCTAGTTGCCTTACCTTCAGTTTCCTTGCCCAAGTCTTTTTAGACTTGCTGACATGTGCCCCTTTACTCTTTTGGGTGACACATGTTAGATCCTGAGCCCGAGTACCTCGTTGAGGACGAGGTGTTTGCTGACGCCGAGCCCGAGCTTGTGTTTGACGGGGAGTACGTGGACACTGGGGACCAGTCCTAGTGTCTTCGTTGTGCTTTACTTTTGTTTAGACAGTTGTTTTGTTATCGGTGCGTAGCACCTATACGTTGTTGTTGACGTTGCTTTTGTTGGCCTTGTTCTGGGCCTTTAGACTCTTTTCTTTTAGCCTGGTGGCTTTTCTGGATGTTGGACTTTTGTTGATGTTGGACAATTTGTGAGACATGGAATTTTATTTCAGTCTCGCCTTGTGTTATTATTGTTATTCTGTTGTGGTTACAGGGACCTGTTTATGTATTGTGGACGCTTATCGGGTTTGGGGCTTCACAGCTCCACTCTCGTGCGGACCTTTTCACGTCTCGCCTCCATTTTAGGGAAGCGTGTCGTGACAGACACAGTCCTGACGAAGGGACTATAGCTAACGGTATTCATCACTGACACAGCCAAAGTAAACCCAACGATGCTTTTGTCAATGGGTCGATCACATTATGATGATTCTGAAACATGGACGACAACTACTGCTCGTGGTGACCGTCGTCTAGGGGTTTCGAGCCCCAACCTGTAGTAAGGTCAGGCTGTAGGGTCTCACACCGAGTAGCGTTCGTGTCTTAGTAATAGGAAGATTAATCAGAGAAATTCATTTGATGAAATGGAATAGTTGATGTTCACAAATCTAGTTGTGAAAATAAGTCGTAGATGCAATAGGGACAATGTTGCATTTGATGCAAACAAATATTAAACGTGTCATAAATTGGTTACGGTAATATTTGTAGGAACCAATACATTGGAAAGGGTTACCTGGCTGATGGGATCGTCCCAGTCTAAACACAGGTTTAAACCGCGTCTAAACCGGAGCTCAAACGAGCCCAGAAACGCAAAAACAGTCCAAGGCAAAGTGGGTCAGACCCACTAGGCTAACAAGCCCATCCGCAGGGGAAAATGGGCGACCGCTCGCTACTGAGCGGGCACGGCCCACTACGACAGCGGGCACGGCCCGCTGGTTGCAGTGGGCGTGCGCCCGCTGTAACAGCGGGCCAGCGCCCGCTGCATAGCAGGCACGGCCCACTGCTGCAGCGGGCAGGCCGCCCGCTAAGCATAGCAGGCGCGCACGCAACTTAAGTCATAGGGTTTTTTGAAACCCTTTTATGACGGCTACGAAAATTGATTTTTTGCCCATCTTTGGGCAATTGTTTGAGGGGTCAAACGAAGTCGAAATTCGTCGTCGTTCATTCCTACGCGTTCACCATTCGAAGCCCTTCGAATTGATAGCTTGTTTGGTGTCTAAAGTTTAATGGATAAGGAGAATTAATTCATTGAAGTTGGCATTTATGAAATGCTTACTAAACTTCAATTAAAGCTTAATTAGCTAAATTTAATTTCTCCTATATTTGTTTTAGTTCCACATTGCTCACAAAGAAAGTAGAAGTGCCGACTCCCTATATAAATAGGGGTGCACTCTCTTCGTTGAAAAACACACCAAGTCCTCGATCGAGTAGCTCCAGATTTTAGAGCAAGCTCGATCTATGACTAAACTGTAGTGACCCTGTGCTATGAGGAATAAACATTAGAGGGGGGGGAATAGTGTTTTATTGAATTATAAGGAATTTACGCCAAATAAAAACCCTAATTAACCAACAAATGCGGAATGAAAGAAATGATCAACAACCCAAGCAAGAATGCAATGCAAACATGCAATCTATCCTGGTTCGGTGCCACCCAAGTCTCTCCGACTTGTTCCCGGTGCCCTAATCCAGCAACACCCGGATCCCCTCCGGATACTCTAGTAAAACCACTAGAGCTTTCCTTTAGCCCATTTGCGGAACCCCACACAAGTACAATCGACCTACAATCGATGTCCGTGTATCCCACAACCCGGGAACACGCAAATACCTTAATCCCACAACTTGGGACTAAGCACACTCTCACAACCCGAGAGCAAACTCTTAATCTTGACTCGCACAACTTGGGATCAAGCCAACCCTCTCAACAACCGAGAGTATACAACAATTTATATGTATAGAGAATGAAATGTAAAGCTCTTACCACAAAATCCTATGCCTTGAGAAATACTTACCAATTTAGGGCAAGAGTGGATTTTGAGGAAGTAGTTAGCACCAAACCCTAGCTCCACCAAGATGGACAGCAATAGATGGCTAGGGTGAAGTTGGTAACTTTGATTCAAGCTCTTAGCTTGAGTAGCTCACAACGAATGAGAATCTCTCTTGAGGAATTAGGGCTCAAAGAGTAAGGGAGAGATTCTTGTGAGATGAGAGAGCTTAGAAATGGAGTTGAATGGCTCTTCTCTTGGATGTGAAAATGTCTCTAATATCAGCCTTGGTTCTCTGGTTTGAAGCAACTCAAACTTATATAGGAAGAGACAAAACGGTCACAAAAATCGTGGCATTAAATGCCCAACGGATCTATTTCTGAAGCTGCTTAATCGGTCTAAGAAGGATCACTGACCGATTAGTTTTGCAACTAACCGGTCAGTGAACTTTCTTGGACCGACTAGAAGGTTGACAGCAATGATAGTGAAATCAAGAGATAGAAGAACTAGTCGGTCTAAGAAGAAACACCAACCGACTAGTTTGACAACTAGTCGGTCGGTGAACCTTCTTGGACCGACTAATTAGTCAACAGTAACTGAGCTGAATTTCACAAGGAAACTAGTCGGTCTGAGAAGGATTCCCAACCGACTAGTTGGACCAACTAGTCGGTCGGTGAACCTTCTTGGACCGACTAATTGGTCAACAAATAGGCTTGAATTTATTAGGATAACTAGTCGGTCTGAGAAGGATTTCCAACCGACTAGATCGTCATCTAGTCGGTCGATGAACCTTCTTGGACCGACTAGTTAATCAACAGTGAATGGGCTGAAACAAGCAAGGATGTCTAGTCGATTCAAGAAGGATTTCCAACCGACTAGATCGTCATCTAGTCGGTTGGTTCTTCTACTTGAACCAACTAAGATGCATATGAAGCCATGAAAAGAAGCGATAAGTAACGGGAAACTTTCTAATGGCTTATAAGGCAATCCTAGAGATAAGATATGAAAGTTATGAAGATTTCTAGGCAAGTAAGACTCAAGGCTTAACATTCTACTAAACCAAAGCTAGAAGACATAAGAGTAAACACGACAAACCGTCTTCAAAGCTTCAACATGGAGAATCCGAATCCCTTGACTTCATGAATAACTCCTTGAGCTTCAACGAAGCTCCAGGCACAACGATCACGCGTTCTGATGAAGTCTTGGGACGTTGCTTGAGATGTACAAAGTAATTTGGCGATGATCTCCATAATTCTTCATGGTCTTGAGTCTTTTAGTTGTATGTCTAGAATGTCTCCAAGCACAAAGTCTTTGATCCTCAAGGTGTTCTTTGAAGCTTTTGAATCATCCATTCATATCTTCTCTTTGGATTGAATCTCCATTCATTTGTTGATGCCATTGGCTTGAGGTTTGAGGTAGCCTTTGAGTTCTTCAAGCCAATGCTTCACCTTTGTTGATCTACCAAGTCCTCCACTTGAATCAACACGTGTAGTCACTTTTGATCTTCTTGAATCTAATTGGTGACTTTTTAGCTAACTGCAAACACATGAGTTAATCACAATGATTTGTGTTTGATCATCATCAAAATCAAGGTGGATAGTCCAATACTCAACATAAACTATTCTCCCTCTCTCTTCTTCCTATTCTCCCGACTAATCCTAGCAAGACTACGAAGGGTGTTTAGGTTTGGATCCAGACGTTTAAGACGCGGGTCTATTCAAGTGAAACTTTCTACCACGTGTGATAGACTTGGAGGCGGGAGTCGACTCGGGTGGATCGAGTCAAGGCGGTTCGGCTACGAGGGGCGTCAGAAGACGGTGCGGTACATCTTGCCCGCCCCAGGGTCGAGATTCCAGATATGTGGTTAAGCAATTTTTAGTGTAGTTTAATTTCGTCGCAGTAGTATAGATCCCTCTTGGGGTGGTCAGATCCACCCCAAGTTGGCATAGATCGGGCTAGGTTCTGGCTCCCTCAGGGCTTAGCTAAATTGTTTAGCTAGATAGTTTTTGTTTTTTCCGCTGCGCTTTTAGCCCATGTGGTCCGTCCGACTTAGGACATGCACAGATCCGAGCTCCGAGGGTCCGTCAAAACCCCAACACTATACACCCATCAAGTGGTCTGTTCAGGTACTTTATGGTCCTGATAGACGCATCTACTAAGTGGTCACCTGTGTGTCCACTGTCCACCCGTAACTTAGCATTGTCTAAGCTTTCTATCTCAGATAATCAGGTTGCGGGCCCACTTCCCCAACTACCAGATAAAGAAACTTCATCTGGACAATGCGGGGGGGGGGGGGGGGGGGGTTTACATCACAAGTCTTTCTAGACTATTTCCAAGCACATGGCATTGAAGTCGAACATCCTGTAGCGCATGTTCATACCCAAAAATGGGTTAGCAGAATCTCTAATTAAGAGACTGCAATGGATCGCTCGTCCATTATTACTTCAATCCCAGTTGCCAGTGAATGCATGGGGTTATGCAATTTTGCATACTGCATCCTTAATAAAATTAAGACCTTCTAGAGGTCAGTCATCTTCTTCTATGCAACTAGCACGTCTCACACTTGAGAATATTTGGTTGTACAGTATATGTTCCCATAACACCACCACAAAGGACAAAGATGGGTCCACAACGTCGCCTTGGCATTTATGTTGGGTTTGACACACCCTCCATAATAAGATTCCTAGAACCCCTTACGGGAGACGTTTTCAAGGCACATCTAGAAGACTGTGAATTTGATGAAACATCATTTCCAAGACTAGGCACACAAACCAAGAAGCCCGAAGCTTCAGACTGTATCACTTGGAATACAAATACATTAAGTCACTTTGATCCGCCCACAAGCCAGTGTGAGGAGGAGGTCCTGAAGATCCTCCATATCCAAAACACTGTCCATCTCTTGCCAGACAAATTTACTGACAACTAGAAGATTGTCAGATCACACGTCCCTGCTGCTAAAACTCCAGCTAGGATTGACATACCACAAAATGGATGCAATCCGCCTGCAGCAGAAATGGTTGGACCTCTTAAAAAGAGAGGGCGACCATCGGGATCCAAGGACGAAGTCCCTCGAAAGAGTAGGACCCTTGGCAATGGTAAAACAATGCCACCACAGGATGCTACTATAAGCCCTACTCCCTCATCTCTCCCAAACTCTCAAACAGAGGAAAAATTGGGAGAAAATGAAGTTTCGATACATTATGTACGAACTGGAAAGTATTGGGACAGAAAGAGCACAACCATAGATGACACATTTGCGTATAATATTGCCATCAACGTCGCATACTGCGACGATGATATTGAACCACGCTCTCTGACAGAATATCAAAGAAGAGATGATTGGCCAAAGTGGAAAGCGGCAATAGGAGTGGAGTTGGATTCACTCACAAAACATAAGGTCTTCGGACCTATTGTCCAGACACCAAAAGGTGTAAAACCTGTGGGTTACAAATGAGTATTTGTTAGGAAAAGAAATGAACAAAATGAGATCATTCGCTACAAAACAAGGCTTGTAGCGCAGGGTTTTACCCGACGTTCAGGGGTGGATCTTGAAGCCACATACTCCCCGATCATGGACGCGATCACCTTCCGATTCCTCATTAGCTTGACAGCTCAAGAAGGTTTAGATATGCAGCTTATGGACGTCGTGACTGCATACCTATATGGCAACTTAGACCGAGACATCTATATGAGATTGCCTAATGGTTATTCCTTGCATGCATCACTAAAAGAGAGACAACGTGACATCTACTCAGTGAAACTGCAAAGATCGTTATATGGTCTAAAACAATCTGGAAGGATGTGGTATAATAGACTGAGCGACTTCCTTGCAAAACAAGGATTTACAAATGACCCAGTCTGACCTTACATTTTTATAAGAGCAAAGGTAACAGGATTTGTCATTATAACCGTCTATATGGACGACTTGAACCTCATCGGATCTCCTGAAGAGATAGCCGAGATTTCTAGAAGCTTGACAGAAACTTTCGAGATGAAAGACCTCGAAAAGTCAAAATTCTGTTTAGGTCTTCAAATAGAGCATCTTAATGATGGGATCATGTTACATCAGTCAACTTACACATCGAACTTGTTGAAAAAGTTTCAAATGGATAAGTGCCACCCTCAGTACCCTAATGATCGTAAGATCATTGGATGTGCATAAAGACCCCTTCCGGTCGCTGGAAGAGGGGGATGAAGTACTAGGCCCTGAAGTGCCTTATCTAAGTGCTATCGGTGCACTCCTTTACCTGGCTAACTGCACTCGCGCTGACATAGCATTTGCAGTCAACCTACTAGCCAGATATCGTGTTGCACCTACACAGCGGCACTGGGCCTGGAGTTAAGCATCTTCTGCGCTACCTCCAAGGGTCCATAGACTTAGGTCTATTCTACAGGAAAGGGGCAACAATAGATTTAGTTGGTTATGCTGATGCAGGCTACAAGTCCGATCCTCATATGGAGAAGTCTCAGACCGGATACATATTTACCTATGGCGGCACGGCCATATCCTGGAGATCTGTGATGCAGACCATGATGACCGTCTCATCCACTCACTCAGAACTTCTAGCGATCCATGAAGCAATTAAAGAGAGCTTCTGGCTACGTTCTGTGATCCAGCACATTCTCACCTCCACCGGCCTGATGACCGGCGTTCTTGCGCATACACCACTCCATGAAGACAATGCAGCATGTATAGCCCAGCTACATGACGGCTACATCAAAGGCGACATGACGAAGCATATCTCTTCCAAGTTCTTCTGGACGCACGACCTTCAGAAGCAAAAGCAGATTGAGGTAAAGAAGATCCAATCATGTAATAACTTGGCGGATTTGCTTACCAAATCCCTGCCTACTAGTATTTTTGAGAAACTTGTATATGGGATTGGGATGAGGAGAGTGAGGAAATGTAAACTGGGTCAGGATGAGAGGACTATGAATGTATAGATACATTGGAGACTGATGTATAAATTCATAGGAAATCTGCAAGCCTGAAGCTTGGTCAGATGAGGGGGAGTCAACTGCAGAGTTGTACTCTTTTCCCTTGGCTATTGGTTTTTTCCCACAGGTTTTCCATAGTCAAGGTTTTGACGAGGCAACCTTGTTGACTCTGGATCCTGAAGTATCCACCCCTAGACACATCCCTAAAACAGGGGAAGTTATGGAGAAACCGTTCTTTATTTAACAATGCGGTCATCCTAACTCGGATCCTGAAGAATCCACCTCTTATTCAATGTTGGTTGGATAATGGAAAGTGTTATGAATAGGCCCATGAGGCACATTGGGTATCCGATCCATCTTTTAGGTAAATATATGAGGGTAGGGGGTCTCTTAACCCCTTACACCTATTACTCTACTTTCCATTCACAACAATTTTGTTTAATTTAATGGATCATGATTCTACACAATCTTTCCCAATGCACTTTTAATTTCAAAGTTTAAGTTTCCAAGGCACTTTTCCCCCCAAATTTAATCTCCACAATCTTTCCCAATACAGTTTTCCTCCTAAATTTAGTTTCCACACTCTTTGCCAATGCACTTCTAATTTCAAAGTTTATGTTCCCAAAGCACTTTCCCCCAAAAATTTTCACAAAATCCATTCTCAACCATTGATTTACCAAGATCAAATCTCAGCCACTCTTTATCTTGTCCTAATCAGCCCTAAAATTCAAAAATCGTTGTCAAATGTATAATAGATATCACTTAAATGTTTGCTTAATTAATTATTGCATTCATTAGGTTGGTTGGTTAGGTTTGACAAAAGAAACAAAAAGAGAAATAAACGTTTCACTAGTCTCGGTTTTTAAAGAATTACTGTCTTGAGTAATGTTGGGATTATTAGCTTCCCATTATCATAACTAGTAAGGCCATGTTGATACTTTATATGCTTTACAAGTCATAACCCGTGCTCACAGGCACAGTTCATTTAAGATCTTCCCACGCGAAATCTTTGTTCTCCAAAAAATTATTTTCATAGCCAAAATTTAAAAGAACAACTAATTAGCGTAAAAATATTTAGTGGCACGGGCGCCTTCGACGCGAAAGAACAAATACGGCGCAGGCCCATTCGGCATAGAACAACAAATTCGACGCGGAAAAACAAATTCGGCGCGAGCGCCTTTGGCGTGAAACAACAACTTCGGCGTAGAACAACAAATTCGACGCAGGCGCCTTCGACGCGGAACAACAAATCTCGGGGTATTTTTAAAAAGCCCACACTTTTAAAAAATATTGAAGCCAATGGGACTTCTGTTTCCTTTACAGGCACAATAGTCGCGGTGGGATTTTAGATTTAATTATAATTTGTTTAATTTAATGATTATGCTTATCCACAATCATTCCCAAGACGCTTTTAATTTCAAAGTTTTGTTTCCCGCGACACTTTTCTCCCCAAAATTTAAGTTTCCCCCCTAATATTTTCACAAAATCCAATCTCAACCATTGATTTACCAAGATCAAATCTCAGCCACTCTTTATATTGTCCTAGTCAGCCATAGGATTCAAAAAAGCTGTGTTTTAATATATAGATTATGTTGTGAATGAAAATACCAGAGTCAGGTATCTTAGAGATACGCCCATATCTATGTATCCATCTTCCTACTCTCCTATCCTGCCAATAAATAAAGGGCTGGGGGTTCCTCCCCCAGTAGTTGATTCATAATACGTTATCAGCACGAGCCTCTAAATATTTTTTTCCACAAAATTTCGATCGTTGCGAAGGCGAAGGGAGATGGGAGATCCACGCATGCGGTGCAAGGCTTCTTCAAACGAGTGTCGTCATCCGCGTAGGCTTCGTTCAACCGTCGCTATATCCGGAGGACGGATATAGATGTAAGTCCCGCTAAAAATGTCGCTTGTATCATACGTATGATCGTTTTCTCCATTGATCTCGCAAGATCGTAGTGGAATTTGGGCAAATCGACCCAAAAATCATGTTTTTAACATGGTTTAATCTGAAAATTATTCGGGTAATTAAATTTTTTTACTAAAAACCGTTACCCTCGCCGGCGGCCTTGCCGCCGGCCTCCCCCCTCATCGGCGCCCCCCTGCAGCGGGGGGCCGCTGGCGCCTCGCGCCCCCTCCCCCCTGCAGCGGGGGACCACCGGCGCCTCGCGCCCCCTCCCCCCCTGCAGCGGGGGACCACCGGCGCCCCGCACCCCGCGCCGCCCCCCAATCTGCAGTGGGGGGCCACCCGCGCTCCCCCTGCCTGCAGTGGGGGGCCACCGGTGCCCCGCGCCCCCTGCCGGTAGCGGGGGCCGCCGTCGCTGCAGCACCCCCCTGAGGGGGGCGACCGCCTGCCGCCGACCCCCTGAAGGGGGCGGCCCCTGTGCACCGCTGCACCCCCTCCCGAAAGGGGCCGGCTCCGCCCCAAACCCCCCTGGCCGCCGCCCGACGGCAATCCAGGGGCGGCGTCGGCTAACCCTAGCTGCCGTCCCATAACCAAATGGGCCTGAAGCCCAAATTCGAAAAGAAAAAAAACAGCCTTGCTGGGCTGAAGCCCGCAGGCAAACTGCAGGCCTCAGGCCTGCAGGCTTGATTCAAAAAAAATTAAGGATTGCGGGCCTTAAGCCCGCAGCCACAATGCGGGCTTCAGGCCCGCATGTGATTTCTATTTTTCGAGATAAAAAAACCAAAGGGGGGCTAAGAAATAAGCCTTCAAAAGGCATGTTGGGCGAAAAATTGATTAAAACGGCATTTTGGAAAACCTAAAGTCCATGTAAAATCACGATATATTATGGGGCAAAATGGGTATTTTGGGGTGTTTTGGGGATAAATTAAAAAGGAAAACTTTTTCCTTTTACGAAGAACATGTTTTCTTTTTGGATAAACCCTACCGGCACAACCCTTGCATTAAATGATTCCTTTCGTAAAATCATTAATATATGCTTTGCATCATTCTGGCCTTTTTGGTGGATAAACTGTGTATGGTTGTGCATTTTTTTAAAAACTTAATAATTAGGAAGATCCTGCGACCGTTCTGCCGTTAGTTAGCTTTCGATCGTGACATCTCGCTCGACGCTCTCGTTCGTTCGATCACAGCCCGAGCAAACGATGTCGCGATCCATTCAACGATTGCTACCCCTCTTCTCTTGTACGACATGATCGCTGCCCCTCTTCTCTTGTACGATGCGATCGCTACCCCTCTTATCTCGTACGACGCGATCGCTGCCCCTCTGCTATTGTACGACGCGGTCGCTGTCCCTTTCCTCTCGTACGACCATTCCGAAGCAGTCATCACCATCTTGATTCCACCGTGCACCTCGCACGGCATGTTCTCCAAACTCTATAAGTCCTCTCCATCGTCTCATTCTTCATGCTTACGCATACTGTAAGTTTCTTTCCAATTTTCCGAGCTTCTGATCTGATTTTCTTCAGCGTGGTTTGATCCTTGTGGGTATTTCTTGGATCTGTGCTGTTGATTTCGGTGCTTTGATTTCGTTGGTTTATCGACAATATTATGGTAGATTTTTATCTTCCCCGTGTCACAATTAATTTCAGTTTCAATCGTTGGTATATTGCGCAAAAATTGGATTTTTATTGCTTATGGAGAGGATGATTTGGGGAGTGATTTAGGGCTTGATTCCCCTTGATTTATTTGTGTGGTCGGTTCCCCCTCCTGCTTGCTGTGGGGTCCTAGGGTCTTTGCGTTGGGATGGGTTGAGGTTTTGGTGTGGCTATTTTTGGGTTCCTGGCTCTCTTGCCTACTGTTTGGGTTCCGCTGGCTCCCTTGCTTGCTGTTAGGGTTCGGTGGTTTCTTTGCTTGTTGTTTAGAGTTTCGGCGTGGATTACTTGGGATCTGGGCTCTATTACACATCTGTCTTAGCCATTAGCTCCCGTTTCCTTGTTACAGACCCATGTTAGGTATTGGTGTTTTAGACCAATATTGTTTTGATGATGATCACAACATTATGTCGTTACTAATGACTCTCATGTTTTAGTCTTATGTTTAATCAATTGAAGAATATCATTTCTGGAGACTAATAGCTTGGTGCAATGATGGACACCAAGAGGAGCATTACCAAAGCTTGGAACTTGATGAAGGGAACCTCATCAAAAGGTGCCAAAGCTTGGAAGATGACGAGGAGCATGAAGACATCAAGAGCTTGAAGCCTTAGACTCTAGGAGATGAAAAATGTAATCCATGTAATTTTCATTACCTGCATCTCTCCTTTTGAGTCTAGGATTTTGTAATGCTTTGATAGATGGTCTACTAATTCATGCATATGCATTAACGATCTTAGTGAACCTTATGATTATCATAGAAACCAATCCTATAGGTCCCCTTGCTAAAAACTCTCATTGTAGTTTTTGGCTTTCCAACAGGCGACTGCTGAAGGCAGGACAGGCGCTTGGTGATCACCAGGCGCCTGGCCAGTCTTCTACAGGCGACCGGTGATCACCAGGCGCCTGGCCAGCCTTCTATAGGCGACTGTTGTGCACATATCAAGTCAATTTTTCCTGACTCCTTTATCGAGCTTTTGGTTCAGACGACTGAAGTCCATTTTACAGGTGCATGTCTTCCATCAGGTGCCTAGATATTGTTCTACAGTCGTCTGTATGCCAAAGTGTGTGCCCTGTCATTTCTGGGCATCACTCCATCTTGTGGGTCAGTTGACTGATACAGAGTTCACATTCGCCTATCATTCTTCAGGTGTCTGAACTCTGGTCATCAGTCGTCTGAATGCACAAGTGCAAAAGTTGCATTTTCTTAGCTCTAATCCATCACATGTGACAGTCGTCTGACGAAGTCTTTACAGGCTCCTGCACATTGTACATGCGCCTGTGTAGTCTTCTACAGTCGCCTGTCGTGGCCCAGATTATAGTCGTTGGGATTAAATCTAGCAGTTGATCAGTCGCATGTCCACTCTTAAAACTGAGAAGTTAACATGGAATATTTATTTTTAGGAAGTTGTTTCTATGCATGCAGACGGTTCAATATTATTTTAAACTGCGTAGTCCATGGGATGTTACTCATGATACCACTGGTAATGAATGGCGGGTGAATGGAAATTGAGAATTGGCTCATGACCCGTCATGTTACTACTACATGTACGTAGATTCGATTTATTAGTAGTAGACCCCATTGACTACGTGGTTTAAATGATTTAAACTTAGGCTATATCAACGCGAATATTACACGACACAAAACGGCTAACTGATCAACTTAACATGACTCGCTGGGGGTTGGGAAACTTATGATTTGAGAGAGTGCAGGAAGATTGGAGCCTGCTGTCGGCCCGTACCTGGGATGATTTCCGTCTATGGATCATGTGTCCTTATTACTCGGCCGGGATTGCACCCGGCGGTCCAAGATGGTTTTTGGCTTGCACATCATACTTTTGTTATAAGTCACGACCTAGGATTAGTTCACCTTAGCAAGTACAACCTTGTAGTAGTTTGATGGTATTAAATAATCATAATGGGTTATACCCTTGTACCATATCAATTATATCTGTTAATATCATATCCACTTGTTGTGCACCGTTATTATTTCGGTGGTTTGGTTAGATATAATCTACTCTATTGTAGTTGTCACTAGGTGACGAACATGAATACACGGAGGCACCTGAGTATGAGGAGTCCGAGCTTCCAGTGCAGGACGCTGAGCTCCGAGTATTAGTTGGGTATGAGTGCTTTTGATAGTCTCATTTCCATATGTTTATGTTTCAGTTGTGTGAGATTGTATCGTTATTTCAATGTACAAAACTTTGTAAACATGTTATGAGGTAATGAAATGAGTATTTTTATTTCTTCATGCGCTGTTCCACATTATTTTCAATGGCATCTGCAGGAGCTGCTTATGATTATATAAATGTGACGGCACCCGGGTACGGGGCGTTACAAGTTCTCTGACTTGAAATCCTCGTGGATGACACCCGTCGAATGACACATATGCACGATCTGGACGATGGTTCGCAACAACACGACGGCCCACTATGTGTAATGCCCCTGAATATGATCATATCAAAGAGCTCTCCTCCGGCGCAGAGCTCCATCACCAGATGCATCGAACTAAGCTCCATCACAAGAGTTTCGAGGGCGGCTCGTTGTTGTAGAAATCATTGACGAGCTTTGAGAACTGAGCGAACATGAGCGAACTGAGTGAGTCGACGGCAGTCAGGGGGCGGCGATGGCGATCTAGGGAGGCCAAGAGCACTGAGGATGGGCTTGGGACTTCGGGGGTTTGTCAACGGACTGTATCGGTGTGTTGTGAGAGAGTACGACGGTGTCGTCGGCTTGAATGCATTGCTCAGTGGGCCTCGTCGGCGTTGTCGTTGGAGCAGAGGGGGCACGATGATCACCTCGTTGGAGCGGGGTCCGACGTGGCTCGATTGGGGTTGCACCGTGCTGCACCGGTGTCTCGAGTCTGCACCGGATCCGACAGCGCCACGCCCGGGTCTGCACACTGCTAGGGCTTCGGTCGAGGCGACGACGAACATGCATTGACTGAGATGAACTCGACGTATGATGGAACAAGGCCCACACTGGTTGCTTCACGTGTGCGATTTGTTGGAAATGGATGGAGCGGTCCATCCTCTCAGCTTCACGTGCAAACATCAGCGAGATTTCACACACTTCGTGATCACACTTTGCGATCACGAGCTCACGTCACGTTCGCGTCTCAAATATTTTCGTGCATACACCACATACATTGCGGTGTATATAGCAAGGCTTATCATGTGCGACGCGTCTAGCGTTCCGTACGTTTATGCTTTTAAATTAACGTTTCTAGGCTTCCGCACTCTCTACGGGGGTTTGGCTCTTTACTTTCATTCTTCTCTTCGAAACCCTAGCCCTAGCAAATCTCTCCGCCAATGGAGTTTCGCTACCGCGCAGGCGAAGAGAGAGACCACGCTTACGGCGGCTACTTCTCTGAGCAGGCTCTCAGAGGTAGAGTAAAAACCCATTCTTTTCTTCAGTTTCTTTCAAAAATTGAACTTTGCATGCTCTAAGATCGTCCTCTGCTTCTCGATTCTCAGCTGGATTCGATGTCGGAAGTTCTGGCCTCGTTCCACTTCCGGCGATGTCGAGGACCGAAGCCCTGCTGGAGGAGCTCCGGGAGAAGCGGATGAGGGAGGAGCTTCTGGTGAGAGAGATCGCTCATGAGAGAATGCTGGAGGAGGAGATCATGAGGGAGTTGGCGATCGAGAGGCAATGGCGGGCCAGAAGATTTGAAGAAGAAAGATTCTCGCCGTTGCCGTTAGAGATGGAAGATAGGGCCGGATTTGGCCAGGTCAAGCGAAGCTGGGAGATTAGGGAGTACGATAGAGCATTGCCGTCACTTCCGATGTCTCGGCTTCATGGTGACATTGCGATGGATATGGATGTTAGGGCACTCGAGAGGCCACCTGTTGTGCGGAAATCCATGGTTGGAAAGACGGGGCTTTTCAAGCTCATCTCAAAGCCGGAAAGCTCGGGTACTAAAAAGGATGTGAGTATATGATCTTGTGCTTTTTTTTAATTATTTGGTTTTGTTGTGTGTTTTTCCCCAAATGGTGTTAGATTTGGTAAATTTGTGTAATCTTTTTCCTAAATTGCTTGTGTTCATCGCCTAAGATGCATGCTTGTGTTCCCCCCCACAGAGGATGTTAGATTGAGTAAATTTGTGTAATCTTTTTTGCTAAATTGCTCGTCGTCATGCGCCTTAGATGCATGCTTGGATTTGTGGCACATAACCGTTTATAATTTGGGAATGTGGTTTCATTTCCCAAACAAGGTTCATGTGGGTTCAAAGACAAACTCGGATGAAACCATGCCTTGTTTGGCAACCATTTTGGAGTTAGCTAAACTTTATGAAACCCCCAAACTTGTTTTTGGCACTCGCTTTGGAGTTTTTCGAAATCATGGTTTCAAAGACAAATTTGTGTTCGAATCCGAGTTTCAAAAAATCCACACCAAGTATGGGAAACTCCAAAAGGAATGAAACTAAGGTTTGTATGCATAGAAAACCCATTTTCATTTTAACTTAAACAAAACCTTGATTTGGCAAACGTAGATACCAAAGTAGGCTTTAACTGTGCTTGTCATGAGGATTTGATTTAGTTGGAAAGGTATCATCAAATTATTTTTCACAACCGTCAAACCTTATGTAGGGTTTTAGAGGACTGTGATTGCGAGAAACAATTGGTAAAACTTTCATTATTATAGTGTTCACTTTATTAGTTCAAGACAATAATTCATCATTAATAATAAGTGCAAAGGAGTGCTTAATAGGCTAGAAAATTAAGGATAAAATTGGGTAAAATTGTAAGTTTGGCCATTGGAATGACCAAATGTCATCAACAAGCTGGTGTCACAGATGCCACATCATCGCCACGTTGGCGCTTATTTGACACATGAGGTGTCATTCTATTGAGAGTTCCTAGGGGCACTCATGTAAATATTGTAACCAAAATGTTCTTAGACATTCATGTGTATTCTTCAAAAAGGAAATTTAGTGTAGAATTATGAGAAAGGTCCTAGAGACTCTTCCTTAGCCGTTGGATCATATAAGATTATAGAAGTCTAGTTTCCATCATTGATTGTAAGGGGCCTAACCTATAAATAGAGGCAATGCGATGTCATTTGTATCCATCAAGAGTTGCAAGCAATAGAAGTAAGTGCATTATGCACTTTCAAATTATCTCTTGTGTTCTTGTGTGAGTGTGAGAGTTTGAGAGAAGTCCGACTTAGTCATTCTAAGAGAGAGTGTGAGCTAAGTGTCGCACGTGATTGGGATAGTTAAGTAGCCAAACAATCCACTCGTGATAGTTGGCATCAGAGCATGCATTTCGAGAAAGAGAATGTCGATTAGCGAGATTCCAATTACTGGTGGCTTCAAGATGAGAAATGGTGCCACTAGGCTGCCTCACAAGGAGCAGTCCAATGATATCATGTCGGCGTTCGAGGCAAGGCTGGGCAAGGCGGAGCTCATCATGGCTTAGACGAGTTTGAGGCCGTGGAGGAAAGCATCGAGGAGCCAAGGTCTGGAAGGAACGAGCTTCGGAATGAGATGCTAACGGTTTTGAATTGATCGTTGACATGCTTCAGAAGAGGAACTATCTCTTGGAGCAAATGAATGCTACCATAGAGGCTCAAGTGGAGGCTCTCATGAAGGAGTTGGACGAGCTCATGTGCGAGTTCAACTAACAAAAGACGGCGTGGGCAAGTGGAGCAGTCGTCAGTCATCCCTTATTGTCATAAGTGGACGTTCCTAAACCAAAGTCTTACGGAGGTACGCGGAGTGCTCGGGCACTTGACAACTTTCTTTGAAATATAGAAAAATATTTTGATACAGTGGGGATCAAGGATGACGGTTCCAAGCTCCTCACGGCACTTATCTACCTCCAAGATATTGATACGTTGTGGTGGCGTAAACGGATCGACGATATGAAAATGGGATCGTGCACCATCAACACTTGGGAAGAATTGAAGTCGGAGATCAAGAAGCATTTCTACTCAGAGAATGATGAGAATGAAGTGCGAGGTAAGTTGCGATACCTCACTCAGAAAGGCTATACTCTTGACCATGTAAAGGAATTTTCAGAGCTACTTCTTGAGATTCCTGACATGAGTGAGGACTTGCTATTTGCTTTCATGGATGTCCTCGTAGGATGTGCCAAAATGAAGCTTCAGAGACGAGGAGTCCATACACTCGGCCAGGCTATGGCGGTTGCGGAGAGCCTGATCAAGTGTAGGAAGATGGACTCTAGCAAGCCAAATGACAAGAAGGTCAACCATGTCAAAGGTAGGGGAGAGAAAAAGAAACAGTTTAGAGACTCCCAACCTAAGCCAAGCCAATGGAAGGACAAGTCTATTTAGGGAACAAAGGCGAATCGTTTGCAAAAACTCTAATGCTATTGCTGCAAAGGTCCACACAAATCTCGAGAGTGTCCAAAGAGTGTCAATCTTGCGGCCCTGATGCAGAAGGAAGAAGAGAAACAACAGAGGAGAAGAGTGTGAACTCGCTACAGCTACTCAACGCCATTCATGCAAAGGTAGATGAAGGGCCACGATGGCCAATGTTCGTAAAGATGGTGATCACGTGTAAGACCTTCAAAGCCTTTCTTGATACCAATGCTTCACATACCTTAATTTCTAGTAGGGTGACAGGAGATTTTGGGCTTCGCGGTGATTAAGGAGAAAGGAACCATCAAGGCCGTCAACTCAATACCTACTTCTATCGTTGACATGACACGTCAATTCAAGTGAAGATGGGAGAATGGTCGAGGTTGATGGACATGATTGATAGCAGGATGGATGATTTCGAGGTGGTCATCGACTTGGAGTTTTTGGACCGTATGAAGGCCGTGTTGGTTCCGTATGCCAACCCAATGTGCTTCCTCGACGACAAGGCTTGCACGATTTTGAAACAAAAAGAGAGACTTGTCAAGTAAGATCCTCTCGGCTATCCAACTCTCCAAAGGGGTTCGAAGAAATGAATCGACCTTCGTCGCTGCAGTGAAGATGGAGGAAAGGCCCAACTAAGGATGAGGAGGCCCACAAGAAGATCCAATCGGTCTTAAAGGAGTACTAATATGTTATGCCCGAGAAGCTTCCTAGCAAGGTACCACATGCGAGGGATGGATCACAAAATCGAGCTGATGCCGGTGCACAACCACCAACAATGAGACTTTATCAGATGGCTCCACTGGAATTGGAAGAACTTCGGAAGCAACTGAATGACTTGTTGAATGCAAGATACATCTGATAGTCGAAAGCTTCATACGGTGTGCCTGTACTTTTCAGAAGAAGCACGACAGATCTCTTCGGTTATGCATCGACTACCAGGCGCTTAGCAAAGTTACAGTGAAGAACAAGTATCTTATATATTTAGTGACGGATTTGTCCGATCGGCTGGGACAGGCGAGGTACTTCACCAAGTTGGACCACAGGTCGGGATACTACCAATTGCAGATTGTCGAAGGAGACGAGCCAAAGACGGTAGCGTGACTAGGTATGGGTCATACAAATTCTTAGTTATTCCATCTGGTCTAACAAATGCTCACATAACTTTCTGTATGTTGATGAACAAAGTATTGGAGCCCTTCCTGGATCACTTTGTCATAGTCTACCTCGATGACATCGTGATCTACAGCTGAGACATCTCTGAGCATCAAGATCACTTGCTGCAAGTGTTTGAGACCCTTCACCAGAACGAGCTGTACGTGAAGTGGAGAAATACTCGTCTGCACATGAGGAAGTCGTGTTCTTGGGGCACGTCATCGGGAAGGGCCAGATCCGGATGGACCAAGGGAAGGTTCGGGCCATACATGAGTGTGAACGTCCCACTAAAGTGACAGAGCTACGGTCGTAGCTCGGATTGGCCAACTCCCATCGAAGATTCATCCGAGTCATTCGGTTATCGCGGCTCCATTGACGGACTTGCTGAAGAAGAATTGAGCTCCAAGCTGGAGCCCGAAATGCCAAGAAGCGTCAGAAGGACTGAAGAGGGTGGTGGCAGAGGAGTCGATCTTCTATCTTCCAAACTTCAGCAAGCCATATGAAGTCCACACCGATACGAGCGACTTCACAATCATTGGAGTGTTGATGTAAGAAGGGCACCCATCACCTACGAGAGTTGGAAGTTGAATGACATCAAGCGGCGGTACATTGTTCAAGAGAAGAAAATAACGACGGTGGTCCACTGCTTACGACTATGGAGGCACTACTTGGTTCCAGGGTTGTAGTGAAGACGGATAACGTGGCCACCAGCTACTTCCAAACTCAGAAGAAGCTGTCCCTTAAGCAAGCAAGATGGCGAGACTTTTTTGCAGAGTTCAACTATGTGTTGGAGTACAAGGGGCTGATTAAACTTGGTGGCGGATGTACTAAAGTCAGAAGGTGAAATCTGCAGCTATGGTGAGTCGTTCACAAAGTTTATTGCTCGATCGCATAAGAGAAGGCATAATGCAAAATCCGACGCTAGTCGAGTATGCCAAGTAAAGACTCGGAGGTTTTGGCTTGAGGACGGCTTGCTATATCCCAAAAGATTGCGGTTGTACGTGACATCGTTCGAGAACTTATGACAGAAAGTTCTCAAAGAGTGCCATGACTCTTCATGGGTTGGCATGTAAGAGTGCATCAGACATTGGCACTACTCGAGGATGCGTACTATTGGCCTTGTATGCGGGACGATATTGAGGCCTACGTGAAGACTTGTCTTATGTGCCAACAGACAATATAGGGCCAAGAGCACCAGCGGGACTCCTCGACCCTTTGCAGATTCCGAAGAGACCGTGGGAGAGCATTTGCATGGACTTCATCATGGGATTGCCCAAGTCCGAAGGGTACAATATCATCATGGTGGTGGTCGACAGATTCTCCAAGTACGTGATCTTCATTCCAGCACCAGCGAAGTGTCTAGCAGAGGTATCGGCCATTCTATTCCTAAAGCACGTGGTGAAGTATTGGGGCTATCGAAGACCATCGTGAGCAACAGAGATGCTCGCTTCATGGGGAGATTTTGGTTTGAGCTCTTTAGATTGCTGGGATTTGACTTGAGCTTCTCCATCAGCTTTTACCCTCAGACGGATGGCCATACAGAGAGTGTGAATGTGTTACTGGAGGTGTACCTGAGGCACTATGTAAGTGCCAACCAGCAAGATTGGGTGAAATTGTTGGATGTGACGCAGTTTTTGTACAACCTTCAGAGGAGTGAGTCAACAAGTGTCCTTTCGAGATTTTGATGGGACAACAATCACTCACTCTAGACGCTTTTGTTACGTGCTACAAGAGAAGTAGTCCAGTGGCCTACAAATTTGCTAAGAGATGGCAAGAATAGAACGAGTTGGCAAGATTATGCCTTAGCAAGGGTGCGAAAAGAATGAAGAAGTGGGCTGACAAGAGGTTAAGGCATGCAGAATACTAAGTGGGAGACTTGGTACTTGTCAGACTTTTAATGCTAGATCAGCACAAAGGATTACACAAAAGCACAAAGGATCAGCACAAAGGATTACACAAAAGCATGTTAAGAAAGTATGAAGGCCTATTTCAGATTGTCAAAAGAGTGGAGAACGTAGCATACAGGGTGAAACTTCCTTCAACCATCACGTACCATTTAGTCTTCCATATGAGTATGTTAAAGCCATACCATGGAGATTCAGAGGACTTGAGCCGTGTGAGGTCTTCTCGTATGCATGCAGGAGGACAGATGGAATTCGACAAGGAGGCCGAGGAGATCATCGCAGATAAGGTGGTTTGGGAGGCCAACAACCATTCACGGCTGGCGTATTTCGTCAAGTGAAAGGGATTGCCAGAAAGCAAGCGCAGCTGGGAACAAGTGAAAGCCCTATGACAGTTCAAACACTTATTAGAGGAATTCCGCAAGGAGAAGGCCAAGTGATGAGGACATCGTCGAGATAGGTTGGGGAGTGTCACGGACATCTTGTCATTGCATCGTCATCGCCTAGTTGGTGCTTCTTTGGCACACGAGGTGTCATTCTTTACAGAGTTTATAAGGATACTCTTGTAAATATTGTATTTAGAATGTTTTTGGACATTCATATCTGTTCTTTAAAGATGGAATTAAGTGTAGAATAACAGAGAAGGCCCTAGAGACTTTTCTTTAGCCATTGGATCATGGAAGACTCTAGAAGTCTAGTCTTCACCATTGATTGTAAGGGGTATTACCTATAAATAGAGGTAAGGGGTTCTTAAGAGTTGCAAGCAATAGAATCAAAAGTATTGTTCACTTCCAAGTTCTCTCTTGTTCTTGTGTGAGCATGAGAGTTTGAGAGAAGGTTGACTTAGCCATTGTAAGAGGGAGAGTAAGTTAAGTGCCACACATGATTGGAATAGTCAAGTAGCTAAACAATCCACCAGTAACACCGGTGGCTTGTATTCGTAATCCCTTGGAGGAATAATTGGGACTTAGCCCATTTTGAGAATCTACCCGCACCTAGAATAGGCACATCCGTCTTAACATGGATGTAACACATTGATATGTGGAAAATTCTCAAAAATACATAGCATGTGTCTGACACGCACGGCTTCATGATAGAAGTGTCCGTGTGTGACACATGCATCCACATTCCTCCATTTTAAGGTTTCTCTTTACCAATGTACTAACCATCTTTGGGCTGTTGTCATGCTCTAGTATCGTATCCCTTTGTCAGAAGAATATGGAATTTCTGTCTGAATTTTAACATATACTTGTTGCCATGTTTTCTTTATAATATGCTTGTTTAGCAACATTTCACTCGCACCCAAAAATGCCAAAAGAAAACATATTTGTTGGCCATGCATGTTGTATCAGCACCTTAGTACCTTAGTACTGTAAAAACTTCTAAATTTTCATTGTTGGAAATCAAATCAGAATTAGTTGTTTTGATTCAGTTCCTCTATCTACATGGAGCTGAGTTTGCCCTCTGGAATTTTAGGTTTGGCCTCTTTCAGAGAAATGTAGATTTATATGTGCACTTAAAATTTTAGATTTGGTCACTTCTAATTAGATGAAGGTTGAGGTTTTTGCATGATCCAAGAGGATCTCAAGGCATCGAAGAAGACCAAGATATTCCAACGCCTGCAAATTTATACAACTAAAGACCACCTTCATGGAGTTACCTACCGACATCAATATACAAAGAATCATGCAGTGAGATCTGCATTATCTAAAAGTTTAGTTCATTGGTTTAGAAACGGGTCTGAATTTGTGCAAAACGGATATGAGAGAGTTATGTACCAACCAAAGCAGATGTCTCAGGTTGTTCACAACCCTTCTGAACCCTGGTTGAAATTTAATTCTAATATGAATTCGACTCTGAATTTGGGAGGAATTTGTTAGGAATCTTTAAATCAATTTGTAAATCTTTGGTTGTAATACCACTGGATCTAAGAGTCATAACCTAAAAGAGAGAGAGAGAAGAGGTGATGTCTATAAAAGTAGAGATCTTCATTGTGAACCATAAGGCAAGCCGGTAAGTAGCGTAGTACCTCGATAACAAACTCTAAACTTGTATGGAAACATTCCTTCCCTCTTTGGAAAACCATAGGCAGCTAGTCAAGACCCAAAATCTTAGAAAGGGAAGACATCTCTCTAGACAAAATGCTAGAAAACTATGAAAAATCTAAGATCCAAAAGATTAAGAGCCGGCCTTGTGATTCTAGAGAGGCGAGAGCAAGAGAGAAGAATATGTCTAACACTCATTATATCATCAGTTACAAAATAAAACCAAGAGCAAGAAAATTTCTCTTTCCAAAAACCAAATATATCCACACTTTTTGCATCTGTGTTGACTGTCGAGAGAGTTGGAGTGAGATATTTCGTGATTCTCCTCGAATTGTGCACAGATCAATGCAAGACTCTTTGCAGTGAGATATACTACTATTATTGCTCAAAACATCTTGCATTCTGCTAATACTTCTGTAGTGCTAAAATGTGGAGTCCTACTCCGAATCTAATGTGCTAATATCCACATGATACTGAAATTTGAAACCGTAGTATTTTGAAATGAGGTGTCGATACCTCCATAATCTTAAAATGTGAAGTCATTATACTTAATTTCAAAATGCGAAGCCTTTATACTCTGAATACCTTCTTCATGGATTTTTTTGGGGAGAGGGAGGGAGGGAGGGAGCAAGCGCTATTTCCAGCTTGTGGAATAATTAGGAGTAGTTTGGAGATGGTTCAACTTACTATTGGAAGAAAAAAAGGAAGTAGTTTCAATCTCTTCAAGGTAGGGTGTTTGAAGGTGAAGTTGGAGGGAAGGAGAGGACATAGTGGTAATGGTGTTTGAATCACAGCTTGATAGCAAAATATACCAAATCTAGTCACATGCAAGTCAAATAAGAATTTACTGTTAGCACCATTAATGCCAGAACCTTTGACAGGCAGCAATGAGGTGAAGCTGTAAATTCAGAGAAACTTCAAGGTATTTATTGGTAGAAAATTTCAGCATTATGTGTTCTGGAGTGAAAACAAACTATAGGGTATTTATGTGTAATTTTTTACGGAGGGAAATATGCATTCAGTTAGGTGGAGCAATTGATTCTCTAAAACTATATATAGCATATATATTAAGACTTGTTACTAAACCTCAAACACTAATCCGTAAGTCTCATGAACCCAATCCTTTGTATTCTTTCTCATATGGACGGCAAGGCTTCAATTTCTCAAAATTATATAATAAAAATGTTGGAAATCCATTACATAAGAAATCGTGAACATCACACAAAAACATGACATGGACTTGCTTATCATATGCTTAAAATTCACAATACGGGCTTAAAAATAGCTGCACAAACATGCTTAGAAATATGGTATGTGAAACAACAGTCAACAAGCCCAAAGTTTGTTTGCATATTTGCCTAGAATTATCTTCACATTTTTGCACTTTCATTAAATTATACCCATTATAGCTATAACCCAGTCACTAGTTTGACATGCTTTATCTGCCAAAGTAGTCTGTATGTAAGGATAAAATTAAAGGCATTAATTTTGTAAGAAGTATATGAGAAGTGTAGAAAATGTCGCCAATGTGTGTCCCTATTATATTATAAAGTTAGAAATGGTTGGGAACTATTGGATATATATGTGAGGAGCGTCCAAAAAGTGTCAATATTTAAGACTTGTCAAGAATTGTTGGTATCTGATGCGTGTATGCCTTCGTCATTGAAGTGTCTGCCCCACTTAGCTCAGTTACATAAACCCTTCTCCTATGCAATCCTCCAGCAGTACCTTTATTTTCTGCTTCATTGGTGCTGCACAATGTCACCTAGTTTGCGGCATGATTCTGAATGCGGTACACTATCTTAAGCGAGAGGAAAGGTGGGTTGGTTCGCTATTTTGGGCCACAGGACGTGTGGGTCATCTATAGACATGCATATTCATATGTATGTGTGTGTGTATATATATATATATGTAAAGATATGTGTATGTACATGTGTACATATATGTGTGCGCGTACATTTATATGTATGTTTATATGCACGCACACACACATATATGAATCTGTCATTGTGTATGTATGAGTGGGAGATGGAGGTCCACATACAATTATACATCAATAAATTCATATGACTACAAAGGACAAATGATCAATTCACAACCATATGAATATTTATTCCCAAAATTTATAATAATATATTACGTGCTACGGGATGTAGATCTTATCTCATTTTCATATACTGTCAGATAAATCGGGTTGCAATTATTTGCGATCTGGATCACAAATGACCCCTGAATCGGGTTGCACGGTCTAGATTGCGGACACAAGGGATGGTGGCGAATTGGCTAACTCTTGGTACAGCTGCAGCAGCCCATTGACAATGGTGACAGTAGCAGCTACAGCTGCAGCAAAAGTTTTCAGCAGCGACGCCATTTGGCACTGCAATTATTATGTGCACCTTGTTTTTATGTTACAGTGATATTTTCTTATTTCTTAGTTATGCAATTTCTTATTATTCAGCAAGTAACATACTAGAGACTTGACTGTATTCAGAAGCTATATTTTATTTTATTCTATTTTATTCTCCTTTGTCATGGGTTCTCATCTTTTTTCTTTCTTATTGATTACTTTTTAGAAGTCTGTTGTTTTTACCTCCTTGGGTCTCACTTCATGGAGCATCAGATCTTTTTCCAGTTTTTCACGTGTACAAATTGTCAAGCCTTACAAAGCCACCCAAGCTGCTCTAGAATTGCAGCCAAATTGGAAAATAGTGTTGCTTCAAAGGGGGTTTAAACACCAGCAGGTAATGAAAAGGGCGTTGCTATTAGCACAGATCTGATTGCTGAGTTCACATACCACTTATTTACAAGTTTGCCATTAAAATCTTTTGCTGAGTTCACAGACCACTTATTTACAGCTTTGCCCTCCTCCACCCTACCCCTTCACGTCGCCGTCCCCCTTCTCCACCGCCGCCGTCGAAACCCATCAAAAGATGGCCGTGGGACTCAGCAGCAAAACCCTCGTCTAAACCCCGATTTCCTCGTATCTTCTGCTGGAAATGGCCGTGGGACTCAGCGGCAGCGGCAGCTCCATCGAACTCATCGAGCCATTGTGGCTCTTTAGGAACACCATGGATTTTCAAACTTCTGCAAACCCTAGCCTCGATTGCCTCCCAAAACCGAGGGTTTAGTCGAAGGTTCTGCTGATCTTTTGCTGAGTTTTCGGCAAAACACTCGTCTAAACGCTAAGTCCCACGGCCATCTTTTGCTGGGTTTCGGCGGTGGCGATGGAGAAGGGTGACGGCGACGCGAGGGGGGAGGGCAAACTTGTAAACAAGTGGCATGTGAACTCAACAATCAGGTGTGTGCTAATGGCAACTCCCTAATGAAAATGGATTCTATATGAATTTAATGGAGTCTAAAGATAGTTTTGTCGGGTTTAACATCTCTACTTGTTTATGATGAATCTTTTATTTTTTGGATATTAAATTGCACATGCAACATCGGCTTCTATGTTGTGTGCACCGTTTAAAACAGTTGGTGTGACTGCGATTCATGTGTTTGGCATTATAGTTCATCATTATAAAAAGTTGCATATATTTCCCTAGCCGTTCCAACTAATGGTTGTTGAATATCAAATTAAATTTAAAATTCAGCAGCTCCTAAGAGCTGTAAGAGGATTGAAGATTATGGTGGAATTCTACCGTAAGAAGCATGGGCCAATTTACAATTTCAGATCTCATCGCGTTCACGTAAGTCTGATTTCTTTACCAGTATATGTTTTCAGCTATTTCTGTATACATTTACTTTGCAGAATAGGCTGATGGATCATCAAACATCTGGAGTTAAGAGAAAAGCAGCCAGTGAGCTCCCTCGTCCAGCCAAGAAAGAGTGGAGCTGTTCACTCTGCCATGTGATAGCCACTAGCCAGAAGACCTTGAACGTACACCTTAGAGGGAAGAAGCACAATGAAAAAAAAGCACAACTCACTAATAACAAAGCTACATCCAAGAAATCGGATGCATCTTCTTCACTCTACCAAGCAAATGGCATATCAGCCAACGAATCTACAAAGAAGATAGACTCAGGAGGGAACAAGCAGCAGCACAAGCCAGCAAAAGCTGGATGGTGTGGTTTATGCAAAGTGAAATGCAATAGCGCAGCCATGTTGGATTTTCACCTCAAGGGAAGGAAGCACAAGGCTAAGCTTGATTCCAAGAAAGGCAACGGGGCTGGTACTGACACGACACCGACCGCAGAAGTTGTGAAGGAAGTAACAGACCAAAGTGCAAAAGAAGAGGAGGTAGAAGCAAATGACAATGCCATGGCAGCAGATCAGAAGGCAGGAGAAGAGGAGGTAAATGCACCCAATGATTCTGCATTATTGGACACCACACCTGGAATCTGAATTGAGTCGCGCATGATGAAAACTTGCACTGGGAACGTTTTATTGTATATAATGGGCGTAAGACATTATGTTATTGCTTTAAGTAGCGTATGGTATTATGAGGGCTTTAAGAAAATTGGGTGTAAGAAGATTATCTGAAAACGCGTTGTTTAACTGATGCTAGCGGTTCATCTTACTGAAGGTTTGGATATTTGGAACCGTAACACTACTTGGAATTCAAAGATGTCATGTGAAATGCATCTCTGCATGCGGGCCAGGCTATTTCTGTGGTTGAATGCTGTGCTAGGCTTGAATTTATGCTTAGTTTTGGCTTTGGTTAACATTTACATTCTTCATGTTGTGGGGATGTTGCTTCATGTTGATGATCAACCAATCATTCACAGTAGAGATACAGAAGTTCGGACGATGGCCATGCAACTGATATAACATCATGCTTGCTGATAATGGAAGCATTTTGTAAGTTGATGAAACAATGTAACGACTAGAGGATTGTATTGAACCGTATTCGGGTATCGAATTCTTAAGGTCATGTTTGGGCTATTGAATGCTGAAACTCTTGTTGCATTCTGTAGCATGCGTTTCATGCACTTGGGAGACTTAGATGATTGTATTGTATCTGGAAGTTTTCTCAAACAATAAGCTTAGACAAGCAATAAGTAGCTCTACGCCCTAATCTATTACCATGAAAAATAGAAGGCCGGAATCATATTGAAATGACTAGACAACTCTTGTCTATGCCTGAAGATGCAACACACCATACCAGTTTATGAATTTGAATGGTAAATGCATCCTTTATCAAGAACAATATCCACCATATATACATGAATTTTTTTAATAAAATGCATCTTATGTACAAATACACTGCAAATATTGGTGCAGATTAACCAAGACATTCCAACCGATGCCCTCAAACTAGCCATCAAATTCGATAAAAATTATCTCCGAATGCGTGTTCCTTCAATCAATGTCTAAAAGCTCAGAGTGGGAATTATAGTAGAAAAGGAGAACCTTCTTTTCGACGTACATAAATGTACATAAATGGGAAGAAAAAGGAATTGTCAGTTTTCAATGGGTTTAGCATTTCTTTTTTCTACATGCCGTCTAAGACTAAGTTTTTCTTTTAAGATTGACATTTAGCATTAGGGGTTCGATTGATTGCATCTTCTTTCAACAAAACTTCTCCTCATTTCCGGGGGAAAACCCCCCACCAGTCTCATAATCATTGACAAATTCAGTTTGTATGCATCTTCCCGTTTCGACCATTGGCCAAACACTGGTGGTAGCAGGGGAGGTGAGAATCGAGATGCATGAGTCGTGGCTCAGATGGCACTGCACATCCCACTCTTTGTGAATGTCAGGGGTTCGATTCCCCGCGTGCGTCTGGGGTCATTCAGTGAACAAGAACAATCAGAAGCATTTGTATGTTAGCGGAATATGGCATCAAGAGGCAAATAGCTATCAGCAAGACATATATGAACTAAATTTCTCCTCCTTGCTTATATTGCTCGGATTATATATTGAACAAAACAAAATCTTCCAATAAATAGCAATTAGGATACAAGACCATATAAAAAACCTCAACATAAAAAAGAGAACGGTAGATACAAGACCACCACAACAGGGCAGACGTTGGACATTTCTCTTGAACATCAACATAAACCGATGAATAATGTCCAATGATGCACATACATGAGACACCCTCCGTGAAATACTTCAAAACTCTTTATTTTCTTTCACCCAGATAAATAGCATCCCCGCTTAATAGAGCTACTTCTTTTGCTCAAACACGTCCAATTATTGTTAAGTAACCTACACCATTCTTTTTACAATTTCTTTGACTAACATATATGAATAACAAAACTAAAGGGGAATGCACTCGAAGTTTTCACTTACTTTTATGCAAGATAAAAGATACGAGAATCATGTGCACGTAGAGACCTATCAAACATCAAGCCCTTCATGCTAACTGATCTTGCCGAGAAATTTCTCTCCCCAATTTTGCTTGAATCATTACCAACATCCATAACCACTCATCGTTTGAAACCATTAGACATTGTTGCTCATTTCATCAACAATCTCTTCGAATGATCGGACTTTAAAGGCTCCCACTTCATAGGACACTCTTTCATCTCTTCTGCACTCTGCAATTATAGGCAGAAACAATTCAATAATACATACAATGTGAATATTCTCAAAATGCAGTTAAAAGTTCAATCCATACTGGTAAAGATATCTGGTTCAAATCCAGTAATCCACGTGTCTTCGAAATTGCACCTTCCTTTGATAGTTGTTTTGTATTTAGCGATCGAGCCATTTGAACGGACAAAGATGATATTCCATGAGATTGCTTCTTTAGTAGTAGGTATGGAGTTTCCAGACTCGATTTTTTAGCAAAGGACGCACATTTTCTTCTTAAAAATCTGAAATTAATGGTTTACAATATTAGAGTTAATGAAGCAATTAAAAAGAGACAGAAAGATATCCTACTTTGCTTCAGCCATAAGCTGGTAATTCTTTTGATTTATCTCCACTAATTTCTCCTTCTTTCGTTCAGTTTCCTGTAAAACAGGAAACGATCTGTAAAGGAACACGTAATAGGTGCATACTATTATTCGACATACAAAAGAAACACCTTCCGATTTAGATACAAGAACAACAAAACTAAAGCATGTTACTCGGACACAAATGTGGAATATGTTGTGTAAGTTATAAATAAATAAGACTAAACTTTTTTTTTTCAAGGAACTTTTTCCAGGAAGGAAATCTGGAGACAAAAATTAAATTTTTTTATTAAAACCCCCATCATAGAACAACGATGAACGAACTAGATCCCCAAACACTGAATCAGAAATCAAGAACACAAAAATCCATCAATCCATCAAAATAAAAACACTAGTCTATATAGAACTATATATTCCATGCAAGAAAATGTCCTAGAACAACAATATTCAGGAAATCAAGAACCACATAAAAATACTAGATCATACTTAAATCCTTTAAACCCTATCAAATAGAACATGTTATTTGGGAAACCCCAATTGAGAGAAGAAGATCAGTCAGATCCCCAAATCAAGAAACATTCAGGGGTTAAAAGAAAACACAATTGAAGGAAATCAAAGAAAAGGACATCAAACATGATCACATCACAGAATCTATCTTCTCACCTTCAACAGCTCAAGGTAATCATGCAAGAGCGCTTGGTGCTTGAACCTCGCCCTTGCTCCATCCCCAGCTTCTTCATCGGCGGGGAATGACCGGAACCTCGCCCTCGATTCCTGTCGGATTGGAACTGGAAAAAAACCAGAAGAATAAGATGTAGAAGATTCAATCACACCTCTTCTTGATTTCCCCGTCATGCTTCGATTTCAATATAGAAGAAGTTTCAACAAAAAGGAGGGCAAAAGAAAGAAGATGGAGCAAAACCCAGATGCAGATGTGAAACCGAGAGAGAGAGAGAGAGAAGGAAGATTCCTTCCCTCTCTCTCTCTCTAACAACTGTGTAGAAGGTCTGACCAAGACAAAACCCAAAAGAGGCCATGCATAAATTGGTAATCATTTTTCTTTTCTGTTGTTTTTCTTTCAGGGGTTGCAGTAGAGAGAGGAAGAGAAGGGCATTTCTGTATGGCACCTGTTTTTGATCAAGGGAGGGAGGGAGGCCTCATGAGTTCTGAACTTGGTCTGGTTGCTTGATCCAACCCCATTTGAACACACCCATCCTTCCCTTTCACATCTCCCCCACTCCACCTCCTCGCATATGAATTTGGTCCATCTAATGACTAGGGTGGGAAGAAAGGAGGGAGGGGACCTCCTCCTCCTCTTCTTGCCCTTTTGAGGCGTAAAAGAAATATTTTTTTAATAAAATAAAATCACATCCTCTTAGTTGAAAACAGAGCAAAGAAAGGAGGTGGATGCAATTTCTGTGACTGTTGCAGTTCTTGCCTCCTTATCATGACGGGAGTTGCTACGCGCCCATACTAACTGCTCTACGCATAATTAGAGTTCTGTTGTAAACTTGGTGGCTACGGAACCCGTAGCATTGTATCTATAGTAATAGAGTTACATAATGGATGGATAACCAATAGCTAGTTGGGCCTCCAAAAACCCGTTTATAACACTTCTCATTATCCATCCATTGTTGTAAGCCGTAATGAACACTTCAGGGTTCGTAGAGCTTATCTGACCATGTGTCTATGGATACTTTTGAATCCCAAGTTAACAGTTCTTGCCTCGTTAAAACCTTTGCCATGGAAAACCCAGTGGGAAAAATCAGTGGCTAAGGGAAAAGAGTACAAGTCTCTATAACTTCCACTGATCGATGGATATCATCAGAGGTGGATACTTCTGGATCCTGAGTTGATGTGGTTGCCTCGTTAAAACCTTTGGCTATGTAACGACTGCTTTTCATGTATCTGGATTTATTATAATATAATATATGTTTTGGCGGATTTTCTCCTCATGTGTGGTTTTCGTCTCCGTAGCTTTCATTTTCGATCGTTTCGTCGTGATTTTCTAAGCTTCTTCCTTAGAATCGTCGATTTTGGAGTAAGTCATTCATGACGGGCTTCATATCGGTCTTATCTTATTGTTAGATCAAGCCTAGGAGTCTTAGGAATCGATCCCGGAGCTTCGCGCTCCATTTCGGAACTTTCTGTGCACGTTAGCCGGTACAAGAAGGGGAACCGACCGACTAGATGACGATTTAGTCGGTCGGCAAATCTTCATGGACCGACTAGTTGGCTTTGTTAATTTCTTAGGAGTTACTGTTTATCGTTAGTCGGTCTAAGAACATTGGTCGACCGACTAGGTTGCAAACTAGTCGGTCAGCAATCGTTCTTTAACCGACTAGCTCTATGATCATTTTTGATACCAAGTACTGTTCATTCTTAGTCGGTCTAAGAACGTTCATCGACCGACTAGATTCGAAACTAGTCGGTCAGTAGTTGTTCTTTGACCGACTAAATCTAAATCCTATTTTTGTACAGGAGTTACTGTTTGGACTTAGTCGGTCTGCGTTGGTCAACCGACCGACTAGTTCACGAACTAGTCGGTCAGTGGTTGCTCTTTGACCGACTAATCAGTGTCGAAACCCTAATTTCTGGGCAGCCGCCAGCTCATTTTCTATAAATACCCCACTTCGTTTCTTTTCTTTCTTTCTCTTCTCCTGGCCTCTTTCCTTCCCCCCTTGACCTATGATCTTCCCCAACTTTCCTCTAGCCTTCCTCCTTCATCTAGAGCTCCTCCCCCTCTCCATTTTGACCAACCACCATGCCATAGGTCATCTCCAACCCCCCAAAAATCCCCAAAACCCCATTTCTCCAGATTTTTCCCATCCATTCCAGATCTGAACCCTAGGTTCCCCGGATCGTTTCTTCCGTTGCCGTGCTTGCTCGGCATCGTTCTTCCGCTCCGGTACGGTAATAAATCGATCTCTTAATGTTTTCATAACCCAATGTGTTTTTGTGAAACCCTAATAAAACTAGGTTAGATGTTGTTCTAATATTGTTTTGCCATGGCAGCGATCTCATCACCGTAGTTAGCATTTGTGTGACGGCCTCGTTGATCGTCATTCTCGGTGCTAGGCAAGTGAAACTTGAATCTCTTGATTTGGGCCATGTCTTAGGCCATTTCCCTTGCTTTAGCGTAAAAGAGACTAGACGGTGAAAGGATAGCCGTCTGGACGCCATTGACCTAGCTTGACAACGAAGCTTGGTCTGTCACCCTCATCATGCTTGTATGTCACGTTTAATTTCAATTAACGGTACACGTATTAACTGTTCATGTCATCCATGCATCTTTAACTGCCATGTTTAATTTAAATTAACGGTACGTGAATATCTGTTCATGCCATTGCATTTTGCCTGTCATGTTTAATTTAATTAACGGTATGCGAATAACTGCTCATGTCATTGCATGCTTGAACACTCTTCGTGATTGCGCAGCATCGCTACATACTAGTGCTACTTGATCCGGCTAGGCACCCGTTTTGCGGGCATAACCCTAGGCAAATTACAAATCTGGCTCGTGGTCCAGAAAACGAGCTCAATACAGCCTGCGGGCAATAGGGCACTCGCCTGTGTGTGAGTGATCCCTTGTACTTGAATACAGCCTGCGGGTAATAGGGCACTCACCTGTGTGTGGGTGATCCCTTGTACTTGTTACTTGACAATACTTGTCACACCAACCCCTTGTTACTTGCTACTTGTACTTCACTTGTTATTTCCTTGCGATACTTGCCATGCCATGCACCATACTTTAACTGCTAGGTTGTTAGTTTACTTTTCTTTCAGTTTCATTGCACAAGTCTTTCGACTTGCTGACATGCACCCCTTTTCTCTTTTGGGTGACACATGTTAGATCCCGAGCCTGAGTTTGTCGCCGAGGACGTGGTGTTTGCTGACGCCGAGTCAGAGCCCGCGTTGATCGAGGACTTCGTGGACACTGGAGATCAGTCTTAGTGTCCTCGTAGAGCTTTCCCTTTTGCTTTAGACTGCTTTTAGTTATCGGTGCGTAGCACCCATACTTTGTTGGTGTTTGTTGTGTTGGCCGTGTGTTAGGCCTTTAGACTCTTTCTTTTAGCCTGGTGGCTTTTCTGGTTGTTGAACTAAATTTTCATGTTGGACAAATTCTGAGATTCGAGATTTTATTTCTGTCTCTCCTTGTGTTATTATTGTTGTTCCGTTTGTGGTTACAGGGACCTGCTTATGTTTTATTGACGCTTATCGGGTTTGGGCTTCACGGCTCCACTCTCGTGCGGACCTTTTCACGTCTCGCCTCCATTTTAGGGAAGCGGGGCGTGACACAGGATTTGTCCTCTTTCGAGGGTTTTTATCTTTGGAGCCTGGGGGTCGTCCTCTCTTTTTTTGAGGTACAGCTGCTTCTGCTGCAGGTGGATTGCATCCATCTTTGGGTATGTCAATTCTAGCTGGCGTATTTGCAGCAGGGACGTGTGATCTGACAATCTTCTGGTTGTCAGTGAATTTGTCCGGTAAAATGTGAACTGTATTTTGTATTTGAAGGATCTTCAGGATCTCGTCTTCACATTGGTTTGTACGCGGATCAAAATGGGACAAAGTTTTGGTATCCCATTAAATGGTCTTTGAAGCTTCTGGCTTCTCTGTGTTAATGCCTAGTTTGGAAAAAGTGCTTTCGTCAAACTCACAATCTGCTAGACGTGCCTTAAAGGCATCCCTCGTTAGGGGTTCTAGGTATCTAATGATCGATGGTAAATCAAATCATATGTAGATACCCAGTCGACGTTGAGGACACATCTTGGTCCTCTGCGGTGGTACAATAGGGACATAGACTGTAACGGCATGTTTTCATCAAGACAACTATTTACGTATTTAACCTATTTTCAATTTTTTTTAAAACTATTTTGTCATGGTTCGTCAGGAGTTTTACGATTTCAAAAATTTCTTATAAAAATATTTTGAAGTACCAGACTAGTTATGGAGTATTTTAGTAAGATTGAGTTTCATCAAATACTCAAAATGTAACGACCTGTATTTTTCGTAAACCTTTAAGCTAAATATTTAAAGTAATTTCATTTTAAAAGACATTTTGTAATGGTTGATCAGGAGTTTTAAACGGATTTCAAAAATTCTTATAAAAATATTTTGAAACACTAGACTTATTATAAAGTATTTCAGCAATTTCAGATTTCCACAAATACCCAAAACATTTCTGTTAAAATTCATCTTTCAAAATTACCGTTTTGATTCGACGAATTTATTTTCTATACAAACGTCTTCAAAACGTTTTCAAACTTCTGCAATAGCATCCTATGATCATTTAGGGCTTCCCACATTAATTTCGTAATTTTCGGATATCATTTCAGCCTAGAACCCACATACCCGCTTTCTAAACGTTTTGGCCTAAAACTAGTATTTCCGTAGCTCAAAACTTGAAATGGACTTCCTATTCGCCATCCTCGCGATGATACGATCCAGTGGGTATGTTTTCGTAATTTTTCGGAGTCGTTTGACTCCAGGGGCAAAATCGTAATTTTGTTACAATTTATACCGCTACCGTCACAAATTACCCTAGCTAATTACTAATTACCTTAACCTAATTGACTATTCAATTACCCTAATCATGTCTAAAACGTGGGAAGAGCCACGTTTAGACATTTCCTAACTTAGTCTAAAGTTCTACCAAACATCATTTATCACTCACCTAATGAATTAATTACCCTTGACTAAATTGCTAATCTTAACCTATAAATACCCCTAAACCTCTCTCCCTAACCACAGGCTAACCTATCCCCTTCTTACCTCAGCCATGCACTCACGCACGTAACCCCACTCTCTCAGCTCTCTCTCTCTCTCCCTCCCTCTCTCTTCGTTCGAAACCCCATCTACCCACGCTCTCCGCCCGCCCTCTTCTCCGGCGCAGCGCTGCCGTGCTCCGGCCCCCTCCGACCACGCTACAACCACGTCGAGGCCCTCCGAGCTCCGTCCGAACCCCTAGCAGCTCAGAGCAACGCCCCTGCCCTCGACTTCACCGCCTCCTCCGACAGCTCGACCCTCGCCTGAGCTTCTCCGCCGATGCGCTCGCTCCGACGAGCTCCCCGTCGCCTCCTCCCTCCGTACGACGCCGCCGCCGTTGCAGCAGCGCCGACGAGAGCCGCTGCTGCCTCGACCACCCCCGAGCTCCGACGATCGCTTCCGATGATGTGTACCTCGAAAGTCTCCGACACTCAGGTCGACGTCGTCGTCGCGATGCCCCGAGTAGCTGCTGCACCGCCGCCCCACTTCCTCCGAGCTCCGAGCGGCAACGCCACTGTCTCTGTGGTCTTCCCCGCTCTCCCGTCCGACTGCACCGAAGCTCGCCCTCGACCTCCGATCTCCTCCCACACCGGAGCAACCTCCGCCCACGTCGCCTACCCCGCAGCTGCTCTTCCCTCCGATGCCACGGAGCCCTCGCCGCCGTCGTCTCCAGTTGGGTCCCCCTCCGCTTGAGCTCGACTCCATTGCCGCCGTGCTTCGAGCCTCGCCGTATCGCCGCCCCACCACCCGATCGACGCCGCCCAGAGCTCCTCCTCCGACGAAGAACCCACGCCCGCAGGCCCAAGCACCGCCCCGACTGCTTCCCTCTCTCTCCCAGCTCCCTCCGACGACTGCTGACAGCACGTCACCGCCTCACCCCCGCGCTGCATCGCCCAGCTCACGAGAACGCCGCCACGGCGTCGCTTCGCCTCGACACAGCCCGCCACCACCGAAGAACTCGAGCTTCCGCCGCCATTCGCCTACACCGCCGTCGCCCATCGCCTGAGGCCAGCCACCGCCGTCAGCGAACGCCGCCGAAGCCCCCGCCTCTCTCGCTCGCATCCGCCTTCCCTCTCGCCATCGACAGCGTTTGACCGCCGCCGCTCGCCTCTGCCGTCATCCGCCCTCGCCCCCGCCTCCACCGCATGCGCCGCCCTGCTCCGTCGCAGTCCCCGCCCCGAGCCCCCGCTATCGTCGACGGACGTGATCTCCCCCATGCACGTACGGGGAACGAGATAGGTAAAACGTAACTTTATACGGTTTAATGAAAACGTATTTCGTATAAATACGAATATTTTCGTATTTACATAATTATAAAATATGGGTTTTCTGTTTTAAATTGATAATAAATATTATAGAGGCCAGAAAAATACACGGCTAGCTCCGGAAAATCAGAAATGACATTCTGGACCCAATGGCACTAGTTTCATCTTAATCTGACGCTTAGTTTTTCCAAAATTATTTTTTAGCCCTAAAAGTTAAATACGTTATTTTCGATCAAAAATCCGTATCTTGGTATTTTCACGTATATTAATATATGAGAAAAATATATGTTAAAGTACTCTCCGAGACGGCCATTTTGACAGTTCATTTGCAACTTTTCGATACCGATTGCACCCAGAAGAAATGTTTGAATAAATACGTTATTAATTGAAAATTAGTTTTACATTATTTTTGAGCTCTTAAAAATTATAAAAATTAATGTAAGCTTCCGAAAATTATTTCCTCCTACAATAAATTATTTTTCATCATACCTAGCCTATAGAAAAATTTAGAACGCTTTTTGACTACGTTTCAATCCGTTTAAAAATCGAAACGACCAAATTATTAAAATAGAAATGTCGCGTTTTTTTAACCAAGTGTTCTTGTGATTGCAGGTACCAATTCATGTGCACCAACGTCCGTAGAAGCCCTAGAACCAGTTTCAGCTTGCTACGTCGATCTCGAAATCAGTAAGTCACGACTAATTCTAATGTTAGAAAATTAGATAAGTGTACCCGTATGAACTTAGGACTCCACTATAGCCTCCGAACGGCTACTTGACTTGAACCGAACTAGAAACCTAATCTAATAGGAAAGTAATCAACTATAGATTACTTTGCCAACTTTCAACTTTGGTGGTTGTTAAACACAAACATCAACTTGGGTAAATTGGGTACTACCGAAACTACCACCCTTAAACCAACAAGTTTTGTATTCCATGTTTGTTGGGCTTGTCTTTATCCTCAAATTTCTTAGCATCCACTTTGCTTTAATTTCTGGTTTTAAAACCAGTGGTCCTGGTTAACTATCATCGTGAACAAGGAATTGATAACATCTTGAAACAATACTAGACACCCCGAAATGTTGGACTTGTCCTTATCCTCACTTCGCTTGGCTAGCTTGCTTTGAAAAGAATGTCTGGCTTTCTGGTTTTCAATAAGAAAGTCAACCAGTTGACTTGGTTTGACTAGCAACATGTGGAACAGCTTGTACCTTGTGGAATATCGTGTGGAACATCTCGTGGGACATCATGAAAAGGAAATGTACATAGAACACTTGACACATCACTGGGGTTTGGGGTAACTCATAGTTTGAGAGAGTATGGGAGTGACTGGAGTTCAATCTTCCCGTCCCGCTGCCTGTGTTTCGGCATACCGTCCCGCTGCCTGTGTTTCGGCAAAATACATGTACCGTGCCTGTGTTTCGGCATTCGTCTGGGTCGCGCCCAGGCAAGAGATGAACTTGATGGTCACATATTGTACTCTCCGACTTGAGTCACGTAGAGTAGTTACTTTTGCACAGTCACTTTTACTTTACGCATTACACCTTTACTTTACGCATTACACCTTTACTTTACGCATTACACTCACTTTACCTACTACACCTGTACAGTCACCAGTACTTTACTTGTCCTACTTTTAGCTACAGCAGTAGTATGTTTCACTTACCTAACCTGCTTTACACCTGCACTACTACAGTATAATGGTTCTCTCCTTTCAGTTCAGTTTGCCTTTACTTTTCAGTTGTGCTCAGTACTTTACTTTTCACTCTGATCTGTTTGTACGTAGTTACTTTTGTCATACTCGTGCACTGCTCCTTTTCTATATTTAGAATTGTTGTGACTTACCTACGGTTCCATCTCCGTGGCATCGCAGACGACGTACAGATGAAGATAGATGCTCCTGAGCTAATAGCGCCAGAAATCGACCGCAGCTTCCAGAGTTATTTTCACTTATGTACTTTTCTTCTTTCGTGTATATCTGTTGGGACATCTTGTACAGTATGGAATGTAATAATTGGACACTATTTGAGTATTTTTGTACATCTCTGCATCGTGGCTATTTTGTTTTCACTGGTAACCTGCAGGACCTGCGCAAATATCAAATAAGTAACGGGCCCCCAGGAGCGGGTCGTTACAAGTTTGGTGGCCCACGCAGGTCCGCGCTAACTACCTCGTGAACAATATAGCAAGATCAGGGTGTGCAATATAAAATACTCAAATTAACCTCGAGTACGGGATGTCTCGAGTATTCACCTGTATTGGATATACGGGTTAAGTGTCCTTACTACCATCTTCACTAGGTCTTCCTTGATCCTCATCACTTCCTTTGAACTCTTAACCCTTGCTTAGGAACTCGTGTTCTATTCTTGATTATACCCTCCTTAGTAACCACTTTTGCTAACCGTTATAGTTATTGGTTGAACTATCTACCCACTTCATCACCTTTCTTTCAGTTGATGATGGCACGCATATAACTGATAATCTTCCTTCAATGGACCATGATACCGGTCAATGTGCTTGGCTAAAGTATGTTGGATCAACCTAGCAAGACTGGGCATAAGTGATCCTGGCTTAGTCACTTCCCTGGCCGTGTCCGCTGGACCGCAAGGACGTGAATCATGATTATGTGACGTCATCGATCTTATTCACTATCAACCTTCCTTTAAGCTTGATGAACTTTCACCTTCTTAGAATCTTTCTAGTTTGCTTGGACCCTAGCTACGTTTATTTTAAGGAGGGTAGCGTTCGAGTTTTCGATCATCAGAAGTTCAGATTCCTCAACTGAAGCAGATCGAAGGACGTTCAGAAGTATTCGAGGATGATGCTGGAGATTTTGAGACGAGCCAAACATTGCGTGCACGTATAGGCTGTTACGTTTTTGAGCTCGTGTTTCTCTTCTAGACCCTACTTTCATCTTGTACCCATTTCTCTATTAGTTAAACCTCCTTTTTCACCTACCATCCCCCTCATTATAGCACTTGTCCTCTTCCTCGCCTCGAGCCCCGTTCCCGCCTACCCTACACTACCTACCCGTGACTTTCAGCGCCCCCTCTTTATTTCCTTTGTCCGATTCCCCACCTCGAGCCCCGTTTCCGCCTAAACACCGACGACTTTCGGTGCCCCCCTTTTCCTTTTAACCCATCTCTTTCCTCCCCAAGCCACCCCGTGGTTCCCTTTTCGCTCCGACCTCGCCCGCTCCTCCTCCCGGCCTCTTCCCCAAGCGAACTCGACCCACCTCACCCGAAGCTCCGCCAGCTTCCGCTCCACCCCACATCGGAAGCCCCTGCCATGGATCGCCAACCAGCCGCAGCCCTCGCCGCCATGGACCAACAGCCGCCGATGGCCCTTCGACGATATGTTTCAGGATTTTTGGCCTTGACGACGACCCTCGCCGCCACCTTCGCTACCGCTGTGTGGCTGAGATCTTGGGAAGCCATGCTCCTTGGGCTTCTCTTGAGCTCTCTGCCCTGGGTCTCACCCAGGTTGAGATCCCGTTTAGGCTTCCTCTTGCGTCTACCCCTTGTGGTATGCGGGAAAGCGTGTTTTTGGTTGTTCATTTGTTGGGTAATGTTGGGTGTTGCGAATATCGAGTACTGGTCTACAGAAGGAGTGATGGCAATGATTATTGGCATGATATTGGCCTTGGGTGTTGAAGTTGGATGTAAGCCTTGTGCTTGGCTCTGGATGAGAGCATGGATCCTGCCTTATTGTGGGATAGTATGGAAATTGACGGAAGGAATGCTAGCAGGGAGTACTGACTTAGAATGTTGGCCTTGTACTTACCTTTGGGCGGTGATTTGGACGTTAGCATGTGGTTGGGCATTATGGAAATTGATGGTGTTGGTACCCGTGGATTAGTCGATACATGCTAGATTATGAACAACATCTGTGGCTAGACCCTGTTAGTCACCAGTAGCACGAATAAACTTTATAGTCTTCCGGTTTATATGGTTTAAATAGCTTGTTACTGGCTTATCACCTCAGGTTCCAAGTTCGAACAGATGTTGTCTTCATAATAGCCCTCATTTTCATGTGATATTATTATCTCATGTTAATAGTATGTATTCATATACTCATCTCTTGTTTTCTTGATGCTATAATATCACATTGTATTTCGTGTTATTTACAACCTGATTTACTTGATTACTATTTTTTTCTATCATTTATTTGCTTGAGCTTCTTCATAAATCCAATTATTTTCAACAGAGATTTTTAAATTCCGAGGACGAAATTATTTTAAGGAGGGTAGAATGTAACGACCTGTATTTTTCGTAAACCTTTAAGCTAAATATTTAAAGTAATTTCATTTTAAAAGACATTTTGTAATGGTTGATCAGGAGTTTTAAACGGATTTCAAAAATTCTTATAAAAATATTTTGAAACACTAGACTTATTATAAAGTATTTCAGCAATTTCAGATTTCCGCAAATACCCAAAACATTTCTGTTAAAATTCATCTTTCAAAATTACCGTTTTGATTCGACGAATTTATTTTCTATACAAACGTCTTCAAAACGTTTTCAAACTTCTGCAGTAGCATCCTATGATCATTTAGGGCTTCCCACATTAATTTCGTAATTTTCGGATATCATTTCAGCCTAGAACCCACATACCCGCTTTCTAAACGTTTTGGCCTAAAACTAGTATTTCCGTAGCTCAAAACTTGAAATGGACTTCCTATTCGCCATCCTCACGATGATACGATCCAGTGGGTATGTTTTCGTAATTTTTCGGAGTCGTTTGACTCCAGGGGCAAAATCGTAATTTTGTTACAATTTATACCGCTACAGTCACAAATTACCCTAGCTAATTACTAATTACCTTAACCTAATTGACTATTCAATTACCCTAATCATGTCTAAAATGTGGGAAGAGCCACGTTTAGACATTTCCTAACTTAGTCTAAAGTTCTACCAAACATCATTTATCACTCACCTAATGAATTAATTACCCTTGACTAAATTGCTAATCTTAACCTATAAATACCCCTAAACCTCTCTCCCTAACCACAGGCTAACCTATCCCCTTCTTACCTCAGCCATGCACTCACGCACGTAACCCCACTCTCTCAGCTCTCTCTCTCTCTCTCTCCCTCCCTCTCTCTTCGTTCGAAACCCCCTCTACCCACGCTCTCCGCCCGCCCTCTTCTCCGGCGCAGCGCTGCCGTGCTCCGGCCCCCTCCGACCACGCTACAACCACGTCGAGGCCCTCCGAGCTCCGTCCGAACCCCCAGCAGCTCAGAGCAACGCCCCTGCCCTCGACTTCACCGCCTCCTCCGACAGCTCGACCCTCGCCTGAGCTTCTCCGCCGATGCGCTCGCTCCGACGAGCTCCCCGTCGCCTCCTCCCTCCGTACGCCGTCGCTGCCATTGCAGCAGCGCCGACGAGAGCCGCTGCTGCCTCGACCACCCCCGAGCTCCGACGATCGCTTCCGATGATGTGTACCTCGAAAGTCTCCGACACTCAGGTCGACGTCGACACGAGCTCTCCGATGAGCCCCGAGCCTTGCCTGCGCCGTCGAAGATCCGTCCGATGCCGCCGTTCTCCCTCGTCGACGAAGCGAGCAGCTCCGAGCACCCCCCTCTCGCTGCAGCTACCCTCTGCCACATCGGAGCCCGCACGGCAACCCCGTCGTCGGCGCTGCTCCGGCGACACCGCCCGACCCGCTGTCGCCCCGCCCACGTCGACCGTCGGCGAAGAGCTTCGCCCCCCTGCACACGTACACGAAGCGAGCGAAAGTTTTATATCGTAAATTTTTTAAAAGGAATGCGTATACGTATACGTACACGTATTCATATACGGTATTTTATAAAATACTATTTAAGGATAATTTGTTTTAAATTCATAGTAAATTACATAAGGGTCAGAAAAATATGAGGTTAGCTTCAGAAAATCGAAAACGACATCCTGGACCCAATGGCGCTAGTTTCATCTCAATCTGAAGCTTAGGTTTTCTAAAATTAATTTTTAACCCTAAAAATTAAATACGTTATTTTCGTTCAAAAATCTGTAACTTGATATTTTCACGTATACTAATATATGAGAAAAATATATGTTAAAGTACTCTTCCAGACGGTCATTTTGACAGTTCATTTGCAACTTTCTGATACCGATTGCACCCATAATAAATTGTTGAATAATTACGTTACTAATCGAAAAATTGTTTTAAAATTGTTTTTGGGCATTTAAAAATTATAAAAATTAACATAAGCTTCTGAAAAATATTTTCTCTTGTAGAAAAATTATTTTCAACATATCTAGCCTATAGAAAAATTTAGAATGCTTTTTGACGACGTTTCAATCAGTTTAGAAAATCAAAACGATCAGGTTAAATAGGTAGAAAATAGTGTGCTCTTTAACCGGCTGTTTCTTGTGTTTGCAGGTACCAATCCTCATGCACCAGCTTCCTTGGAATCTCTAGCTCTAACCTCGTCTTGCTACGACAAGCTTGATAACGTAAGTCACTTTAATTCTAGCTTTAGAAATTTAGCCAGTGCACTCGTATGAACTTAGGACCTCATATATATTCTCAGAACAGCTATTGACTTGAACCAATGATTAGAGACCTAATTAACTAGAGATCTGATCAATAATGGAATGACTGTGGACTTCAAAGCATTGCTCAGGACTAAATTGAGATAGTGCACTTTTATAGAATTAAATATCATAGTTGTTGGACTTCAACGCATTGCACATGACTGACATTCCCTGTTGAGGCTTCTGCCTTGACTTTTCAACAAGCGAAACTCTTTGGAGTGTTGTTAATGCCTTTGAACATCTTTGGAGTGAGACTATTGTGCATAACTCTATTGGTATGTGAGTCGGTCTATCACGACCGTCATTAGTGTCTTTGTCTTTGAAACAACGGATTGACGTACCGTATTGAAAAGTAATGATTGAATGGAATACCGTGGAACGTCCTATTGAAATTGAATGCTTATAAATAGTTGGCACTTCACTGGGTTTTTGGGGTAACTTATATTAGAGAAAGTGCGGGAGCGACCGCAAGCCATCTACACATTGCACCGTACCGTACCGACCGTTACCGATCGTCTAAATGAAATGTACCGTCTAAAGTGATTTGAGATCCGCCCGGGTGATCACCCCCGTGGCAGGAGATGGGCTCAATGGTTGCACACTGTACTTTCCTATATAAGTCACGTAGCTTTTAGTGTTACTACATCTGTCTGGTTGTCCTACTATTGCATGCCGGTTAAAATATTGTTGCTACTATATGCCATGCTACAGTTATTATTCTCATACGTTACTTTTGCACTTGCACAGTCACCTTTACTTTATGCATTACATGCACTTTACTTACCACATTTGAGCTGCCACCAGTACTTCACTTTTCGCTCATATGTGCATGTCTGTTCTTACTTTACTTTTTGCACCTGCATGACCATCTTTTGTTTACTATAGCATGTTCCATACTTTTGCACTACTCTGTTTCTATTACTAGAATTGTTGTGACTTACCTACGGTTCCATCTCCGTGGCACCGCAGACGACATACATATGGAGGTAGATGCTCTTGAGCTAATAGCGCCAGAATTCGACCGTAGATTTCAGAGTTATTTTCACTTATGTACTTTTCTTCTTTCACGTATATTTGTTGGGACATCTTGTACAATATGGATTGTAATAATTGGACACTATTTGAGTATTTTTGTACATCTCTGCATCGTGGCTATTTTGGTTTCACTGGTAACCTGCAGGACCTGCGCAAATATCAAATAAGTAACGGGCCCCCGAGAGCGGGTCGTTACATGTCTTCATGTATTCTCTCTAGGAAGCTTGGAGACTCTGAGTCCACCTTTAGGGGGATGGTCTCGTATCAATTTCCCTTTGTGACAAGGGGGACAAGGAGATGTACCCTTTCGAAGTAGCTTCAGGCTTTTCGAGTTAATTCCACGGGATTGGGATATGATGCGACGCATCATGTTCCTTCCAGGGTGTCCGAGTCTGTTGTGACAGATTTGGAATTCTGGTTGATTATCACACTTCTGGTGCTCAAGTGTTGTCACGCCCCGCTTCCCTAATATGGAAGGCGAGACGTGAGGAGGTCCGCTCAGACGTGGAGCTGTGAAGCTGCAGTCTGATAAGCGTCTGTAAAAATTTCGAAAAGTAGCAGGTCCTTGCATTGCGACGAAACAACAATAATAATAAAGCAGATAAGAAAATATCCACCAACAACATCCAACAAATATTACATCACAGAATAGTCACAAAAGTACGAGTCTGAACAATAGGCCTAAAGCATGGCCATACAAAACAAAGAGAGATAGGTGCTACGCACCGAAACCTAACAGTAACTAAGCAAAGGTAACAACTAAGGGGAGACTCCAAACGAGTCTAGGACTGGTCACCCGTGTCCTCGAACTCGGTCTCTGCAGGGACCTCGAATTCAGCGTCAACGAACTGCTCGTCTTCTGCTATCTGCTCTGTCTCAAAGTCTGACATGTGACACCCAAAGAGAAAAGGGCACATGTCAGCAAAAGTCTCCCAAGAAAGGCGGAGGACTTTTGTGCAAGGATACAAATAAAATAATGCAACTAGCAGTTCTAACATGATATAGCATGACATTAAAAGAATGCAATAATTAAATGAACAAGATAATAAAAATCAAGCACGGTGTAGCAGAAAGCTACAATTCACTATTTCACGATTCACGAATCACTGATTTATCACTTTGTGCACAGAGTTTCCGTCTTTTGGCTGAAGTGGCTGTACGGGCTCACTTCTACGCTCAAGCGATCGTTTAACCCTACCCCTCCACGTGTATATGGACTGGCGCCCATCTTCTGGATCACGAGCCAGGAAGTGTTATTGGCATAGGGTTGTGCCCGCAAAACAGGTGCCTAGCCTCAATAGTTACAATTATTGTAGCGTGTGCTACGCAATCACGATAGAACAATTTGATGCATGACATGTAATGAGCAGTTAAAGTGCGTACAGTTAATTGAAAGTAAACGTGACATGGCAGCATGAATGGAAACAGGTAAAAAGTGTCGGATCTAGTTTCGTTGTCAAACTAGATCTAATAGGGAGTCTAGGCGACTATCATTTCACCGCCTAGTCTCTTTTACGCAATTTACAAAAATGGCCTAAAACATTGCCTAAATAATTACTGGCAAGTATCACTTGCCAGTTTCCGGTGATATCGGTGGTCGTGGGTTCGCCTCGGCGAGCGTTACGCTATAGAACGACTGGTTCTCTGTTTTGGTTAAACAAGTTAAACGAATTAGGTCCATTGCAAGATAAGCACAAAATTTAGTTAATCCCTAAATTAGGTTCGTCGGATTTTTATTGGGGTATCATGCTAGGGTAGTGTTTATATTGTGTCACACTAATCTGATACATCTTATTTTTTTACTCTGATATTATTTAACAACAAGCTGCTAAAATTAATACTACCCAGTTAAATTAATATTAGCAACCCGTTAATTAACTTACTAAACTAACTGCAAATGTTAACATAAGGGTATTAAATACTTCATCCACCTCTACCTCTATTTATATTATATTACCCATATAACACCATTTTAATATCATACCCTTCATTCTTTGTTAATAGTAAGGCTGTCATATGTTCTTTATTCAATCGATAACCCTTACAAAATACTGTCACTCATTCTTTAATATCCAAATGTCTGTCACCCACCCTTCCTTATATTTATTTCATTTTATTTTATAACCTCTAGGCTTCCAGCTGTCTTCTGTCAATCCCTCTCTCTATACTTTAAGAGGCTAACTTCATATCTCCTTATAATAATAACACTTTCACTCTGTCTCCTCTCTTCTCACGTGTCTGTTCATTCGTTTTCTTTCTTTCTCTTTTTTTTGTTTTAAGCTTTGCAGCAACCAGCGAATGGAAGAGGCTCCTTGCAAAAATCAAAAGAGGAGAGGGGGGTTCTCACACGCGGGCGCGAGGGAGGAGGGGAGAGGCGACCGGCGGATCTCGGCGGCTCCGGCGGCGCACGGGGCGGCGCTGGCGGCTCGGGAGGGCGGCTCCGGCAGGGTGCAGCAGCGGCGGCGGCTTCCTGCGCACGGCGGCGGCACGCGCTGTGGTTGCTCCGGCGATGGCGGCGGACTGACGGCGGGGATGGCCGGCGGCTGCGCGCAGGTGAGGGCCTAGGGGAGAGGGGAGAGGAAGGAAGAAGGAGAATGAAGAAGAGGGTTTGGAGAAGATGAAGTATGGGTTTGGGTTTCAGATTTGGGGAAGATGAAGTATGGGTTTGGGTTTCAGATTTGGGGAAGATGAAGTATGGGTTTGGGTTTCAGATTTGGGGAAGATGAAGTATAGGTTTCAGATTCCCACTGTTTCGATTCTGAGTTTTGCAATGGATCTGAAGTGGTTTGTTTGAGGGTTGAAGAAGAGGTGAATGCTGATTTTTGTGTTTGATTTCTTCGAATCTGAATTTTGGTTTTGGATCTGAAATTTGTTTTCAGATTTTCCTCTTGATCTTGGTTTCTGGTTTAAGGATTTGGGTTTGATGGATGTTGCAGGGGAAGAGGAAGTGTTTGCAGGGAGAGGTTGTTGTTGGCAGGAGGAAGGGGAAGATTTGTTGGTGGATATGATTTTGGCTTGTGGACTGATTTGGTTTTGAAATTTATTTGAAGAATTGGTTTGGGCTTGTCCTGGAGAATTTTGCAGGGAAAGATGATTTTGGGAAGGGCTGATTTGTTTGATTTGTGTTGAAATTGGTTTGAGAATTGTAGAGGATGATAAACAGGTTTCCTTGGGGAGTTTGTTTGCTGGCTGAAATTGTTTGCAGGAGAAGAGAAGATTGTTGACGGTGATACTGTTATAAGAACATTGTGGGAGACAGTTTGATGGAGGGAGGAGCTGTATGTGGGGGAGATTATAATGAGGCCTGTTGGATCTCACCCACCCAAACGGTGGAAGTCAATAGGGTTAATTAGCAACTTAATTAGGTTTAAGTTAATCAATATTGATTAGGGATAGTTTAATTAGGGTAAATAATTAGTGTAAAAATTTATTAATCGTGCCATGGAAAAATATTAAGAAGATGGACGCGCTCGCGTCGACGCACAAAAGAATTTGCGCACAAAAAATATCCGAACGATCAAAATAAAAATACGGGCACACATAATAATCATACGCCTAGCAGATACCGGCCGTTACATTCTACCCACCTTAGGAAAAATTCCGTCCTCGGAATTCTTATCTACTAAAGAGTAAGGAACAAATATGGATAACGCTCCCGTAGCTCATCTTCCTGCTCCCAAGTAGACTCTCCTGATGAGTCATGACGCCATATCACCCTGACTAGATCAACAGTCCTATTCCTGAAGACTTTCTGACGTCGATCTAGAATCTCCACAGGTTGTTATTCGTACGTCAGATCTGGTCGAACTGTAATCTCAGAGTAGTCCACAGCATGAGAAGGGTCGCTGATATAACGACGGAGCTGGGACACATGGGAGACGTCATGAACTCCCTCTAATGACGGTGGCAAAGATAAGCGATACGCTACTTCTCCAACTCGCTCTAGCACATCGAAGGGTCCAATAAATCTCGGACTAAGCTTGCCTCCATATACTCTCTTGCTAATATCTCCGTGGATTGCACAACTCGGAAAGGTATAAAGTGCGCAGACTTGGTCAATCGATCAACGATGACCCAGATCACGTCGTTCTGCTTGGTGCTCCGAGGTAAGCCAGTCACGAAGTCCATCGTGATGTGCTGCCACTTCCACTCGGGAATCGGCAAAGGTTGTAGTAGTCCAGCAGTGCGATGGTGTTCAGCTTTCACTTGTTGACACACGAGGCACTTGGCAACGCTTCGTGCCACACTTCTCTTCATTCCATGCCACCAGAAATTCTGTCGAAGATCCTTGTATATCTTAGTACCCCCAGGATGAATAGAATAAGGCGAACTGTGAGCCTCATTCATCAACCCCTCTCTGATATCTCATGCATGCACGTGATTCGGGTTCAATATTACATATTTAACCCCCCATTTAGCCCTATTTTGTGCTTATGTGATGCTAAATTTATCTCTAATTCATACGTATTTTCTACACATTTATTTATTAGAGAAAACACACTATTTGAGCACAAAACAGCATTTAACGATGCAATTCTGCACATTTTATATTTTTCCTAGCTTGGTCTCAATCTCACGATTCCAACGACTATTTATTTGTATTTTTCTGAGATCTGTGCTAATTACTGTGAATTTTTGAATGCAGAATACCAATTAAATGAGGAAATACGCAAGAAATACGTATTATACGGTCGCCAGCCAATGGGGTATTGACACGTGGCGCCAATCCGTGTCTTCCCGCCCGATCGTGCGGCCCAGCGACATGAAGCTACGCGGCGTGACACCGACCGTTGGATCTAGATCCAACGGTCCAAAGGCGGATGCTTTCGAATTCGAAACCATGTCGACGTGGCTTATTATGGAGCCTTTGATCTTGATCCAACGGAGCGAAATAATGCGTGACGTGGCCTCTCCACAGCGTTTGGATCACAATCTGACGGCGCAGCGTAACCCCGAAGCGGATTCGAAAAAATGAAGCGGGTGCGGATTCGCTTCGATTGGACACGTGGCGCGTCGTGGTTCAATCCCGCACGAGATCAACGGCCCTCGTTTGCCCCGCTTTAGATCTGCGGTTTGGATTGATTCGGGTGCGAAATGGATGCGGGTTTAGACCCGTTAGCAACCCCAAACCCGCAATCTTATTATATAAGCGTATTTAGGGTTTTTTGGGCGTATTCAAGCAGTTTGGGGCGTATTTTGAGCGTATTGGAGGCCCTAGGAGCCGTATTCTCCCCCTGAAAAATTCTGTAAAATTCCAGAGGCTTGTTTTATTATTTCCAGAGAGTTTTAAGTCTTTTAAAGGAGAATTGGTGATATTTTCTTCAACTTCTACCTCGTATTTTAGTGTTTTTCATCGTATTTTGCTATAATCTTGATGTATTTGGCAATAGAACTTGTTTATTCTGATATTATGAGTAGCTAAAACTTAATTGTGCTTGGTATGGAGTAGTTAGAGGATGTAATTTGTGTTATTTTGGTTGAAATTCCTTGTGCTAGATCGTTAAACGCCGCTAAAATTGTAATCGTTGTTCGTAAATCGACTTTTTTAGATTCCAAAAGAATTGATTAAGTTGATGATCGCCCCAAAAGGGTGAGTTTTGATCTCCCCAAAAGGGAGTTTCATACCGTAGTTTTGATCTCTCCAAAAGAGAGTTTCATATCGTATTATAACTTTAGCGACGATCGTTTTGAATATTGTGTTTGAACCCCCAAAAGGGCATCTTCCGATGAGTTGCTCCCAAAAGGAGAATTCATTGAGTTATATTGGGTATTTTTCGATGAATTGCTCCCAAAAGGAGAATTCATCGCGTTAAACCTATCAACCAAATTAATACGAATTATCGATCCTAACGAACCCATACCAAGTGCATACTCTTTATAGGTATTTTCGTACACGTATTTTTCTTTGTTCGCATTTTTCACGTGTTCACATCACCATCACCATCATCATTGTCGAAGTGGTTAGTTTCTTTTCGTAGGATTTCTATTTAATTTGAATTGTGGTTGCAACAGATTTCTTCCCGTGGATTCGACATCTGGACTCCCAGATTTTACTACTTGTACGGACTCTTGCGCTTGAGAGAGAGCACCTTTTCGGAGCCCACCAAGTTTTTGGTGTGTATGAGACCTTAGGATTTTTATTTTTTTTAGAAGAATAAATCACCAAATCTTATCTTTTAAAACTCCTTTATATGCCTCAAATGCGGATGATTATACGTTAATTGAGTTCTAAAAATTGTTTATGGCTTGATTAATTATTTTTCCTTCATGGAATTACCGTTAATATGCTATACCTGAAAATTTTTAATTTCCATGATTAATATCTCGAAATAGTTTGAATATATTTCATGCATGCTAATGTGATGAAAAAGCTTAAGTATACACGATTCATTAGAATAGTTTTCAAGTTGAAGAGGAATATGGCCATGGTCGTTAATGTTTATGTTTGAAAAAAAACAAAAAATGGGTGTTGAGTTGCTTACAAAGAAAGACAAAAAAGAGAATGAAAATGAATGATGAAAAATGAATGAATAAGTATGTCACTAACAAATAACTTGGTTGGCTCGAGTAGTACAGTCCGAGGGGTCCTTCTTGGCCTAATGCCATATGATCGTCTGATTTGGGAGCCATTGACCGGAAACTCACTCATTTGATGGAGCGATCCAAGTTATACTTTTTTCTGCGAATGTTGCTTGATGCGCGTTACGCGGAACGAATAAAAGAAAAGAAATGGTGAATACACTAAGCAACTTCAATACCCATGTCTTGAATGATTGTTTTGATAGGCCAATTCCTTGGAAACACGAAAACTAGTTTATAACGACGTGTTATACTTTCGCTTGTGCAAAACGATGCTTGTATGTTATTTATTCATACTAGATTAAAGAAAATATCATGTGATTGATTTTGTTCATGGATGAGTATATTAATGGTCAAGACCATGTTGGAATGCGTATTATTGAGCCATGCCATGAGCAATTTGAAAGAACTTATTGTTTTATTACTCATCCGTATTTATCGCTCTTTTTGCTAGAGACTAGCAAATCGCTAGTTGGGGGGTGTGATTCGGGTTCAATATTACATATTTAACCCCCCATTTAGCCCTATTTTGTGCTTATGTGATGCTAAATTTATCTCTAATTCATACGTATTTTCTACACATTTATTTATTAGAGAAAACACACTATTTGAGCACAAAACAGCATTTAACGATGCAATTCTGCACATTTTATATTTTTCCTAGCTTGGTCTCAATCTCACGATTCCAACGACTATTTATTTGTATTTTTCTGAGATCTGTGCTAATTACTGTGAATTTTTGAATGCAGAATACCAATTAAATGAGGAAATACGCAAGAAATACGTATTATACGGTCGCCAGCCAATGGGGTATTGACACGTGGCGCCAATCCGTGTCTTCCCGCCCGATCGTGCGGCCCAGCGACATGAAGCTACGCGGCGTGACACCGACCGTTGGATCTAGATCCAACGGTCCAAAGGCGGATGCTTTCGAATTCGAAACCATGTCGACGTGGCTTATTATGGAGCCTTTGATCTTGATCCAACGGAGCGAAATAATGTGTGACGTGGCCTCTCCACAGCGTTTGGATCACAATCTGACGGCGCAGCGTAACCCCGAAGCGGATTCGAAAAAATGAAGCGGGTGCGGATTCGCTTCGATTGGACACGTGGCGCGTCGTGGTTCAATCCCGCACGAGATCAACGGCCCTCGTTTGCCCCGCTTTAGATCTGCGGTTTGGATTGATTCGGGTGCGAAATGGATGCGGGTTTAGACCCGTTAGCAACCCCAAACCCGCAATCTTATTATATAAGCGTATTTAGGGTTTTTTGGGCGTATTCAAGCAGTTTGGGGCGTATTTTGAGCGTATTGGAGGCCCTAGGAGCCGTATTCTCCCCCTGAAAAATTCTGTAAAATTCCAGAGGCTTGTTTTATTATTTCCAGAGAGTTTTAAGTCTTTTAAAGGAGAATTGGTGATATTTTCTTCAACTTCTACCTCGTATTTTAGTGTTTTTCATCGTATTTTGCTATAATCTTGATGTATTTGGCTATAGAACTTGTTTATTCTGATATTATGAGTAGCTAAAACTTAATTGTGCTTGGTATGGAGTAGTTAGAGGATGTAATTTGTGTTAGTTTGGTTGAAATTCCTTGTGCTAGATCGTTAAACGCCGCTAAAATTGTAATCGTTGTTCGTAAATCGACTTTTTTAGATTCCAAAAGAATTGATTAAGTTGATGATCGCCCCAAAAGGGTGAGTTTTGATCTCCCCAAAAGGGAGTTTCATACCGTAGTTTTGATCTCTCCAAAAGAGAGTTTCATATCGTATTATAACTTTAGCGACGATCGTTTTGAATATTGTGTTTGAACCCCCAAAAGGGCATCTTCCGATGAGTTGCTCCCAAAAGGATTATTCATTGAGTTATATTGGGTATTTTTCGATGAATTGCTCCCAAAAGGAGAATTCATCGCGTTAAACCTATCAACCAAATTAATACGAATTATCGATCCTAACGAACCCATACCAAGTGCATACTCTTTATAGGTATTTTCGTACACGTATTTTTCTTTGTTCGCATTTTTCACGTGTTCACATCACCATCACCATCATCATTATCGAAGTGGTTAGTTTCTTTTCGTAGGATTTCTATTTAATTTGAATTGTGGTTGCAACAGATTTCTTCCCGTGGATTCGACATCTGGACTCCCAGATTTTACTACTTGTACGGACTCTTGCGCTTGAGAGAGAGCACCTTTTCGGAGCCCACCAAGTTTTTGGTGTGTATGAGACCTTAGGATTTTTATTTTTTTTAGAAGAATAAATCACCAAATCTTATCTTTTAAAACTCCTTTATATGCCTCAAATGCGGATGATTATACGTTAATTGAGTTCTAAAAATTGTTTATGGCTTGATTAATTATTTTTCCTTCATGGAATTACCGTTAATATGCTATACCTAAAAATTTTTAATTTCCATGATTAATATCTCGAAATAGTTTGAATATATTTCATGCATGCTAATGTGATGAAAAAGCTTAAGTATACACGATTCATTAGAATAGTTTTCAAGTTGAAGAGGAATATGGCCATGGTCGTTAATGTTTATGTTTGAAAAAAAACAAAAAATGGGTGTTGAGTTGCTTACAAAGAAAGACAAAAAAGAGAATGAAAATGAATGATGAAAAATGAATGAATAAGTATGTCACTAACAAATAACTTGGTTGGCTCGAGTAGTACAGTCCGAGGGGTCCTTCTTGGCCTAATGCCATATGATCGTCTGATTTGGGAGCCATTGACCGGAAACTCACTCATTTGATGGAGCGATCCAAGTTATACTTTTTTCTGCGAATGTTGCTTGATGCGCGTTACGCGGAACGAATAAAAGAAAAGAAATGGTGAATACACTAAGCAACTTCAATACCCATGTCTTGAATGATTGTTTTGATAGGCCAATTCCTTGGAAACACGAAAACTAGTTTATAACGACGTGTTATACTTTCGCTTGTGCAAAACGATGCTTGTATGTTATTTATTCATACTAGATTAAAGAAAATATCATGTGATTGATTTTGTTCATGGATGAGTATATTAATGGTCAAGACCATGTTGGAATGCGTATTATTGAGCCATGCCATGAGCAATTTGAAAGAACTTATTGTTTTATTACTCATCCGTATTTATCGCTCTTTTTGCTAGAGACTAGCAAATCGCTAGTTGGGGGGTGTGATTCGGGTTCAATATTACATATTTAACCCCCCATTTAGCCCTATTTTGTGCTTATGTGATGCTAAATTTATCTCTAATTCATACGTATTTTCTACACATTTATTTATTAGAGAAAACACACTATTTGAGCACAAAACAGCATTTAACGATGCAATTCTGCACATTTTATATTTTTCCTAGCTTGGTCTCAATCTCACGATTCCAACGACTATTTATTTGTATTTTTCTGAGATCTGTGCTAATTACTGTGAATTTTTGAATGCAGAATACCAATTAAATGAGGAAATACGCAAGAAATACGTATTATACGGTCGCCAGCCAATGGGGTATTGACACGTGGCGCCAATCCGTGTCTTCCCGCCCGATCGTGCGGCCCAGCGACATGAAGCTACGCGGCGTGACACCGACCGTTGGATCTAGATCCAACGGTCCAAAGGCGGATGCTTTCGAATTCGAAACCATGTCGACGTGGCTTATTATGGAGCCTTTGATCTTGATCCAACGGAGCGAAATAATGCGTGACGTGGCCTCTCCACAGCGTTTGGATCACAATCTGACGGCGCAGCGTAACCCCGAAGCGGATTCGAAAAAATGAAGCGGGTGCGGATTCGCTTCGATTGGACACGTGGCGCGTCGTGGTTCAATCCCGCACGAGATCAACGGCCCTCGTTTGCCCCGCTTTAGATCTGCGGTTTGGATTGATTCGGGTGCGAAATGGATGCGGGTTTAGACCCGTTAGCAACCCCAAACCCGCAATCTTATTATATAAGCGTATTTAGGGTTTTTTGGACGTATTCAAGCAGTTTGGGGCGTATTTTGAGCGTATTGGAGGCCCTAGGAGCCGTATTCTCCCCCTGAAAAATTCTGTAAAATTCCAGAGGCTTGTTTTATTATTTCCAGAGAGTTTTAAGTCTTTTAAAGGAGAATTGGTGATATTTTCTTCAACTTCTACCTCGTATTTTAGTGTTTTTCATCGTATTTTGCTATAATCTTGATGTATTTGGCTATAGAACTTGTTTATTCTGATATTATGAGTAGCTAAAACTTAATTGTGCTTGGTATGGAGTAGTTAGAGGATGTAATTTGTGTTAGTTTGGTTGAAATTCCTTGTGCTAGATCGTTAAACGCCGCTAAAATTGTAATCGTTGTTCGTAAATCGACTTTTTTAGATTCCAAAAGAATTGATTAAGTTGATGATCGCCCCAAAAGGGTGAGTTTTGATCTCCCCAAAAGGGAGTTTCATACCGTAGTTTTGATCTCTCCAAAAGAGAGTTTCATATCGTATTATAACTTTAGCGACGATCGTTTTGAATATTGTGTTTGAACCCCCAAAAGGGCATCTTCCGATGAGTTGCTCCCAAAAGGATTATTCATTGAGTTATATTGGGTATTTTTCGATGAATTGCTCCCAAAAGGAGAATTCATCGCGTTAAACCTATCAACCAAATTAATACGAATTATCGATCCTAACGAACCCATACCAAGTGCATACTCTTTATAGGTATTTTCGTACACGTATTTTTCTTTGTTCGCATTTTTCACGTGTTCACATCACCATCACCATCATCATTGTCGAAGTGGTTAGTTTCTTTTCGTAGGATTTATATTTAATTTGAATTGTGGTTGCAACAGATTTCTTCCCGTGGATTCGACATCTGGACTCCCAGATTTTACTACTTTTACGGACTCTTGCGCTTGAGAGAGAGCACCTTTCCGGAGCCCACCAGCACGCAGATCCAACTACTATACCTCAAAGATCCATCTGCGTGAATCAGAATATCTGTCCGAAGTCCTGCTTCGACTTGTTCTCTGATCTTCTTCAACTTAGCATCTCCTGCTTGAGCAATCTTGATTCGATCCACGATCGTTGATTGAATCTGCATGTTCATCAACGACGATGTGACACCCGGTAGAACAGCTTCAACATCTATCCTTCGCAGATCCTGCTGCAATCTCCACTGAGATGTGAGAATCATCACTTTGGGCAGTCGACTCAAGGCATCTGGTACGACATTCACCTTCCCAGGATGATACTGAAGATCGATGTCGTAGTCTGCCATCAATTCCAACCATCTGCGCTGTCTCATATTCAGCTCCTTCTGAGTGAATATATATTTCAAACTTTTGTGATCAGTGAAAATTTTCACTTTCTCACTCAATAAGAAATGTCGCCAGATCTTCAGTGCAAAGATGACAGCGGCTAGCTCCAAATCATGGGTCGGATAATTCTTCTCATGGATCTTCAACTGTCACGAAGCATATGCGATCACATGATTGTGTTGGTGCAGAACGCATCCAAGTCCCTTGCCTGATGCGTCACAGAAAATCTCGAAGCCTCCGCTTCGGTCTGGAATAGCTAAAACTGGTGCAGTAGTCAGTCTCTCCTTCAAAGTAGAAAGAGCTTGCTCACAAGAGTCTGACCAACAGAACTTAATATCCTTCCTTGTCAATCTCGTCATCGGCTCAGCTATCCTCGAGAAATCCTTGATAAATCTACGGTAGTATCCAGCCAACCCAAGGAAACTCCTGATGTCCGATGCCGATCGAGGTGCATGCCATTCACTGACTGCTTTGACCTTCTCCGGATCCACTGAGATTCCAGCTCCCGATACTATATGCCCAAGAAATGCAATTCTATCTAGCCAGAATTCGCATTTGCTGTACTTGGCATACAGTCTATGGTGACGGAGCGTCTCTAACACCATCTTCAGATGCTCTGCATGTTCTTCCTCGCTCTTCGAGTACACCAGGATGTCGTCTATGAAAATCACCACGAACTTGTCAAGGAAGTCGTAAAAGATAAGGTTCATGAGATTCATGAACACAGCAGGAGCGTTCGTCACACCGAACGGCATGACAACGAACTCATAATGCCCGTACTTAGTCCGAAAAGCGGTCTTGAGTACATCTTCCTTCTTGACTCTGACTTGATGGTATCCGCTCCGGAGATCCAACTTCGAAAATACCCGTGATCCACCAAGCTGATCAAAGATATCATCAATGCGGGGCAGCGGGTACTTGTTCTTCACTGTGATCTGATTCAACTCCCGATAATCAATGCACATCCTTCTCGATCCATCCTTCTTCTTTACCAGCAAGACGGGTGCACCCCAGGGAGATACGCTGGGATGGATGAAACCCTTCTGTAGTAGCTCATCTAACTGCTTCCTTAACTCTTCTAGTTCTGCAGGAGCCATACGGTACGGCGCCTTCGAAATTGGTTGAGCTCCTGGCATAAGGTCGATGCCGAATTCCAATGCTCGATCGGGCGGCAGTCCCGAAATGTCTTCAGGGAAGACGTCTTCGAAATCTCTCACCACTGCAGGCTTCTCTGGTTCAGCAATCACGGATGCAATAGTCAATCTGTACGGCTGGGCTCGGAACTTGACAGGTCCAAGCGAACGTCCTCCACCGACAAACTCGAACACTGGATGGTCGGGAATTTCGAACACAACTTTCTTTCGGTGACAGTCGATCGTGGCATAAAAAGCTCCTAACCAGTCAATGCCAAGAATAGCATCAAAGTTGGGTATGTCGTGGACGATGAAATTAGCATACAGTTCGTGTCCACTAATCACCAACGGGCACGGTCTACATCCCAGTGCAACCTTCACTACACCATTCCCAGTTGTAATGTTCCAACACTTGGGAAGTGTATAGGTGGGTATTGAGTGTTCGACTACGAACTTCCGAGATAAAATGCACATCGAAGCTCCAGAATCGAACAGGGTCAAGGCCGGGTGAGATGAAACTAAGGTGACACCTAAGGGTAACATGCAACTAGATTAACATGGATCTAACTAATCAAATATATTGCATAAATAAGGAAGACTAGTATAGAAGTTACCAGCAATAACTCCGTCCTCAGTCTCTGCCTCTGCTGCAGTCATCGTAAAGGCTTGCCTCTTAGGCTGAACAGCCTGCTGGAAAGCCTGCTTCTGGGGAATGAGAGGCGCTCCACGTCCAGCAACTACCGGAGCTCTCTGCTGCTGAACTCCGACTGGTGCCTTCCACGGCTGCTTAGCACTCGGACAGTCCTTCAAAGTATGCGAAGCATCGCCACAAACCAGGCACTGGCCCAGAAGCCTCCTGCACTGCTCCTTCACATGACCAGTCTTGCCGCAATGACTGCACGTCTTCTGACTAGGCCCACCTGGCCTCTTAAACTGCACGGACTGATTAGGCTTGAACCCAGGCCTAACCACAGCTCTAGCCTGCTCCATAGGCCTCTTCCCAGCACCTGAATACTGTCCTCTCCTCTCTTTGCATCTGTGAAATATCAAAACAACAATGATGATAACAACATCCATTTAAATATTCATAACAATCGAGTCATGATTAAGTCTAATCTGAACATTTCCTTGTCTTAGATGGCCGGTAGACGCGTTACCCGAGGAGCTGGTAGTGGATCTGGAGCTGGTGGTGGAGCAGGACGTGTTGCGGATGACGATAGAGAACCCACCACGAGGGAGATGATGTGGATGATGCAGCAGATGATGCACGTTCAGCAGGGCATGCTTCAGAATGCCCCTCGCTTCGAGCCGGGAGCGAAGCAGTTTCGAGAGCTGGGCCCGTCATATTTCACTGGGTCAGAAGGATCATTAGCTGCGGATGAATGGATTAAGAACACAGAGGATAACCTGCTTCTCTCGAAGGTTAACCCGGCTGGATGGGTTGACTTAGTGAAGAAGCAACTGAAGGACAATGCCCGCAGTTGGTGGGAGTCTTGCATTGCGACGAAACAACAACAATAATAAAGCAGATAAGAAAATATCCACCAACAACATCCAACAAATATTACATCACAGAATAGTCACAAAAGTACGAGTCTGAACAATAGGCCTAAAGCATGGCCATACAAAACAAAGAGAGATAGGTGCTACGCACCGAAACCTAACAGTAACTAAGCAAAGGTAACAACTAAGGGGAGACTCCAAACGAGTCTAGGACTGGTCACCCGTGTCCTCGAACTCGGTCTCTGTAGGGACCTCGAATTCAGCGTCAACGAACTGCTCGTCTTCTGCTATCTGCTCTGTCTCAAAGTCTGACATGTGACACCCAAAGAGAAAAGGGCACATGTCAGCAAAAGTCTCCCAAGAAAGGCGGAGGACTTTTGTGCAAGGATACAAATAAAATAATGCAACTAGCAGTTCTAACATGATATAGCATGACATTAAAAGAATGCAATAATTAAATGAACAAGATAATAAAAATCAAGCACGGTGTAGCAGAAAGCTACAATTCACTATTTCACGATTCACGAATCACTGATTTATCACTTTGTGCACAGAGTTTCCGTCTTTTGGCTGAAGTGGCTGTACGGGCTCACTTCTACGCTCAAGCGATCGTTTAACCCTACCCCTCCACGTGTATATGGACTGGCGCCCATCTTCTGGATCACGAGCCAGGAAGTGTTATTGGCATAGGGTTGTGCCCGCAAAACAGGTGCCTAGCCTCAATAGTTACAATTATTGTAGCGTGTGCTACGCAATCACGATAGAACAATTTGATGCATGACATGTAATGAGCAGTTAAAGTGCGTACAGTTAATTGAAAGTAAACGTGACATGGCAGCATGAATGGAAACAGGTAAAAAGTGTCGGATCTAGTTTCGTTGTCAAACTAGATCTAATAGGGCGTCTAGGCGACTATCATTTCACCGCCTAGTCTCTTTTACGCAATTTACAAAAATGGCCTAAAACATTGCCTAAATAATTACTGGCAAGTATCACTTGCCAGTTTCCGGTGATATCGGTGGTCGTGGGTTCGCCTCGACGAGCGTTACGCTATAGAACGACTGGTTCTCTGTTTTGGTTAAACAAGTTAAACGAATTAGGTCCATTGCAAGATAAGCACAAAATTTAGTTAATCCCTAAATTAGGTTCGTCGGATTTTTATTGGGGTATCAGGCTAGGGTGGTGTTTATATTGTGTCACACTAATCTGATACATCTTATTTTTTTACTCTGATATTATTTAACAACAAGCTGCTAAAATTAATACTACCCAGTTAATTAATATTAGCAACCCGTTAATTAACTTACTAAACTAACTGCAAATGTTAACATAAGGGTATTAAATACTTCATCCACCTCTACCTCTATTTATATTATATTACCCATCTAACACCATTTTAATATCATACCCTTCATTCTTTGTTAATAGTAAGGCTGTCATATGTTCTTTATTCAATCGATAACCCTTACAAAATACTGTCACTCATTCTTTAATATCCAAATGTCTGTCACCCACCCTTCCTTATATTTATTTCATTTTATTTTATAACCTCTAGGCTTCCAGCTGTCTTCTGTCAATCCCTCTCTCTATACTTTAAGAGGCTAACTTCATATCTCCTTATAATAATAACACTTTCACTCTGTCTCCTCTCTTCTCACGTGTCTGTTCATTCGTTTTCTTTCTTTCTCTTTTTTTTTGTTTTAAGCTTTGCAGCAACCAGCGAATGGAAGAGGCTCCTTGCAAAAATCAAAAGAGGAGAGGGGGGTTCTCACACGCGGGCGCGAGGGAGGAGGGGAGAGGCGACCGGCGGATCTCGGCGGCTCCGGCGGCGCACGGGGCGGCGCTGGCGGCTCGGGAGGGCGGCTCCGGCAGGGTGCAGCAGCGGCGGCGGCTTCCTGCGCACGGCGGCGGCGCGCGCTGTGGTTGCTCCGGCGATGGCGGCGGGCTGACGGCGGGGATGGCCGGCGGCTGCGCGCAGGTGAGAGCCTAGGGGAGAGGGGAGAGGAAGGAAGAAGGAGAAGGAAGAAGAGGGTTTGGAGAAGATGAAGTATGGGTTTGGGTTTCAGATTTGGGGAAGATGAAGTATGGGTTTGGGTTTCAGATTTGGGGAAGATGAAGTATGGGTTTGGGTTTCAGATTTGGGGAAGATGAAGTATGGGTTTCAGATTTGGAGAAGATGAAGTATAGGTTTCAGATTCCCACTGTTTCGATTCTGAGTTTTGCAATGGATCTGAAGTGGTTTGTTTGAGGGTTGAAGAAGAGGTGAATGCTGATTTTTGTGTTTGATTTCTTCGAATCTGAATTTTGGTTTTGGATCTGAAATTTGTTTTCAGATTTTCCTCTTGATCTTGGTTTCTGGTTTGAGGATTTGGGTTTGATGGATTTTGCAGGGGAAGAGGAAGTGTTTGCAGGGAGAGGTTGTTGTTGGCAGGAGGAAGGGGAAGATTTGTTGGTGGATATGATTTTGGCTTGTGGACTGATTTGGTTTTGAAATTGATTTGGAGAATTGGTTTGGGCTTGTCCTGGAGAATTTTGCAGGGAAAGATGATTTTGGGAAGGGCTGATTTGTTTGATTTGTGTTGAAATTGGTTTGAGAATTGTAGAGGATGATAAACAGGTTTCCTTGGGGAGTTTGTTTGCTGGCTGAAATTGTTTGCAGGAGAAGAGAAGATTGTTGACGGTGATACTGTTATAAGAACATTGTGGGAGACAGTTTGATGGAGGGAGGAGCTGTATGTGGGGGAGATTATAATGAGGCCTGTTGGATCTCACCCACCCAAACGGTGGAAGTCAATAGGGTTAATTAGCAACTTAATTAGGTTTAAGTTAATCAATATTGATTAGGGATAATTTAATTAGGGTAAATAATTAGTGTAAAAATTTATTAATCGTGCCATGGAAAAATATTAAGAAGATGGACGCGCTCGCGTCGACGCACAAAAGAATTTGCGCACAAAAAATATCCGAACGATCAAAATAAAAATACGGGCACACATAATAATCATACGCCTAGCAGATACCGGCCGTTACAAGTGTGTTTGCTTCCATTGCTCTTATTCTTGTATGGTAGAGACCCGACAGGAGTCTCTCAAAACACTCGACAGTGGTTTTAGTATCGTTTTTATGAGTCGTTACATACAAGAATTCTCTGTTTTGTTTGTTCATCATCTCTAGGTGGTATCCGTTTAAACGGATATCTTTAAAACTTAACAGATTCCTATGAGAGCTAGAGGAGAAAAGTGCATGTTTTATTAGTAGTTGTGTTTTGTTGGGGAGCATAAAATGTGCTTCCCCTGATCCTTCAATAATTCCTGATGGACCGGAGATTGTATTCACGGTTCCATCGTATTTATCTATGCTTTGGAAAAAGCAAATGTCTTGGAGGATCGTGTGCGTAGAGGCACTGTCCACTAGGCATTTATTATCCATCTAATTTTAAGAGAAAAACATAACAGTATAAGGCACAACAAAAAATTTTACTACTAATAATTATTCAATGTCTGAAAATTCATCCAACATGCTAGAAATCAAACAACCAGAGAGTAAATTGTTTTTCAAAATTACAATGCATAGTAGAAAGTAGATAAAGCTTCATTCGAGTAGGTCATCGTTTGAGAAGTCCTCGGCGATGAACCTGATTGGTGACAGGTCTTCATGTTCCACCAGGTTTGTCTCAGCTTGCTTCTGGCTAGCTTTGTACAAGTCCTGTAGGTGGCGTGGAGTTCGACAATTCCTTGACCAGTGTCCAGTCATGCCACACCTGTGGCACTTATCTTCCCAGTCTTTTCTGGGGGCAGATGTCTGGCCGTCGTCTTTTCTCTTCCACACATTTTTCTTCGTTCCCTCATTGTTGGTTCTTGGAGGGGGTCCTCTGGCCTGCTTCTTCATTGCCTTGCCCTTCTGGGGTTTGCCTTTAAAGTTAGTCCTCTTCTTCTGGATGAGCTGTGATGCGCTTCAGGCGCAGGAGCAGTGCCGGTAGGACGTGAGTTATGGGTGGCCAGAAGGAGGTCTCTATTCTGCTCTGCCATCAGAAGGCATGAGAGAGGCTCTGAGTATTTCGTGAACTTTCGTTCATGATACTGCTACATTAGTATAACATCCTTCTCGTGGAAGGATGTATACGTCTTCTCTAACGTGCGCTCCTCCGTCACTTTCTCACCACATAACTTCAGGCGTGAGGTGATACTAAAAAGTGCTGAGTTGTACTCGACGATAGACTTAAAGTCTTGGAGACGGAGGTTCTCCCATTCATATCGCGCTCGGGGAAGTATAACATCTCTTTGATGTTTATACCTATCCTCGAGGGTGGTCCATAACTCATAAGAGTCTTCCACCGTGAGGTACTCGGCCTTCAGGGTCCGATCGATATGGCGTCTGATATAGATAATTGCTTTCGCTTTATCTATGTCAGAAACCTTATCGCCTGCAGCGATGGCATGGCTCAGTCCCTGTGCGCGCAGATGGAATTTTATATCCAACTGCCAGCTCAGATAATTTTTGCCTGTAGCATCTAATACGTCAAAGTCGACGCTCACAATTTTAGCCATTATCTCTCTATCATGTTAAAGATGAGCAATAATTAGATATTTTTAAAGGAAAATAAATAATTAAGCATTTCAGACACAGATATTTGCTGTGTGGATCGGCTAATCACCATTTTAAATAAAGTCCATACAGTCCCATAAAAATGAAAATACAACTCGGGAACCCACGTGGTGCCCCTATTCTTCTGGAATGGATCTTCATCTTCGTGGGACGTCCGCCGGTCTTGAAATTTTTACAATATTATCCTCACTACATTTTTCTCTCAAAAAAGGAAAAGAATGCGGGGGAAATAATGGTGATAGCTAGCCGATCCAAAACCACAGCAAATATACACATATGTCGCAGGCAGAAATATGCAGCATGCATTTTATTACATTGCAGACAATTAATCATTACAGACAGTTTAATCATTACAGGCAATTATTCGTCACAGGCATTTTATAATGGAAATGAAAATTTTTCGTTTAATAATTATTGGACCACTAGGCAACGTCATACACCGTTAGGTTAGTTGACTAACGGCAGAGCGGTCGCATGATCTTCCTAATTATTAAACGTATGATAATCAGATAGTCCTAATAAAATGCGATGAATTAAAAACGTGTAATTTATCCAGATTTTAACAGAAACAAATCCTAATTAAAGCTGAAAAATAATTTGGAAATAAAAATTTTGTGGCCAAACCCTAGTTAGGGTTTTTCGTCGCGTGAATTGCCGCTTCTGGCGGCTAGGGTTTCTGGACACGCGCGCGCACGGGGGGGGGGGGGGGGGGGGGGGGGGGGGGGGGGGAGGGGGGGCGCTGCGGGCGGCGGGGGTGCCGTCGCTACAGGCGGGAGTGCCGCCGCTACAGGCGGTGGGTTCTGCCTGCCGCTCTGCGGCGGTTGGTCCGCCCGCCACTGCAAGCGGCTGGTTGTGCCCGTCGCTCTGCAGGCGGCCACAGCCGCCGCTGCAGGCGGCGGGATGTGCCCGCCGCTGCAGGCGGCGGGATGTGCCCGCCGCTCTACAGGCGGCGGGTCTGCCCGCCGCTGCAGGCGACGGGATGTGCCCGCCGCTCGAGGTCGGGGGGGATCGCGTGCGTGGCTTCCGGCCGAGTGGCGATGAAGATATCCCCCTAGGGTTTTGAGATTTTTGGGGAAGAAGATGATAAAAATCTGATTTTTATTGGGAAAAAAAATCTATTTTTAGTCTTCAAAATGGCGTTTTTATCGTAAAAAGTTGATTTTTAACAATAAAAACGACGATTTTACATTAAAACGGTTGATTAAGCATGCAGATCTTAATAGAAAAATCAGATCTATACTAATCAAGACATCGATCCAAGTATTTGGATCTAAACATATGCGCATACGAATTTAGATCTAGGGAGATAAAATTACCTCTAGATCCTACCCGCCGGATCTTGCGACGTTCGGTGAAGGAAGCCCGTTCACGTCGTGTTCATCCGTCGACAGAGGTTCGGCTCAGCCTCGAGCGTGCTGATAACGTGTTGTAAACTTGGTGGCTACGGAACCCATAGCCCTGTATTTATAGTAATAGTGTTACATAATGGGTGGATACACAATAGCTAGTTGGGCCTCCAAAAGCCCGTTTATAACAAGTTCGACCTATTTTCAAATTTGTTATTCAAAGTTTCTCAACCGTGCACGATAAATGTTAATTCCTAAATTGCCCCCGTTGTGTACGATGAACAAAACACGACACTGCCGACGCAAACAACACCGTCAGCGCGACCACGCGCCGACCATCATCATCGTAGATCTCATTGACAATTAGCTGAGATCGCCATCACCATCGCCATCGTAGATCTCATTGACAATTAGCTGAGATCTCGTCATCGTAGGTCTCACCAAAGTGAAAGAAAGAGAGGCGATCTCAGCAAACTCTCGTCATCGTATATCTCGATCCATCATAGATCTCATGACAGTTTGCTCGGCGATCTCATCGTCATCGTAGATCTCGATCGCTCCATCCTCCGATGGTCTCTGCCTCGCCACAGCCCTCGGCGAGCTTGCCACCGCCAGCTTCACCCCATATGCCGCTCCGCCACCTCCGGCCGACCATCGTCATCGTCATCTCCCCAGCCGTCATCTGCCGCCCCCTCCGCCACCGACAACCCCTCACCCTCACCCTCCGCCGCGTCCTCCTCCGACAACCCATCCCCTCCTCCGACCCCTCCTCCGACCCTCTTCCCCACCTAAAGAGAGTGGCTGTGCGCGAAAAGTGGTGTAATTTTTTAATGGCAAACTTGAGAATAAGTGGTTGTGTGTACGAGCAATTCGATTCGGTGTGTGCGCGTAGCAACTCCCTGGTATGACAAATATGGGCGCCTGGTAGATGGAGGTATTTTTTTAATTGATATTATTGATTATTTACCGAAAGACCTTAATATTTGTTTAATTTGCATATAGTACATTTCTTTCTCTTCTCTTCTTTCCCACATAGTGATAGAAAGTTACCCACCTTTCTCGTCATTGCTTTTCTTTCATGTTATTTGGACTCGGTGGCATTGACAATACCCTACAAATGACATAAAGTTCCCGTCTTTCTTAGAATACCATCACATTTGGGCTAGAGAGGTGGTTCTTTCCTCAAGCATGAAGATTTCATGAAGGGGACCATGGTGGACATAAACACAAAAGAAACATAACCATATAGCATGACATGGACTCCTTGGGGGAAAATAAAGAGGCTATATTTTGTGAAACTACCTTGAATTTTGACATATTTGTATAAAAATCTCTTGAACTTAAAATAATATAACATTATCATGAACTTCTGAACTTTCTAAAAACTACTGTGAATGTTGCCCTAGTTTCAAACTAGTTTCGTCTTCCCCTAAATTTTGAATAGTTTTAAGAAACCATGTCAAAGTTTAAGTTAGTGTTATAAAACCAGGCTACAGTTTAGGGTAAATCTATAAAATTTAGTATAAAGTAGTTTTTCTAAAACTTTAAAATTTTAGGGTAATTTCATTTTATTTTTATAACAAATGATATTTAAAAATTCAGGATGATGAACAGAGTATTCTAACCATTCATGAATAAGTTTGTCGTGGTGTACTTGGATGATATTGTAGTCTACAGCAAGATGCTTGAAGACCATGTTGTACATCTCCGACAAGTTTTCCAAGTCTTGAAGGAGAACAAGCTATACGTAAAGAAGGATAAGTGGGCATTTGCCTAACAAGAATTCCAATTCCTTGGACATATTGTGGGCGAAGGAAAGTTGCTGATTGACGAGTCCAAATCCGAGCCATTCAAGAATGGGAGCCACCAACGATAGTATCCAAGTTGCGGTCTTTCTTAGGTCTTGTCAACTACTACTGAAGGTTTATCAAAGGATATTCCTCAATCGCCATACCCCTCATTGACTTCTGAAGAAGAACAAGACATGGAGTTGGGATGCGATGTGTCTGGAGTCCTTCGAAGCTTTGAATGATGACGTGACCAAGGAACTAGTGTTGGCCTTGCCAGATTACACCAAACAGTTTGAAGTTCATATGAATGCTTTTGATTTTGCTCTTGGTAGTGTGTTGATGCAGGAAGGCCATCGATAGCTTAAGAAAGCCACAAGTTGAATGATGCAAAGCAACGCTACATGGTCCAAGAGAAGGAGATGACCGCGGCGGTTCACTGTTTGCGGAACTAGAGACACTAATTTTTGGGATCCAAGTTCGTGGTAAAGACCAACAAAGTTGCCACGAACTGTTTCCTGAAGCAAAAGAAGCTGACGTCGAAGCAGGCAAGGTGGCAAGACTTTCTACCTGAGTTCGACTTCGTAATGGAGTACACGCCTGGTAGAACCAACTTTATCACCGATGCTCTTAGCAGAAAAGCGGAGTTAGCATTCATCTCAAGAGCAAAGTTTCCTCTGGTGGATCAGATCACGGAGGGATTGGAAGATGATCCTCGGGACAAAGGCTTGATTCAGCTAGCAAGAGAAGGAAAGACGTGTCAATTCTGGCTAGTCGATGGGGTGCTCACTACCAAAGGCAACCGAGTCTACGTGCCAAGGTGGCTTGGTTTAAGGAGAGACATCATTAATGAGTGCAATGACTCCAAATGGGCAGGACATCCTGGAGTGTATCGAACTCTGGCTCTCGTTGAAGGAGTCTATTTTTGGCCACAAATGAGGGATGACATTGAAGCTTATGTCAAGACCTATCTTGTTTGTCAACAAGACAAGGGAGAACAGAAGTGACCCACTAAACTACTCAAGCCACTGTCCATCCCATGAATGCCATGAGAAAGTATCCCCATGGAATTCATCACATGCCTACCTAAATTCGAAGAATGCAGCAACATCATGGTGGTGGTCGATTGGTTCAGTAAGTATGCTATCTTTGTAGCCGTCCATACCAAATCCAAAGCTGAAAATTTTGCTTACTTGTTTCTCACAAATGTTGTGAAGTATTGGGGTGTTCCAGAATTGATTGTAAGTGACAGGGATACCCGCTTCACGAGAAGATTTTGGATCGAGCTAATCAAGCTGATGGGGATCGAGCTGAACATCTCTACAAGTTTGCACCCTTAAACGAATGGCCAAACAGAAAGGGTGAATGCACTCTTCAAGACATACCTAATGTACTATGTGAGTGCCAGGCAGCATGATTGGGCCAAGTTGCTAGATTTGGCTCAATTCTCCTACAATCTTCAGAAGAAAAAATCAACGGGAGCAAGCCCATTCGAGATCGCTACTAGTAAGTAGCCCATGACTCCACACACTTTGGCCGCTAGATACGAAGGACGAAGTCCCACTGCTTACAAGTTTGCCAAGGAGTGTCACGAGAGAGATGAAATGACTAAGTCATACTTGGAGAAGGCGTCCAAGAAGATGAAGAAGTGGGCCGATGCCAAGAGAAGCCCCATTGATTTCAATGAAGGTGACCTTATCCTAGTAAAGCTTATCCCACATCAACGCCGACGGTTTGCCAAAGTTCATAAGGAAAGTCTGGCGCTATGAGGGACCGTTCCCAATTGAGAAGAAGATTGTGAAGTTGGCTTATCGATTGATGTTGCCCCAACACTTGGAGATGCATCCTATTTTACATGTTAGCCAAATGAAACCTTATCATGCTAATAAAGAAGAGCCTAGTAGGAACGAGTCTCAGAGAGCTCCAGCTGCAATCACTAGTATGCCTGCGAGATAAGTTGAAGAAATCCTGGAGCATTGAGTCATACCAAGGCGAGGCTCCCATCCAAGCTACATAGAATACTTCTAAAGTGGAAGGGAATGCCATCCGGTGAAGCAGTTTAGGAGCATGAGCTCACCCTTTGGAACCAACAGGAAAAAATAGGCGAGTACAAGTTCGATGCAACGAGGACGTCGCTTAATTGAGTGTGGGAGAATGTCACGGCCCAAGATGTTTACAAAAATTTCCCACAAGCCTACATGGGTTGGACAAGGCCCAACAGCCTTATTGGATCATCATGGCCAAAGGAATCATGAAGAACATTCTTGAAGGCACAAGTCCAAGATAGTTCTAGAAAGCCTTGTACATAGTAGAGAATTCTAGAAAGTCTAGACTTGTCCATTTGTAGATATTTTAGTAGAACTTTCAAGAAGCTCATTTGTAACCATACGATCAAGTTAATCTTGGCCATACATTTTGGAGAAGGATGCCTATAAATAGGGTAGCTTGGTCCATTTGTAAACCATCCAAAGTTGGAAAGCAATCATGAGTAATAAAGAGTTCCTTTGAGAATTCTTTCAATCTTGAGTGTTCTTTCAGTTGATCTTCTCAAGTCTGAAGCAATCTAGCTTCTCGATCTTCCGCGAAGCGTCGAAGTAAGGCTGAACTAGTTTTTCAAGGAGAGCAAGAGCCAGTGTCGCATGGTCGTTGGTGAAGAGTAGACCAAACCCATGGCAATATGAATAGAAAATAATCCTCATATCAATTACAATACATGGGTTGGTGTTGGATTATGTTGGAATGTGATCTTGGAGTAAATTGTTATTATTCTCAAGTATGGCTTATTGTTGGGTAAATGGACTTGTTGGGCATTGTTATTGTTCCATATGTGATACATTGTTGGTAATGGGCCTTGTTGACATGTTAAATGATATAGCTTTTTAAACTCTTGGAATCATGTACTTGAAAAGAATTGGAAATGCATAGCTTCCCAACCATGTGTACTAGCCGTGATGTAACCCCATGTACTTGTTGAGAAACTTTGTTTCATTTTCATATTCATATGACCCATGCTAAGGTAATCACTCACATTAAAGGAATTAGAAGTATCACATCTGTACATGGTTAGACAATTGCTGCTATAACTTTATGACTTGAAAACTCTAAAAACATCATCAGTTACAACCCTTGAACAACACAACGTCGTCACTGAAGCGATATGCCTTAAATAATATTATACTTGACACACATACTCACTGGGGTTTTGGGATAACTCACTGCCCAGAGGATGCGGGAGCGATGGATTTACTATATTCATGTTTCCACTTTCATTCACGAAAGTGAGGTATATTACATGTATTCATTATTTCTCTTCCTTTTTTGGAATGCGGGGCTATACTACCGAGATCATTTTTCCAATTCCCTTCCCGGCAATGGGGTATGCCACATGTATTCTTTTTTCTTCTTCCTTTTATGGAATGAGGGGTTATACTACTGAGATCACCTTTCCACAGTTCACATTGGTAGCAAGATTAGACACTGGACCTGTTTCCTGCTTGAGTTGCACATCGTACCATCAGACATGAGTCACAGCCTAAGATTGGTATAACTATTACATCACTTGGATTAGAGTGTCGATAACTATAAACTAAACTACATTCATGTCTTCAGTTCATTATACTGTCGCTTTACAAGCAACATTTACTCTGTTCACGCTTTATTACAGTCATGCTCATATACATTGTTTTAGATTTTGAAGTCTAAAATTATCTTAAATTTACTGTAATTTAGCAGTTGTTGCTTTTGTTGCACCATTAGGTGCTAACCAGGAATACAAGGAAACTCATACATTGTTAACAATACAAGCCAACAGCAAGTGCCAATGTAGAACCAAAGCTTTCCTACATTTAACTTGTTGCAACATCTTTATGCTTGATATGTCGGACCTAACAAATTATCTCATAGCTTGAAAATCAAAACTGCTGTCCACACAGAATAATGATAATTATTTCATTGACAATCAGCAAATAAAAAAAATAATTGCATAAAAAATTGTGGCTATACTTGGGCCTCAAAACCAACAATTCTTCATTTAACCACAAGAGTATGAGCTAGCAAAATCTAAGGCAGCATGAACCCCAATAAATTAGGAGGTGAAGTAGGAAAGGGAAGTGCATCATCTCTTCTAGGTGCACCTTTTCAGGTTACCCATGTTTCTCCTCAAGGACCCGACAGTTGCCGCAAACTCCTGCTTTTCCTTTTCCACTCTAACCGATTCATCGTCGCCCTTCTCAATCTGTTCACATGTATCATTAGCTTCTTCAGACGGCTCGCCTTCCTTCACCGTTTTCCGCTTCCCTAGCTGTTGTCGAGCATAAGTTGCACTCCTGCAAAAGCACAGAAAAACGTGTATATAGACGATTCATGGAGCTATCGTATGCCAAGGAATTATGTTAAAACAACAGCGCCCAAAAGTATACCTTTTAAACTGTGGATCGGTGGGGTCCAAGGCGTAGAGCTGAGATGTGAACAGGGCTGAGAATCGAGGATCTGCAGAGGGATCTACATCTGGCAACTTGGCCTCAACCGATGCTTCCTTCCCCTTCTTTCCTTTGCCCTTCCTAGGTTTCAACTTGTATCCCTTGGCGCTCTGAGCGTTTCCATCTTGATCTTCAGCAAACAGCAGTTCCAGCTCGGCTCTGCTCGCTTCGTGTTCCTTATCTTTGTCCAGAGACTCCTCCCCGCCTTTTCGGCCACTTTTACCTCGTTTGCTCTTAGAGGAGCCCTTATTCTTTTTGTTGCCGGCTTCAGCGTCGGAATTTGAATCTTCTTCCATGAAGAAATCATCTGGCTGTTCATCCGCTGCTTCTTGGACATCAGAATCACTGCTATCGTCATCAGATGAGTATTTGGAACGATTCTTCCTTGCTTTTCTCTTCTCGCTTCTCTTTTGAAGAACTTGTTCCCAGACTGTCTCCGACTTCTTATCCTTCTTCTCAATGATTTGCTTGCTGAGGTCCTCAAGGCCAGTATTAAATGTGATCTCCATATCATGGCCATCATCATCTTTATCTGAACCGGAGCCATCTCCAGATAATAGAAGTGCTCGTAGCTTATCCCTGTCCATACGCTTTTTGGCTTTACCATTGGGCAAATCCCCTGCATCTTCATTTTCACTGTCATCGCTTTCTCCTTCCTCAGCAGCAGCATCGCTGTCTCCACTGGATGCCAAATATTCATTCAACTCATCTAGCTGCATGAGATATGGATAGAGTAATGTCAGCATTGGAACACTATTGAACAAAGAACACAATTTTGCTAAACTGGCAACACCTCTTGTTCATCAAATTCAAGCAGCTTCATTCTAGAGCTTTTATTTCATACGATATAAAATGGATATATGAATAAAACAAATAGAATTATCAGCTCATTTTTACCAAAATTCGCAATATAAGCCCAAAGACAAGGATTACAGTTTACAGGCTCAACCCATGAAAACCAAAGGGCTACCTTCTGAAGATTGCATGATCAAATGAACCGGACAAAGATGAGCAAGAAGACAATCTCCAAACAGCAGTCAATTATGTTCTTGAAAAATCATTGTGTACAACTGTATATCATGCCCAATGAACAAATGATTGTGTATTCCCCATCTGAATAAAGGAGCACGCAATCATACATATTTACAGGCCTCAGAGCAGTCAGGCTACATGTACACATGCAAGTTACAAGGCCAAGTTCAAGCCATCATATATATAGCAATCAAGAATTATCCTATCAAGTGTCAACCAGTACACATCCTAAATCAATGGAAATCCAGACTAACAATTCTTAGTCACATCAAATTGGGTTGAGAAGGGAAATGAGAGTTTTGCAGTCCAGAATAACAGTTCTTAGTCGCATCAATTCTTAGTCCATTTTAAATACGGCTGTGTATGAGCCTGTGTACACTCATCTATGACTCTCCCTAAAAATTGGTGTCCAGCCATGCACGAAGTAATTCACATGCCAATACATCTTACAGGTATCTAAGCACTTGCTTGCACACAATACAGTTATCTTCATACAGGGCATGCATGTACCACCTCATCACAAATCAGTCTTACGAAAAGTCATCTCCAACTCCACATCATAAACCTTCTTTTGTCAGAAATAAAAAATTTTACCATTATTTTAACACCTTCAAGATTCTTGCATATACAAACATGAACATAGAAGAGAGAGAGAGAGAGAGAGAGAGAGAGAGAGAGTATTGGAAATCATGAAATGCATAGTCTAATCACAAATAAAAATATAAATAGGATTGTTCTTGCTTCTTAGGTCTACATTAAGAGCATAGTCATGTAGTCCATTTCATTGTCTGATTGGAACATGACACCTACTCTGTGTCCCTGATGCATGCTGAATAATCATTGGTTCTATATCACAACATTATTAAGACCCTCAAGGCTCAAGGTTCATTACAAAAACCAGAAACTTTAGAAACAATGAATTGGTTAGATTGAAAATGTGGATACAACTGGAAAAGTCGTGATAGCACCAACCTGCTCGGCATTGAATTTCCGTCTCAACACCTTCGTACGATGAGGTTCATCTTCTTCCCAGGTTAGTTTAACTTTACTTTGCTGCAAAGCATGAGTAAGGAAATCTGGTCTGTCGTAGTTTGTAGGTGCCTGAAATAAAAAGCGAAGACATGTGCGACTTAATGGGGGAAAATATGAAGAAATATAAAACAGATTATAAATGATAAATTATCAAAAAAATATTGCAAAATTGATATTTAACGAAGTTCATCAAATTTCTTACACCCACAAATAAGATATAATGTGTTAAAGAGAAACAATTTACCAAAGTCAGCATATCAAAATGTCCGCTAACTAAATTCAATTATTGAATCACACACACGCACGCCCGCGCCCGCGCCCCCGCACGCACAGAGAGAGAGAGATGTGCATGTACGTACCTACATACATGCCAGCATGACTTCATTCAACACCAGCATACAATATTGTCTATGCATTCTCAATGTTCTTGTTACCACTATGGTCACACGTTCTCAAGAAGAAATTGCTTGATATTTTGAAGTTATTTTAAGTTGCTAAAGTTAACATATAATAACTGATTATGTCTACAACTTTAATAAAGGTTCAATTATGGAAAACCATTCTGAACTTTCACCCCTCCTGCAGAAAACTGAAGTATGTTGGCCTTATATAGGAATTGTTATGAACTTGACCAAAATATTTTAATAAATGACTGTTACTTCATGCCCCTTTTTTAGGTCGAACAAGATCAGAAAAGTCAAGTTTTTCTGTGTGTAAATCGAAGAGGAGACTGAAGCTCCATCCCAATTAGGGGTGGCAAAATGTCCGGTTTGGATTGGGTACACACAGTATCCATATCCAAGATAATGTTCAAGTGTATCCATATCCGATCCAAATCCAATAAGCAATAAGCATATCCCATCCCAAACCATTTTACTCAGATTCAGATCGGGATTCAACTACTTGTTGAGTACTTTTAACTGTTATTAGAAGTAAAAAGGTAATATAAAAATATTTAAGCTACGATTTTTAGAAGTAAGGATAATTTTGTAAAGAGAGAGAGAGCAACAACAAATGTAAAACCTAGAAATCACACTATATTTTCATTGTAACTCTTGGACAGCTCTCAAAACTATTTGGACGCTAATATCTAGCATTGAAAATTGCACATCTATAAAAATTTGGATCGGACTATCAGATTAGCAGATTTGGATATAAATATATATATATATCCCAATACATATACTTTCGGATGTGACTTTTACATTCAAAACCGACCAGAAATCTTTAATGGGGCTGAAATTACCATCCAAATCCAAAAAAATTGAGTTTGGGAGATCGATTAGCATATTAGTGCACTCCGTAGCCACCCCTAATCCCAATTCAAATCCAGAAATTATGTAACAACAAACAGGTGGTGGTTCATCAAACAGTAATAGGAAGTTCAACGCAGTTGAAGTGTTTAATAAATGACAAGAAGTTAAAAAAGGTTAAATGCATTTTAATCATGATATGCCATAACACTTTTTCAGATGTTGTAGAAAAAAACAACATAAAGCAACAAGAAATCTTAGTTTCTAACGAAAGGGTAAAAGGACGTTTATTGTCTTTTGGAACTAAACCAGCGTACGTCTATACTGGGGTACATACAAGACCATTCAAAAAGATAGCTTCTTCCTTTTTAACTTTCCTATCACATATTAGGCTTGAAAAAAAATCTGATAGTTAAAGTGGCATCGGAATTAGAGAGATATACCTCAGTTATGATATCCCGAGGAGGATGATTGAACTCCATAGAATCAGGAATGAACCGCAGATCAAACACATTTGATGTTCTCAGAAGCTCAGTGCCATCGAGATGTGTATAAACATGGTTTGCAGTATCACTTGAATCAAACACCACAACGCCATGGTAATACCTGGAAATGAATTAACCAACACAATGTTCCGATGAGAATTTCTAATTGCACCATATTAAAAGTTTTGGGTGATAATTTTTAATAAGAATTTGAAAGAAATTCTTTTGAGTTGAGTGCGAAGTCGAATGCATGTCATCACATTTTTAGACAACTTCTCAAATATTAAGATGCACCAACTTAGGATCCATTCAAGATGGAGATGCAGTAAATTTACAAAACAAGTTAATCATGATCTACTACCCAAACATTCAGTACAAAACCCTAATTAATGTAACTATAAGTTGTCATCTTTCTATTGCCGAGGACACTGTGTAAGATGAATTTAGCTCATGGCAGCTAAGAACAGACATGTCTGCTCCATCCGACTGATTTTGAACTTTTCCATGGGGAGGTTTTTGGTCGATTGCCAAACATGCAGATTCATTGTGTTGCTTCAAGAACTCTCAAATAGAATCTCAAGTGGCAGCAAGTCAAATCTCGTTGTACTTCACATTCAATTGATGAAAAAAAATTGGGAAAATAACTACTGACCTATAGAAGCAAGAGATATAAAGGAAAATCACAAGATGGATTGCATATAAAAGGACAGAGGATCATAAGACATTCCGATATATCTTCCAGTACTCAATACAACTGTTTTGCTTAAACACAGATGACCTTGAAACCATTATGATGAAACATAGGTGCAATTCACAAAAGCAATGAGGACCATACAACAAAACTTCACAACACAAACAATTAAAATTAAAATTCCTGATGCAGTGACAGTTCACGTTATCAAGTTAAAGAAAACCAACCGTAGTTAGAAGAAACTTGACAAAATAATGGTTTAAGATGGTTTAAGACCCACCATAGTTTATTTAACTCATATATATGCAATTTTTCCTTAAGTAAATCTTCGTCATTAGGAGAAACATGAAAAAATAATGGTTTCAGCCCGACCTTAATTTATTCAGCTCATAAGCACGGAGCTTTTCGTTAATTAAATCTTCATCCTCACTCTCAGATTCGGCACCACTGTGCTCCTCGTTGTTACCAATGAGAACAGAAGGTCCACTGACCGCTTCAACCTCCATGCACTTGAGACCATATTCAGATGGATAAATACCAGCCGACAAGATTTGTCCACCTTTGGGGAGACATGAACTTATTGCTACATATAGATCAACAGCCTACAAAGCACACGAACAAATCTCATGTTTAAGAAAACAATCAATTAAAATGTAAATGGTCAAATGATAATTTACTCCACTAAATTGACCAGAAATTGATAAAACAATAACAAAGACTTACCCAAGTTTGATCAACTAAGAAAAAAAATGAACCAACCAACCAACCATGGATTGACACAAGTATGTTGTGAATCACTAAAAACAAGGTAAGGCAAGTCTTTGTAACCAATGAGATTTTAGGGTCCTAAATTGCAAATTAACATACAAAATTAACCAGTAAGCGCCAATTAAATATGTAAGAACAGATTCTTCCTTGAATATGTCAGATCAAACCACATGAAAAGGTAACACAACAATGCTAGCATACCTCGGTATTGTCATTCTGCATCACGTGGCCATCATACATTCGCCATTGACGAAGCAATTCATTACAGTTAAAACAAGATATTGTTACTCTTAATCGATGATATTAAAAAGGTGTACATGTTCAGTAATGAATCAAGTTCCAATTGCTAGTATAATTGGAATTTACATCCTCCAATAAGGAAAGAAACATCAATACAAAATAATATAATAAACAACATGTGCATTTTCTCACATCATTTTTGTATTCATAAGTATATAGTATTCAGTCCTTACAGCAATCCAGAGCAATTGGCCCTAGCACGGGCAGAACTACATACAGTTTGCCATGGGCAGCTGCCCAGGGCAAAAAAATAATTTTTTATCATATCGGCTTTTTCTTTGTGGTGCAGTGGGTAAGCAATTGGCCTAAGAAGTAAGAACACTTGAGTTCAATCCCCTGGTAAGTCCCATTTTATATGTTATTTAATATCATTTTTCGAATGCATGTCTTGCTAGGCACTAGTGGGCCGGCAGATACAACCCATTTTAGATATGGGATAAAGAGCGCTTGGACCAATCCCAGCACTCAGCAAATTATGGAAGTGGGGCCATGGCCCGGATTGATTACAGAGTTGCAGGGAGTACGCTCCATGCGCAGCGCAACGCCTAAGCAATAAGCATCCAATCAATTTTCATTTTTAGGTTCTCTTCCCTTTTTGTCCCATCTCACACTTATCTCCCGCTCCCTTACAACCAAATAACAGCAAAATTCCCTTTCAAAATCTTAGTCAATAGTAATAATAGATAGTAATGGTGAGCGTAGCTGTCGTTGGTCTGGTGACCACCGTTCGATTACCTTCCATCGGTCGGTAAGAATGCATCACACCCATCAATCCCCTTTTGGTTTTTTCATTGCGCTTTTTTATTTTTAAATCGACCTTTATATGTTTATTGTATTTCTGAGATGGATTTAACCCTAACATTTTTTTGAATATATATATATATATTACTATTTTGTAGCTACTATTAATAAATAATTAAAGCATGTTAATGTTTAATTTTTTAGTATTTTTAAAAAATATTCTTTACATCATCATCATTTTCGCCCAGGGAAAAAATCCTGTTTACGCCACTGGGCCCTAGCCGCCATACTATAGTAATATGATTAGATACAACATGAACATAACAACACAACAATAATTGAAAAGATTAGGAGTAGATACAACGAAGATTACTTAATAGATTTAAAAATTTTGAAATAGCAACATTATTTATCAAAAAAGGAAGAAATGAAAAATAATTTTAAAAAACGTTAAGCAACAACAACAAATCCCTTTTTCGCAAGTCTTTGGAGCCAGCTATGTGAACCCCTTTTCCATTCAATGTATTCTGCTTCAAAACCTTATTTACTATTCTAACTCCATGTTCATTTGGGTCTATCACTGATCCTTTGTTGCTACATCAACAATGTAACCTTGCACACCATCTGTATTTCAAATGCAATAATGCCCAAAACATATCAACCAATTCAATTAAAGCTACCGATAATTTCTTATGGGTGTGCGCTCATTTTTTTAAATCATATTTCTTGATGTATCGTCGTTTATGCATTTCAACATTCACATTTCAGCAATGCTCCTTTTTCTAAAGAAATGTTTCTTTTTAATATTTGGCTTGACATTTTGTGCATTATGTGTGGCAGGTTGCAAAGAAATTTTATAAAACTTTTTGCTTCAATTTCATTGGTTTTCTACAATCACATGATCCCCAAGAAGCACTTCTTCATTTCAATCATCATGTTTCTACATGTCAATATTATCCTCCTCTCACCATTGATGATCAACTGATCCTAAGCACAAAAACAATCAGTCAGAAGTATTTGATGTTCAATTGTCATTACAATCTTATCATGGTTTTGCCAAAGCTATATTGTATACTCTATTTCCATCCTATCAATTATAAAGTGATTACACTCTAAAGCTTCATTGTGTCTTCATACTATGAAGGTTTTCCTTGTTTTGCCCCCATCAACTGATAGAATAACCAAGGTTTTAGGTCTCGGTTTCGGTCTCGGTTTCGGTCTCGATATCGCTCTTCCTAAAATTTAGGTTTCGGTTTCCGGTATCACCTGTTTCGGTGGGTTCGGAAAGCATCGGTTTCGTCTGTATTGGTATTTTCGATAATTTTTCTAAATATTAATGTATAATACTTCTAATAAATAAAAATACATATCTCATTTGCATACACAGTTAGCAATATCATATATCGAATACTAACTAAATTTGTATTGCTAAACATATTACTTGCAGGCTGCATCATGAGAGCTTCTTCATTTAGCTAAACATATTACACTGTTTTATAAGGTTGCATTTCCAGCTTTAAAATGGCAAACTTGTAAATAAATGTGTTATATTAGCTGGCAAAATCTGTAGGTGAATAGCATAAATAGTATTGCAATGAAATTACAAAATTTGAGAAATAATTTACATTTATTTACAACTTTGACATTCCCTTTCTTTAAATGGTTAAATGAGAATGTCAAACTTGTAAATAAATGTAACATGCCTAGCAAAAATGTAATTTGACAGCAACACTCACTCCCCAGCCTTTTAACATCAAACGTGGCTTCACGTGGGCTTCTTCAATTTTTTATCTCCTCTTCTTCATGGTGGAGGCGGCGGTAGGGCCTCTTCTATGTTTTTCTTTCATCTTCCTCGTGGTGGAGGCAACGGGAGGGCTGCGGGAGGGCTGCGGGAGGCGACGTCGCGGCAAGATCCCCATGTATGTTCTCTCTCTCTTCTTTTCTTGGTCTTCCTCTTTTTTATTTCATCTTTCCTCTTCCTCGTCTTTTCTTGGTTTTCTCGTCCTTTTCGATTTTTTTTCAATTTTACATTCAGTTTCGGCCGGAACGGCACCATTCCGGCCGAAACCGAAACCTGGGCAGCTGTTTCGTCTTGGTGTAGGCTAGTTCCGAGATGAAACGCCCGATACCTAGCGGTATCGGGCGAGACCTCTAACCTTGAGAATAAAAACAACCAAAAACATGCAAGCCAAAAACATGCAACCCACGATTTCATCCAGCTATGCCCGGTAATGTCATCCACAATGAAGACATGACATGAATCGCTTGTTGATCTCTAATGTAAGCATATGTAAAGGGAAACCGTTATGCCTGCCCTCCAGAGGTGTCACACTAGTTACGACCCCATTATAAAAGTACTAAGCATTTATCTTCACCTAAAATTCACCATGTTATATCCATGGAACCTCCAATCAATGTATCATAGACCCTTTTCCACAAACCAACAGAAAAGACGTGTAATTCTCTTTTTATTCCATACCTCCAATCAATGTATCATAGACCCTTTTCCACAAACCAACATAAAAGACGTGTAATTCTCTTTTTATTGCAACCATACTCTTCATCAATCATGCTAACAAGTGGACAGCACCCATTGTAAGCACTTCACCACTCCTTTTTGACCTAAAATGTCGATGGCATTTTTGTACCTATTATGGAAAATTTGTGGATCCAACATCATATGTTGTGCAACTATCTATTGCCCATCCCATGGCTTGTTCTTTCTTCTAATAGTTAATGAAATTTCATATAACAAAATGAGAACGCCATGACGCGCTTTGAATGAATTTTTTTAGAGACCATCAAAATTGAAAACAATTTGCAAGTTTCAAATTTAAAGTATATTCCAGAAAAATTGTTGCATTTAGCTGTAGTGAGTTCAGATGGGCCACTATGTGACTACATACATGATAACTAAACATGATAGGTGATTTATTTTGAGCTAGGAAAAATAAACCAAAAAAGCCAAGCCAAGCCAAGCAAGTAAACAGAAATCTTAGCACATTTATGGAAATATATAATGTGCATATGTGTGTCTATTACACTCATCTATAAATAATAATAATAATAATGTACATGTGGTGAGCAGCAATATAAACAAGCAGATGATCCAGCTCATGAAAAGATGCCGTTGAAGTTTCTTTGTAAGTAATCAGGGATGCAATCGCATAACCATCATTGAAATCAGCTAACCTTTATATTATCCCAGTCCATATTAACAACTGCAAGCCTATGAGTCTCTTGTTCAGTTAATGGTGTATCATCATGGTTTGCCATCAAATACCGACCAATATCACTTTGTGTCAAGTCCTGCAAGAAAAAAAGGGAGAAGAAAAGAAGCTTCAAATCAGTTAATAATGCTACCATAACATTTTCAAAAAATAACTTGCAACTTCCAGAAACAATAACTAACATGAGAAGTTCACATAAAACTAAAAGACAATTAGAAAGGGATAAAAAAAGTAACAGAAAGAAGAAACGAAGACAGGAACATGAGTAAAGTTTAAATTTGAGCCATAAAACATCATAATGAATTGAATGGTAACCAAAAATCATGATAATAAAGTTGAAAATTCATGTTTAATGAAAAAAAAGTAAAAATCTGGAAACAATAAATTCAAGAAATATGATATATTTCCAAAGCCACCAAACTCAACTAGATTAAGTGAAGAGGATATAAGAACCAGCAAACGGTGTACGCATGGATCTAGAAAATCATTTTCCATAAAGAACTATTTAAGTGCACGGTGTGTACAATTCCAAAAACATATTAATTTTAGTAGAAGATACGTTTAGTGATATTAAATACTAATGAAAATAAACAAACAAATAAATCACAATTAGCGACCAATACTATGCAAGGAAAATATTTCAGGATGACATAAAAGGCCAGTGCATTTCAAAAAAAAATTGATTAGAAGAAGTGCTTTATATAATTAAAAGAAAAACATGCAATCACCTTGTCATGAATTTGAACTATATTTGTAAAAAACTATAAGATTAAAATGAAATAACAATTAAGTAGAAATTATATGTTTAAAAGGTCTGAATACCAATTAAGTGTTTCTGAGAACAAAGTTAATTCAAACTTCATCAAAGTGCATTAGCCAGGCTGTGAGCCAAACTTTCACAGCATACATAATTGCGAAATTTCGTTACAGTTATGACAAAAAGAGCACATGTAATTAGAAATCAGGCAAATTAGGCAAATTGGTTGCATTTCCCTCAAAATTAACACGATAAAAAAGGAATAAATAGTCACCTTCTCATCATCGTAATCATAATCCTCCTCCTCCTCATCAGTAGAAGACGTTTCGTCCCCCGAACTTTCAATCTCCAATCCTCTTTCTCTCTCATCATCATCCTCCTCCTCCTCATCTTTCTCTCTCTCATCATCATCCTGATTATGGTAATAGCGAAGCAAAGGGTTTGACTTTTTCTCCTTCTTCGGCCTCCCTCTCTTATCAACCGGCGCAGAGGACGAAGCAAAGCTATCATCTTTCAGCATCCTCGCGAACCGAGAATCGATCGGCACCTTCGACTCCTTCCTTGGCATCCGCTGGAACCGCGGATCGAAGTAGACCGATGCAAACCGCTCGTCGGTGACGACGCCGTGCTTGCTCCTCTTATTCTTGTTGTTGATGTTGACTCTCTTATCTTGCTTCGCACCGTGATTATCGTGATCCGATCCATCGTCTACCCTTTCCTCTGGATGTTGAAGCTTCCGCTTGTTGTCCTTATTCTTGGCCATGGCGGATCGAGGCGGCGGCGGGAGATTGCGGGAAGAGGGTTTTAAGGGTAGGAAAGGAGCAAGAAAGGGTTTTTATTTGCGAAGCGGCTGGAAACCGATTAGGAATCGGACCCGACCGTTAGCGGGTTTGGGTGCTTCTATTCACATATCATTTATTTCTAACCGCACTACACAAATAATTAAGTTTACCATTGCCTTGCATACATAATCTGCATAAATCATTTTTTTTGTTGAGAATTTATTTATGGAGCTCGAGATCCGATCATCACATTTGATGTTTAGGTATAAAGGCTCGAGAGTCGCAAACGACGCTCATGGAAGTCTGAGCATGTCGATTTAAACGACTTTAATTGATTATATCATGAATCATAATGCATGTTTAGGCAAGAAAAAATGATTATGCAAAAATACTTAGCAATAGCTCTCCCTGCAAATAAGATTATTCATATGAATCCTCCCCCAGCAAATATGCTAATTGTGAAATTTCTTTTGGAGGCAAAGCAAGCAATTCTTTAACTTCCCAAGTGTGCTCGGGTGCCTAAAAATCATGAAATTTTGGTACTCGTTTCTTTTGAGTCTGTAGGGTTAGCAATAAAAAATTTGGTAACCAAATCCAATTTGGTTTAGATTTCATGTCATAGGAAAATCTATAATCATGACAAAATGAATATTGTCCATAAACCTAGAAATGTATTTGTCATTCATTTGGATTGTTCCTCCCTTGGAGATCCAAACCTTGAGATACCCATTTTTAGTCTTTGGGGCCCTAGGATGAAGAGAACCATTAGCATATTGATGGGTCACATGTTATAAGTCATGTTTGCTAGATGATGGGTCTTTGTGAGCTTAGTAGATCATCTAATTTATCTTTTTCCTTATTGAACCAAGCAACAGTAGCACATATATCTTCATGCTTGGCCTTAATGGCAAAAAAAGTCTTGTCTAAGTCACTAAACCTAACATTTAGATCATTGTACTCTAGGCTATGTTTTCCATTCAATTCCTCTGATTCTTTAATCTTGCTAACAAAATTTTCATTTTCTTCCATAATCTTATCTAATTCAATATTGGAATAAGTAGCATTGCATCTTTATGTCTTTTCTTGAGAGTCAAAAGTTCTCTCAAATTGTTCTCATACTCGGCATAAAGCTTGCTATACTCATTTCACAATCCTTCTCATCATCACTATAAGCACTATCACTAGAGTGTGAGTCACAGTAATTTACATCATTGTCAGCTTTGGCCATGAAGCACATATATGCTTTCTCTTCCTTTTCACTTTCGAATGATGATGTAACGACTGGTTTTCATGTAATTGGATTATCTATATTAAAATATATGCTTGGTGGATTTTCTCCTTGGATGTGTGGTTTTCGTCGCCATAGCTTTCACTTTCGATCGTTTCGTCGTGATTTTCTAGCTTCTTCCTTCGATCGTCGATTTCGGAGTAAGTCATTCGTGACGAGCTTCAAGTCGCTCATATCTTAGAGTATAAATCGATCCTAGAAGCCATAGAAATCTTCCCGAAGCTTCGCGCTTCGAATCGACACTTTTCGTGCACGTTAGTTGGTTCAAGAAGGAGAACCAACCGACTAGATTTCAATCTAGTCGGTCGGTAATCCTTAATGGACCGACTAGTGGGCTTTGATTATAATTCAGGAGTTACTGTATCTGTTTAGTCGGTCTAAGTTCATCTTTCGACCGACTAGTTGTCAAACTAGTCGGTTAAGTTATGTACTCAGACCGACTAATTCTTCGTTCTTCTGAACAGTCGAGTACTGTTCACTCTTAGTCGGTCTAAGAACGTTCATCGACCGACTAGATGAGGAACTAGTCGGTCAGCATTTGTTCATCGACCGACTAAATCCAAATCCTATTTTCGTTCAGAAGTTACTGTTTACACTTAGTCGGTCTGCGTTGGTCGACCGACCGACTAGTTGCCAAACTAGTCGGTCAGTGGTTGCTCTTTGACCGACTAGTCTGTGTTAAAACCCTAATTTCTGGGCAGCCGCCAGCCCAACCTATTTATACCCCTCCCAAACGTTTTCTTCTTCCTCCACTCGACCCAAAACCCTAGTTTCTCCTCCATTGAGCCCCCATCTTCCTCCAACCCTTATTCCTTCATTCCAAGCCCAAGATCCATCATCTAAACCCTCCATCAACTCATTCCACCTCTCATCTTCCCCAAAATCTCATCAAATCCCCAAAAACCCTAGTTCTCCAAACTTCTCCATCCTTTCCAGATCTGATCCATAGGTTCTCCGGAGTGTTTCTTCCGCCACCTCTCGGTAAGAAATCGATCTCTCGATGTTTTCATAACCTATTTGTATTTTTATGAAACCCTAATGAATGAATGTTGTTTTGATGGTTGTCTCCCCATAACAGCGATTTCCCCGTAGATTAGCATCCGTGAGACGAACCTTCGTGATCATCATCCCCGATGCTAGGCAAGTGAAGCTTGCATCTCTTGATTTGGGCCATGTCTTAGGCCATTTCCTTGTTTTAGCGTAAAAGAGACTAGACGGTGAAAGGATAGCCGTCTAGACGCCATTGACCTAGCTTGACAACGAAGCTTGGTCCGTCACCCTTATCATGCTTGTATGTCATGTTTAATTACAATTAACAGTACGCGAATATTGTTCATGTCATTGCATTTTGCCTGTCATGTTTAATTACAATTAACGGTACGCGAATATCTGTTCATGACATTGCATACATCGATTGTTCATCGTGAATGTGTAGCTCACGCTACCAAACTGATAGTTCCTGGCTCGTGACCAGAAGCGAGCATAATGAGTTGGAACCCCCAATGCTCGATATTGAATTGTGAAATAGGAAAACAAGCTCCCGTGCGGGGCAACCCTGGCTCACTTGCTGGGCTCATGTGCAGGGACCCTGGCTTGTTAACGTGTGGGATGGGGTAAGAGTTAAGCGGCCATTCAATTGGGGGTCTGCCTGATCAGCAACTGCAGTTGTAAGGCGTAAACTCTAGGGTGGGGTAGTGTTTAGTGCCGATCGGTGTGAATGATGTACCATTCAGCTGAAGGGCGTAAACATCTACAAACAACAGTGAAACGTGAATAGTGTTTAGTGTCGATCGGTGTGAATGATGTACCATTCAGCTGAAGGGCGTAAACATCTACAAAACAACGTGAAATGATTGAGATTGTTAGTAGCTTGGCTACTCCTGTCTTGTCCCGATAATTGTTCTCTTGTACTTATTGTCTCGCCATGTCTTGCTTGTGCACTCATGTTATAACTGCCATGTCATGCATACTATAACTGCTAGGTTGCTAGTTTACCTTCCTTTCAGTTTCCTTGCTCAAGTCTTTTCAGACTTGCTGACATGTGCCCCTTTCTCTTTGGGTGTCGCATGTTAGTTGCCGAGCCAGAGCTTGTTGCAGAGGACGTTGTGTTTACTGAGGAGGAGTCTTGTGGACACCGGTGACTTGTTGAGTTTCCCTTTATGTTTTAGGATTCCTGTTAGTTGTCGGTGCGTGGCACCCTTGTATGTATGTTATTCCTTGTTGGCCATGTTTGGGCCTTAGACTCTTTTTCCTTTAGCCTGGTGGCTTTTATGCGATTTTGTAATTTGTTTATGGACATTTGGAGATTCAATAAAATGTCGTCTCATTTCCTTATTATCATTGTTGTTTCGTTTCGCTTTGCAAGGACTTGCCATAATAAGTGTTTTTTTACGCTTATCAGACTTGGAACTTCACGTCTCGCCTCCACATTTTTGGGAAGCGGGGCGTGACAGATGAAGATGATGAAGATGAAGATACATACATCTTCCCGGGACTCCTATCCCATGCGACAAAAGCTTTTCTTTTTGACTTCTTGAGCTCATTCTTGTTCTTTCCTTTTCTTTATAGCAATGAGCATTCCCTCTTCAAATGCCCTAGCTTATAGCACTCAAAACAAATAGGCTCATTAGATGCTCTATTCATTCGGCGAGAGTTACGTACCTTAAGGATTTTCTTAAAATCCTTGGAGATGAGAGGTAGTTGCTCCTCGATATCATCTCCAGACTCCATCTCGGATATTGCTTTGATGGCAAGGTTCTTCTTGTTTTTTTCTCCTCTTTATCTTTCTTTTGTTGGAGCTTGTTCTTATAGGTGGTGCGATTTGCTACCAACTCTTCTAAGGTGATCTTGGAAGTATTATTTCAGTCTTCAACGGCGATGACCTTCCTCTCCCTTTCTGATGTGAGACAATCAAGTAACTTAATCACATGGTCTTCTTGGGTGTACTTCTTGCCAAGGCTTGCAAGAGTGTTGATTATTTCAGAGAAGTGAGCAAACGATTCGGTGATGGATTCTCCGGTCTTCATTTCAAAGTCTTTGTACCTACTAACAAAAAGAGCAACTTTAGACGATTTAACCTTAAAGTTCACTTCATACGTTACCTCTAAGATTTTTCAAATCTCATGAGCGGAGGTGGTTCTTGCTACTCGATTTGTGTCCGTATTTTTTGAGGGCACAAAGAAGAGTGTTGGTTGTAGTATAGCTCAACATGTCTCTTTCCTTTTCGCCTTTGGTCCATTCATTCTCAGGCTTTGATGGTGGCACATACTCCTTCTCTACCAAGTTCCACATATCAAAGGATATGGATTTGCAATATATCTGGATGTGCTTCTTCCATGTCCCGTAGTCGGTTCCGATGAGCATGGGTGGACGGTTGGTAGAACGGCCTTCAGGGCACTTGTAATCGAAGCTCGTTGATGCCATCCAATCACCTTGGCTCAGATACCATGTGTTGGATCCTACAGAGGATGGCAAATAGACACTAAATTGGGGTGATTAGTGCCGAAAGTAATCTTAAAATTTTCCTCTAAAAGTCTATCTAAGTTAGCAAATGGTGTTACCCACATCTAACTAATCAACAAAAATTATGCTTGTAAAGAGAGTAAGCAACGAAATAAAAATCACAAGCACAATCAATTGCAACACAGAAAATTGAATCAAACACAAACACGAGTATACCATGGTTCGGATACCCAAGTCCCACATGGCCACTGTATCCTACTCTAGCCATTCGAGTCCCACTCAGCTCAATTCGCTGTTTTCCAAATAGTTACAATTGCCTCTTTCAAAGAGGTCTTGCTTACAATGAATTTTCTTCCCAAGAAAATAAGACTTACCACATGAAGACTTTAAGGATTTTTTCAACTTACTCTTTTCAATGAACTTACATTTTTCCTATAGCATTGCTTTGAAGCTTGTGACTATAGTGATGATCTCCAATGATAAAGGAATTAAAGCAATGTGAGATCAAGAAAAACTTTGGCTAAAGAAATCAAAAACTTTAGAACATAAGCCAAAGAAAGAGAGCTTTAGGGCTTTGAAAACTGTAAAAACTTGCTTTTTGCTCATTAAAAGTTATCATAAAATCCCCATCAACTCCTCTTATATATGGGTGGAAAATAGTTGAAAATCGTTCCCCAAAATACCATTCAACCGTCAACAAAACAAAATCCCGTAAAATCTGTAAAACTGTTGTCAAGTCAAAGTAGTCGACTGCGGTGTTAACTATAGTCGACTCCCCTTATAATAGTAGTCGACTACTTTTATAACGAAGGTCGACTACTTTGGAGTCCAGAGAGCAAAGCTCTTCTCCCATTCAAAATAGTTGACTTTTATCAAAAAGTAGTCGACTCCTTCTTTAATATATGGGTTTTAGCTTTAAAAACATCCCAAAACTATTTTAAAACATTTTAAAATCATTTTGTGTGTGATCCTAAGTGTGTTTGAGCTTCTAAAAAGGCTTTAACATGCTAGATAAAAATAAATAATAATACGTCACTAATGCTATTACATTGAAGTCCAAAGTGATACATTATTCAATCTTCATGCCCATGTTTAGCTTCTTTTTTCTACATTGCCTTGATTTCTCATTACTTAGTCCATTGAGTGCTATAATATGATTTCTTTAAGATCATGCACCCAAAAGATGTTAGATACACTAAGTGTTGTACATTATTAAGCGATTGACTTTGTATGACTTTGTCTTAGTAGTTATCACTTGCATATATTCTAATCATGATTTTAGGAATCCTAGATGTATTCGTTTGTAACCTCATTAGTTTAGGGAATCCTAGCTGTATTCGGTTGTAACCTCATTAGTTTAAGGAATCCTAGTTGTATTCGGTTGTAACCTCCTAGCTGTATTCGGTTGTAACCTCACGCAACAGTTTAGGAAACTGTTGTAATCATGTTGTATAAAAGCTCACTGATCATAATGAGAAAACTCAACCTTTTCCCATAATTCTCAACTCTTTATATACATCATCAAAACCACGTGGATTGAGACACAATATCTCAACAATATTCTCATGGAGAAGATCCATACGCTTCCATTCCAACTGCTGCTAAAAATCCATATAATAGGATTTATTTGATGACAAAAACCGAGGTTTGCATCCATGACGACTCTAACCTTGAAAATGTGTTCACTAATGCAAGCAAGGTGCCATTATTTGTTATAATCCTGCAAAACGACCTTCATAATTATGCACTAATTTTACATTTCCATCATCTTTATGAGAAATTCTTAGTAACATTTTTTCTTGTCCACAATTTCATATATATACTTCAAAAAACACATTAATATAAAAAAAGTTTCATCAACACATAAAGTAGGTATGTGAACCAAAAAAATTTTGTTGTGACGATCGGAGATGCGCGCTGGGTAATTTGGTATGTGCATCGAGTACTTTTTGTAGGAAATCGGGATGTGCACAGTGAGTAATTTAATAAGTGTGTTAAGTAATTTTAGTAGTATTCCGAGGTTTTTAAAAATGACAGTTCCATTATTTTTCAAAAATTTAAGATGTATATGAAGTAGGGGTGGCAAACGGGCGGGGCGGGTCGGGTTCGACCCGACCCGAATAAGGGTAAACCCGAACCCGACCCGAATTAAATTCGTGTCATGGTTCGGATACCCGAACCCGACCCGACCGTAACCCGGGTGACCCGTACCCGACCCGGTTTGTCTTACGGGTCGGGTACGGGTTGGGTTCGGGTCGGGTTTGGTGTGAAATAGTGATTATTTTTCAAAAAAGGTCGGGTTCGGGTCGGGTTCGGGTCGGGTCCGGGTCGGGTTGGGGTGAAAAGAGTGAAAATACGGGTCGTATTCGGGTGTGAGCAAAATGGTATGTTTGCAAAGCAAATTCTCTTGTTGAATAGAGAGAGCAAAGCAAATTAAGGTGAACCACCGGTTAAGTCCATGTTCAATTCAGTAAAGTTTTAAAAGTTCAGAATTCAAGAGGGAATTGCTACGTGCACCGGTCGTTTATTCGCGCGCACAACTAAGATACCATTTATTTACACGTTTGCCACTCAGAATTACTCACCGCGCACAACCATGGCAAAATGTCGAAAATACACCCGGTTGTGCGTGGTGAGTAAACCGCACGACTGCCAGAGGGCGGCGACGCCTCCTCCTCTGTCGAGCTCCCAAGCCCCGTCCCCCTCCGCCTCCCTCCCCAGTCCCTCCGCCTCCCTCACCCCTCCTCCGACTACCCAACCCCGCCCCCTCAGGCCCCTCATCCGCACCCTTCAACGAACTTCCAGCCCCCTCCTCCGTAGTCCCTCTCCCTCCTTAGCCCCTCCTCTGACAACCAGGGACAGAATTACAGAGAGTGTGCCATGATTTTTGTGCAAATAATGGAGAAGGTGAAGGAAGGAGAAAGCTCGGAGGTGAAAATTTTTCTTTTCCTTCAGTATTTTAAAATTTTATTCTTTGCATCTTCTTGTTTTTTGTCCAGTGCAAAAAAAATTTCTGGTTACGCGACTGCCGACAACCCAACCCATCCATCTTTCCATCCCCATCCGCCGGCCCCTCCTCCCACCTCCACCGCCCTCTCCTCCGACACCCACCGTCCCCTCTGGCCTCCCACACCCACTCGTTTGGAGGGATGGGGGGGCCAAGGTAAAGAGGTTTAAATTTTGAATGGCAAACTTTGTAGATTATTGTTGTACACGATGAACAAAACCGGTATTGCAACAACTCATGTACAAAACTCAAAGCAAACATCTACCGTGCTTTCTAGTATAATTACTCATATCTTTAGTATATATACAAACCTACCATGTATAACTGCAATCTGGAGTATCTCTTTCCCTGCTCTCTCTTGCCCCAACAAACTAATTGACTCGGCAATGGCAAATCTCAAAACAATTTCAAGATCTCACTATTTCTTGCAACACCCCAAGAAACCAATGTCAGACCCTCAAAGCTACCGGATCTTGCCAGGAAATTTTCCTCTTCCCAACGTGGCTACGGCCATTGCCCACATCCTTGAAGACCGATAGATTAAGGTCGCGCGCGATCACGCCTCCGTCAACGGAACATCTCTTCAATTTGTCCACCTTCAGCAGCGGCTCCCATTCCGCCTGAATTTCCTCCATCTCTTCGGCATTCTGCAATTTTAAGAGCAACCGTAAACTCAGCAAACCATTGTTGCAGAGATTCATTCGATCTTGCTAAGCATCTAAATTAACAAGGTGCCTGCAAGCAAACCTTGTTCAAGTCGAACATCGCACAAGTGCTTGGTGCTTCAGCTTCTCTTGCTCTCTGATTCTGATCTATGGAAGTAAGATCAGTAGATGTTGATGGCATTTTGCGAGGTAATTTCTTCAGCCGACATGGGTTTCTTGCGAAAGACTTGTATTTTTTCCGCAAGAATCTGGATCACAAAGTAGACAATAAAAATTAATCAAACATATGAGTTGGAACAAAAATAAAAGGCTAAGGAACACGATGAATACTTGACTTCGGCTGTTAGCCTGAGTTTCTTCTCGGTTGTTTTCTGCAACTTACTCCTCTTCGCTTCGGTTTCCTGTAAACAAGATCGTTCTTTACTTCTTTAGCATCATCACAAGAAGCAAATCCAACAAAAGGAACCACAAAGAACATAAACATGGATCTAAATCAAGAAACTAAGGATAACCCATCAAGCAAATATCCCACACCCCTACGGTAACAGATCATGATCGTACCAAACGAACAAGATCAGATCAAATTGACGGGAAAATTAACATCTTTACCCGCAGCAACTCCTGGTAATCCTGCAAGAGGGCCTGATGCTTGTATCGGGCTCTAGCCTCATCACCAACTGGCAAAGAAGAAGAAGAAGGGGATGAATCCATGGCAACCTTTCTTGGGTTCGTCATCATCTAATCGCCCTTCCAAAAAGATCAACACCACCACAGGAACAAGAAAAGAGGGGAAAGTTGCAGAGATGAGAAAGGGGACAAGACCCAGATGGGAAATAGAGATGGAAATAGATGAGAGGTCACAAAGATATAGACAGAGAGAGAGATAATGGGGGGAAATAAAGTTGGGTAGAGAGAGAGAAGGATAGAAAGAAAGGGAGAGAAAGGGAAGGTTCCTTCCCCCAATCTCTCTCTCTCTCTCTTCCTCCTTGTAGAATGGAGAAGGTATGACCAAGACAAAACAACTCCCAGAGAGAGAGGAAGCCCATATAAAGTTTGTTGGGGGAATCAGCAGGAGTGGAGTTAAGAGTTTTATTTACTTTGTTTGATGATGGAGGTGGTGATGTAGATGCGAGATGACAGATAGGGGGCATTTCTAGCAAGCTTATGAGGATACAAGCCCCACTTTTTGGTTTGTTGAATGGTTTGGTTGGAAGATCCACCAAATTTGAAGACACCCATCATCCTCTCCCTCTCTCTCTCTCTTTCTCTCTCTTCCCCCCTGCGGACATCTCTATCTCTGTCTCTCTGTGCATAAATTTGGTCCACCAGGGCCATGAGGACTAGAGAGAGAAATGAGACAGAGAGGGATGACATGGTCTCCGTAGCTTTGAGGGTAGACTATAAATTTTTCCTCTCTCTCCTATCCCTTTTTTATGGTTTCTTCTCCATTTCAAACTTGGGAGTTGGGAGAGGGGGGCAGAAAAGTGGGAGGTGGTGGCTGCTGTTGATCTCTTCATACCGCGGCTGTTGGCTTTGGTTCCGTGTGGAAGGATCATAGAAAGAGACCTTTATAATCTTATATTTTTGTCCCGCATTTACTAACTTGCCCTTTTCTTTGTAACTCCGAAAAAATTTCTTGTTTTTAAGATTTACTCGATGGTGGAAGCGGGGAGGGGAGGAGGGCGGCATGTGATGTGTCCTCCTTTGATGAAACGTGTAATGAAGTTACAAGGAAGCGTTGGAGAGCACCGTGGTCGTTATAGGTAGCGCCCGTTCTTTTTGTTGAGTGAATAGCAGAGCACAAGTGGAATCTTTATTTGGGACTCACTGGTTGGAAAATTGGTTTGCGAATTGTATGTGAATCATACACAACTTTCTTATATTTAGTGTGTTTCTTTTGTTGAGAAAGTTGTGTGAGAAAGTTTGACGTATGGTCTACGAGTTGAAATGATTAATTTTAATTATAATTATACTAATTTAATTAAAGAGGAAAAAGCCGGCGTTGGTTGCTGCAATTGGGCAAAATAGATGAGAGATATAAGGGAGTGGGGTCCACACTAGGGGTGGCAATTCGGGCCGGCCCGGTCTTATCGGGCCGCGCCGGCCCGGTTCGGTTTTCTTAAAGGACTGGGCCGGCCCGGCCCGATAAGACTTTGGGTCATTTCGGAGAGGCCCCGGCACGGTCCGATAAAAATTCGGGCCGGACGGCCCAGTCCGATAGGGTTGAATGAATTATGTATTTTGACAATATTTTATCATATTTTTAAATACAAACTTGTCTCATATGCTTAAAGATGCATCGAAATAGAGCACGAAAAAAGAGGATTAAGTGGGTTGCATAAGGTGATGTGTCCTACATTATTTTCATTTATTTGACAAGATGAAGTAACATGTTTGGTGGTTCTTTGTCTCTTCTCGGAAATTGAGATCGACCCCTAAGATCCGAAGACATCAAAGTTGGCGCTGGCGGGAAGTTGTTAAAATTTATGATATCTGGACCTTGATCAGATAAGATTCATGACATTGGACTCAACACCATAGATGAATGCACATTACTGAAATCCGCTTTAGATCAGTGTGTGGTCAAATTGATGTGGGGCGATCAAATGCTTTTCGTGCAGTGCCGTGCAGCTCATGGGCTGAAAAGCTTGGCCCGGGTCCGGCCCGAAAATGAACCGGGCCGGGCCGGCCTGGTCCGATAAGGATTTCGAGTCAAAATTGTTGGCCCAAGCACGGTCTTATCGTGCCGGGCCGAAAATTGCCACACATAGTCCACACACCCATTTTCTGCCTTTCTTGGAGCGAAATCTGTGCATTTTTCGCGGATTGTTTGGCTGAAAATCTACACGTGATATGCATCGTTTATACCAAACAAGTTTAGATGATCAGATCGCGAATGCAGATCCTAAATTTTCCTTCTGCTCATTATTTGTAACCGCAACCAATTTCAATAGACATTAGACGTACGAATAACGTAAAACACACGTCTAATCTGTGTTCGAACTGTTGACATCCCTAGGTTGGGGTGACAATTATGTAGCAGCCAAAAATGTGCTGAATAAACGAGACCATGCAAAGAGCAACCATTACCGTTGAGGCTTAAGAGGCAAAAGGAGGGTTGATATAGGAGGACAAAGGAGACGTTAGCATCAAAAGGGGATTATTAGGATCAAACATGTAATGTACAAAGAAAACGAAAGGGAAAAAAATTGCTTATTTGCTTCAAAAGCAGTGACCACCCCCCCCCCCCCTAGGAGGTCTAGTTTGGCAAGACTGCTAGGAAATCATACGATTTGTATATTGTAGTCTGCATATATCGTAAGATTTAGTGATGTTTTTTTTTAATCCATCGGAATTCACGGCTAGGCGTACACACAAGGCCCGCATCCACCAGGGTTCGAACCATGGTGACCCCTGGGGGGAAGCAGGAAGATGCCAACTAAGCTAGTGCCCATCGGCAGATTTAGCGATGTTTGGATACATTTTTCTTTTGGTTTTTCGGAGTTCAGGAAAATCCAATCTGGCTAGATTTTGCTAACATATAGTGAAGGTTTACTTTTAGAGGTAACTAACTGTACTTTATGAAAATGATATCACCGAACGAAAATTAGGTTGGTTTTTTTGAAGTTGAGATACTAAACAACATTTTGAAATCTTAACTACAAATTCAAACATGCCCTAAATCGAGAGACTAATAGCTTCAGAGACTTGAGATTTGTTGCGACTTGTCAAGGACCAACATGGAAGAAGACAAAATGTTCATTTATAAGAGGAAGACTCCAAGTCAATGCAAATAGCACATCACGTAAACTGTTCATTTATAAGAGGAAGACTCCAAGTCAATGCAAATTAATGTTCATCTATATGAGGAAGACCCCATGTTAATGCTTTTCATAGTCCATTTTAACATGTCATCTTCATGAATTATCTAGATTAATCGGTACAGTTTTATTTACTTTTTTGTATCCAAAGTTCACCGTCAATGGCGCGTACAAAAGTTGAATCAGTCAAGACTCGATTTATATTTTGGAAAACTTGCGCCAAATTGACATTAAGCCTGTTTCTACCCATTTGGCAAGTGCAATTCGAAAATTGCCCGTTGAATATATCATTAAATTAAAATAAAAATAGAATTTCAAAATTTATTGATTCACACATTTAATCTTCTCTCATTAGTTGTTGTTGGTTAGTGTTAACCGTATCGAATGAATCTTATCATCGTGTTTGAAATCTGGTAAGAAACTGAACTATTCGTGTTGATATCAGTTAAGATTTCAAACATGGAATCCAACGTTTCTCCAATAATCATGGCAGGTTAAAAAAAGGGAAGATTTGATATAACAATCTGATATGTGCATTGAAACCCAACGTTGCCCCAAGGATCCCGTCGAGGAAAAACGACGAGATTCAGTTGCAGCTGGATTTTACAGCCTGAGCCTCAATTCAGTTCTATTGACATGCGACGTCAGCAATTTTTAACTGAACTGTGGATCATTGAGATGGTGACAAAGCAGTTCTTGATGTTCTTCAAACTCAAAATATTTTATACATCAAAAATATCATTTAGCCATCGAGCTCGCTTTCAACACTCACATCGAAACAGTATTTTGGTTGATAGAAGTAAATATAATTTTTAACCCTCAAGACCTGGGCTCCTGTAAACTATGGCATCCAGGGGCCAGGGCCCATCCTTCCCCGCCACTCCTCTGCCCAGTGCCCACCAACACCACCACCTCCCCATGCCAACCTCCTCCCACCGCCTACATCCTGCCCCTCATCATCATCAGTGACAACCAAATTGAGAAGGGGAGCCGAGATTGAACGGGGGTCTCTGCAATTTGGGATGGGGGGAGCCTGAGCTGTTTTGCAAAAACAACCCCAACCATTCATGAAACGTCAAGTGACCGTAGGTACAAGAAAGCACATTTCCAATCTCCAAGTAACAACACATTGAAAGATTTTCAAGTACTCAACAGCTGAAAAACACTCTCGAGTCTCGACCCGATTTAATTATCACAACCACTTATCTCTACCATATAATCGTAAGAAGGCAGCGGACCAGATTAAAACCAGCTGGCCTTCTTACAATTTCCTTTTTTTTTTGCTTTCAGATGAGGCATACGAAAAAATATATTTAAAACGCTTAATTTCGTATAATTTTTTTCATCCTGTGACGAGTAGTTATCATTGTGCATTGTTCTTCGTCCAACAGATTGATACCATGCAAGACAGTGAGTGGAACAGCCAAGCAAACATAGTGGTTTCAACAATGCTAGAATATAAACATTAGTAGCTTGCCATTGGTTTTTAGTGACATACTCACAGGCAACCGGCTTCCTTTGTTGACAAACGAATGCGTGGGTTCCTTTCAGCTAGCTGTTCCTGTATCCAGCAATATCAGAGCGACATGAACAAGGTGAATCAACTGCACAAGCACCAAATACTAACCAATATGTACATAAAACATAACATGCACAGCAAAATGCTCGAAGATGGACCTTGACAGCAGAGCCATGGCCTTGTATGATATATGTTATTTGTTTCTAGAACTTAATAATAGTTCTATTAGTTTGATCCCTTTTTGCAGCCGGAAATAATGTGCTTACAACCCCCTTTTCAAAATCTTAAGCTTTCCGTATAAATCCATGCCGTTCGTAATGATTAAAACAGAACAAAATCTTTCAAATCAAACCGGATTGTTGTCCGACAATCATACATCGAAGCAAATCGAGAAGGCCATTGCTCTCTACACCGTGTACTTTGAGGTGCATGGTGGTTTTTTTTGCCAAAAAAGTTGATATGTCACACCAGCAATTCCAATCACACACTCTCTTTCTTCCTAATATAGTAAAAATTGCACTAAATACAATATGCACCTCATGTAATGAGGTGCATTTAGTCATTGCCATCGAGAATTGCTCCATGCACCTCATTTTGAGGTGCATGGAGGAGACAAATGGCTAAATATAGAAATAAAAATCTAAACATAGGTCAAATCTTACTCTCTCTCTCTCTTTCAAATCTTTGCTACTTTAAGCACACATCACCTCTATGCACCTCAAAATGAGGTGCATATAGTTACAGCCATAAATTAATACAGGCGTTCGGTTATAAGTACCTGATGCAGAGAGAGCATAAGCACATTTGGGTCAGTGCAAGTTTTAAGATGTATGAGAGCTTAAACAATAGGAGCAATTTTTAAGTTTAAGAAATATTTCTAATGATAACTGTGCTCAATAAAAAATATAAAAAGGTAGCAATTTCTGAATTCTTGAGATGCTTTGCCATCCATGTGCTAAACCTTAAGAAGCTACCTTAAACTTTGCGCAGATTTCAAAAAAAGAACTATCGACTTTTGAAAAAACACGGATCCAACCTAAACTTTTTGAAGTTTCACAAAACTAACTCATGACCATTACAGAAAATGAAAAATGATGAAAATGCTCTCATTTATTTTATTTTTAAGAAAGACTCATAAGTTTGATGCCATTGTTTACTAGTTTCATAAAACTACCCTGAACTTCTAGACATGTTTAAAAAAATATATTACCACTAAATATTATTTTTTATATGCTACAATTTTCAATAAAATTTCTTCTTGTTATGAATAGGTTGTGTGACCTATCATATATCCACCCCTTGAGATTCTAAACTCTATGTATTAATATTTTAGTGAGGCTAGGCAACCTTCTAGCCATTACTCTTCCCTAGAAACTCTTCATCTCTCAACACGTTATTAGCATGAATTATGCTCTTAGAGAAGGAAATGATGCGACGATGCTCTGAAGATTTTCCGCGACGGCTTGAGAGGGAAACGATGCCCGGAAGCGCGCGAAAGCTCTGCCGGATCGTGACGGAAAAGTTTTCGTAAGACGACGATGCAAATGCTTCGTAAGACACACATGGATTTAGAGGTATTTCTAGATTTGATCAAATTTGTTTTCTCATGCTCATGTTGATTGTTGTTCTAGATCTAGTTTTATTTAGATCAAAAGCATTTTTTATGCCCTATATTAAATTTTCTATATCTAAACCAGGATCCAAAAGTATCCACCCCCTTGTGATACTCATAAGCACATGAATCCTGAAGTATTTATATGTCGAGTTTATAATGATGGATGGATAAGTGGAAGTGTTATGAATAAGTTGTGTGACCTTTCATATATCCACACCTTGAGATTCTAAACTCTATGTATTAATATATTAGTGAGGCTAGTCAATCTTCTAGCCATCACTCTTCCTTAGAAACTATTCATCTTTCAACACTTCTCCAATTGTTTTTCTTTTTTATTGTGTTTGAATTTCTTATAATATAATTTAGTTTTATGATAAGTAAACCTATTTATTGTCACAGTATTAGTAAAAGAGAATAATAGCTATCATACACCATATGAGAGCCTCTCTCATACGCCCTCTCACATAAAGTACCCAAGTACAAGCCTACATAATAGCTATCATGGGCTTGTACTTAGTTGTACTTGGGTGCTTTATGTGATAGGGCGTATGAGAGATGCTCTTATATGTCGTATGCTATCCATTATTCTCTTAGTAAAAACTGTATAATACATATCATGATTTTTAAAAAATACTTATTTATAGTTTAAAACTATAAAACTACAAATGTATTATCATATTTAAGCTGAATTTTTTTCATAAATTAAAAATATCAAATATGCTTGTCACGCCCCGCTTCCCTAAAATGGAGGCGAGACGTGAGAAGGTCCGCTCAGACGTGGAGCTGTGAAGCTACACGCCTGATAAGCGTCAAATCTGAATATATGCAGGTCCCTGTAAATGCAAACAGAACAAAAATAATAATAATAATATGGTAAAGGAGACTGATATAAGTTAACCAATCTCAGAATTTGTCCACAATAATATTCAACATCGCAGAAAAAGCCACCAGGCTAAAAGAAAGAGTCTATGCCCGAACATGGCCAACAAAAGCCAACACGAACTAAGTATTAGAGCTACGCACCGATAACTAAAGCAGTCTAAACAACAACACAAACAGTCTCTACGACTGATCTCCCGTGTGCTCAAACTCCTCGATGAACGCGGGCTCTGACTCAGCGTCAGCGAACACCACGTCCTCAGCAGCAACCTCAGGCTCAGGATCTAACATGTGTCACCCAAAAGAGTAAAGGGCACATGTCAGCAAGTCTAAAAGACTTGGGCAAGGAAACTGAAGGGAAGGTAAACTAACAACCTAGCAGTTATAGTATGATACATAGCATGGCAAGTATAGGATGGAAGTAACAAGCAAGGTAAGGTGCAAGTAACAAGTAGCAAGTAGCAAGTATGGCATGGATGACAAGTTTTACAAGTATAAACACGGACAAGTACAAGTCAAGTAAATCACGTCAAGTAAACACGTCGTGCACAGAGATTATGTCTTCTGGCTAGAGTGGCGGATCGGGCCAACTCGTACACTCAGGTAATCGCTTATCCCTACCCCTCCACGTGTATCGAGCCAGGGCATTACCCCCGAACGCGTAATGCTCGCTTCTGTATCACGAGCCAGGAAGTGTATTTGGCATAGGATTGTGCCCGCTAAAAGCAGGTGCCTAGCCGGATCAAGTAGTACAAGTAATGTAGCGTGTGCTACGAATGCAACATTCAACATGGATAGCATGGCATGTACAGATAATTCGCGTACCGTTAATTGAATTTAAACATGGCAGATAAGATGCATGGATGACAGCAAGTGCAAATAAGTAAAAGTAGTCGGATCTAGCTTCGTTGTCAAGCTAGATCCTGAAATTTGCGCCTAGGCGAGTATCATTTCGTCGCCTAGTCTCTTTTACGCCTACAACAAGCAAATGGCCTAAGGCATGGCCTAAAACTCTAAGTGGCAAGTTTCACTTGCCTGGCACCAAGGATGACGATCAACGAGGCACGTCACAAAATGTTAACTACGGAGATGGGATCGCTGCCATGGTAAACCAATATCAGAACAATAACCAATCCAGAATTATAATCGAATCTACGACGTCTATTATCCATTTTTATTAGGGTTTAACAAAAATCACCATGTGGGTTAAGAGAATATTAAAGGATCGATTTACAACCGTATCGTGGCGGAAGAACGATGCCGAGCAAGCACGGCAACGGAAGAACGATCCGGAGAACTATGGCTCAAATCTGAAAATGGCAAGAAAATCTGGAGAAATTGGGATTTGTGGGGTTTTGGGGTTGGCCGACGGCCTAAAGGAAAGTGGCCGGCGCAAGAATGGCGAGAGGGAAGCTCCAAAGGAAGAAGAAATGGCTTGGGGAAATGTTGGAGGATGATTTGGGGGAGAAATTGGCTCAGAAGAAATGAAAGAAGAATGAAAAGAGTCAGGGGTTTAAATAGAAACAACCCGGCGGCGGAAATAAACCCTAGGGTTTCGGGGTCGATTAGTCGGTCAAAGAAGAGTTGTTGACCGACTAATTCGAAAACTAGTCGGTCGGTCGACCAACTATGACCGACTAAGATCAAGCAGCGGAAGAAAGAATAAATCTGGGAAATGAATTAGTCGGTCTGTGAAGGCCCGTCGACCGACTAGTTTGCAACCTAGTCGGTCGGTGAGTGTTCATTGACCGATTAACGATAAACAATAACTTAGGTGAAATTAATCAAAGGAACTAGTCGGTCTAAGAGCAAGTTCTGACCGACTAGTTTCACATCTAGTCGGTCGGTGGTTGTTCTTAGACCGACTACGAGTAAACAGTAACTCCTGAATAATTGATTTAATGAACTAGTCGGTTCCAGAAGAGTTCCTGACCGACTAGATTGGAATCTAGTCGGTTGGTTCTCCTTCTTGAACCTACTAAAGTGCACGAAAAGTCTCGAATCGAAGCGCGAAGCTCCAGGAAGATTCCTACGGCTTCTAAGATCAACCTCTCTCTAAGATATGAGCGATATGAGGCTCGTCACGAATGACTTACTACAAGCTCAACGATCTAAGAAAGAAGCTAGAAATCACAACGAAACGAACGAAAACGAAAGCTACGAAGACGGAAAATCACACATAAGGAGAAAATCCACCAAAACATATATATAATATAGATAATCCAAATACATGAAAAACCAGTTGTTACATCCTCCCCAACTTAAGAAAAATTCCGTCCTCGGAATTTCCCAACACTCACGTGTCAGGGAACAAAAGTGGGTAGCGCTCTCTCATCTCATCCTCTCTCTCCCAAGTAGACTCTCCTGGCGAGCCGTGTCGCCACATTACCCTCACAAGATTGACAACCTTGTTCCGGAGTGACTTCTAACGGCTGTCCAAAATCAGCACTGGCTGCTGGTCATACGTCAAATCTGGGTGAACGGTGATCTCCGAGAAATCCACAGCATGAGATGGATCGCTGATGTACCGACGAAGCTGCGACACATGGAAAACATTGTGAACTCCTTCCAAAGATAGCGGCAAGGCTAAGCGGTAGGCTACCTCGCCAACTCTCTCCAGAATGTCAAACAGTCCAATGTATCGCGGGCTCAACTTCCCCCGTTTCCCAAAGCGAATCACACCACGATTCGGGGAAATCTTCAGGAACACATGGTCGCCTGGCTGAAACTCCAAAGGACGGTGTTTAGCATCTGCCCAATGCTTAAAACGGTCCTGAGCAATCCTCGGCCTCTCCCGAATGTTCCTGACAACATCCACAGCCTCCACAATCATCTCAGGTCCCAACAGTTTCCGGTCACCAATGTCGTCCCAACTCAAAGGCGATCGACATTTCCTCCCGTACAACGCGACAAAAGGCGCCATGCCAATACTCGCCTGGAAGCCGTTGTTGTAAGAGAACTCTACCAGATGTAGATGGTCCTCCCACGAACCGTTGAATTCCAACATGCACGCCCTCAGCATGTCCTCCAAGATCTGAATCGTCCTCTCGGACTGGCCATCTGTCTGCGAATGGTACGCCGTGCTGAAACTCAGACTCGTACCCAAACTCTTCTGCAAACTCTGCCAGAACTGAGATGTGAACCTCGTGTCTCTGTCCGACACGATACTCACGGGGACTCCGTGAAGTCGTACGATCTCCTGCACGATTCACGTTACATCACTATCTATCTAGGAAAAGGAAATAGAAACGGAGAGTAAAAGAATTTACCTCCATGTATCTCCTCGCTAGCGCCTCGGTGGACTGTCCTACTCGGAATGGAATAAAGTGCGCGAATTTGGTCAATCGATCTACGATCACCCAAATCGCGTCATTCTGCTTCGGACTCTGAGGCAGTCCAGTCACAAAGTCCATAGTGATGTGTTGCCACTTCCACTCCGGGATCGGAAGCGGTTGTAGCAACCATGCCGTACGCTGATGCTCCGCCTTCACCTGCTGGCAAACCAGACACTTGGCTACACTTCGAGCCACACTCCTCTTCATGCCATGCCACCAAATATTCAGACGAAGATCCTTATACATCTTGGTACCACCAGGATGTACAGAATACGGCGAACTGTGTGCCTCAACCAGCAACTCCTCTCTAATATCCCCAACTGGCACATACAACCTAGCTCCATACCTCAGCGAGCCATCCTCATGAATCAAAAAGTCAGTCCGCAGACCGGCTTCTACCTGCTCCCGAATCTTCACCAGCTTCAGATCTCCAGCCTGGCCAGCCTTGATCCGATCCACGATCGTCGACTGTATCTGCATACACATCAACGGAGAAGCCTCCCCAGGAAGAACAATCTCAATTCCAGACTCGCGAAAATCCTGATGCAATCTCCACTGCGAAGTCAACATCATCACCGCTGGGAGCCTACTCAGCGCATCCGGAACCACAATCACCTTGCCAGGGTGATACTGCAAATCGATCTCATAATCCGCCATGAGCTCCAACCATCGACGCTGTCGCATGTTGAGCTCCTTCTGAGTAAAAATATACTTCAAGCTTTTGTGATCGGGGAAGATCTTCACTTTCTCACTCAGCAGAAAGTGCCTCCAAATCTTGAGCGCAAACACGACAGCAGCCAACTCCAAGTTGTGCGTCGGGTAATTCTTCTCATGAGTCTTGAGCTGACGCGAAGCATATGCCACAACATGCTCGTGATGATGTAACACACAACCGAGACCCTTGCCAGAAGCATCGCAAAAGATCTCAAATCCTCCACTGCGATCAGGCACAACAAGAACATGGGCAATCGTCAATCTCTCCCTCAGAACACCAAAGGCATTCTCACAATCACCCGACCAAACAAAAGGTACATCCTTCCGCGTCAATCTGGTCATCAGCTCAGCAATACGAGAAAAGTCCTTAATGAAGCGCCGATAGTAGCCTGCAAGCCCAAAGAAACTCCGGATCTCAGATGCTGACTGCGGAACAGGCCACTCTCTGATGGCCTTGATCTTCTCGGGATCCACTGAAATACCATCTCCAGACACCACATGCCTGAGAAAAGCAACTCTGTCCAGCCAAAACTCGCACTTCGAAAACTTAGCATACAAATGATGCTTTCTCAAAAACTCCAACACTGTCCTCAAGTGCGAGGCATGCTCTTCCTCTGACTTTGAATAGATCAGAATGTCGTCAATAAAGATAACGACAAACTTGTCTAAAAAGTCGTAGAAAATCAGGTTCATCAGATTCATGAAAACTGCGGGAGCGTTGGTTACACTGAAGGGCATAACCACAAACTCGTAGTGTCCATACTTCGTCCTGAATGCTGTCTTCGGAATATATTCCTTCTTCACCTTCAGCTGATGATAACCACTCCTCAGATCCAACTTCGAAAACACCCTCGATCCTCCAAGCTGATCAAAAATATCATCGATGCGAGGCAAAGGGTATTTATTCTTAATGGTCACCGCATTCAGCTCCATGTAGTCCACGCACATGCGACGCGAACCATCCTTCTTCTTCACCAGCAGCACCGGTGCTCCCCACGGAGACACACTAGGATTGATGTAACCCTTCTGCAAAAGCTCATCCAGCTGCTTCCGCAATTCCTCCAACTCAGCGGGTGCCATACGATAGGGCGCTTTTGAAATCGGCTGCGCTCCCGGAATAAGATCGATCGAAAATTCGAGAGCTCGATCGGGTGGCATTCCAGACATCTCCTCGGGGAAGACGTCATCGAAGTCCGGCACGACCGCTGGCATCTCCTGCTCCATCTGCATAGCCACAAACTCCACCGGTCTGGCCCGAAATCTGACAGGGCCAAGCGAATTGCTACCCCGGCTGAACTCAAATACTGGATGTCCGGGAATCTCGAACACCACCTTCTTCCTCCGACAGTCGATCGTAGCATAGAAGCTCGCAAGCCAATCCATCCCAAGGACCGCATCATAGTTGATGATGTCGTGGACAATGAAATCAGCGTAAAGCTCATGTCCACAGACCACCAACGAGCAAGAATTGCAACCACGATGCACCGAGACCACGCTATTCCCTGTAACAATATTCCAACTCTTGGAAAGAGGGGCCGTCGTCAAGGAATGCTTCTCCACGAAGCGCCGCGCCAAAATGCACATCGATGCACCTGAGTCAAAGAGGACTCGTACATGAAATGTGCACACCAGAATCACACCTACAAACAGTCTAACAATCAAGCCCCATTCTAGCAAACAATCATGTACAAGCAACAACATAATCTAACAAACAAAACTAACTGAGAAAGGAACAGCTAGATTGAGGATTACCTGCGATAACCTCATCCACAGCCATGCTCTCCACCTCAGACATCAGAAAACCATGCCGCCTCGGCTGAAAAGCCTGCTGAAAGGCATGCCTCTGTGGAACAAGAGCTGCTCCACGTCCAGCAGGAACAGGCGCTCTCTGCTGCAACGGCTGTGCTGCAACAAGTGCTCTCCAAGGCTGCTTCGACTTCGGGCAGTCCTTCATGGTATGGGTAGGATCTCCACACACAATACACTGGCCCAGGAATCTCCTACACTGCTTCTTGATATGCCCGGTCTTGCCGCAGAAATGGCAAGTCTTCTGAATAGGCCATCCTGGCCTCTTGAACTGCACCGGCTGATTAGGCTTGAAACCAGGCCTAACCACCGCTCTGGCCTGCTCTATAGGCCTCTTCCCAGCCCCAGCAACATGTCCTCTCCTCTGGTTCACAATCAGCTCCTGCCTCCGCGCCGCTATCATAACCTTCTGATAGGGCTCCAGATCAGAGGAAGACACAAAACTCTGAAGATCCAAAGCAAGTCCCTGCAGGAACCTCTGAGCCCTCTCATCAGCATCATGCACCATCTTCGATGTGAACCGACTCAGCCTGGTGAACTCCTGGTGGTATTGATCCACCGACAAGCTCCCCTGCTTCAAATTAATGAAGCGCTGCAACATCTCTCTCCGGGCAGCCTTCGGAAAATATTCCTCATCGAATCTGGACTTGAAGGTAGCCCAAGATATCGGCTCCTCCAACAGCTCCTCCTCAGCATCCCACCAATTCCGGGCATTGTCCCTCAGCTGCCTCTTCGCCAAGTCAACCCAGCCAACCTCGTTGACCTTGGACATCTTCAAATTGTCCTCAATATTCCTGACCCACTCGTCAGCAGCTAGAGGACATTCAGTACCATCAAAATATGCAGGACCCAGCTCTCGAAACTGCTTCGCTCTTGGCTCGGAACGAGGGGCCTCCTGAACTGCCCGAGCAGCTCGAACAACTGGAGCATTCTGAACTTACAGGAGCACGCCCTGCTGCACCTGCATCATCTGAAGCATCATCCGCATCATCTCCCCATTGGTGGGCTCCCGATCAGGCTCCTCGTCATGAGGGGGCGCACCACCAGCAGCTCGGGTATTTCGCCTTCCTGTCATCTAATGACACAGAAAACGAAATAATTAGACTCATAGCTTATGACTCGGATGTCGAATTTTTATTTGTGGACATTCAAATATTATTATCGTTATTCCGTTAGTTTGCAGTTACACATGGACCTGCATGGGCCACCAACAAAACCTGTCACGCCCTGCTTCCCTAAAATGGAGGCGAGACGTGAGAAAGTCCGCTCAGACGTGGAGCTGTGAAGCTACACGCCTGATAAGCGTCAAATCTGAATATATGCAGGTCCCTGTAAATGCAAACGGAACAAAAATAATAATAATAATATAGTAAAGGAGACTGATATAAGTTAACCAATCTCAGAATTTGTCCACAATAATATTCAACATCGCAGAAAAAGCCACCAGGCTAAAAGAAAGAGTCTAGGCCCGAACATGGCCAACAAAAGCCAACACGAACAAAGTATTGGTGCTACGCACCGACAACTAAAGCAGTCTAAACAACAACACAAACAGTCTCTACGACTGATCTCCCGTGTCCTCAAACTCCTCGATGAACACGGGCTCTGACTCAACGTCAGCGAACACCACGTCCTCAGCAGCAACCTCAGGCTCAGGATCTAACATGTGTCACCCAAAAGAGTAAAGGGCACATGTCAGCAAGTCTAAAAGACTTGGGCAAGGAAACTGAAGGGAAGGTAAACTAACAACCTAGCAGTTATAGTATGATGCATAGCATGGCAAGTATAGGATGGAAGTAACAAGCAAGGTAAGGTGCAAGTAACAAGTAGCAAGTAGCAAGTATGGCATGGATGACAAGTTTTACAAGTATAAACACGGACAAGTACAAGTCAAGTAAATCACGTCAAGTAAACACGTCGTGCACAGAGATTACGTCTTCTGGCTAGAGTGGCAGATCGGGCCTACTCGTACACTCAGGTGATCGCTTATCCCTACCCCTCCACGTGTATCGAGCCAGGGCATTACCCCCGAACGCGTAATGCTCGCTTCTGGATCACGAGCCAGGAAGTGTATTTGGCATAGGGTTGTGCCCGCTAAAAGCATGTGCCTAACCGGATCAAGTAGTACAAGTAATGTAGCGTGTGCTACGAATGCAACATTCAACATGGATAGCATGGCATGTACAGATAATTCGCGTATCGTTAATTGAATTTAAACATGGCAGATAAGATGCATGGATGACAGCAAGTGCAAATAATTAAAAGTAGTCGGATCTAGCTTCGTTGTCAAGCTAGATCCTGAAATTTGCGCCTAGGCGAGTATCATTTCGTCGCCTAGTCTCTTTTACGCCTACAACAAGCAAATGGCCTAAGGCATGGCCTAAAACCCTAAGTGGCAAGTTTCACTTGCCTGGCACCAAGGATGACGATCAACGAGGCACGTCACAAAATGTTAACTACGGAGATGGGATCGCTGCCATGGCAAAACAATATCAGAACAATAACCAATCCAGAATTATAATCGAATCTACGATGTCTAATATCCATTTTTATTAGGGTTTAACAAAAATCACCATGTGGGTTAAGAGAATAGTAAAGGATCGATTTACAACCGTATCGTGACGGAAGAACGATGCCGAGCAAGCACGGCAACGGAAGAACGATCCGGAGAACTATGGCTCAGATCTGAAAATGGCGAGAAAATCTGGAGAAATTGGGATTTGTGGGGTTTTGGGGTTGGCCGACGGCCTAAAGGAAAGTGGCCGGCGCAAGAATGGCGAGAAGGAAGCTCCAAAGGAAGAAGAAATGGTTTGGGGAAATGTTGGAGGATGATTTAGGGGAGAAAATGGCTCAGAAGAAATGAAAGAAGAATGAAAAGAGTCGGGGGTTTAAATAGAAACAACCCGGCGGCGGAAATAAACCCTAGGGTTCGGGGTCGATTAGTCGGTCAAAGAAGAGTTGTTGACCGACTAATTCGAGAACTAGTCGGTCGGTCGACCAACTATGACCGACTAAGATCAAGCAGCGGAAGAAAGAATAAATCTGGGAAATGAATTAGTCGGTCTGTGAAGCCCCGTCGACCGACTAGTTTGCAACCTAATCGGTCGGTGAGTGTTCATTGACCGACTAACGATAAACAGTAACTTATGTGAAATTAATCAAAGGAACTAATCGGTCTAAGAGCAAGTTCTGACCGACTAGTTTCACATCTAGTCGGTCGGTGGTTGTTCTTAGACCGACTAAGAGTAAACAGTAACTCCTGAATAATTGATTTAATAAACTAGTCGGTTCCAGAAGAGTTCCTGACCGACTAGATTGGAATCTAGTCGGTTGGTTCTCCTTCTTGAACCAACTAAAGTGCACGAAAAGTCTCGAATCGAAGAGCGAAGCTCCAGGAAGATTCCTACGGCTTCTAAGATCAACCTATCTCTAAGATATGAGCGATATGAGGCTCGTCACGAATGACTTACTCCAAACTCAACGATCTAAGGAAGAAGCTAGAAAATCACAACGAAACGAACGAAAACGAAAGCTACGGAGACGGAAAATCACACATAAGGAGAAAATCCACCAAAACATATATATAATATAGATAATCCAAATACATGAAAAACCAGTCGTTACAATGCTCAATACATAAATATTTAACTATAAAATAAATATTCACACATAATTTCAAATGATATATAACTAATTAGTAATAATAATAAATTGTAACAAAAATATTTCAAAAATTGAATGTTTATAAAATGCATATAACATTAAAAATATTAAAAGTGAATGCATCATTAAAAAGGTATATAACTTATAAAGAATCTCTATTAAAGAATGTTAAAATGATGGAAATAAGATTTTTTTTAAAATACATATTTTAAAATGTTTTAAAATATTTAAACCATATATAACTATATAATAATCGAGAACTATACTTAATGTACTATTAGCATCAAAAATGGATACCTAACTATTATAATTGATCTTTTTTGAAATAACAAAATTTACTTCAGTAACAAAATATTTTTATTTACAAAATCCTTTCCCCCCCCCCCTTTTCCATCTTCCTTCGCATTCCTACGTCCCTAACCATAAGCCCTAGCCCTAACATCTCTCTAGCTCTAATCCCAAAACCAAACCTTACCCAGAATTCTCCCTCCTCCACTCCACTCCCCCTTACCCGAACCCCAATCCCTGCCTCTTCTCATCAAAAAGCCAAACCCAAAAAAACACTCATTTTTGTTGGATACGATCCATAACTATCTAAATCCAACCAAATCTAACCTAGAACAACACTAAACATCTCCCTTCTGTGCTTGCCAAATCCGAATTCACCCTCAAAGATCTTGATATGATGTGGAGAAGAAATTAGGGCAAAAAGATGATATTTTTATTGATATTTTCATGGAACTACAAGATTCGGCATTCAATTCGAGAGGAATGCCACTCTCCCAATAACCTAGGGCAACATATCCCCTTTTACGACCATTGCCCTCTTATTTATAACATAATCCCCCTAATAAGAAACAACTAAAATTATAAAACGGTCGCCAAGGGTTTTGAGCCAACCGCCGCCCCTATTATTGCGCCACACATGAGCGGTCTAACTTTACTCCCCTTCCAATGAGTCACCGTGTTCTCAAGGTGGAATTCCAGAAACTGCTGTTGGGTTGCATGGATTGGGCCCCATGTCATGTCATATTCCAAATGAGTGTGCTCGCCATCTTCTACATCCTCCTCCTCGGCTGCTACACGCTCGTCTTTATCGACACCGACAGTCAAAATCTGAAGGACGTGATCTCGACATCGATGTCATAGACCATACGTCTCATCACAGCGAAAAAGCAAAAACACAATCCTTTCGAGTGCTTATTCTGTATCTTCGTCTTCGTGAGGTGTTTGACAAACTATCGGGTCGTGACTCATTATTCGTGGCATGAGTTGTATGTGTCATGAGTTGTCTGAACCACCACTAGTTATCTTCGCACCTCCATTGTCGCATTGGAACAAGTACACACTCAATGATTCCTTGGCACGCCACTCTACTATGTTCCTGTCCTCGATCAACTCAGCCAGCTACATCATTGCTACTAGCCCATGCGGCCACAACAGGCGTAGCTCGGCTCAAATGTCTGTCTTGAGCCCCTTCATAAAGTTCCCTTCTAGCACCGCCTCCCATATCCCTCACTTGGTCTGAGAGTAACTCAAACCTCTCCATGTACTTCCTAACTGTCTCCTCTTGCTTGAGTGCAAAAAGTTGTTCGTGCAAATCACTATCTTGAGTCTCGTAAAAATGGTCCCACATGTAATCCTTGAACTCCTCTCATGAGTGCAAAGGCTGTCTCTGATCTCTCCACGGTAACCATGCCAACAGCTTTCCTTCCAAACATATGGCCCCCACCATTAGCTTTTCTTCCTTTGTAAGTTTGTTCACTGCGAAATATCGTTCAAGTGGTACATTCATCCATAGGCGTCTTCTCCTTCGATTATTGACATTTTCAACTTTTGAATTCTCGAATCAGTTCCCAGTTGCCCTTGCCCGGCTCTCCAACGGGGCTGTTCACACTGAAATTGCAGGTATTGCTGGTATGTATTCAGATTTGAAAATGTAGGACCCCTGCAATGCCCCCATCAAACATCTACTCGCCTCGTCGTCGTTCAGCCAGGGCCTTCCAACACCTCTAGCCAACCGTCGTTGGCCTTGTCGTCGCCTCCCCAAGGCCATCCACCATCGCCACCCCCAAGAGTCAAGGGGTCATTTGCAGCCCCACGGCATGGAAATTGCCAGGTAGACGCTCACGTATGCGTTGGCCAGGTGAACAGGAAGCACACACCACCCACCCCCTTGTGCGCGGGCCTACCGCGTAGAAAAAAATCGTCACATGCGCCCTCAAGTGCGTCCGGGGCGATCGCGTTGCTCGCACTGTTGGGCGCGATGCATGTGATCGCGCCTCCCTCCCACGCCAATGGCCCCGGCCCACCCACGCAGAAAGGGCGTGCCGCTTGTGCCCTCACGAGCAGCCTAAGCAGGCGCTCCACCCGCGTTGTCAGGCATGACCCAGGGGGCACATCGCCCGTGTCAATAACCTCAACCCACCCGCCCGAGAAGGTCACATCGCATGTGCCCTCACGTGCAGCCCAGGCAAGGTGCTGCACCTGTCATTGCGGGGGGCAAGCGCGCACCACCCACCCACTATGTCACTGCCCCGACGTGCAGGAAGCGCATGCCGTCGAACTCCTACTGGCACTCTTTTGCCCAAACGCCATGTCACACGGATTTAGCCAGATCCGATCGCCTCCGACGCCGGAGCATTCTGCCCCCTTAGATCCGTCATTTTGTTTGATTTCTTCCTAGACGGCTGTTTTTTCTTTGTTGTCGTGCTTTCCTTTGTCGTGCGTCTGTCTCATGTGTTGTGTTGTTCAGATGAGTCTCGGTAGGTACCACCACCAGTGATGGACGGCTATTCATCTCCAACAACTGCTTCATCATATCTTCTAGAGAAGAGAATCATTCCTCCATCATTTCGAACCGTTCCTTCATCGTGTTCTTGAGGTCCTCCACCTCGTTTTCTAATTTTTCCTCCAAAGCATCTACCTTTTTCATCGCAGCCATTAATCGCATATTCGATTGCTCTAACATCGATTTGATAGGATTTGATGAAGAAATTGGAACAAAATGAGATTTTTATTGATATTTTCGTGGAACTACAAGACTCGGCCTCCAATTTGAGAGGAATGCCAACTCTCCCAATAACCTAGGGCAACTAATCTAAATTACTACTATTTTCTCATAATTTTCTGCATACCCACTCTCCCCCTCTCATGACCCTTGCCCTCTTATTTATAAGATAATCTCTCCTAATAAGAAACAACCAAAATTACAAAATTGCCACTATGATTTTGAGCCAACTGCTATCCCTATTATTTCATAGCCCATGAGTGGTCTAACAGATCTCCTGTGTCCTCTTCTACTCAAACCAACCTACAAAACCATCGGATCTGGCCCAAAACCACCAAAAATATATCTTCCTTCCTCCGTATCTACTTACCAAACCTGAATCAGCCCCAAGTCCATCCTTCCGCCCTCCTCTTCCGCATATCTCCATCCTCATCATCTCACAGACACTTTAAGTTCTAGATATTTCAAAAATGAGGATAAGTATATTTTAGGTATTGAAAAAACATGTTATGGTCATGTGTTAACGGAACTAATAGTGGGCTATGAAAGTTCAAGGTAGTTTTGTAAAACTTTTGGAAAAAGTGCTAGGTAGATCTGTGTTTTTCGAAAGTTCAAGATAGTTTTTGAAAATTAGCACAAGGTTTAAGGCAGTTTCTGGAAATTTAGCACCCATCCAAATTTAGGAATAATTCTTACATCATTGGAGACTCAAGAGGCAGATTTAGACTTAAATAACGTGGTAGAGTGGAAACAAATAACCGTAACCCCATGACCTAAAAGACAGCCTTAGAGTCAAATAAAGTGGTAAAGCAGAAATAAATAAATATATCCCCATGTTTTTGCTTCATCAAGTCAAAAATTTGCAGCAAAACCTCAGCTGGCCATAGATGGGATATAAAATCTAAATAGAGAGCATGGAAGAAGTTTGAAAAATACCATGAACCCCATCATAAAGTGCTAATCCTCAACTCTTTTCTTTCTAAAGGACAGCAAGAGCAATAATAGATTCGGCAGAATGCAATGAAATCTAAATAGATATAAATTCTACAAATCTTCATGATTGAAGTCGGATGTGGCGTTCAAACAAAGAAACTCCCTTTAATTTTTGTATCACATGGTATATTAAATTATATCTATCTTTACCTATGTACTGCATTGACATCTCTGAATCTGGGCTCAGTTCTTTTCTGTGAGCTCCAATCAGAATTTTGAATTGTTGGGATTTTAAGGACAGAAAATAACTTTAAAGAAGAATTAGTGCACAGACCAAGTCCAAGTTCCCATTCCAATTCCTATGAAAAAAAATGGTCTTCATCCCAACAAGCTCAGGCAAGTGCAGTTTAACATGTCAACATTCAAGAAATAAGCTCTACATTTAGTTATATATTGAGCCTTTTCCTGGAAAGTTTGATTCTGTCACTTATTTGTTTGTTTAAAGTTTAAACCATAGTTTCGTATTATTCAAGTGACACAAGCAATCCAATAATTTAACCATTTTACAGCTGGCGAAAGACTAGTCTACATTAAATGAATGTTTACGTTTATCTACAAGAGGCAAGTCATCATCTAGGTTAAAAACTGAAAGATGCCAAGATTTAATGATGGAAAAGCAGAAGTGCACAAGTCGCTGTATAGGAAACCTATCAAGAGGCCTAAAGCGTATGCTGACCAAGAGGTTTAGAGTGCATGCTCACTCTCTCAAGAAGTTAACCATAAGGGGAACCACAGGAAAATGTGCGTCCACCCAAAAAGCAACGGAGATTAGAAATGTTATCGAATTCTACCATTCAGCTTGCTTGCTCCAAAATCCTTAAGTCCTACAGAAAAGGACTAGATCTCTTAGCAAATATATCCTCAAATTTTTGCAATCATACATGTTTGTCCATGACTTACCAACCATATATATAGCTATGTACTCATGTTTTGAACCAAATTGCAGATTTAATCTTCTGACATGTGAAATCTAACACTAGAATTCTGGGGAGAACTGCCATTTTAGATGAGAATGGGAAAACCATTAAAAATATTAAAGAGTGAAAGTCATCGTTTTAGTTATGAAAAGAACAGGGGATGAGAGTTATTTATCTACATACTTCACGGCAGGAAAGCTATTGCCCGCCAATTCATTCCTATCTACCCACTAATTTTATTATGGAGTTTCAGCCCATATTTTCCAACAATCTCATTGCTACGGTTGTAATTACTAATTTTTTTTTAAAGAAAGTGAATGAACTCGCAGGATGTGGGATGTCTTCGACAAGGAGGAACATTACAAATGGAAGCTTCAAAAGGCTTGAGACGCATTGGGAAAAAAAACAAGAACCTAACATGTCATATAAAGGCATAGTTCTAGCTTACGCATGGGCCTCCTCATCTGAACTCACTGAAACATATTGCAGCTGTAGGCGTTCTCTACAATCAAATATGTGATTGGCACAGTGCCAAGCTAGAGTAAATCCTGAATCCAAACCTAATTCACTATCCTTATGGTATCAGCTTCCATCGATTAAACGCAACTAAGTCACATGGAGAAAAAGACCGCGGTAGTCCTCTCAGTGTTGGGTTCTTAACCATCAAGTAGTTGAGAGATGTGTGAACATTTTCTGCACAGGCATAGCCAACCAAAACCCTCAGATTTTCCCTCTTGATCGATGCTGCATTAGTGTTTCTTATCATACGAAATAGAGTTGCTCCTGATTAAGAAATATTTATATACACCTGAGTTGAGAAAAGAATCATTGGTCAAGGGTAAATTTGTCCATAATTATTAACTCTGCATAGCCAATTCATATGATCAGAATAAAATTCAGCCTACTCCAAACTAACGAAATGATAATTTTTCCATTTAGCTTTAAAACACATAAACATGGATACATGGCCATTTCTCGTGTATCCCTATAGTATCGTACCCGATGGTTATGCCCACATTCCTGCAACCTAGGGGAAATTCCTTAACCACAACATACAGCACATTGCACAAGTTTGCATTAAACGACTTTTCCTCGCATAATTTTAGCTCTCTAAATCTTATGGTTTTGCGTATATATAAGAATTGCTAGCTGGGAATGAGCTGACAGTTCATTCCCGCACATAGGCTGCACAAAGAGAAGATATTGTGGTGGGCCCTCTAAAAGGGAAAGGGGGGACCTACCTTTTTCTCTCACTCTCAGCCGCTCATCAGGGAATGAGCTGACAGTTCATTCCCATTATTTCCATATAAGAATATGCCGCCAAGGGGAAAAAACTTGTCCTTTGGAGAACCAAACAAAAGGATGTGTCCTTTTTTTTGCTGATGCTTCAGGGTGAAAAAATCACAAAGATAGAAAGCTCACATTTCAAGAATGGAACATTCACTTATTTTCTACTGGTTTTGGTTCTCTAATAACAAATATCACATATTTTGTTATTCTATCTCATCAGGGAATGAGCTGACAGTTCATTCCCATTATTTCCATATAAGAATATGCCACTAAGGAAAAAAACTTCTCCTTTGGAGAACCAAACAAAAGGATGTCCCCAAATTTTTTTGCTGATGCTTCAGGGTGAAAAAATCACAAAGATAAAAAGCTCAAATTTCAAGAATGGAATATTCACTCATTTTCTACTAGTTTTGGTTCTCTAATAACAAATATCACATATTTTGTTATTTTATCTGATCCCATTGCTTTCAACCTTGCTCCCCTTATCAATGGTTAAACGAACAATTATTATATCCGTTGTAAGTGCCTCCATCCATGCTCATCTAAGTACAATCATATCACTCCTACCCATCGTGCTTATCAGGTCTCCACTGCACATGCCCAAACCATGTCAACTGGTTTTTTTTTCATTTTATCCTTAATGGACGCTACCTCTAAGTTAATTATGGCTGCACCCTTCTCTTACTGTATCTCTTAGCATACTGCCAGTTATCTATCTCAACCGTCTCATTCAAGTTACACTCGTTTTTGAAAGAGCATTAATCTCCAACTATATCATCATCCAATAAGATAATGACTGGCAGTACCTGTTCAGAAGAAGGGGTCCACATATTTTGTCCATTGCTTTTGCACATAATATAATGATGTCAAGCTGCTGTAATATTTAGCCAATCAGACAAAGTTGTAACACTTCATGATAGCATTGTGATTAACTTAAATTAATATGTTTGCTAAAATTTAGTTGTTGAAAGCTCTCCAAAACGGTGCAATTTGAAAAGAAACATAATTTAAATCAAGAAACTAACTCGTGTGTGCTATGGATAAACATTGATGATGACATTATGACATCCTAAATATGTTGATCGTCAAAGCATGGGTTTAGGTATCGGTTTCGACTGTTTCATTTTGGTTTCGGTGACAACCGAGACCGAAACGACTATCTTGTCTCGGTTTCATCCATTTCGACTGGTTTCGGTCTCGTTTTCGGCAGGTTTTGGAAGATGATAATGAAAAAAGAGAAGAAAAAATGTACGATGATGATGATGAAGACAAAACTAAGGGAAAATGAAGAAAATTAAGAATCAACGAGAAAAATTAAAGAAGAAAAAGGAAGAAAAAGAAGACGACGAAGATGCTTACCTAGCCACTGGAGAAGATCACCGCCAAAGGAGATTCTTCGCTCACCGCTCAAAGCGGAGATCGCCAACTCCCCCCTCTGCTCGTTGCTCGAAGGAGGAGACTTGAGCCCTAATTTTGTCAATGTAATACGCACAAACCTAATCAATATTATATATGTAACTACCAGTTTGCCATCAATTTAATACGTGATTATTTTTAAATAAGTGTAGTATGTAATATAATGTATCTACAAGTTTGCTATCAATTTCTATTTAAAACGCATAGACCTAATTATTTTTAACCCATATTAACTTCTATTACATATAAAATATTAACTTATATTACATAAATTAATTAAAACCCCCAAGACGGACGACATGAAACTCAAACTCTGAAACCATCGAAATGGACGAAACCGAAACCTAAATTTTCGAAAGACCGAAACCGCAACCTCAAACCTTGTGTCAAACTGTTTTCCTGAAAACATTCTAAAGGTTTATACACAATGGAATAAAGATCTGGCGCAAGCATTTTGATTGACTTCTTGCAATTAGCAAATTTTGCATTTAGGCAACACCTGATAAGAAACATACTTGAAGTAATGATGAATTGTCATAACTATTGCAACAAAAAGAACATGACATTCTATGATATGCTATGAACATGGCTAAAATATCTTATCAATGATTTAAGCCTCCAACCTAAGATGTCGAGATTCTTTCACTTAAATTAAAGCATTCAGCCATAATGAAAGCATTTTTGCTCCTAGCATGGAGAAGCTGATGCTCGCATTGGGTTGAATTTAGAACAAAGAGACCATAAACTTGCATTGTCATGGTGCTGAGATGTCATTTAACAAATTCTTTAGCCGATTTGCTTATTTTTGTTGCATTTTGGACCTTATACATGCACCACCAAAACGAAGTGGAACAGTTGATTTGCTTAGATTGAACGTATGAAATGATTTCCTCCAAGGAAACTGATGTGATCATTACGTACGAGAGGAGGCCGAAGGAGTAATTGCTATGCGCACCGACTGTTTGTGCGAAGTTTCTTTATGCACAATAAGTTTTGCTAGTTTTGTTGTACGCACCACACCTAAACATTATATAAGTGAGGGTGTGGGCTAGGGTTATGATATGCCTAATTGTGAAGAACAACTAGGTGTCAATTGTGAAGGTGCTTAGGCTTTGGTCCGTTCATCCAAAGCTAGGAGACATGATTTCGTCTCGAAAGAGGCCCAATTTATCTTTTTTTCTTCGCTGAAATTTCTATAAAAATTCCTCTTTTTCATATTTTTTCACGTTTAAACGCTGATTTGATTGATTTGATCCCCGGATCGTATCAAATTGGTATCAGAGCATCTACGATCCATGTGTGATTTGCTACAACTTCGGGCCATGAGGAAGGAAGCCGCGCAGACGCGACACGATCTCCAAGGATTGAAGGAAGCTACTTCAGATCTGAAGTTTTTGAGGGAGGCCATGGCGTCAATTCCGGAGATAATGGCGATGCTTCAAACCCTAACGGCCGGGAACGGAGGAGATCGAGGCAAGAGGATCCACGGAGAAGAGAATCAGGGTGATTCCACGGTTGATTCAGATCCAGATCTGGAAGTCTCAGATCCAGATCTGGAAGTCTCAGATCTAGATCTGAAATTTTCAGATCCAGATCTAGAATTTTCAGATCTGAAATTTCCAGATCGTCAAGTTTCGGATCCAGATCTGAAACTTTCAGATCCAGATCTGGAATTTTCAGATCCAAATCTGGAATTTTCAGATACAGATCTTCAAGTTTCAGATGCAGATCTTCCAGTTTTCAGATCTGGATTTCTTCAGAACGGCAGTGAAAGCGGTGATCATTTTCATCCTTTTGATCCGGGAGGAGGCTTGTGCGCACTTGAAGTAGGGTCTCCGCAGACTTCATGCACCACCTTGAGGACAATATGGCTCTTTTAGGGACGGAGTAATGATGCGATCATTACGTACGAGAGGAGGCCGAAGGAGTAATTGCTATGCACACCGACTGTTTGTGCGAAGTTTCTTTATGCACAATAAGTTTTGCTAGTTTTGTTGTACGCACCACGCCTAAACATTATATAAGTGAGGGCGTGGGCTAGGGTTAGGATATGCCTAATTGTGAAGAACAACTAGGTGTCAATTGTGAAGGTGCTTAGGCTTTGGTCCGTTCATCCAAAGCTAGGAGACATGGTTTCGTCTCGAAAGAGGCCCAATTTATCTTTTGTTCTTCGCTGAAATTTCTATAAAAAAATCCTCTTTTTCATATTTTTCCACCTTTAAACGCTGATTTGATTGATTCGATCCCCGGATTGTATCAGAAAGTCACAAATTTTTGGCACAAATTATTTCACTCTTGAAACGATTGAAGAACTTGTTGAGGAACCATCATAAAATTTAATGGACAAATTGCATCGCATAGTTTATAGCATGTGAAGTGACCAATAGTTCTGCTACTTTCCATTACTACTTTGGAAAGAGCATTCTTGACTAAGAACATTATCACACATACATTGAGCACCTGCTCAGGAGATTAATGGATGAACGATATTCATATCATGGTCACGTACACAGAAAATAAGTCGTCATGAAATCAACCATAAGACATCAATCAGTATTTCAAGCTAGAAAATCACACCAAAGACAATTGTTAAAACATAGCATTAAGGTATATAAATTTTTGTGTGAATACGTGCTTTCAAAGTATGCTACTTCGTAGTTTAATAATTATCAATTATTTTGTGTGCCTATGTTTCATGAATATAGGAGTTCTTGAACTCTGCCCTTGCGAACACACAAGTAGTCAAAACAAAATTCTTGTGCTTGAAAAATTAGTACCACTAGAGTTCAAAAAATAAAAAAATGAATAATATCATCCAATTAATATGGTTTTGATTGGATGGTATCAATTGTGTCCTGATTCTATCAGTAGAACAAAGAATCAAGCTCTAAGCCTTTCACATCATAACATGCTATAAAATGAAATCAGATATGCTTTTTAGGGATTATCTGCAGTCCAATCTCCCAACCTGATCAATTAAGGAATGTAGCTGGTCATATACGCTTTTTAGGATAATCTGCAGTCTAATCTCAGAACCTGATGAATTAAGCCATGTAGCTAGGCACAAATACCAACACCGAATTAGGCATCTTGATATTTAGAAAGTCAATTTGCAACCTGTTTCAAAATTCCAGTTATACAGAAAAAAACTTAAACAATACCAGCAAAAGAACCATTTAGACAGTGGGAAGAAAATACTGAGTTACTTATGTCCTATGTAGCATGTGCACTATCATGCAGATGGACCCATACCGGACATGCCAACACCTGTAGGGACACCTATACCGCTTGGAAAATACTCGGACATATTTTGAACACTTTTCAACGCTTACCGGACACATGTACTTCTATAGTTGTATTGATGGGGGTATACATATATTTTTATACATACATGTGATTTTCTGGGTTATACATGTGATTTTGTGTATACTTAAGACACCAAGAAAATGAAAATGAAACTGCAAGAGGAAGTTATGACATGTCTAAATTATGTGTTTAATAGTAACATCGTTTGATGTCACCCCTTATGTTTCGATTATTGTGTGTGTAACATTTATATGTTATAAATTTTTATATAGAGTGTCCCCATGCACTACCTTTTACAAATTTGTTGTGTCCCGTTCCCAAGTATGTATACGTACACGTGTCTATGTTGCGTAGCTTATGTCCGCCTTAGACCACTTGAATTAATACCAAAAGAAATATCAAATATTTCAATATAAGGTGGTCAGCCTGGTAGGATCAGCATTTAAGCTAATAATTTACTCACTGATTACAAACAAAGTATAAAACATTGTTGGTAGGATTTGAAAGAAATTATGCATTCAACAAATAGATTGTTTAAAAAGGCTTAATCTCACCTGAAGAACCAATGAATAGTTAACCAGCTAGACATTCATCATCTGCTTCGTCAGATATCTCATTTCGTAAAGGACCCTTCATCCCACTATCATTAGAGCCAAGAAGCTCACGAGCTGCTTTCTCAAGAAACTCCTGTGCAACTGCACGAACAGACTGTCTGTCAGACGATGAGTATTTTCTTTTCTTCTGACCCCTACGGTTGTCAGAAAATCTACTAGTGTTCTCTCCTCGACTAATTTCCCTTATACTTTGTCTTTGTCCTGAATAAAAAGTCAATGCCTTAGAACAAGGAAAGCGGAAGGAATCAATAAACAGAAAGAAATTATTGCCTTGTACCTGGTGTTAAATTGGGGAGAGAATTTTCGATGAATCGTGTTGCTGCCTGGCGATTTAGGGTGGTTGATGGCCGCAATGGTGCTATAGAAACATAAGAAAATTTAGATAATAAAGGAGCAGAGTAGCAAAATTTTTATCAAAAATTAGATAATTCAATTGAGCAAAAAAATTGAATGAAAGGAAACAAAAAATAAGACAGGTAAAATTATTTGTAACAACTGCTGAATAACAGATGTAACAGTCACGAAAAGTTCAAAGGTAGCAAAGTATTTGTAACGACTAAACAAAAACCTGAAATGCAAACATGTATATGCATTTATATCAAATATGTTTAGATTCTTTATTGAAAAGAAAGAATCAATATCGAAAAATAAAAGAAGAAGAAAAAGGAGCACAAAACAAACAGAAAGCCAGCAATCTGCTAACGACATAATATCAATGACAACACACTAACTTATCAGAAATCAAGGAGGAGAGCCCGAATTTTATAATATAAGGGATGAAAGGTCTAAGTGGACATGCAAATAAGAAAATTAAAAGATAATGAAGAGCTAGATGTCATCAAAATTGGCTGACTCAGAATCTCCTGAAGCTCAGATTCAAACTCACTCCAATGCATGTAAGATCCAAATTTTTTTTGCTTAAATAACCTATGCAAACACCAAGAATAAAAATGTGCTACAGTGTCACAGACTCCGTAGATCAGTCATAGGTTAATTAGTATACTAGTGAAGATTTTTCTTCCCCCTTCTTGGGAATTATCAACGGCCGTAGCAATTTGATGAAGAATAGCCAATCAATATGGAGCAATGGCTTACAGTCAAAATATCTATCCCAAGGTAACGACAAATGGGTTTTTTTTTTGTGGGGGGGGGGAGGGGGGCGACCTTAAGGTACCCTCTCTGGGAAACGCCTTGCAATTTTCGGCAAATGAGCAACTTCAGATACCACCAACATCTCCTTTAACTTTGTGAACAGAAAATTGACAAGTTTTTGCCATGGTTTTAGGTATCGGTCAAACCCAAGGATTTCGACCGTTTCGTTTCAGTTTCGGAGGCAACCGAGACCGAAACAACTATCTTGTCTCGGTTTCGACTGTTTCGGCCGGTTTCAGTCGTTTTGGTCTCGGCCGAAACCAAGGAAGAAGATGATGAAAAAAAGGGAGAGAAGAAAAAACATAAGATGAAGATGAAGACAAAAATAGAAGAAAATTAAGAATCAACAAAAAAATCGAAACAAAGAAATAAAAGAAGAAATAAAAGATGATGAGGATACCTCGCTGCCAGAAAAGATCATTTGCTCGCCACTTGAAGCGGAGAAGAACGCCACCTCCCCCCACCACTCGTCGCTCTAAGACAGGGGCTCGAGCCCTAATTTTGCCATCAATGTAATACACACAGACCTAATTGATATTATATATGTAATATAAGTTATTTACAAGTTTGCCATCATTTAATACGCACAAACCTAATTATTTTTAAATAAGTATAGTATGTAATATGAGTTATTTACAACTTTATCATCAATTTCTATTTAAAACGCACAGACTTAATTATTTTTAACACATGTTAACTTATATTACATATATTAATTAAAAATCCGAAACGGACAAAATGAAACTCAACTCTGAACCCACCGAAACAAACGAAACCAAAACCAAATAAAATTTCCGAAAGAACGAAACCAAAACCAAAACCGCGACCTCAAACCTTGGTTTTTGCTATTGAAGCGATGTTACACACAAACAAATATTCCTATATTTATGATGCCAAATCACCTTCACCATATATTTATGATGCCAAACGAGATTAGTCTATTCGTATAGTCACAGAAAAAGTGTGGAAGCCTTGTCCAAAATAGGACAGATACTATCTTCTATAAGAGAAGGATATGGATAGGATTTATACCCTCTAATGCATCCAAGTATTGAAGTTAACTTGGATAAGGCTTGTATAAATGTAGATAGGTACTCAAGTTCATCGTATATCAAGGCCTAAAAGATTTTTTGAAGATGCATTTGCATGTAATGACAAAGTTCTTATTTGATATTTTAAATATCATCATGACACACTGTACATAATCAAGAATCCAGTGAAAGAAAGATACCTGCAACTTGCTGGACACAATATTGTAACTAGCTCTCAAGTGGCATCTGATATCAGCTGGACTTTACTACTAGAAAAAACATGGTAGATTAACCAAAATGACTTACGGAACTTGAAACGAGTTACTTGTTGAGTAGGGTCTTACGAATGTTAAAATGTTGAAGGTGAATGTCAATATTCATTGAGGCCACAACTGCTAACCTAAAGCTTGAAGTAAAGTTATGCACTCTATTAATATCTCAGTCCCTCTTGTCACACAGGTGTGGAGGCATGCAAGGGGGAGTGGGGACTGTACATGTGGCTCACACCATTCGAGCTGGCTGAGCCCCGCATTCATTTGTCAATTCTTTATGAAATTGAGACTGCTCGAGTTCATAAGCTAATTTTCCTGTATGCCGTAGGCAGTCCTGTCAGCTACCATTGGTTCTATCTATTCATTGATTCATTGGCTCGCTATCTCATCTGTTCCCAAGAATGATTGAGTCACTCGGTGAGTAAATGTCCTAGTGCATAACCAGGTAACTTAGTACAAGCCCCAGTACATATCTAAGATTTAGACACGTGTCAAGCACTGATCCAAAATAAAGACATATAATACAATCAAGTCAAGTCAAGCATGGATCTCCCTTATTTAGACCCAATCAGATGAAACCCAAGCCAATCGAACAAGACCGAAAAGAATGGTTTAACAATTGTGGTCTAACATATAAAAACACACCTCTTCCAAACCTTTCAGACCCCTGGTTTTAGGAAGACTCAAACTCCACATGTTTGCTTAATATATTGGTAAGATTGGGTTCTCAATCATAGATCTAAAGCTGATGCAGTCAGGTTCGGGTATGAGTATGAGGTTAGACTGATGGATCGAGTATGAGGTTAGACTAATGGATCTGGAATTTTGGTCCATGGTCCATCATGGACGTTTCCGTAGTTTTCAGATTTCTCATGATCTTTAGTAATTTTCAGTTTTCGGATTCAATTTGTTATTTTAAGTTTATTATCTACAGTGGACTATGGGGATTAGAGAGGGGAGTCAAATATTGGAGAAAAAAACTTGTTTGAGGTGAGACTATCCATCTCTGATAGAAGAGTGTTTGCCGTCCTCTAGAATTGACGACTTGGGAGATAGAGTTCCTCTCGAAACAACTCAACCCATCTTTGTATCCCTTTATTTTCATGTTATTATTAATAAAACAGCCCATATTCCCCCCAAATCTCCATTTCTAGTCCTAAAAATCCTTTCTTTACGCTATAAACCACATCTTCCAACCAAAAATCCTATCTTTATCCATCAAAACCGCCCTAGAAAACCCCTAAAATCATATTTCTATCGTCAAAAGCTAGAAAAATCCTATCATAGACCTCAGCAAGACATCAGCTGAACTTCGCACACTTGCACAAATGCCATCTTCTAATATTCTGATTTAAAAAACTTAAATACCGTGTAATTGTTACTTGATGGAGAATAATGCAGTTTTAAAGCTCAAGTACACCTCCCAGGACAAAATTAAGTCGATGAAACATCACATGGCTTATTGTTGAAATAAATCTTCACAGATCCATTGCAAGTGCGAGAGAAGTGCTGCGGACAAGGTAAGACTCATCAATATCTTAAGTGAATGGACTATTGCTCAGTTGCACTTGAGCTAGCCAGCTGAAACGAAGATGCACTCCCATCATATAAAGAAAGGAAGCCTTTTATAACATGCCGATAGGATCATCCACCACCATCCCCAATAATGATTTGATACTGAAGAGATGCATGATTTGGAGTTGCCTATATTAAATATTTGAAACTCTACAACTCTACATCATATGCTTTATTAATCATGACAACATGGTTATAGGCAATACAGACTAAGAACAAAGACGGCCACCTAAAAGAGATATCTAAAAGGTACAAGTTGGCATCATTGATATTCACCAAAGAACTGTATATAGGTCCTAGCACATTACCATCTTACCCGGCGTACACTGTTTTGTGTCCTAAAATGAAACCCCTAGTTACAGAGAAAAAGGTTTGCTGCAAACCATGTAATGCGCAAAAAACATGCATGTAGGCGAAAACCACAACTATCTTCAACAGCAATAGACAAATTATCCTCAATGTTTAACAAAGCATGAATGCATGTCCAATATAATGGTATAAGGAGCTCAGCCGACATTCTTACGAATATATTCATAAATACCAACATTCCTATAAAAATATAAATTAAACAAAGATCAAGACAACATAAATGACCGCCTAGCAAAAAAATCATAGTGCATATCTTTTGTTTTCTACTTCTGATTGCCCCTTAACTCACCCAAGGTGGATTAACAATGTCATAAATCTCCCTCGGAATATCAGGTCATGGTCAAGTACAGCATCATACAATTTTATCATGGATGGACTTCCTAACAAATTTTCTACCAGATTATAAATATTTTTTTAAATTGCAATTGACGGCAATCTCCTCAACGAAATCCCCTTCCCAGCTACCACCTCAAACATAGCTCCAAGCAAAAATAACATACTTTCTAGGCATGTAAGCTTATTGCAATATGCAATATGCCAATGCAAATACCATCCTTGCTTCGAATTCTGGGGTTCCATCACTAAAGCCTGAGTTGGGGCATTAGCCGCATTACACGTCTAGGAGTGGTGTAAAGTTCTTTCTGGTGAACTCTGCATACGGATAACATGCCTTGAGAAAAAAGAGGTTGGCCACCAACGTGTCATTTCAATATGTCAAACAATAATTATAACAAAAAATTATTGGAATGAATTGAAATATAAATAAATCATCCTCAAGAACACGGGTGTGGACAGTTCCCTTCACCCCATGCTTCTTCAAAGCTTCCACCAGACAAGTGCAGTAGGGGCATCTCACAATATAATATCCGCTCAGGGAATCATCAGTATGTTGATAAAAACAGCCAATGCTGCCACATAGGCACTTAAGCTAGGTGGCTCTTATCCAATGCCCAGATCCATCTAGCATGTTTTAAAATTATTGCTACACACTCAACTATGTATCCATGTTTTCCCAGTGACTGCAAGCTTGCAAGAGTAACCCCAACTTCAATGATAATGCCGGATATTTGGAAGGTAGCGATTATTGAGGGTTGATGAGCATGAGACCACACATATGTTTCTTGAATGAAAGCTGTCAAATATTTATAGAACAAGTTACAAAATTAATTATAAGTAACATACGAGCATTCACTACATTCATGAATGTTTCGTGATTAAAAATGTATATCAATTTTGGATGAAAATCGTGGCTATCAATGACAATGACTAAAAGGAAAAGTTTTCAAATTCACCTGCAAAAATAGCGAATGCAACCTTAAAAGTCCTTCCAAGCCAAAGGACAGTTATTTGGCATGACAGTAGCTTTTTACTTTTTTTTTGGCTAGGAAGCAGGATATCAGCTTTTGGGGTTGACGGACACAAGAGAGTGTGTGAGTGGGTTGTATGGAGAATATTGGCTGGTTATCTAAGGTTGCATGGAGAATGAAGTCACAATATCTATTGAAAGAGTTGAAAGACAATTATGAAGCGGATCTCTGTGGGATGGTTTGGTTTGCAGTAATGAAAACGTAGCAAATGTTGTATGCAGCATTCACTGCATGCATTTGATGCATGAAAATAAGCTATGAATTCATCGTTTGGTATGACTCACGCAAAATTTGTTACAATCAAATTTTTGCATTTAAAATTGGTAGTTAATTTTCTATTATTAGTTAAATATATCAAATATGTTGATATATCATAGTAGTTAAAAAGGAACTAAGAGTTAGGTTAGAAAATAATAAATAATTAATTTGATGATCTGACAGTTAGTATGTTGTTGCAAACAGTTAATTTGAGTTCAACATTTGCAGCATGTTTTTTCTACATTTTGCAGCTCCATTATCATTTCACATATGCCATGTAACATAAAAAACAAAGGAAAAAAAATGCAGCCGCAGCAAATGTTGTGGCAGCTCCAATTCCATACTATAGAACAGTCCCTTTGCGACATCCAAGGATGTTTCAGAACTTAGAATAATCAAAATTTTCAACAATGCTGCCACCATCAACGGCCAATAAATGAAATGAGAACTTATTAAAACAATATGACAAAATACTGAATGCAAACAAAACCAGCCAAGAACTGAGATGAAGACGACAATCTAATGAGAAAAAATAACGGTAAGAGAGCAGTGCATTACCTCTATTCCAGTCGCTAAACCTCTCCAACTTCCCTTCACACAAGCTCAATCTCTCCTGCAATTAGAAACCAGATCCATAATTATCTACAAAATTGTAAATCCTCTAAAAGATTAGATTAGAACAGATAATATTTGTGAAATATCTTACAAGCTCGGTCTTGATGGGGTGATCGTCGGGTCGAACCCCGTTGCATCTCAATCTCACTGTTCAAAGAAATTCCACCCAAACAAATTAGAAGTTAAAAAATAGATTTAGATTTAGAGCAGAAAAAAGAAAGAGTAAGGAGAAATTCAATAATAACCTGTTAGAAGAATGGAAGCGGACTGTGCGAGCACGAGGAAGGCGCGCGCGCGCTGGAGAGGGGGGGAGCTCGGCGATGACGTTGGGGTCAGCCGCCGACAAGAACCGGAGGAGATTGGTCTGCAGATCATCGACGCACGTTAGAGGTTCTTTGATAGAATCCAGTGCTGCTTCGGGCACTGCCATCCCACTTCAATTAAAAAAACAAGGGCAAAAGATAGAGAAAATGAGCTAAATGCCATCGGTGAACGATGAGTTTTAATATCTATATCTACTTTAAAAAGTTTGTTAGAATATTACCCCTTAAAAAAGAGACTAAAATACCCACATTCGTTTCCAAACATTAAAACCCAACAAAATTAAATCCCTCTGCGGAAACAATTGCAGCGGACGACGTTCTCCCTCCGACGAGCGAAGCCCAGCACCTCGCACCGCCTCGAACTCCCCTCGACAGCCTCGACACCGCTCATCACCGCCAACCCACAACCCAACGCCGACAGCACCCCGCATCTACGTCGACGCCGAACTCCGACCACCCCGCTTCGCCGTACTCCGACCACCCCGCATCTACGGCAACGCCTCGCCGTACTCCGACAAAGCCCTATGAACCAATACAACATAGTATGCGCCAATTTGCGCCAATTTGCGCCAATATACGTCACGTATATTGGCGCATATTGGCGCATACTATGTTATATTGGCAGGGCTTTGTCGGAGTACGACGAGGCGTTGCCGTAGATACGGGGTGGTCGGAGTACGGCGAAGCGGGATGGTCGGAACCCAACGCCGACAGCACCCCGCATCTACGTCGACGCCGAACTCCGACCACCCCGCTTCGCCGTACTCCGACCACCCCTCATCTACGGCAACGCCTCGCCGTACTCCGACAAAGCCCTATGAGCAAATATAACATAGTATGCGCCAATATGCGCCAATATGGTTGACCGATGGTATATATACAGAGAGTTGCTTCGCGCACCTATCGTTTTCACATACTCTCTCAACCACTTATTTACAAGTTTGCCATTCAACTTTACTCCTCTTTTAACATGCCACGGGTTTTTAGTGGTTGGAATGGACGATGGGGAAGATGTACTGTGGAGGTTTGGGCACTGAGGGGGAGTGGTGAGGGGCTAGGCTGTCGAATGACGGGGCGGTGGAGGGGGGCGGCGGAGGGTTTGTCGGTAGATGGGGTGGCGAAGGGCACAGGGGCGGAGGAGGAGGCTGGGGAAGAATAAGATGGTCGACTGAAGGATGTCGGAGGAGGTGGCTGGGGAAGAATAAGATGGTCGACTGAAGGGTGATGGTAGAGGGGGCGACGGAGTGGGCTAGGGCGGCGGAGGAGGCGAGGCTGGGAAGTCGGATGAGGGGGCGACGGAGTGGGCTAGGGCAGCGGAAGTTTAGGCTGTATTTCCTCTTTCTCGTCATAAACACTAATTTGATGTCCTGCCGGTGGAGGGGGTCGGCGGAGTGGGTTGGGGCTGAGGAAAATGAAGAGAGGCGGCGGCTGCGGTGGCCGGAGGTCATTTGACTCACCGTGCACAACGGGACAGTTTGGGTAATAAAATTTGTTGTGCGCGTTGAGAAAATTTGAATGTCAAACTTGTAGATAAGCGCAATTCTAGTTGTGCATGTGAGTAAAATGATATGGTCGGTGGAGGGGGTTGGGGCTGGGGAAGATGAAGAGGGGCGGCGACGTCGGTCAGCGGTCGTCATTTTACTCACAGCGCACAACAGAAAGTTTGGGTAGGCGGTTAGAAAATTTGAATGGCAAACTTGTAAATAAGCGCAATTCTGGTTGTGCATGTGAGTAAAACGGATGTGCGCAAAGCAGCTCCATTACACACACACACATACGTGCATGTATATATTTATGGCTGATTTTCTCAAAACAAAGGTTTTCTCAAAGGGTATTGATTTGCGCACCCACCGTTTTACTATGTGCACATACCACTTATTTACAAGTTTACAAGTTTGCCACACGCACATACCCAAATAGTTTCCTCTTTTACCCCACGCCTGTACCCACCATTTTACTCTGCCGCCATCCCCCTCACACCCCTGCCAATGAGTATGAAGCGTGGGCAGCCATCCTCTTTTACCCCCGCCACCCCCTGTCGCTCGTCTCCTCGTCCCTAGCACCCCTCCCCCCCGCCATAGCCATCCTACCCAGCCCCCGCTGCCCCCACCCCTCGTTTGCCCTCCATGGTCCCCTCCCCCTTTCCCCAGCCTCATCCGCCCCCATCACGAGCTCCTCCTCCAACCGCCACAGCCACCCCCTCTCTTCGACCTCCCCCTCCTCCTCCCTACCCATCACCATCCACTCTTCCAATCGCCACAGCCCCCCCCCCCCCCCCCCCCTTCATCATCCCCCGCCTCCGCCCTCCACATCACTGTTAGTGGTTTTGCCCTAGGCCAAATATTTGGACCTTTATGTTATGTCATTTTCATTTATAAAATATTTCTCTTATTGTTATTATTGTATTGCTTGCATGTTTCTTTATAATAATGTTTAAATAGCTATTTTATGTTATTATAAGCATCCCTAGTCATTCATCCTTAAAGGTTTAATAATGAATTAAGACTAGTATGAGTTTGGTTGATAATTATGAGATAATTATATGTATGATTATACAAATCAAACTTATAGGTACTTGTTGGAGAACAAGTACTGAATAAACTCGCTATGAGATCATTACATGGATTAGTGGCTAAATGATCTCATAATAATTATGTCATAGAATCCTTAGATATGAGATCATCACAGTTTCCTACATAAGGAACATCATGTTTTGACATAACCAAACGTTATTTTTAATCAGATAATCATAAAGGTTATGATTGAACATGATGTGAATTATGCAGAGGAAAGTGAATGAACAAGATGGAATTTGTCCATCTCCTATGAGAGAGATATCTAATGGGCCCCTCGATAAGTAGGACTGAGAAAATGCATGAACATTCTCAAATGAATGTCATTTGATTTTATCAGTCTACTTAGAAGCGAGAAATTAAATGTTTGAATAATATAAGTATGACACTGTCTATGACTTATGTTCAAATAAGATATCGTGTGACAAAAGGATAATGACATGTTCTATTGGTCAGGTTAATATCGGACTAACGATATTCATATTAATTGGATAGTCATAATGTCTTGCTAGAGACCAATTATGATTTGTGTACTTTTAATGGGATTAGGCATACTGCCAATTTAATATGAGCCTAATGGGTCGCACACAAAGAGCGTAATGGATATGATAGGGTTTAAACGTGATTACAAATTTGATTTGAAATTTGTAATAATGCAAAATATCTTAACTGTCAGATATTATATCTCGTTGAGATATTATCCTTAAGATATCGCCGCGTAACTAAAACATGTTAAAGAGTTAACAGATAATATAAGATTATATTATCTTAAAGATATCGTTTCGTAACTGGAATACGTTACAGGGTTAACGTGGGATTCTATATAAGATATAAAGAGGTTTTTCAGTAATATGTATTCATTCTATCTCTCCCGTTTTTCGAGAAAAGCGACGAGCGAAAGAGAGAGAAACCATAGTTGCGGAGAAGGAGCTAGCACCATCGTAATTCTTGTTCGTGACGTTCGCGTGTGGATACCAATTGAGGGTGATCGTTCGTAGAGCAGCACCTGTAGTCCGACACATTCAGATCGTAACAAAGGTCAGTAATCTATTCAAATCAATTTGAAACACATGGATCTTGTTAGGTTTCTATTTTTTCGCTGCGTATAAACTAGTTATGCATGAAAGAAACCCTAACAGCTACCCCCTCATCCAACCTCCACATCCCTCCTCTCCATCTTTGCCCGCCCCTACTTGATTCGCCCACTGTCCTCATCCCTACCACCACCCCTCTCCGACATCATTGCACCCCTCCGTCGCTCCCTTTGTCCGCGAATTGTAGAGTGGTGATGGGGAGGTCGGGGAGGGGGTGGGGGGATGTGGGCCACGGAGAATATTTTTTGGGAAAATATTTTGAATGCTACATGACATATGGTCTCGTGTTATGACTAGTTATTATACAAATGAGTGATGTTTTTGAATGTGTGTGTTGATTATGACAAAAAGGTGGTCGGATCGAATCGTGCGTAATCAATGGTTAGGATGAGAGTTTGTGAAAATTTTGACGAGAAAACACTAAACGTTCGGGGAAACCTAGATCTGGATGTAATTAAATTGTTGAGATGAACTAAAATTTTAAATTTTGGTGGACATAAATCTGCAAAGAATTAAAATCCCTGGAGGGAATTAAATTCTATTAGGGAACTAAACTTTAATTTTAAAATTGTTGGGTGGAAACCAAATCTAGAGGCAACTAAATTTGGGGGGACAAAATCTCGAATGAATTAAAATTTGGGGTAACTAAAATTTTCGGTGATTATAGTTTGAATGCACGATAACATGTGGTCACGTGTTATGACTAGTGCTTCGATAATTTTTGGTTGTTTGGATAGTGTACTTTTTACCGGCATTATAAACTTTTTATCTGTATTATAAACGGATCAGATATGAATATTCATATTAATCAACATACAGATACGAATTTAGATCTAGCTCGGATCAGTTGTACTTATTTACATCCCTACTCAAGATCCATACACTGTCCAATAAACAATCAATGATGCTTGCATAGCATACGAAGGCTCACCAAACACAATAAGCTGAGAAGGGAATGGTTCGATAATAGCTCGCCAAGAAACAATATAAGTTAATCAGCTACTTAATATGTCAGGAATAAAATTACAAAAATATTCTTGTACACACTCTCTCAATATTCCTAATCAAAAAATGAAGGAGCTATCTCCTTCTTAACTTCCAAAAAACTATGGAAAACTATAGTAGTGCTACATGTAGCTGTGCACGCGCACAACTGACTTAGCTGTACAAAAAATAAAAAATCCATTTTCCCGTATTTTTTTATTTTTTTTGGGTTTTTCTCATATTAGTCCCTTAAATCTTGCATAATTTGATATTAGTCCCTTAAATCTTCGAATTTTGAGTTTAATCACTCAAATCTTAAGCCGTTAACCTAAATAGTCCCCATCCAATATTCTGTTAAATAGTTAGATTAATTAACGATTAATTAAAAATTAGTGTTAATTAACTATTAATTAAGCCCTAATGAGGGAGGGAGGCCGGGGGGAGGAGGAGGGGGAGGGAGGGGGAGGTGGACATCCTCCCCGCCGCCGCTCTCCCCCTCCCCTTCCATCTTCATCCCCGCCTCCTCTCACTCATCCCTCTCCTCCCCGCCGTCGATCCCCACTCCTCCCCCCTTCATACCCCACCTCCACAACTTCCTCCCTCTCCCTCCCATTCTCCTCCTCCCCGCTGTCTCTCCCCCCTCCTCCTCCCCCTTCATCCCACTCATCCCCGCTGCTGATAACCCCCCCATGTACCCCTCCTCCCCGCCGCCCCCTCCTCCCCCGGGAGGGGGAGGCGGACCTCCTCCCCACCGCTCCCCTCGTCACCGCCGCCGCTCTCCCCCTCCCCTTCCATCTTCATCCCCGCCTCCTCTCCCTCATCTCTCTTCTCCCCGCCGTCGCTCCCCCCCTCCTCCCCCCTTCATCCCCCACCTCCACCACTTCCTCCCCCTCCCCCCATTCTCCTCCTCCCCGTCGTCGTTCTCCCCTCCTCCTCCCCCTTCATCCCACTCATCCCCGTTGCCGATAACCCCCCCAATACACCCCTCCCCCCGCCGCCGCTCTCCCCCCTCCCCTTTCCTCTTCATCCCCGCCTCCTCTCCCTCATCCCTCTCCTCCCCGCCGTCGTTCCCTCCCCCCTCATCCCCCTTCATCCCCCACCTCCACCTCCACCTCCACCTCCCCCCATTCTCCTCCTCCCAGTCATCGATCCCCCCTCCTCCTCCCCCTTCATCCCACTCATCCCCGCTGCCGATAACCCCCTCCCAATGCACCCCTCCTCCCCGTCGCCGATCCCCCCTCCCCTCCTCCACCCCATCACCCCTTCCTCCCCGCCGATCTCCCTCGCCTCCCCCTTCATCCCCCTCCTCCCCACAGCGGCTCTCCTCCTCCTCCTCCCCCATCCTCCCCGCCACCGGGATGGCTCTCCCCCTGCCGTCGATTCCCCCTCCTCTCCATAGCCCCCCCCGCCGATCTCCCCCTCCTCCCCATCGTCGATCCCCCCTCCCCCCTCATCCCCTCTCCTCACTGCCGTCGCCCCTCCTCCTCCCCCCTCATCACCGTCGCTGCCACCGCAAACAAGCTGGACACATCAGCACTAACAGCCACGTCAGCATTAACGGATTTTTTAACAGAAAATTAGAGCGGGGGACTATTTTGGTTATAGTTAACGATTTGAGGGATTAAACTCAAAATTCGAAGATTTAAGGGACTAATATCAAATTACGCAAGATTTAAGGGACTAATATGAGAAAAACCCATTTTTAAAGGATTGTTGTACAGCGCATTGGCGATTAACACATCAAAAATCAAGTGAATTTAATGCTATTCGATCCTTCATCTAACCATTGCAAATTCAATGGTCTCAGAAGTTTCAGAACAATAGAACTTTTTGTGATGAGTGTATCGAGGGTCAAATGCACATATGGTTCACACATATTTGGGGTTTTGGGATTTCAGAATGTATACATCAACCCTATAAAAAAGATTCTTTCCGATGTATTAAAAATATCCTAAAATTTTTTTCCAAACAACATAGAAATATAGGTTTTCTATGCACATGCACAACTAACCTAGCTGGCGTACACAACTACATTGTCCCGATAAAATTATAACTTAGAACTACATCAGTTTCGCTCCCCTCTCCAGGTATTTTTGCGGTGAAATTAACAGAAAATGAACGAGAGAAAAATGCGTTTATATAAAGGGTAAAAAGTAAACAACTAGTGGTGAATTAGGGGCTGTTCTTTTCTCCGAATGTAGGGAAGGAATCTCGGTTTTGTTACTATTCACGTACTATACCTAAGAATCCTACTTCAAATACATATGGGCTGTTCTTTTGTGCTTTAGAGTTTTTTGATTTTTTCGCCTACGTGTCCAGGTTCAGTGGGATTCTCGGGGGAATTTTTCAATCCGAGATTTTCCTTCGGATTACAGAGGAATCCAAAGCGGGGGGGCCCTTCTCTCTCATGTGGACCAATCAAAGCAGGACATCCTTTGTTTTTTAGTTTTTTTTTTCGATTTGAGTTCCCTGTGCGTGAAATCAAAGCATAATACATGTGATAAGTCCTGGGTTAGTGGGCTTTTTGATTTAATTAATTATTTTTGTTTTTTGTTTTTTGTTTTTAATTAATTAATTAAATTCGGGTGGACCCCGCACCACTTTTCATCTCTAATTTTTTTCAACCAAAAGAACACACTACACGGAGTGGGACCCACCTCAACTTTCCAACTCCACAATCCAACACCACTTTCCAACAAAAGAACACAATACACACCAATTTCTCTCTCATCAGATTCCACATTTCTCAACTTTCCCCATTATACTTTCCAACAAAAGAACCTGCCCTTAATAAATGATAAGATCTTGATGCACTTAACTCAAAGTTGCGGTGAAACAATAAAAATATGCGTAAACACATAAACTTCTTGAGCATCGGAAGTCGAATTGACATTTATCACCCCTACCTAATTCGTATTTGGGTTATCGGGTCCCATTGGTCGCGGGGCCGAACGAACATCTGGGAAGCAAAGGAAGCGAGAAGGGGGGTGGGGGTTGGACATCTAACCACAGCCTGTTATCCCAAAACACAGCACCGCAAAAAATCTACAGGCAAATCGATAAATCACCACAAATCTTTAGTACTCTTCTCAGTTCGCCATGTTGAATCCCCCAGGCTCCCTCAAATTCCTCTCCGAATTCCCAACTCTGTTTCATCTCTGCAACCAACACCGCAGGTAAGAAGATAAAAGCTTTCTCTCCTCACGCTTTTTCCATCTTACTTCCAGAGATCAACAACCCAATACAATAGAAATTGAACCCTATCTTCTAATTTATTTTCACCAAAAATGGGAGCGACTACAGTAGAGCTATGCTCGTCTGGAGTTCTGTGTGGCACTCCAAGGTGCCACACGACCCGCAAGGAAAGAACCGTTACATGTGATCTGGGTACTGATATAAGAAGGCAAAAGATTGGGAATTTGATGGGGTTTCCATCTGGGTTTTCTGCAAATCTTCAAAATTACAAGAAAAAACTTCTGGGTAGTTGTCGATTTAGCTTAAAAGTTACTATATCTGCCGATTTAAGGGATACATCGAGAAATGTGGTGAGCTCAGACGATGTGGTGGGCATTCTCAAGTCTAGCACTGATCCAACTGATGCCTTAAATCTCTTTAAATCCATTGCCGGAAGGCCTACGATTGAGCACACCACGGATTCTTTCAACTACATGCTTGAATTCTTGAGGAATCATGGTAGGGTAGAAGACATGGCCGTCGTGTTTGATTTAATGCAGAAGCAAATTGTGAAGAGAAACCCGGCTACATTCTTGACTATCTTTAAAGGAATTGGCATCCGCGGGGGGCTTAGAAGCGCGCCTTTTGCGCTGCTGAGGATGAGAGAAGCTGGATTTGTTTTAAATGCATTCTCATACAATGGATTGATACATTTCCTGCTGCAGTCGGGATTCTATAGAGAGGCCATGGAAGTCTATAAAAGAATGGTGTCCGAAGGCATAAAGCCTAGTTTGAAGACTTATTCGGCACTGATGGTGGCATCTGGGAAGAGGAGAAAGACTGAATCTGTGATGTGCCTTTTGAGTGAGATGGAGTCTATAGGGTTGAAACCGAATGTTTACACCTTTACCATTTGCATTCGAGTACTTGGTCAAGCTGGGAAGATTGACGAAGCTTACGGGCTTCTAAGGAGAATGGAGGAAGAGGGGTGCAGGCCGGATGTAGTGACTTACACTGTTCTCATAGAAGTTCTATGTGATGCTGGAAAGCTTGATGATGCCAGGGAATTGTTCTGTGAGATGAAATCCAGTGATCAGAAGCCGGATAGGGTGACATACATCACATTGCTGGATAAGTTTGGCGACGTTGGGAATTTGGAATTGGTGATGGAGTTTTGGGAAACTATGGAATCCGATGGTTATGCTGCCGATGTTGTTGTTTTTACTACGATTATAAATGCTTTGTGCAAAGAAGGGAAGATTGAAGAAGCTTGGGACATGTTAGAAATTATGGGCAGGAGGGGTGTTTCGCCTAATCTTCACACATACAACAGTCTGGTAGGCGGGCTTCTTCGAGCTAATAGTCTGGAGAAAGCTCAAGAGCTTTTTGACCATATGGATGCCCAAGGTCCAAAACCAACTGCTTACACCTACATACTTTTCATTGATTACTATGGGAAATCTGGGGAGTTCGAGAAAGCTTTCCAAGCCTATGAAACTATGAAGGTGCAAGGGGTTGTTCCTGATATAGTTGCTTGCAATGCTTGTTTGTATGGTCTTGCTGAATCTGGTCGCCTTGGACATGCAAAACAAATTTTCAATGAACTAAAATGTAGCGGCCTTTCTCCAGATTCCATCACATACAACATGATGATTAAATGCTACAACAAAACTGGGCAAGCCGATGAGGCTATCAAGATGTTCTCTGAAATGATGGCCAGTGGGTGTGAGCCAGATGAGATTACAGTCAATTCTTTGATTGATACACTCTACAAGGCAGGAAGGGAGGGAGAAGCCTGGAGAATGTTTGATAGAATGAAGGACATGAATCTTGTGCCAACTGTTGTGACTTATAACACACTTCTGGCTGGATTAGGTAAGGAAGGGAAAATACAGAAGGCAATGGAATTGTTTCAGAAAATGAGTTACATTGGTTGTCCTCCAAATACGGTTACATACAACACTTTGCTGGATTCTCTATGCAAAAATGGTGACGTGGATAAAGCATTAGATTTGCTGTATGGGATGAGTGAAAGGTACTGCACTCCTGACCTTCTATCTTACAACACGGTCATCTATGGTTTGGTCCAAGAAGATAGAGTAGAGGAAGCGTTGTGGCTTTTCCATCAAATGAGCAAGATTTTTCTTCCAGATTTTGTGACCTTATGCAGTCTCCTTCCTGGTTTTGTAAAGAATGGTTTGGTGGAAGATGCTTTGCGAATTGCCTGCAAGTATACTCTGCAGCCTGATGCTCACACAGATAGGTCCTCCTGGGAAGCTTTGATGGAAGGAATATTAGCTGAAGCTGGGATTGATCTATCTGTTACATTTGCTGAAAGAGCCGCTATGGATGGCACTTGTCCAACGGATAACCTATTATGCCCGTTAATTAGGCACCTCTGCAATAATAAGAAAGCCCCTGATGCTAACAAACTCCTTGGGAAGTTCAAGAGCTATGGAATTAAACCAACTATTGAAGCATATAATTCTCTGATTAATGGACTGCTTGACACTGAGTTCATAGAGACGGCACATGGCCTTTTTGAGGAGATGAAGAAGATTGGCTGTACCCCTGATGTTTACACCTATAATGCTTTGCTTGACGCTTTGGGAAAGTCAAAGCGGGTAAATGAAATGTTAGATTTGCACGAAGAGATGAACTCCAAGGGATGCAAACCTAATGGCATAACATATAATATACTCATCTCGGGCCTCGTTAGATCTAATAGATTGGATCAGGCAATCGACTTCTATTATGATCTTATGAGCAGAGAGTTCTCCCCCACCCCATGTACTTATGGGCCTCTCATCGATGGCCTGTTGAAATCGGGGAAGCTGGACCAGGCCGAGAAGCTCTTCTGTGAGATGCTTGAATATGGATGCAGACCTAATTGTGCTATATATAATATTCTCATAAATGGATTTGGAAAGGCTGGTGATGTGGAGAAGGCTTGTCAATTGTTTGAAAAGATGGTCAGAGAGGGAATTAAACCAGATGTAAAGTCTTATACCATTCTTATTGACACACTTTGCATAATGGATCGAGTAGATGATGCTCTTTGCTATTTTGAGGAGATGATAGCTAGAGGGATTGAACCTGACTTATATACTTATAACTTTATGATTAATGGACTAGGAAGATCTCAAAGGTTAGATGAAGCCATGTCCCTTTTTGAAGAAATGAAGATTAAAGGGGTTTCTCCGGACTTGTATACTTATAATTCTTTTATAGTCCACTTTGGGAATGCGGGGATGGTAGGTGAAGCAGGAAAGATGTATGAAGAACTTCAACTCAAGGGCCTCAAACCAAATGTTTTCACTTACAATGCTCTCATTCGAGGGCATAGCACGAGAGGGAACACTGACCATGCTTATGCTGTCTACAAAAGGATGATGGTTGGGGGTTGCAGTCCTAATTCTGGGACTTTTGCTCAACTTCCAAATCGGTAAATGACACGTTGGAGGAAATTTTGTCAATAGGTTTTGCTTTTTGTATATTAGACTTTTGTTATTGAAGCAAAAGACTCATGTATAAAACTGACCATTATTTTATGTACATTCACAGTCATGTTACTGGAGTTCATCTGACATGACATAGAATGAATCTCCTCCCTCCAATATCTTTATGCATAATTTTCTTTTCTTTAAATATATAAGAAAATCTATGTTTTAGCGTCTCCCCTGCTGGATTTGATAGTATGGTGTCTTTTAAATCATAGGGGCATATCTCATTACATGGTTCCTCATGATTCACACAATCAAGAGTTTCTGTATGTTTCTATAAGTGTCTAACTTATTGCTTTCTTTAAATGTGTTGTAGTCCGCAATGCAATAGTTTATTGAGATTTGCAAGTCTTCATTCTTTGGCTTCACTTAGTTTTTGTGTATGTAGAAAAATTAATGATTGCTTCTGGTTCTCTCTTTGATTATCTAGTATGTGGATCCCCCCTCCCACTGGTTCCTCATGTTTAAATTGGTATCTTATCTTGAATTACATATCTTTCTGACTGGTTGTCGCTCAGATTAAGCCGGCCAAACTAATTTATCCCATATTCTTGTTTTGGTTATGTTTGGTTTGTCTCTTATTGTGCATTTAAAGCGCCTGCTATCTGAATGGGTCATGACTAGTTATTTTGCTCAAACTCACTTGATGCACTATTCTTTAGAAGTTATCAAGAGGTTGCAACACAGTTTCTATGACATTTATCTGTGCTTAAGTCATCACACCAGCTTATAGTCTTCTCCTTTAAAGTGGCACCTGCTGTGTTGCAACTTAATTGGTTTAGTTATTTTGCTCAAACTGAGTTGATGTCTCAAGTATTTAGAGATATAAAAGTGTTGCAACATACTTTCTGCAGTTTTAGCTGCTCTGAAGTCATTTTGCTAGCTTACTTTTGTCTTATCCCTCTAAGTGGCAGTACTGTAGTGCAAAAACTAAGTGTAACATTTCCTACAAGCCATAGAGATCTTATAAAACTATCCATCCTAAAATGTTTTCGCTAAGTCATAGCTGAAACAATTTTAATTTCCTCACAGAACTACTCGGTCTATGGCTATCATACAAGAAGTTGTGAATTTGTTTGATCTATACTAGTAATATGTGTTAGCACATGCAAACAAGAAGGATTTGCATGCTAGGTAAAAATGCCTGGGTACATGGTTGTTGCACCGGGATTTATCACTATATACGAAAAGCTACTCAGTCTATGGCTATCATACAAGAAGTTGTGAATTTATTTGATCTATACTAGTAATATGTGTTAGCAACATGCTAACAAGAAGGATTTGCATGGCTCGATAAAAATGCCTGGGTCCATGGTTGTTGCACCGGGATTTTTCACTATATACGAAAAGTTACGAAATTACAAGAGATATGCCCACTATTAAATATATGAAATTTAAGGCAAATTTTTTATTGGGTCGGATAAATCCAATTCACAACTAGGCCCTCTAAACTGTTTAGCTTTCAAGGGCTTTATCCATAAGCCAATGTAATAGGTGGCAGCCATAACGGCTCTACGAGGGTATAAATTTAGATCAGACTTCACATAAAGATTGATCTTCAAATGGTAACAACATGTACAAAATGCTTCCTCGCCTATCCTCACCCGTTCCCGAAACAACATCCACAAACCAATCACCAAACTCAGCCTCTCGACCCAACTTGCCTCAGAAATTGAACCCACATGTGTAACTCAGGCCATCAAAGATAGCAGATGGCGACAGGCGATGTCCGAGGAGTTTGATGCCTTTGTTTGAAATGGCACTTGGACCTCCCAATGGTGTGCAAAATATTGTGGGTTGTAAATGGATTTTCCGACCTAAGCGTTTACCATACGGCTCCATTGATAGGTACACGGCTCACTTAGTGGCAAAGGGGTTTCACCGAAGGCCAGGAGTGGACTACCATGAGATGTTTAGTCTGGTTGTAAAATCTACCACAGGTCGTCATGTCCTCTCACTTGTCCTCAGCCGAGGTTGGGATCCTCGTCAGCTCGATGTTAACAATGCCTTTCTCCCAGGCACACTCCCTGAAGATGTCTTCATGGCTTAGCCTTAAGGCTTTGTTGATACTGACAATCCACACCATGTCTGCAGATTGCGAAAGGCGATATACGGTCTCAAGCAAGCTCCCAGAGCTTGGTACAATGAACTTTGCCAGTTCCTACTCGCATGTCACTTCTTGAACTCAATTGCAGACACCTCTTTATTCATTCTCAATGACAAAGGCATAACTATCATGTTACTTGTTGATGTTGACGACATCATCATCACAGGTAACAACACAACATCAGTTCAAGCCTTCATCTCAGTCCTTGTTCGTTGCTTCTCGCTTAAAGACCCCGACACTCTTCAATACTTCCTTGGTGTTGAAGTTGTTCCTCGACCTGAAGGTCTTCTCCTCTCGCAGCGAAAATACATTACCGACTTGCTTGCTCGAACAAAGATGACTTATGCTCGACCAGTCGCAACTCCGCTTGCCACCTCTCCCATCCTCACTTTTCAGTCTGGGACGACACTTACTGACCCAACTGAATTTCGGGCTGTGGTTGGCAGTCTTCAGTACCTCTCACATACTCGTCGAGACATTGCTTATGTAGTCAACAAACTGTCTCAATACATGCATCGTCCAACTATCGAACATTGAAATGCCGCCAAGCGACTTCTTCGATATCTGGGAGGCACCATTTATCATGGCATCATGTTACATCACCAGTCACCTCTTGCTCTACACGCTTACTCAGACACCGACTGGGCAGGAAATAAAAATGACTTCACCTCTACTAGTGCATATATTGTCTACCTTGGGCGAAACCCGATATCCTGGAGTTCGAAGAAGCAAAGAACAGTAGCTCGCTCCTCGACTGAAGCAAAGTACCGGTCTGACGCTTCGACAGCTGTCGAGATAAGGTGGACCACATCTCTTCTTAGCGAACTTTAATTTCACATCCTCACAACAGCCGGTAATCTAGCCGGTAATCTACTGTGATAATGTGGGCACAACAAATCTTTGCTCCAATCCGGTCTTCCATTATCGCGTGAAACGTGTGGCTTTCGACTTTCACTTCATTCGTGAACAAGTCCAAGATGGCATCTTAAGTGTCACTCATGTCTCTACGACGGATCAACTAGCTGACGCACTCACCAAACCACTACCCCGCACGCATTTTCATGACTTGATGATCAAGATTGGTCTTTCCTCAAAGAGCTCCAACTTGCGTGGGCATAATAGAGAATTAAATTAATGTATTTAATTATCTCACCTAGGATTCTCCCCTAAAATAGATTAGTTTGTTCGTATCTTTCCTAGGTTGACCGATTCTTTTGTTATCATTTAGTTAACAGATTTTGATTCTTTTGTTATTATTTAGTTAACAGATTTGTAACAAATTGATTCTTTTGTAAACCTATAAATACCTCCTAACATTAATGGAAAGGTATGCCATTATTCAACACTTTCTCCTCATTCTATAGTTAGGTGTTCATATGGATATGGGCATCATACATGGGTATATACTGAATCACAATTTTCAAGGTTCCACAATTTTTTGCTAGAGCTTTGAACTAGTTCAATGCAAGTTATTCTTTTGGATTTTGCTTTTCTTTCTGTTGGGATGCATCCCAAGCTGTATGTGCTGAAATCACTTTGTACTATCCACAAAGCATGATATCTAATTTTTTAGAGCACTTGATATAACTCTACATCATCACGAAATATCAGTTCAGATTATTAGTTCTAAAACTTTGGGTTTTCATTATCGTTTTGTTCTCTCTTTAAATAACACTCTATCTAGCTGCTGATGGAAGCTTATAGTCAGAAGCTTGAAATTTATTATAGTTGTTTTCATTCTCGATGCGGTTCAAGGCTTGCAATCATCAACACTGAAAAAAAGTGGTCACTTGGCATCACAATAGCCCAGACAACTTTAAGTTTTACTCCTTTCCACTCTTTTTAGGGTTTAGCTCAAGTTTGGAATGTTTATTCATTGTCAAATCTTTCTTCTAACCAGCAATTTGCATTGCTTAAACTTATCTAATATGTTCATTCATAGAGTGCATAGATACATAAAACGAAGTCTTGCGCTTTGGAACTTTGTTATCAAATTCAATAGGGTACCAGGTCAAAAGTTGGGGAAATTGGTTATATGGCTCCTTTTCTGTCAAGGTCATGCATGATTATGAAAGATTAGAGAAACGTGAAGGATATATTATGAAAGTTGAGTCTCTATCCATTAGCTATAACTTTTGGATTAGATATGGTCTCAACTTGTATTCTGTGTGTACCCGTTTGACACCCCAATGTGCCTGATCTTATCATACTAAGTAGGGACTGGTATTGGCCAAGAGGGGAGTTTGTAGTACAATGTGCGGCTTGGCAAAATAGTTTGCCAATCATATCAGAGACTTAAGCCGTTTGTGTCAAACACTCTTGTATGCTGCATAATTTGAGGGATTGGTGGTGAAACCTTATGATTTTTGAATTGTCTATGTAATATATGCCTCCACCTAGATGTTGGGCTATAAAAAGACCCTCTTTGTGCCCCAACTTGAGGGATTGTTGGCCTAGGTAAATCCATTGGGTCGCACATGCTCCTGGGGGTGGGGGTGGGGGTGGGTGTGTGGTTGTGGGTGTGTGTGGATGTGTGTGCAGATTATTAAGGTCACGTGTGAACGAAGATAGTCCACACATTGGAAAGATTTACGAAAAGCGAAGGACATAACTTGAAAGTTGAGTGTCTGCCTATTAGCTCATTAAGCATTTGAGATTAATCATGCCATCACCAGTTTGACTCCCCGACGGATCCACTCTTGTCAAAACATTTTCAATGTACGATTTGGTGGCATTTATCATGCAAGCTACTTCTACTCAATTATCCTTTGTGCAATTTGAATTTATTGCTGGTGTCAAATATTCGTTCATATGTTGGGCTCTCCTCATATTTGTGCATTTGTATGCCATTGGAAACACATAATGAGGAGAGGGTTTACCGTTTTCATTTCATTTTCTTTCCTGTTTTGCGTTTTTTCGTCTCGTGGTTATTTCATATAGTTTTCTAATAGCTTATTCTTAGCATTTTGGATTTTTGCCATTGAATTTTAACTTCTTCTGCCAGTGAGTGAATTGAACCAACTCGACCTTATGCATCTCTGCAACTTCCCAGTGCATGTAGAGACTACGGTCATCGGAGTTCAGACAACAGAGATTTTAGTGTATAGAAACAAGGGCAATATATCAGATGTTGGGGGTGTGAAATGGATTCTATTTGCTTCTACTTTCGGGTTCATACAATGCACAACCTTCTTGCAAACTCAGAAGAGGTAAGTATTGATCTAACTTCACAGATAAATCTTCCAACATGAACCCCTCAAACTTGCGTTGGGGTGAATAAGAATGGTTTCAGTATGAACACTTACTATCTGAATTGATCATTTCTTTTAACTTCAAAGTCCAAAACTTCTATTCAGAGTCACCTTTATTTATCTTTCCTCCCGCGTCTCTTCCCTTTTGATGTTAAATAATCTTAAAATTGCACTACTGGAAATCAATTTCTCAAATTGTCTGTCTCAAAATGCTTTTTTGTAGTTACTAATTCTCTTTCAGTAGAGAATGGCCTTGAAAACTATGGTCTGTAGTTTCTCATTCTTCCCTTAATCCATGATTCCGAATAGTTTTGTGAAGATCTTGTTCTCCAGTTAAGAGGTTTGATTCAAGCTGATATTCGCTCCATAAATTACCAGTACACATGGCATCCATATTCAAATACACATCTTTGTTAGCAAGAAAAACATCATGACTCTACAATATGAGTACAGGTCTCACAACTAATATCGATAGACTACACTCAAATACATGAACTAAACGAGTCCCCATCGATGCAGAAACATGTAAATGCCTTTTTGATGCATCAATGTGAACCTCTCTCACAAATAGAGCCACATACACATTTCCATGTAGAATACATGCTTATATATATAACTATTAAACTTCTTAAGAATTTACCGTTCACACACTATACCATTACTTTGTCGGACAAAAGTTTGCATTACACAGCTTATTCCACATTATTCTGTTACAAGTACACCAATAAATCGCATATTCTTAACTCATCTATTTGGCTATCTTATCCACGCATAAATTTATTTACATCCTGAAAACACAATCTTTGAGCTTCTCTGTATATGAATGAAATCAAGAGACAAATTTTAGATGCAACAGTGCTGAGAAGAATACACTCAAGTATGATATGAAACACCTAGCGAAGCCAAATGTACAGATACTGCAAATATAACTACTTGCTCTACCATACATCTACGCATGTAGAAACTCGAACTCATCCTGTTTTCAATTGACAGGGCAACTTGGAAGAGACCGAAACAATGCTATCGAGGACATTCGAGCTCAGAAGAATTAGAGCAGCAGCACATTTAGCGTCTCTCGTAAATTCATTATATCAATGTGCACACGACTCATATTATGGTTTGCAGGGAAGCTTGGCAACTTTTAAGGTGTGTCTGTGCTATTCCTGCATACATCCACATACTTGTTCACAGTCATGTGCTTGTGCATTACTTCTCTGAGTTAAACATGTTTCTCCATTTAGCAGTCTTCTATCACTATTCTATGGGTAAATTCTCGTGTATTACCGCTTCTTTGTTACTGTTTGGTCTAAAATCTCAGGAATATATGGAAGTAAAATAGTTTTCTTTTACTTTGCAGTAAAAATGCTAGGCAAAAACCTGGCGCAAAGCTTTCGGTACAAAGACAACATTGGGCGATCACAGACAAAATTTTCTCTTTCCATAAGCAAACCTTGCCAAAATCATGTCCATATCATACAAGCTTGTAGAACTGGGCACGTATATTTACTATCAATATACGCTAGCTTTACGTGCTGCTGTAATACATGACTTGTGTGCATGTTACACTAGGATCGACTTGATAACGACGATAGCAATGCATTGGATGATGTCATTTGCTCGACAAAGGAGGAAGTTATCAGATGGATCTTCCTCACAAGTCCACCAGTAGCGGCCTACGAATTGATCATTAAGATCAAGAGAAACATCTAAAGCAAGGGTTAAAAGTGGCCATCTCCTTGATATATATGGATACACCGGAAAGCCACGAGCAGTATTCCATCCCGCGACCTAAGACTACGGGGAGGGGGGGACATACCACTCGGCCAAAGGGCCGTAGGTTCCTTGAAATATTCTTGATTCTAGAGGAGGAGACGGTTGCCATTTGTATAGCCTTCCAAGTCCTAGACTTTTACCGACACTTGCCTCCGTCTGAGCTGACGACAACCAGAGAGAGTCCTATATCCCTGTATCGTTTGCCACTTGCGAGGTTTAAGAGGGAGGATGAACATGCGAACATATGTTTCGTCCATAGTGTCACCGTCATACCAGCTATTGGCGTCTGAGTTGTGGTGCATGTGATAAATCCTCGCGGCCGGCCCAACCTGGAATGATGGTGATCATGTAGCTTTGGTGTGCTTCATCACCTCAGCTACCTGGGGTGGTATGTGTACACGGCTATTATAGGTGTATCTCTTCGTCGCAAGGACCACTCCCGTGTCGGCTGGTCCAACATCACCGAGCTGGGACGAGCAGTGATGTGAGGCCAAGGAGACGGGTTATCCTGCATAGCATCTGTTAAGGAACTCGACTACATGCCCTGATCTCCACTGCGAGGAGCAACTACTAGGTGTCGGATCCCGCTGGATGGCCCATTGGTCTTCTGGGGATTTCTCAGGAAGCGGGTCTCGCTGGGGAGCCTGTGACAGTTCACTTTATGTGTCCTGGGCACACAGTGCTAAGAATCAGCCTCTATGAAGGAAGCATAAAAGGTTTGATCTTTGTAAAAGAGTGACGCCAGTTATAGCTGCAGAATCATTGTAATAAATCTCTTTGGAATGAAAAGATTGCTTGGAAAATTTTAAATTTTAAATTCGAATACAATCTTCCCAACCTTGCTCTTCTTACTTTCCCCTTTTTTACCGTGAGCACCTGATGTGCAAATACTGCATCCTTGCTCAACGGGCTAATTTTTGGAACCGCGGTGTACCGTCGGACACCGCTTGCCAGGCGTGAGCTGTCGGGTGTATACTGGCCCCTTAGTCTTTTGAGTGAGGAGGAGTTTGTTGCGTCTAGCCATGCATCCCCGGGTTCTGCTTAGAATCCCAAGGTCAGTTTGGCCGGCTCGCCGGGTGGCCTGAGCGGTTGGAGGCTGCCTGGGATAGAAATTGATAGCCGTAGCAGCCAGTCATCAATTAGATGCCTGCCTCGATGGGTTACTGATGTGGGACCAGCAGGGGCCCCAGCCTGAGCTGGGGACTTCTGTTGAAGCAGAGAAAGGATGTTATTGGAACTCACCTCGTCGGACTACTGAGGTCCAGTCGGCGGGGTCCCAGCCTGAGCTGGAGGCTTTACTGGAGACGACACCATAGGGGGATGACCCCAGCCCGTGCAACTTGTGAAATATGCATTGCGGCTAGCCTAGTTTACATCTGGAGTTTGATCGAGCATGTCTGTTAATCACAACAGAAGGCTAGCCCAGAGGGCTAGGCCGCATCGGGCGCTCGGGTATGGTAATCATTGAGGCTGTTCCCGGGTGATTACCGCTGAGGCCGTCCTTGTAGAGAAGCTACCGATGAGCTGACCCTTGAGTGTAAGCGCTAGGACCATCCTTGTAGAGCAGAGTCTGTTAAAGAGCCAACCGCATATGACATCCTTGTGAAGCGTAGCTGTAAGGAGCCGACCTGCACGAATGTGGTCCTTGTGAAGCGTGGCTGTTGGGGATCTGATCATGGGTGTAACCGCATAGGCCATCCTCGTTGGACGTAACTCATGAAGGAGCAGACCACGTAGGAACTGCTGAGATCGTCCCGCGGAGCGTGGCTCGTGAAGGGATCGAGCCTAGGGTAGTCCCAAGAAACTTGGAATTGTGAGATTCGGGGTTTTCTCCGCCGAAAGGCTGGATGAAGGAGACTTTGAGTGATGTCTCGCAGATCTGAGATGTTGAAGAGGATGAGATCTGAGGGAGAGGGATGGCCCCAGCCGGAGCTGGGGGGTCTCGCAGATCTGAAAAGAGATCTGAAGGAGATCTGCATGGGGATGCTGGTTTGAGAGCCGTTGCGACCGATGTTGTAATACACTGTATTCATATATATGAGTATGATAGACGTATTTTGGACGTATTTGTATGTATAAAATTTTTGGGTATTTTTCTTAATTTTTATGATAACAAAATTATTTTTAAAGAATTTTAAAAGAACATTTAGATTTAAATAAATGTAGCATATAAAAGAATACTAGTATAAGAGAGGATATACTTGTATCAAGAGTTGTATACATGGTATAATGGGGTGGTATAATGGGGGTATTCCTATTTAATTAAAAATTTAAATCCTAAAATTCCTAATAAAACCACCTCAATCTAATGAGGTGTCTCAATCCTAATAAACCTCACCAGCTCAATGGCTAGGTGGCAACACCAGGTTGATCTCCACCTAATTAGGATTAGGTGTCAAGATCGACAGATTTTGGGGGAAGCAGGAGGTGGGTTCAGGGAAATCAAAAAGGAAAATGAAAAAAAAGAAGAAAGAAGAGAAGCAAAACACTCTCTTGCAATTTCCCATCTCTCTCACCCTTCCCCTCTTCACTGTCGATTCTCTTAAGCAAACCCAAAGCCAAAACACCCCAAGTCCCTAGTTCAATTGATTCGCTGGAGAAGAAGAAGAGGGTGGGCTTAGCTTTTAGAGGGTCTTCCAGGAGAAGAAGGGCCCCAGAATTCTAGGAGGACTGCTGAGGTAGGATCTTAATTTGGTTAGATATGATCTAGTTAGAATCACGTAGGATTTTAGAATTCGTCGCTGTCGAATTTGACAGTAAACGAAACCACACGGCTATATGAAAGAACCATACGACCGTGTGGAGGTCGGCATCATTAGACCACGTAGAGGAAGTTCACACGGCTGTATGGCCAAAACCATACGGCCGTGTCACACTTTGAGGTCGCATATCAACTAAAATCCATACGGCCGTATGGATTTCACCATACGGCAGTGTGGCCTACAGATCATACAACCGTATGCATTCCTTCAGCCAACTAAATCCATACGGCCGTATGGATTTCGCCATACGGTCGTGTGGATCTTTTAGCCTCCCTTATTAAGTCTACACGGCTGTGTGGAAAATTCCATACGGCCGCGTAGCTCTGTCATTTCTCGTTTCTTACAGAACTCCATGTTCATTATTCTTGTTGATTCATATGTTTTAATACTGCAATGTTTTGGATGGTGTTTATGCAGTGATTATGCTTTAGCTCGTATGTGTAGAAATCCATTATAAAGTGTAAAATTCATGATAATACCATTATGCATATTGAATCTGCATATCAAATTATTATTGGAATTTGTAAATTCAGGCACTAGTTTTTAAGCGATCAAAAATATGAAATAAAGTATCACTTGAATGTCAGAATATATCCATGTTGGTTTGTGAAAAAGAATCATATGTTAATCTTTTCTATTTTTCAAGTATGATGTGCAAGTTTCCTAAGAAAGTGAAGGATGGAAAGTGAATAAATAATGGAATGATGACGAATACGAGAATGATGACCAAATTGAAAGAAATATGAACTGATGAAATAAGTGTGAGAATGAGAGTAATAGTCTAAAGTCCTCAATCCATTCAGAAATGGGTGAGACTTTAGATGTGGTTTTTGGGGAGAACACATGTAAAGAATAGGTCTTAAGGAGCGGACACAACTGAGACTCCCACTAGCACTCCTGAGCGAAGGAGTTGGCTAGGTGTGGACATAGCTTAATTCTCACTCGCACTCCTATGAGTAGGCAGAGGGAGGGGGCAGAGTTAGAGAGGCCGGTGGTGTACTCGTGATGCACCATGACAGGTGAATGATGGTTTGCTCTGTTTTCCACAGAAAAATCGAGATTTCTCACTCCCTTCTTAGGAGTTACGAGAGGCCCCTCCGGTGCCCATGTCGTTGGTTGGGGTACCACTTTTCATCCACCCTGTGTGAAGTCCTGCTCCTTAAGTGTTCTATCATTTACACGGGTTCCCAAACATGTAAAGTGATAGCTTAAAGTAATTGCCGTTTATTTCATAAATGCTGCTACCACATGTTAATTGTTCTTCTGTTATCCTATTTGTTGTTATTGCATGTTAATATGTTCCTTTGCTTCCTTTCAGCACTTGCATGTCGTAATATGTTTACTTATACATGTTTTCCAAGTTCTCCTTTAATACTTGCATGTCATGTTGTGAATACTTTTGTAAGCATTGTAACCCTTATTTGTTAGACCACCCTTCTTAGATAAGTAGTCCGGTTCTAAACTGGGTCATACCTAGCTTAGTTAGGAATCCTACTGGGTCACGCGTTGACGTGTCCCATTTATTTTTCCAGGTTTAGGAACAGAGCTAGACACAGGAGCTACTCAGAGATGGAGCCTCAGAGGATAGTTTGGTCCAGTTGTACTTCCAGGGATAGTTAGTGAGCGAGTTGTGCTCGTGTACAGAGTGTGAGTGTTTTCCTTTGGGGTTCTTTGGGGGATTTTCTTGTTTATTTCTTTTGTACTCAATTCAGAGATCGTGTATGTAAAATATGTATCATTGTATCAATAAAATGAATGTTTGTACTTTTGTTTAGTTCTCAGTGTTATATCTGTGATGGAGCTTTACTTGTACTTCCCAGCACATGCTGTCATGCCCCGCTTCCCATTAAACTTGGAAGCGAGGACGCGAGTTGGTCCGCATGTGCTTAAAGCAAAGACGAAGTACTTTTTTTCTCTTTCTTCTTTGACTTAAGTACAATAAGCGTTGTCTTAGCAAATCAGGTCCTTGCACGCAAATTTCTCAGAAGCAGCATAAATAGTCATGACACTTTTAACTCCAGTGTTTTTAAAACAAAGTACACAAAGTAATTAAGGCCTAGCATGGCCGCACAATTTGCTGAAAGTAAACACACCTGGTAAGCAACAAGTACAACTAATAAAACTGAAATAAAAACGGCTCGCTGTAGTCTTCAGCAGAGATGATCTCAGCGTCCTCATAACTCTGATCAGCGGGTCCACCTCTAAGATCGGATCCTCAAAAGCAGGGTCCTCGATGTACTCTGTCTCTGAACCTAACAAATATTTCATAAATTCATTTGAAATATATGTTAGCGGTAGCTCGGTAAGATTTTAAATTAATGAAAGTACTAACTTGCAATTTAAGAAAATGGGAAGGTTAGAACACCTAAGAGGAGTTGCATAGTAAAAAATGAGAACATGTGGAAAATAAAGACATGAGGTTCATCGACAATTAATATACATTTGCATTTTAAACGAGGTAAACAAAGTTGGCAATTTAGAATACTTTTCAGTTGTTTGTGCTAGTGAATAAGTCCATGTCCGAGTAAGTAAAAATATTCTCGATATGCACTATCATCGGGGTTTACCGTGACGCCTCTTGACATTCCTAACCTGGAAGATGATCAAGATGCTTGCATCCATTAGTGTGGTATGGAGGTAGCCGTAAGATGTTCAAGCCACATTTACGGACTCTACTACATGAACCAACCCCACCCAAAGTGTCTATCTAGTCATCGATTAGATTACATCCCATCTGTATTCGATGGTATCACATATATGTTTCGTGGGTTATGTCATACCCTCTGTCCAAATTAGTTCAACTTGATAGCATGCAGATAGTAAAGGTAGTTCAATTTAATAGCAGGCAGATAGTGAATGTAGTTCAATTTGATAGCAGGCAGATAGTGAATGTAGTTCAATTTGATAGCAGGCAGATAGTGAATTGTTCCAAACAAGCAACATTAATATAACATGTCCATTTTTAATCAGAAAGTGACCGACACAATGGAAACATACAATTTAGTTCTAAAGTCGACAAGCACATTGAAATATGATTTTAGCAATAGAGGTTGAACAATTCGTTTTGCAATTCATTTACGATAAAATACTTGCCTGGAGGCGAATTTGCGTGTCCAAATGATTGTAGCGTAAGGCACGTTTTATCTGCGTCATTTAGATTTACGACGTTAAGTTAAAAGTCTTAAAATATCATTAGATCTAACTTATATAATAATACTAGTATACTAATACATAACTAACATTTACTGAAAATAAGTTATTTAAAAAAACTATAACTGAGAATAATTTAACTTAAACTAACAACTATTAATAACTAATATTAGCTTTATAACTTTATAAGATTAACAAAAAAACTAACATTAACTTATTAACTTAAACTAACAATTATTAATATAATATATAACTTTAACTGTAATATAAACTTTAACTTATAGAAATAACCCCCTATCAAAAATCTTATGCCCCCATTTTTTCGGAAGATTCGAACCGTTCATCTTGATCTCCACCTTCTAAATACCTGACCCACCAATTTTCAACCCGATCCGATGTGTTTTGCCCGTTCATCCATCCGACCCAAATTTAACGGTTTCGCATGAACAGAATTTTTGCGAATGGTTGATGAACGGGCAAAACACATGGGATCGGGTTGAAAATTGGTGGGTCAGGTATTTAGAGGGTAGAGATCAAGATGAACAGTTCGGATCTTTCGAAAAAAATGGGGGCATAGGATTTTTGATAGGTGGTTATTTTTGGGGTCATTTCATCCCTCCTCTAACTTATATTAATAACTTTTAACTTTATAATACTTTTCAACTCATCTCCCATCCTCCTCCTGTTCTTCTTCGTTTCTTTCCCTTCTTTTTTTTCCTTCGATGTAGGGAAGGGATCAAGAGGCGGCAGCTCGTCTGGGGGCAGCGGTGCACGGGGCGACGGCGTAGGGCGGCGCGGCGTGGGGCGGTGCGGCACAGGGCGGTGCGGCGCAGGGCGACGTGGGGTGGGGTGGGGTGGGGTCGGATCTGGGCGATTCGGGGCGGATCTGGGTGGGCGGCGCGGGGCGGGTTTCTGAACAGTGGGGGGCGCGAGGCAGGTGGCTGGGCGGCAAGGCGCGGCGGCGGGGCGGTTGGGGCGCAGGGCAGCTGACGACGGGGCAGGTGGCTGGGCACGGGTTCGGAGGAGGAGGAGAGATAGATGTGGAGTCTCTTCCCTCTTTCAATTTGACTTTCTGATTTTGATTTGGTTGGTTGATTTTAGTTGAAGATGAGAAGGAAATGGCTGAGAATGGGTTGGCTGTGAGTTGTGTTGAAGAAGGAGGCTTGGAGATTTGGATTGGTGGAGGAAGAAGAATGAGGTGCGGAGGAGGCCCTTGCCTGAACTCGACGGAGCTTGGGGGATTTGGGAGGTGTTGGTTGTCTGGTTTGAATGGAAGATGGAGGGTTATTTGTGCTGTGCTGTCAAAGAGAGGGCTTTGTAATTGAATGGGGTGGATTGAGATCCGATTATTTTGGATCTCACCAAAATATTTCGGCGTTTTAATGCGGGTTGGGTTGGCTAATTGATTAAGTAGGGTTAGGGTAAATGTAAACAGGAAATTAGTAATTTAATTTAGCTAATAGTAATTAGTTAGGATTAAAAAGTAATTAGTCAAGTTATGGTGAAAAGTACCAAAAACAGAGATGCGCTCACGTCGAGTGTAGAAGAGAAGAACCTACGGACGGAAAACACTCGGATGACGGAAGTAAAATAGAGGCACACACGCAATCAGACATGTCTAAAATACAGGCAGTTACACGTGCGCATTGACCTGTAGTTTTATTTTTTACTCTCTTCCTTTCTCTCTTTCTATGTAACACTCGTTGATCTGGGAATACTTGGGATGGATTCGTACTTTCAGGGTATCATGAAGAGCGGGTCGTTACAGATGTTGTCCCAAGGAACTTCTTCTAGCGCCAACTGTTGATGCACAAAATCTCGTAGGGACCGGACCAAGCCTTCGGATGCCTATGCCGGACCACTGCTGTAAGCATTCCCACAACAAGTTGAGCACGTTCAAGCTAGTTTCGCCGGGCGTGAGACGAAAAGTCCTTGTCAGCGCCTTAAATAGTGAAAAAGCTTGTTAGCCTCACCGGAGGGGTTGGCGATTCGATCAGACTCCGACACTCAAGTTAGATTCAAGCAGGAAGGAGTGGTGTAGCTGGAGGCAGCAGCCGCCTTGTGAAAAGTGAGGGTTTCTTGGATAGCAATTGGGCATTGTATAAGCCCAAGAGGCCGTACCGTGCGGAGGATGCTTCATTCTGCTTATATTGAAGCTAAGGTCCAAAGAGGGCTTGCCACGTGGACGACTATAGGCTCCTATCTGCAGCCAACTTCTATAGGTAGTGCGCGTACGGCAGTCGACTTTGTCAATCAGGGTTGTACAGGCACCGATCGTGTTTTCAGATAAGACATGCCTCGTGCGCCGTGCTATCCCGAGAGAGGGAGAGAGAGAGGGAGGGAGAGAGAGAGAGAGAGAAGGCTGGTTGATTGCTTGAGATTGTGCCGCGTGGATGATCGTGGGCTCTCTGGGCTGCACGATTGTCTGGGGGATGCAGGGGGAATGGATCACAGACCTTAAGGGATGGGTCATCTTCTGAAGCGCCACGCTGAGTCGGGCCAGACTGTCCTGTCAGGTCAAGCCGGGAGGTCTCCGTTGTAGGACCCATCCGACGGGCTAGGAGGTTTCCTCTGGACGGAGACTCATCCGATTTCGTTGGACCGGGCCATATTGCTGCCAGTTTCGAGCAATTGCTGCCAGTTCCGAGCAAGCACTGGTATCTACACGAACTTCTCTCATTTTCACCAAGATTGGAATCTTAACATGGGATGTGTTATGAATCAACTCCTGAGGGGAGAGCCCTCAGGTCTATATTTATAGCCAAAGGGGAGAATACAAGTGGGCTTATACAGATATGGGCCCAAACACTGAGTTGGCCCAATAACTCATCCAACCCAGTAAATACACATTCACAACACTCCCCCTTATCCAGCCATAGTTGTGGACCCTGCTCATGAATACTTCAGGATTCTGAGCCTGTATGGGTCTCACATGGGGTGGATACTTCAGGATCCTGAGTTGGTGAGATTTGCCTCGTTAAAACCTTTGGCTATGGAAAACTCAGTGGGAAAAACCATAGTTAAGGAAAAAGAGTACAAACTCTGCCAAACTCCCCCTGATCTGTACAAGCTCTCAAGCTTTCAGATCTCTTAGGCGTCTCATTCCAATCCTATGTACAAGTTTTCTAAAGGTAGCAGTAGGAAGGGCTTTAGTGAACAAATCTGCCAAATTGTCACATGACTGCACTTGTCTGATGTCAATCTTGCCATCTCTCTGTAGCTCGTGCGTCTAGAAGAACTTTGGTGAAATGTGTTTCGTTCTGTCGCCTTTGATGAAGCCACCTCATAGCTGAGCTATGCAAGCAGCATTGTCCTCGAACATGGTAGTGGGCTCGAGGTCTCCAGTCTTCAGTCCGGTCGTAGACAAGATATGGTGGATGACTGAGCGTAGCCATACGCATTCTCTGCTTGCTTCATGGATGGCAATGATCTCCGAGTGATTGGATGAGGTCGCCGTCAAGGTTTGCTTGATGGATCTCCAGGAAATGGCTGTCCCTCCGTAGGTAAACACGTACCCAGTCTGCGATTTTGCTTTGTGGGGATCAGACAAGTACCCTGCATCAGCATAACCTGCAAGTGTAGAGGATGTTCCATTTTTGTAGAAGAGTCCCAAATCTGCAGACCCTTGGAGGTAGCGCAGAAGGTGCTTTACCCCGGTCCAGTGGCGCTGTGTAGGTGCTGCACTGTATCTGGCAAGCAAATTTACTGCGAACGCTATATCGGGACGCGTGCAGTTTGCCAGATATAGTAGTGCTCCGATGGCACTCAGATAGGGAACTTCTGGACCAAGTATATCCTCCCCCTCTTCCAGCGGCCGGAAGGGGTCTTTATGTGCATCCAGGGATCGTACCACCATAGGTGTACTCAATGGATGGCAATGGTCCATATGGAGTCTTTGCAACATTTTCTTCGTATATGTGGTTTGGTGTAATAGGATTCCGTCTTTTTGATGTTCAATCTGTAAGCCAAGGCAGAATTTGGTTTTGCCTAGGTCTTTCATTTCGAATTCTTTAGTTAGGCTTACAGATATCTCAGTGATCTCTTCGGGAGATCCTATGAGATTCAGATCGTCTACGTAGACAGCTATTATCACGAATCCTTTTCCCTTTGTTATTATGAAGATACAAGGGCAGACTTCATTGTTCGTGAATCCTTGTTGAACAAGGAACTCACTGAGTCTGTTATACCACATTCTTCCTGATTGTTTGAGACCATACAATGATCTTTGTAGCTTAACAGAATAGACGTCCCGAGGTCTATCTTTCAGTTCTGCAGGCATTGAGAAGCCATCAGGAAGTTTCATGTAGATCTCCTTGTCGAGATTGCCGTATAGATACGCAGTCACAACATCCATTAGCTGCATATATAGGCCTTCCTTTGCTGTTAAGCTTATCAGGAATCTGAACGTGATCGCATCCATGACCGGGGAGTATGTTTCGTCATAGTCTATACCCGGTCTTTGGGAAAATCCCTGTGATACAAGTCTAGCTTTGTAGCGTGCGATCTCATTATTTTCGTTTCTTTTTCTGACGAATACCCATTTGTATCCCACAGGTTTGACACCGGTAGGTGTCTGGACTATTTGCCCAAAGACTTTTCGTTTCTGAAGCGAGTCCAGCTCGGCTTCTATTGCCTGATTCCACTTTGGCCAATCATCTCTACGTTTGCATTCAGCAACGGAGTGTGGTTCATAATCATCATCGCTTCCGGCGACGTGAATGGCAATGTGAAACGCGAAGTCATCGTCGACGACTGTACTCTTTCTGTCCAATACCTCCCCTGTACGTACATAATTTAGTGATATTTCTGTTTCTCCCGTCAGTTCCTCTGCAGTGGATTCCGGGAGGGGAGAGGGTATGGACACGATCTCGTTTCTCTGTGGGGGTATCGTCCCAAGGTCTCCGGATATTTTTCTTTTTCTTGGATTTTTATCCTTGGAGCCTCGTGGTCTGCCTCTTTTCTGTTGAGGTGCAGCCACTTCTGCTGCAGGTGGATTGCATCCATCCTTCGGGATGTCAATCCTAGCTGGAGTATTCGCAGCAGGGATGTGTGATCTGACAATCTTCTGGTTGTCAGTGAACGAGTCCGGTAATCTATGGACTGCGTCCTGGATGTGTAAGATCTTCCGGATCTCATCATCACATTGTTTTGTTACCGGATCATAGTGGGTCAAGCTTTTTGTATCCCACGTTAACATTTGCTTTGCACTAGACTTTTCGATGTCTAGGCCCATTTTGGGGAAATACGTCTCATCAAAATTGCAATCTTCAAGGCGTGCCTTGAAAGCGTCCCCCGTTTGGGGTTCTAGGTATCTTATGATGGAGGGTGAGTCAAACCCTACGTAGATACCTAGGCGACGTTGAGGACCCATTTTGGTCCTCTGTGGTGGTGCAATGGGGATATAAACTGCGCAGCCGAAGATTCTCAAGTGAGAGATGTTCGGCGGCGTTCCATATGCGAGTTGCATTGGAGATAGACTCTGACCTCCTGAGGGTCTAATTTTTATTAGTGATGCAGCATGCAAAATTGCATGTCCCCATGCATCCACCGGCAACTGGGATTTCATCAGCAATCGTCGTGCGATCCATTGGAGTCTTTTAATTAGCGACTCAGCTAACCCATTCTGGGTGTGAACATGCGGCACCGGATGTTCAATTTCTATTCCCGTTGCTTGGCAATATTCTTGGAATGACTGAGAGGTAAATTCCCCCGCATTATCCAGACGTATTTTCTTTATTTGGTTGTCTGGGAAATGCGCCCGCAACTTTATTATTTGTGCCAAAAGCTTTGTAAAAGCTAAGTTGCGGGTTGAAAGTAGACACACATACGAGTATTTCGAAGATGCATCAATCAGTACCATAAAGTACCGAAAAGGCCCGCTATGGGGGTGGATAGGTCCACATATGTCTCCGTGTATTCTTTCAAGGAAGCTAGGAGACTCAATATCCACTTTAAGTGGTGATGGCCTTGTTATTAATTTACCCTTGAAGCAGGGTACACAAGGGAATTCTCCCTTCTGAAGAATCTTCTGGTTCTTCAGGTTATGCCCATGGGATTGTGCTAGGATGCGGTGCATCATCACAGATCCGGGGTGGCCAAGTCTATCGTGCCAAAGTAAGAATTTGGCCGATGTCGGGCACTTCAGGTGCTCCGTCAGGTTTGCTTCCTCTCTCCGAATTTTTGTATGGTAGAGGCCTGATGAGAGGCTCTTAAAACGTTCAAGAATGGTTTTAACTCCATTTTCTTGAGACGTTACATACATTAATTCATTTTCTTTGACATTTGCTGTTTCCAAGTGGAATCCGTTAAAACGGATATCTTTGAAACTTAGTAAGTTTCTCTTGGAATTCGGAGAGTAAAGTGCATCTTTTATTTTTAGTTCTGTTCCATTGGGGAGCAACAAGGTTGCATTCCCAGAACCTTCAATTATGTCCGATGGCCCTGAAATTGTGTTTACAGGGCTCTTATACGGGATAATGCTATGAAAATAGCATTTGTGTTGAAGGATCGTATGTGTTGACGCGCTGTCTACTAAGCAGTCATGAGAGCATTCCATCTAAAAAAGATGAGTAAACATTTGCATTTAGAAAGGCTAAATTTTATTCAACAGAATTGAAGATACATAAAAGCTCTCATGAAATAAAATGTTCATACAATAAAATGCTAAGATAAATGATACCGGGCTAATCAAGCAGATTATCTGACTCGAAGTCTTTTGCTGTGAATTTGACTGCATTATTCGCAGCCACCAGGTTTGATTCAGCATTCTTTTTCTTGCTTTGTTTATAAAGCTCCTGGAGATGCACTGGGGTCCTGCACACTCTAGACCAGTGGCCTGTCATGCCACAGCTGTGGCACTGGTCTTCCCAGTCCCTCTTGGGTGGGGGTGCATTGTTTTTCTTGTTATCATTCCTGCGCCAGGTGAACTTGCGCTTCCCTTCATTCTTGCGCTGCTGTGGTGGGCCCTTGGCTCTTTTCTGTTGTCCCCCTTTCTGTGGTCTTTCTTTTCTTTTATTGTCCCTCTTCTTTTTGAAGGAAGAGGTATGGTGAGCTTCTGGTAGGGGGACAGTGCCGGGAGGGCGCATATTGTGAGTGGCGAGAAGAAGCTCTCTGTTTTGCTCGGCCATGAGAAGACATGACAGCAGCTCTGAATACTTGGTGAACTTACGTTCACGGTATTGCTGCATAAGTATCGCATCCTTTTCATGGAAAGACGTATACGTCTTTTCCAGCATGCGATCTTCTGAGACTTTTTCACCACACAACTTCAGGAGTGAGGTGATGCTAAAAAGTGCTGAGTTGTACTCAGCAATGGACTTAAAGTCCTGCAGTCTCAGGTTCTCCCACTCATATCTCGCCCTTGGGAGTATAACATCTCTCTGATGTTTATACCTGTCCTCAAGGGCGGTCCATAGCTCAAGTGGATCTTCGACCGTAAGGTACTCAGCCTTTAAGGTCTTATCCACATGGCGGCGAATATAGATGATGGCTTGCGCCTTCTCTATATCGCTAACATTTTATTTTTCAGTCACAGCAGTGATGAGGGACTTGGCCCGCAGGTGAAACTTAACATCTAGCTGCCAGCTTAGATAGTTTCTGCCTGATGCATCCAGCACTTCAAAGTCAACGCTTGCAATTTTAGCCATTTATCTAGCAGAGCACAAACATGCATGAATTAATAATCAATCGGAAAGAACATTTTCATGCGGGAGCAATATTGAATGAAAAGCTAAACGTGTGGATCGGCCAGTCCCACAAGAAAGAGTCCAAGAGTCCACAGTCCAAATTATACAAATTTGCAGCTTGAATAAAATGAAAATACAACTTTGGAAACCCCGTGGGTCCCATTTAATATCTTCGTCTTCAAGCGTAGCTTCCGACTCCATGGAAGTTGGTCTTCTTTCTTTGACATTTACATAAATTCCTCACTACAATTTCTCTCAAAAATAAAAGAAAAGTGCGGGAAATAAACTGTGGGACTAAACGGCCGAACCAAAAACCACATTTAGCAATTCATGCAAGAATATTGTGCTCATCAACATTTTCATCCACAGACATCACAGGCAGTTTATTCATATGAGGATAAAGCGATATTTAATCACTTAATAATTATTGGACCACTGGGCAACGTCATACACCATTAGGTTAGGTAACTAACGGCAGAGCGTTCGCAGGATCTTCCTAATTATTAAGTTTTTAAATAAAATGTACAACCACGCAAATAATATCCGCATAATTTTGCCAGAGATGTAAAGCATGTAAAAGAAATTACGATGCATAGGTTGTAAAGTAAATGGGTTTAATCAATTAAATTGATTAAGAGCCCAAAATTAACATTTTCTTTTGTATGAGGAAAAAGGTTCCCTCATCATCCCAAGAAGCCCCCCAAAAAATCCCCAAAATGCCCTTGTCTGCCCGATATTCGTCCCGTAATTTACCGTGATTTTTCACGAATATTTTGCATTTGAATCCCCATTTTGAATTAATTTTTGGGCTAATAAGTTGCATTTTGAGGTGAGTTTATAGCTCTTTGCCTCCCCCAATTTTTTTTTTCCAGATAAACCGGCCTGCGGGCCTGAAGCCCGCAGTCGACCTATGGGCTTCAGGCCCATAGGGTTTTTTTTTGTGAAAATCTGTGGGCCTGAAGCCCACAGATCTGCGGTGGGCTTCAGGCCCACAGATCTGTTTTTTTTGAAATCTGTGGGCCTGAAGCCCACAGATCTGCTGTGGGCTTCAGGCCCACAGATCTGAATTATTATTATATTTATTATTATTATTATTTTTTTTGTTGAATTCTGTGGGCCTGAAGCCCACAGATCTGCTGTGGGCTTCAGGCCCACAGATCTTCTCTCTTTTTTTTCTAGGGTTTCGCAGGCAGGGGGGGAGGCGCGCCGCCGCCGCCGCCGCCGCCCCCCTGCAGGGGGGCGCAGCGGCGGGGCCGCCGTCCCGCCGCCCCCCTGCAGGGGGGGGGGGGGGGGGGGGCAGCGACGGGGCCGCCGCCCCCCCTGCAGGGGGGGCGCGGCATCGGGGGCCGCCGCCCCCCCTGCAGGGGGGGGGGGGGGTGGCCTTGCGGCGGCGGCCGCCCCCCCTGCAGGGGAGGGCGGCGGCAGGGAGGGCCGCCGCCGCCCCCCCTGCAGGGGGGCGCGGCGGCTGCCCCCCCCCTTGGGGGAGACGGCGTGGCGGCGAGGGGGGGGGGGGGGGGGGGGGCGAGGCCGCCGGCGGGGTTGATTTGGGGTTTTTTTCAAGAAGAAGTCCAAAAACCCTAAAAAAATTGATTTTTGGGATGAAAAATCCGTCGTTTTCAAGGCGACGATGAATCCCCATGACGATCTTGCGAGATCTAGGGGAGGGGCAATCATACGTATGATTAAAAGTATCGTTTTTAGTATTTTTACCTCTATATTCGTCCTCCGGATATAGCGACGGTTGCTCGAAGCCCTACGCGGATGACGACCTTCGATGGAGGAAGCCTTGCACCGCGCTCGCGGATCTCCCGTCTCGCCTTCGCCTTCGCCTTCGCAACGAACGGAAAAAAAAATTTGTGGAAAGGAAAAATTTAGAGGCTCGTGCTGATAACATGTTATGAATCAACTCCTGAGGGGAGAGCCCTCAAGTCTATATTTATAGCCAAAGGGGAGAATACAAGTGGTCTTATACAGATATGAGCCCAAACACTGAGTTGGCCCAATAACTCATTTAACCCAGTAAATACCCATTCACAACAGGATGCTTATTTTTTACTATCTATATTACATTTGACAGAGTTTTTTGAATCCTAGGGCTGACTAGGACAAGCTGACTAGGACAAGTGAGGGGGATAAAAAGTGGCTGAGATTTAATCTTGGATGATGAACGATTGGGATTAAAAATTAAGATGAATGGTTTGTATTTTTGAGTTTGTGTGGGGCCCATTTCTTTTCGTAACTTGCCATTTGACTAGGGAAAGCGAGTCTGCTTTTGGGGGAGAGCAAGAGGCTTTTTTGGGGATAGCAACAACCATTTGATTCTAAGATCTTTTCCAAGACAGCAACAGACATTTAATTGCAGGAGACTAAAATTCTCTGAACTAAAGCTTGACTATCAATTTTTACTATCAATTTTGACTATCAATTTTTGTGTGAAACTAAATTCTCTGAAAAACTAAATTTTGGGATGAACTAAAATTTTTTGAACTCGAAAATTTCGCTGGGAGAACCCTACAATTTTGGAGATGAACTAAATTTGGATGGTACTAAATTTGTTGAGGAACTAAGATTTTTGTTATTAACTTAATTCCTTGGGATGAGCAAAATTCTTGGGGAACTAAGCTTTTGACATGGGAATATCTTAAATGAATCGTGCCCTACGGGCACGGGTTATGACTAGTTTTATTATAAAATATAAAATAAGCTACGCAATTATCGCCGGAAGCATATTTTTGTCGCACGATAAGTACCCATTGTGACCGTCAAACCGTGCCTTATGGAAAACGAGACCGGTCTAAATAGTAGACCAGGCCGGCACCAGTCGGCTCCGGATAATTCCAGCCCCCAGACCGATAAAACCCCATTTTATCGGCCGGTTCGGCCGTGCCTCAGAGATATAGCTCTCGCTCTCTCTGGATACCAGGCCCCCTCTTCGTCTCTCACTAATCCGAATCCAATGGCGACCATCCTCAGAGCTCATGCTCTCCTTCTTCCCTTGGGCGTCGCCTCTGTAGAGAACCCAAGACCCGTTGTTAGCATCTCCTCTTATAAACGACAAAGACTCGCGAGGCCTCTTCAGCTCAGTCTCTCTCGATTGCCTGCTGCAAAATCTCGCCATTTTCCAACCTTTATGCCATTTGGTGCTTCGGGAGAGACCGCAGAGACCGAAGAGGTGGAAGAAGAAGCAACAAGCAAGGTATTATTATTATTATTATTAATTTCTTCCTTGTTTCATGTTTTTATGATGTTTGGGGGAAACCCCATTTATGGATAATTTGTTCATTTTTTGGTTTATGAGAATTTTGCATCTTTATGGGCCTTTTGTTCTATCTGGGTCTTGTTATTATCACTGTTGCACTTCAAAAATTTGTGGTGTTTTGTGAGATTTTGTAGTTTTGGGAGAACTGGGTACTTTACAAATTGGATATAGCGAATTCAGCATGCGTATTGTGTATTGTGTTACGCCAATTATGGCATACCTTCATGGCCATTAATCCAGCAATTATGACATGTCCTCGGCCATTAATCCAGCGATTATAGCCGGCATTCATGGCATTCATTCCTTCATCAAATGGTGACAATTACTCCGGTCAATACTTCCTCATCAGCGCATCCTCATCAATAAAGTCTCATTATTGGTCCGGACATTACGATGAAATGGCTCTCCTATAAGAATACTTGGGCAACGTGTGAAAGGAGGAGATCTCCGTGATCCTGCACTGAGGTAGTCTAATACCTAATATCTATTCTACCAAATTCTGTATTCTCCCCCATAGCTCAGTCGGAGAACTAGTGTTTGGTTGTGCCCCAGACCCGACCCCTTTACGAGCTTCTTGTGTTGCAGATAGCTGAGAGGATTGCTCGGTCCCGGCATCCATGATGTAGGTCGGAGTCTTGCCAATCGGGGTGTTGGTTCGCCCAACTGCCCAACCGCCCACCTGCTGCACCTCTGCTACTTCGACCAAATGTTCACTCTACAACACTCATACACTTTTGATGTGCGGATTTATTCCGTAACATTTGGCGCCGTCTATGGCAACCGAGGTCAACATCTACGTCTTCAACCACACCGATGATGACTCGTTCTACTAATCAAATGCCTGAAATGCCAATAACTGAAGGGATGGCAGATGTTACTACATTGAATCGTCGGCTCCTCGTCACCGCATAGACGTAACAAAGATCATGGGAGAAAAAACTACGAGGAGAAAGAAGGATGTAGCCTAGAAGCTGTTGACATTTGAGATTGCTGTGCATTGAGCTCTCTCAAAGCTTCCATCTCTCTCTCTCTCAGAAATCATCACCAAGATAAGATCTTTGCTCGTTATTCCAACTCTTCTGCTAGTTTTGTACAAACCACGAAAGAAAAGGTGAGATCTTTGCTGTCGTTAGATAAGAGAGATGTCGTTTAATCACCTTCAAGCTCTGGGGGTTTCATGCTTTAGCAGCAGCAGCATCAACGGAGGAAGTACAAGAAGCGACAGTGAATTTGTACAGCAATAAGAGGAGAAAAGAGGTCTCATTGTTGAGCCCACCTCAGTCCTTGACAAGCGACAGAGCCCAAGCCTACGAACCTCCTCGTCAATGCTGTCATCTTCACTGGGTAGCGCTAGCGAAGGCAGCAGCGCCTCCTTGGACGTCGCTGGTAGAGAGCCGGAGCTCCACCATGCCCCTTCTGCCCTCAATGTGGGCATTGAGAAATGCTCGTTAGATGATTGGGAGGCTATGCTTTTGGACTCTGGCGTTGCCGCCGCCGATGGCCAAGACCAGAGCTTTCTCCGTTGGATCATAGGCGACAATAGTGTAGATGACAACGGGAACGAGTCAGGTTTCGGGCTCGTTGAAACCCTTCGATGTCTCCTCATCCCCTCCTCGACACATTCGTCGATGTCCAAGTTCTTTGCTTTGCAACCTCCACTGTCCTCGACGCCACCTTCTTCGGATCTCTCCCCCTCTCTCATCATGTGATCTCTTACACCCTCGCTAAGCGGCTCGCACTCTTGAAATGTGCCACCGATCTTGCGCCCCTCCTAGGTTCACTGGATGACCGTGTTTCCCCATGGAGCGCCTCTGCGATGATCTTGACGCCGCCCTTGTGATATGGTCAGAGATCAGACCCATCGCCTCCACCGTAAACCGCCACCAATGCACCGAAGCCTACAATCTTATTATTATTCTCCTCGCATTGAATTGAAGGACTCAACTGCAGTCGTGACGTTTTTGGGAATGCTCGCCGATGGAGCGAACCCTAACTTGAGAACGTACGTGGTCATCATCGACCATTTAATCAGAGCTGGCAATCTCAATTCGGCGCTGGAGATCTTCAAGCTGCTACCTTTGATAAGGGATCCGGTGAACTTTGGAGCAGTACAACGTTCTGGCTGAAGCTCTCTCATCATCGAATCGTCTCGAAGAGTTGGAATCATTGGTCAAAGAGATGACGTTCGACGGCATTATCGACAGCCATTCAATGCACGAATCGATCTATAAGCTCAGATCCAACAGATTCAACAAATCCACCGAAGAATTTGTTACCGAACTCTCTCCAAATGAAAAAATTCAAGTACATAGTCGATGAAGATGCAATTGATGAAGGAGACGACGGAGGTGATGTCATCGAAGCTGATCGGATCCGATTGAAACCATGGATGGATCCAACCGCACTCGCTCGAGCTCTTAACAGGTGGGACCTCATAGAGATAAAGGCGCTCGAATTGGCTCGGTTTGTATGGACCCCTCTCATGGTCAGCAAGATCCTCCGGTTCCTTTAAAAATCCGAATCGGCTTGAGAGTTCTTTTGTTGAGTCTTGTGCCAACATGGCGATTTCATTCACGATCGTCAAACTGTTTTATAATGGTCTCGATCATGTCCCGATCCGGCCATGTTGAATTGATCGAGAGATTGCTCTTTCAACCCAGGAGGAGGCCAAGCTGACCAGGCCGACCAATCTAGGCTGATCTACACAGAGCGAGGCCGACCGATCCAGAAGGAGGCTGAGCTAATCAGGTTGATCCATCCATGCCGACCTATGCAGAGTGAGGCCGACCCGACCGATCTAGCAGGAGGCCGAGCGAAACAAGCCGACATATGCAGAACCATGATGACCAATCCAATAGGAGGCCGAGCGAAACAGGTTGACCTGCATAGAGCTAGGCTGACCGACTCAGGAGGAGACCGACCTATACGCAGAGATATGCCGATCGATCCAGGAGGAGAGCGACCCATTTAGGCCGACCCATCCAGAACGAACAACTAAACAGGCCGACCCATTTGGGCCTACCTACACAGAGTGAGGCCGACTGATGCAGGAGGAGACCGAGCTAAACAACCCATCCAGGTCGACCTACGCAGAGCGAGGCCGACCGATCCAACGGGGGGTTGGGCTAAACAAGCCGACTCATCCGGGTCGACTTACGCAGTGAGGTCAACCGATCCAGCAGGAGACCAAGCTAACCATACCGACCTATCCAAGATGACACATATATAAGGACTTGTATTGTCTCTGCCATCCAAGCTTATCCAACGGCTTAGATGAAATTTTTATTGATAAAACAAGCCCACCAAGTAAACCTTTCTGTTTATTTCGGGTTTTTCTCACTTAGCTAACAAATTTATGACGAGCTGACGTATATTCGACAAATGTATCACAAGAGGGCATTTGATCGGCCTTCTGTTTCACTTTATTTTTATTAAATTATGCAGGCCCGCAGATCAGCTGCAAGCACTTTCCAAGCTAGTTCGTCATAAGGCGGGGAGCCATTCCCCCAGCAGGCCGACCAATCGTCCGTCGTAAGACTGCAGGCCAGTACCCCAGCAGGCCGACCTATCAGTCCGTCGTAGGCTATGGCCAGTCCCCCAGCATGCCGATCTTTTGTTTGTAGCAAGGCTGGATACCACTCCCCCAGTAGGCCGACCTATCAGTTCGTCATAAGGATGAGAGCCACTTCTCCTAGCGGACCGACGCGTCAATCCGCCGTAAAGCTGAGGTCCACTCTCTCTGCGGACCGACGTGTTAGTCTGTCGTAAGAATGGGTGCCACTCCCCCAACAGGTCGACTTATCGTCTGCCATAAGGCTGATGGCCACTCCCTGAATGTGCCGATGTGTCAGTCCACTGTGAGGCTAGGGACCGATGTGTTAGCCTGCCTAAGGCTGTGGGTCACTCCCTCAATGGGCCAATCTGTCGTCTGCTGTGAGGTTATGGCCACTCTCTCAACGGGCCGACGTGTCAGTCTGCCTAAGGCTGGGGGCTGCTCCCTCAGCGGGTCAATCTATCGTCCGCTGTAAGGCTGGAGGCCACTCCCCCGCGGGCCGATGTGTCAGTCCGCCGTGAGGCTGTGGGCCGCTCCTCCAACGGGCCGACCTATTGTCCGCCGTGAGGCTGTGGGCCACTTCACCAGCGGGTCGACATACTCCCTATCGGCAGTTAGTTGAGGGGCCACTCTCGTCGTCGTCGATCAAACGAGTCCGCCGTAAGGCGGGGGTCACTCCCCCCGCGGACCGACATATCTACAAGTCCGTCGTAACACGAGGGGCCACTCCCCCGCGGATCGACCTTCATCTCATCAGGTAGACCAATTATTGATCCTAGTCGATTTCGCAAGCCGACCTAATTATACGTCAGGACTTCCTTCTCTCTCGTGCATGCCACATCACCCGATCTCAACCTTAGATGCGGTTGAGATCGGGAGATGTGTGCTATTGTTACATCAATTACGACATGCTTTTATGGCCATTGATCCAACAATTATGACATGTCCTCATAGCCGTTAATCTAGCAAATATAGACTGCATTTATGGCATTCATTCCTTCATCAAATGGTGACAATTCAATACTTTTTCATCAGTGCATCCTCGTCGATGTCGGGAATAAAGCCTCATTATTGACCCGGATATTACGATGCAATGGCTCACCAATAAGAACCTATAGAGGCAACAGGTGAAAGGCGGAGATCTCCGAGATTCTGCACTGAGGTAGTCTAATTCCCAGTATATATTCTACCAAATTCTATATTCTCCTCCATAGCTCGGTCGGAAGACTAATGTACAACCTCTCAACATGTTGGCCTTAGCCCTACCGAGCCCTTTCGAGTCAGCCATTGACTTAAGTATCGGAGGCGGTTTGGTCGGGCTCCAGACCCGACCCCCCTATGAGCTTCATGTGTTGCAGGTGTTGCAGATAGGTGAGGAGATTGCTCTGGCCTGGCATCCATGGTGTTGGTCGGAGCCCCACCAATCGGGGGTTGGTTCGCCCAACCGCCCACCTGCTGTGCACCCCGGCTACTCCAACCAAACGTTCACTCTACAACACTCATACTCTTTTGATGTGCGGATTTATCCCGTAACATATTGCTTTTCTTATGTGGGGATTTTTAGATAGTTTTTCCAATTTTGTGTCTGTTTATGTGAGAAGTTTAGATTGAAGTGGTAAATTCAAAGTCAATCCACAATTTGTGGTGAATTTGAGTATGTATATAGCCTTCCATTTGAACTAACTCACCCTCTTTAGCTTGCTGTATGCATTTGCATTGAGACAGTCATCGTTCTCTTAGGATTGTAAGATTAAGACTTATATATTGGGTGGATTGATTGGTAAGGCATATGAGACGCTGATTCTCATATGCTTATTTGTGTAGCCTGGGGACAGGCTGTCTAGAAAAAGCAATATCGTTTCATTGTTCAAGCTGTTAGCCAAAAAACGGTCCATATGTATAACAAGGAAATTAGAGAGGCAACTACATTTAGAAGCAAGGAAAGACTATGTAGTGCTTGCTCGGTTGTACGTTATAACTTATAAGAACCTGGCAATTGCAGCAATAGTTGAACTTTTGAGATGTCTTGGAGATGTCTATAAAAAGTTATACGATCCATTATAGGCATCGGGTCTCGCTTTTTTTGAAAGCATTAACTGAGGGGTGACTTCTAAAATATATTTGGGATGAACGTCTGAAGAAAGTAGCATTCTAGAATCTTAAATATTTTATGTTGCATGCTAAGTATCCTTGATTGGATGATCCGTAGATGAATGATAGGTATAATATTTAGGGGTTAAATTATTTGATTAGTGAATATAATTAACCATACAGTGAGGATGTAAACCCAAGGCTATGAAAGTTTTGGATTAGTGTCAAGGAAGGTCTACGATGCCACAATTAGAAAGTTAGTTGAAGTAAAAAATCTATTGTGTAGAGGGAAAAGCGTTTGTAAATCGCATCATGTATCTATTCTATGGATAATCCATTCCGTTCATTATGATCCACATATCCATAAATGTTCCTTACAAAAATTCATGCACTTCTAATGTGTTTTAATCATGCACTAAGTGGTTACAAAATGAATGATTTCTTAACAATAGAACAAATGATATCATTTGATCAACGGTCAAAAATGCATATTTTCATGAACAACCATTTGAAGCTGGAAGATCATAATGAATGGGCTGATCATCATCACACATAAAGTTGCTTAATGATGCAATTTTCGACTGACTTCTTAGAAAATTCACCTTAAGGACCCTTTTCCACACACACACACACACATATCCTGGTGCCAAAACATTTTATCTATTTTAAGAAAAAATTCAATTTTTTTTATGTTTAATCCATACAAGTATATACTCCAGGAAAAATAATGGGTGAACCCTAGGGAGATTTGAGCACCGATCCACCTGTTACAAAATTTAACAGTTTCAGAACAATAGAACTTTTTGTAATATTTTGATCGAAGGCCAAATCACATTATTTTTCAACCATTATTTTTTGAGGGGTGTATAACAAAATGAAGTGGAGGAAAAAAATTTTGTAAAAAAATTTCAAAAAAATTAAAAACATTTTCGCCTGAAATTTTCCGTGCGAAATGTTTGCATTTGAAAATTTTCCTATATGTGTGAGAAAGAGTGTGAGTGAAAGGAATATGAGCCAACACCTCACATTCACTTATGTGAGACATAAAATATGAATAGTAGATTGGCCACCATACTTTTCTTTTTTCATGTCAAAGCTAGGGGGTCTCCCTGCCATTTCTCTTTCATTTCATATAAGGAAGAATGAGCCGCCAACTCATATTACTTGTTCATGTGTGTGTAGTTGGCCAATAATATTTTAGGTTATTTGTTAAACAAATATTTAATGCTTCAGATAGAAAAATAGTGTACCCAAATCACAATTTTCTTTCATTGAATTTGATCATACCCATATAAACTATCTAGAAACAAAATTTTAAATGATTTGGATATGTTTTACAAATGCATCAAGTGGCGGTAAAATCAATGTGTTAGAATTTTATTAACAGTAATTAATTTTTTTTACGTTTCTGATACGATGGGGTAAATTTTTTTACCTTCATGTATGTATGTATGTATGTTTGTGTGCATGCATGCATGCATATTCGACCAATTTTTAGAACGCATCTTCTACCAAGTAAACTAGTAGTCATTTTGCTTTGTGATGGTTTTATTTGAAATCTCGAATTACATATGAATTGGGCAGATATTGCTTACTAGCATACTTTGTAGTTTGAGTGACATGGTTCTGAAGTTAAATCCTAAATTCTTGTATACATGCGCTTTTTTGATTTCAAACAAATGGCTTATTGATGCAGTTGAATGCAAAAATGTTATGGCCCTCTTAGATGCAGCAGAGAGACATGGTGTGATGTTTGTATTTGGTACTGTGCTTATCTAAAAATACGGTCCATTTTGTCTCTCTGTATTAATGGTCATGGCATTGCTATCCTGCATAATTTCTCAACAATCCGCAATAAGAGTGGGCTGACCAATAACAGGGACTTACCAAGTTGGCTTCATTTTTTTCTGTTTTTAAAGGGGTCTTGGGGAGGTTTTGTTTGGCGCCGCGGGGGGAGGGGTGGGGGGTGGGGATGGGTAAAGTTAATAATTATGTAGATTGTTGGACCTGTTTGTTTTTGGTGGAAGGATTACTTATGAATGTGAATTGCGGATATTGTATGAACAAAGGGTTTGGATTACTAAATGATGACAGCATGAGGGAAATCCTTACTCTGAAGCCCTTAACTGTACTTATTACTCTAAACAGGAAAAACAAAAACAAATATTTTATAGGATTGCTTTTTTCTGTTTCCATGCACCACACATCATGTGTGCATAATGGTTTAATTATAAAATTTAGCAAATGTGCACCTCATTTCAGTAATAATTATCTTTTATTTACTATTTTTCTCTTAAGTGATTGCAATTCACAATGTATATGTATTTAAAAAGATTTTTATATTTCCAAATTAACTATCTAGCTATAACACCTTTTCTTTTCTGTTCACAAAAAAATTGCATGTGGTTCGTTACCTCTTTTGGGAATTTCATTAACAGTGTTAAAAATAATAAAACACAGGTTTGTTGTTGTCAAAATGTCATCAAAGATGCAAGTCTATGAGTTATTATACATTCAGAAAATTGTTTTTACAGCTCCAAATCACTAATATAATAATGTCATCAAAGATGCAAGTCTATGAGTTATTATACATTCAGAAAATTGTTTTTACAGCTCCAAATCACTAATATAATTTAATTCAGATTTTGTGACCCTGATTGTGTATCAATGGTGTCTATCATCTTCGGGTGACTCTGGGAAAAACCAGACCTTAAGCTAAATAATCAAATCTTGAGGCATCTTGATCAGGGGATTTTTGCATAACATCATCTAACTTGAACTTATATTGATTTAAAATAGCTCAAGTTAAACCAAACCCTTGAACCCACAGTTATCAGGAACATGCTGATTGAAATTTCTTTCGGGATCCCGAAACCACCAGCCACCCCGACCTAATTCATGATGAGCCCACCAACTTCCTGGCTAGATGCTTACGATTAAAAACAACCGACATGTCAAGATCCAAATTCGAATTGGTTCCTGGTCCTGGTCAGAGACCACTGTGTTCGCGCCGGCGGTCCAACAAAGAGGCGAAGTAGTGGTCTCTTTCTTTCCATTACGAACGACACGCTTCGCCTGCTTCTTCCCCGTGTCCATTAGCGCTCCTGTCCAGAGCGAAGAGAAGGCGAAAAAGCACCGTCGAAGCTGCATGAGCAGGCTTCTATTGCTACGCAACAATAGAGCAGGCGCGTCGCCCACAAAATGTTTGAATGATCGGGTCATCAGATTAGAAGTTGATTCCATACCGGACCTTCTTCGATAAAAAAGAAAAGAAGCTGGTGTGGTTGTCTTTTTTGTATTGTAGCCAGCAATGTGTCTGTCGGCGGCGAGGTCTTAAATGGAGGAATTGGCGTGGACACAACTCTCTTATCGAGGGAGACTGTGCTTAACGCTCTAAACGTCATCTGACGGGTCCGCCAGATGACTAACATAAGACGCATAATGGTCTATTCAAATCCAATGTACTTACCTACAAGTTATTTCAAATATATATTGACTATTTGATGTATCTTGGATCATGAACTCATGACTCAAATTGTAATTTCTTGGATCAAGTTCTATCCCATGGGTTCTTCACTTAGATTTCGACCTAGCCATCATGACACATCATTTTATAAAAAACACAGCAGCCGGTTGGATTTTGCTATTTTTGTATCTTGAAGACATGATTATTACAAGTGATGACGTCGATGAGATTGTGAACCTATAATTGAAGTTAGTTTGTTATTTTGCTATGAAGGATTTAGGCTTACTACGTTACTTTTTGGGTATTGAAGTTGCCTCTTCTTTAAAAGGTTATCTTCTTTCTCAGTCTAAGTATATAGCCAACATATTTGAGCAGGCTCATCTGATTGATAACAAGACTGCTAATACATCTCTTGATGTTAATGCTAGATATGATCGTTCAGATGGTCTTGTCTTACATGATCCTAGTTTGTACCGTACTATTGTTGGTAGCTAGGTGTATCTCATTATCACTCATCTAGATATTGTGCATGTTGTTCATGTAGGTAGTCAGTTTGTCATTTTGCTTATTACGTTCTATTGAGCTGCTGTTCTTCGCATCTTGTGGTATCTTCGGGGTATTCAGTTTCAGAGTCTTTTACCCACTTCTTCCTCATCTTTAGAGTTACGTGTGTATTGTGATGTTGATTGGGCTGGTGAACATGCAGATCGTAAGTCTATCACGGGATATTGCGTCTTTTTAGGCGATTTAATTTCTTAAAAAAATAAGAAGCAAGATATTATTTTTAGATCTCCACAGAAGCGGAGTATCGTGCCATGACTTCTACTACCTATGAGATAGTCTGGTTACGTTGGTTACTTATAGATATGGAGGTTTCTTTGTCACCAAACTCCATTATATTGTGACAATAAAAGTTTTATATAGATTGTTTGTAATTCGGTTTTCATGAGTGGACCAAATATATCGAGATTGATTGTCATGCCACTCGATACCACTATCAGTGGGGCAATATCATATTACATTTGTTTTTTCTTCTATGCAGATTGTCGATTGGGTTACGAAATTGCATTCAGCTTCACAATTTCAATTTCTGTTTGGCAAACTCTTTATGCTTCTTACAACACCATCATGAGTTTGAAGAAGTATGTTACAAAAATTAATTATTACTTAAGAGTAGAATAGTCTTTTTGTTCTTTGCAAGACTATATAGACTCTTTTCTTTGTATTTTTAGTTGTCGATGTAATTTATGAGAAACCCTAATATTTTTTCTTTGTATCTTCACAAAGGATAGCTAGTAACACCATTTTACTGTGATTGAAAGACTTTGCTGAGTTTATAGACTATGATGTGTTACACCTCCAAGCTTCAATGCATAATAAAATTGTCATTAAATGAATTCATACCCTGGTTATCCAAAAATATTTTGGTCTCTAGTGATCTGTATTGCCGTCACTTGTAGGGTTTACGTCTTTATAGTGGCTATTTTAATGACATTGTCCATCATAATATTTTGGTGGCGTATTATCAATATTTTATTTGTTATCACAAGGGGTTTAACAAGCAGCAATATCATTGTAATGGTATTACATGACTGACATTTCATTGTAATAATAACACTCAATGTTGACATATGTCATATGGCTTAGGTAAATGATTTATGTAGGAAAATGCACTTTTAATCAGAATTGTTGTATTAATTCTCTTTTCCCTGTCCTGCCACAGACCTTTAGTCTTGTAAGCAGGAAGCAAACTGCTCTGCCTATTTATAGTCGATATGCTTATGAAGCTGCTGTGTGGTTGTACACAGATTGTCAAATTGTTGATTTCTGAATACTGAAATTGTGAAAACAACTAAATGGTTTATTTTTTAAATGTAGATTATCAATCTTTTATGCTGTTTCAGGAAGATTCAGATGATGAAGCTGTTGCTGAGAGGGGTGTAAATGGTGGCAACACTGCCGACATGGAAGATAGTACATCTTCTGTTGTAATGGCATTATTGCACTCATATAAAGAAGCTTTGGCAAATGATGACCAACCCAGGGTTGCTGAGATAGAGGCCTTCCTTCTGTCCCTAGAAGATGATAAGAACACTCTAGCAAGCAAAGTTGCTCTTCTGTCTGCTGAACTATCAGCTGAAAGGGACCGTGTTCTGAGGATTAGTGCAGACTTTGATAATTTTCGGAAGAGGACTGAGAGAGAACGCCTTTCTTTGATGACAAACGTCCAGGGAGAAGTTGTCGAAAGCTTGTTACCTGTCCTTGATAACTTTGAGAGAGCTAAAGCTCAGATAAAAGTGGAGACTGAGGGAGAAGAGAAGATAAACAACAGCTACCAGAGCATCCATAAGCAGTTTCAAGAGATTCTCAACTCGCTTGGGGTTGAAGCTGTTGAGACTGTTGGCTGTGCATTTGATCCTCTTGTAAGTTCTTCCCACTGAATCTGTCTTTGCATCTATATTTTGTTCTTGAAAATTGAAAAGTCAAAATATTTGCCCCAAAAAAATGATCGTACTGACAGAAAATGAATAAACTATTGCGATTATTTGACCAAATACCTATAAAACTTTATGAGGATTCTTTTTTAGGCCTAATTTGATAAGACTCTTGGACTTTTGATCATAATTGTTAATATCATATAATATGCGATATGTAATACGATTTGAATGGATTTTGATACTGATTGAACGATCATATCGGAGATGTAAAATATTAACGATATGGTTGTCATATAAGAATAATACGATATATATCGACCAATATTCATATCAAACAAACGATATATCATTAGTCAAAAGGTATATTATGGTTGGTTTTGTCGGGTAGGATCTAGTTTGTAACTCGACACGCTTCATACTAGGGTTAAAATTGATTGATTATTTTTTAGCAAAAAACATCCAAATCTCTTTCTTAGCTTGCCCAAATCTCCTCTCTTAGCTTGCTGATGCTCGCAATGCTCACAATGTTCTTCTCACTCGTTTACGTTTACCAATAATGTCAACTATCTCTAGAGCTCATACAACTTTATGTATCGAACTTCACTGATCCTTAAAAACCAATCTACACTTGTAGATAGGCAGCTCTCTTGACTCCTGTCACTCCTCACAGAGGCCCTGCTAACCTCCTTTGATTTTCATTGACTCCCACTAACATTCGTAATTACGATTTTTGGACTCCAAACATATCTTTTTTGAAATATATTTAGTTATATACGTAATTTGCTTAATTATTGTATAAGATAAATTAATTTTGCGATATGCAATATGTTACGATATACGATGTGATAATTATAGAAAATGGTAAACGATATATATCACGATATGATAACTTTGGCTTTGACTAAAGTTATAAAATCTTCTTTTATTTTTCACACACACACACACACCCTCCCCCTAAATATCAAAATGTGTTTCTTTGGGAGACCATTACTTAATGCTGTTAAGTTGCACATGGCAAGACCTTGATGCCCGGGTGGGTGGGAAGCCATTCTTCTTTCTTTCTTCTCTCTCCTTCCTCATTCTTCAAAGTCCAAAACCCCCAAGTGAGATCTTTGCAACCGAACTCAAACTGAAGTATCCAAATTGCTAAGACGGTAGAGATGGAAGAAATGATGTCAGTTCCAAATTGTTAGGTTTTATTCATGTTTGCATTGATGATTGCATTGTCATAAGTGACACTCTGATAATCGTCGTTTGCTCTTTTCTATTTTGAAGATATAAGACGGTTTATCTGGAAGATGTTGGGTCTTTTGTTGAACGTTATGTTGCACCCGAGCTACAGTAATCTGAAGGAGAGAATCGACTCAGCCCTCTATGTTGGAAGTATTGTTGAACGTTATGTTGCACTATAATGTTCAACATGCCGTGTCTTTTTACCTCATTGATTGATTGCGGCTTTCTTGGATCCGAGTTTGGATATCTCGCGATCTCAAGTTCCCATCTTTAACAGTTCAGGTATTTATGTTGGTTTCTTATTGTTAAAGATTTGATTGGCCATTTATATCTCTCGTTTAGTTATTGAAAGATGGTTGGAGAGATTTTTGCCAACGATATTTCTACAACGGACTCCTGCGGATTTTGGGGAATCTCATACCTTGTTGAGAGTTGCAGATTTTGTGGTTGCCTAGCCGAAACTGATTTGATTGTATTCTTGCTGATTGAACCGGGGATTGCGGGGCGCAGATGTATGAGTGTTCGGCAGCTGTGACGGCTAGGGTACGGACTTCGAGATAAAGGTTCTGTAAAAAACTCCGGGAGGGAGGCCGACGACTACGCACGTAGGATCAAGGGAGTTGATCTAGTCAGTGGTGCAAGGGGAGCTTGTTGGCAAGGGGAGCTTGCCAAGAATACTTCACGGGGTTGATTGCGATCACCCCTCACGGTTTGTATTAAGGGGGAGTGCGTTCCTCCTTATAGAAGCGTGATTATTAGAGTTTGTATTCTCTGATTATTATAGTGAAGTATTCTATTTTTCTGGGCGTGGCCCCGCAGATGTAGGTGTGCGCACCGAACTGCGATACCAAGTCTTGTGTGTCTCTGATTGATGTGTGTTGTTTCGCTGATTTAAGATTCATTACTGCATACTGAATTTCAATTGGTATCAGAGCAGGTCATCCGCATTACTTTGTTCGTTCAAAGTAGGTGTGATCTTGTGTGTCAGTACGCTTATCATGAATACCAAAGAAGGTGCCTCTGTTACTCGTCCTCCTTTACTCACCGGATCTAATTACACATATTGGAAGTCACGCATGCGAGCCTTTATCAAGTCCCTGGATGAAAAAGCTTGGGTGGCTACGGTTGAAGGATGGAGTCCTCCGACTGAAGTTAACAAGGAAGGCAAGGAATGTATCAAACCCGTGAGAGACTGGAATCCTGAAGAGGAGCGTGCAGCATTAGGAAACTTAAAAGCAGTGAATGCCATCTTCACTGCAGTCGATGAAGAGCAGTTCAAGCTTATATCAACATGTGAGCACGCAAAAGAAGCCTGGGACATTCTTCAAAATGTGCATGAGGGGACCAGCACTGCTAATGCTTCTAAACTGCAAATGCTCGCTTCACAGTTTGACAATCTGAGAATGAATGAAAACGAGACAGTTGCAGAATTCAATGGAAGATTAAGGGATATAGCCAACCAGGCATTTCAACTGGGTAAGAAATACTCTTAAAAGAAGTTAGTGGAAAAGACGCTGAGGTCCCTATCTGAAAAATTTTCTGCTAAAATTGCTGCGATAGAAGAAGTAAGAAACACATCCACCATGAGACTAGATGAACTCATGGGCTCTCTGCAAACTTATGAGATGAATCTCAAGCAAAACAGAAGGGAGAAGGGAGTTGCTCTAAAAGCTGAAGCGAGTGAATCTTCCAAATCTGATAACGAGTCGGAACTTGAAGATGACATTGCGTTACTCACCAAAAACTTCAGTAGGATGATGAGGAAGATCAGTAATAGAGGTCAGAATTTCAAAGCTGCAAATAAGGTGCTGCGGTCAGGTCCTCCTGCCGGTGAAAAGATTGCTAGTCGCCCTACTCAGAGATATGATTTTAAAACCAAGGGAAATGGAATACAATGTAGAGAGTGCGAAGGATTTGGTCATATACAGGCCGAATGTGCCAACACTCTTAAGAAGCAAAAAAGGAAATCTCTAGCCAGCACCTGGAGCGATGAAGATTCTGAAGGAAGTGTGGAAGATGAAGACATAACTAGCAACTATGTTGCATTCACTGCCACCCTGAAAGACAAGTCTGAGTATAATTCTTCCAGTCATGTTGAACATAATGTTGCAACACGTGCTTCAACATCCAGTCTTAAACAATGAAATGTGATACACGATGTTGTAACAAATAGTACAACATACGACACCGAGGTCGACTCTGACAGTGAAAGTGAAGGAGATGTTGGTGAAGAGGATATCCGCTCAGCTTATCAAATTATGTTCAACAAATGGATGGATATCTGTGCAGCAAACAAGAAGTTGAAAGATGAATGCTCCAAGCTGAGAAGTGAGAGGGATGAGACCCGAACCAAACTGTTGAAGACAGAATTAAGTCTCCGGAATCTTGAGAATAGCTTGAAGAGAACACTGTTCAGAGCTGAGAAGGTGGAAAGCACCCTCAACCGATGGAACTCCGGAAAATCTAAACTTGATGACATCCTTAACATGGGTAAGGTGTCTGGAGATCGAACAGGAGTTGGATAACACAGAGGGATTCATCTACATACCTTCAAAACTAGAAGTGTTCTCATTACTAAGGAGCATGAAAAACAGAGTCAGCTGAACGAGGACAAGTCAAGAGGGAAGAAGAGAAAAGATTCAACAAAGGGTCCAACAAAAGGTTCAACGTCCAGGCGGCCAATATGTAACTACTGTAGACAAGTTGGGCACTATGATTGGAATTGTTTCAGACGCATGAAGCACTGGAATGAAGGTAGAAATGTTGCTCATCCCAACCAGCGAACAAACATGAAATGGGTTAAGAAATCTGAGCTGGTAAGTATGGTGGCATACACTTCATTGGTTACTTTCTCTGAAAATCTGTGGTATTTTGACAGTGGATGTTCTCGACACATGACGGGGAACAAGAGACTTCTGTCTGAGTATACTTCCGGTAACAAAGGTCATGTTACGTTTGGTGATGGTCAGAGAAGCAGGGTTGTTGGAAAAGGAAATCTGAATGTGACAAGATCTCTGAAGCTAAAAGACGTGATGCATGTAGAGAACTTAAAGGCCAATCTCATCAGTATCAGTCAGTTGTGTGATCAAGGATTACTGGTCCGCTTTACCAAAGATGAATGTCTTGTTTTCAATGGGGATGATGTTTGTATTCTTACCGGAAAGACGTCAAACGACAACTGCTATCTTTTGCAAGATCTCAACAGGTGTTTCGATATCACTACTGACGTTTCTGAACAGTGGCATCAGAAACTGGGTCATGTCAATTTCAAGACCTTAATGAAGATCTCTCAAGCCAGAGCTGTTCGTGGAATGCCAATCCTAACCAAGAAGAAAGAATGGGTTTGTGAATCATGCCAACTGGGAAAGCAGAAGAAGGTGAGTCACAAGCAAATTCAGATTATCACCACCTCAAAAAATCTGGAGCTGCTGCATATGGACCTGATTGGACCCACATCAGAAACTAGCGTGGGAGGTAAGAAGTACATTTTTGTATGTGTTGATGATTTTTCTCGGTTCACTTGGGTTGATTTTCTTAAGGAGAAATCGGATACATTTGATGCGTTTAAGAGATTGTGCACCCGCCTTCAAGTTGAAAAAGGAGACAACATTGGCAAGATCATCAGGATTCGGAGTGATCATGGAAAAGAGTTTGAGAATCACTCTTTCTCTGAATTTTGTGAAGCACATGGTATAAGACATGAGTTCTCGGCGCCTAAGACTCCTCAACAAAACGGAGTAATTGAAAGGAAGAATCACACACTTCAAGAAATGCCACGAGTTATGCTGAATGCTCGAGATGTTAATGTTAAGTGGTGGGCTGAAGCTATTAATTCCGCTTGCTACACGATCAACAGAGTCTATCTTCGGCCAAGGACTGAGAAAACCCCCTACGAGATCTGGAAAGGTAGGAAGCCTGATGTATCCTACTTCCATATCTTCGGAAGCAAATGCTACATCTTGCAAGATCATACACCGAGACGGAAGTTCGATGCCAAAAGTGACAAAGGAATCTTCCTAGGGTATTCCACAAGGAGTCGTGCCTTCAGAGTGTTGAATCAACGCACTGATGTTATGATGGAATCTATCAATGTGGTGATAGATGATTTTGATCAGGGAGAGACCATTTTAAGTGGAGAAAAGGACATTCAAGAAGACAGTACGGATGAGGAGGTTCGTGTTGAAAATGATGTTGCAACAATCAAGACTAATTAGAACAATGTTGAACAAAATGTTGCAACACAAGATACAACCACCACTGAGATGCCACAAGTAAAGCTTGAAGATACTCTAGATCCTGAGGGAATCATGAAAGTTATACGTGATCATCCTCCGGAGCTTGGTGATGTACATGACAGTCGCCAAACAAGAGGTGCTAGCCGTGTCAACTACAGACATCTTGCCGGGTATGCTTGTTTTCTCTCTACTGTTGAACCCAAAAATCTGAAGGAAGCCATTATTGATGAATTCTGGGTTTCGGCCATGCAAGAGGAGTTGAACCAATTTCAACGAAATGATGTCTGGAGTCTAGTGGAGAGACCTAAAGGAACAAATGTCATCGGAACGAAATGGATCTTCAAGAACAAAACGGATGAGAATGGAAATATTACTCGCAACAAAGCCCGTCTGGTGACTCAGGGTTATACCCAAGTAGAAGGAATTGACTTTAATGAGACATTCGCTCCAGTCACGCGGTTGGAATCCATTAGATTACTGCTGGCAGTTGTGTGTAGTCTGAATTTCAAACTACACCAAATGGGTGTGAAGAGCGCGTTCTTGAATGGACTACTGAATGAAGAAGTATATGTCGAACAACCAAAAGGCTTCGCAGATCCTTTTCTTCCGAACCATGTTTACATATTGAAGAAGGCGCTTTACGGGCTGAAACAAGCTCCGAGGGGCTGGTACGAGAGATTAACTACATATCTTCTTAAAAAGGGGTATGAAAGAGGAGGAGTTGATAAAAACTTGTTTGTTCAACGGACAAGATCAAGCGTTATGGTAGCACAGATCTATGTCGATGTTATAGTCTTCGGGTCAACGTCACAACAGTTGGTACGTGAGTTTATCACCCTCATGCAAAAGGAGTTTGAAATGAGCATGGTAGGTGAGTTGAATGTTTTCCTTGGGCTTCAAGTTAAACAGTGTACAGATGGTCTATTCATATCACAAAGCAAATATGTAAAGAACCTTGTTAAGAGATTCGGTTTGGAAAGTGCAAGACATGTCCACACCCCCATGTCCACTTCTGAAAAACTATGGTATATGGTACACCAAGGATACAAACACTCTAATTTCGGGATACAGCGATGCAGACTAGGCATGAAATACTGATGATAGAAAGAGCACTACCGGAGGATGCTTTTATGTGGGGAACAACCTAGTCTCCTGGTATAGTAAAAAACAGAACTCCATTTCATTATCTACGGCAGAGGCCGAGTATATCGCAGCAGGGAGTTGTTGCACTCAGCTCTTATGGATGAAGCAAATGTTGATAGATTATGGATTGGAACAAGGAACTCTGACTATTCTATGTGATAATCAGAGTGCTATAAACATCTCCAAGAACCCAATTCAGCACTCCAGAACAAAACACATCGACATCCGTCATCACTTCATCAGAGAGTTGGTCGAGAAGAAGTCACTTGTCATGGAGTATGTAGCTACAGCTAATCAATTAGCTGATATTTTTACGAAGCCCTTAGATTCTGCCAGGTTTGAAGAATTGCGACAAGCACTAAAGCTGTGTCGTATCTGATGTTGAACACTGTGTTGAGAAAATTGTTGCAACATCAGGTTGCAACATTTCGTGGAACGGGCGGTCTAGTGCTATTGGGTTAGTTATCTTCTAATTACCTTTACCTGTTATTTATTTTCTTCTGTTCCACTTTCTGTTCCCAAGGCGCTATTCTTTTATTCTCCCTCAAATCAAATCTTTCTAAGATCCTCCAAGCTGGTTCTCTAGGGTTCTTGCCGTCTTCTTGCTCGTGTGGAATTTTCCTCTCCTTGTTCTGATATGGCAAGAGACCGTAAAGAAAAATCATCGCAGACTCCACGACGGTTTTCTCGTCGGACCGCCTCAGCGCGGAACAATACTCCCCCGTCCGCTCCTCCTCCTATCAAACGAAAGGGAGTGATTCCACGTTCTTCGCGTGGGTCCTCCAATGGTATTACTTCTCCCTCTCAATCTTCTGGCTCTCACAGTGACATGCATTCTCATGGTTTTTCGAATTTGGAGTTAGTGAGTTTTTCCCAATTTTCGAAATTCCTCTTCTTCGAAAACCCTTTGAAGAATTTTATGATGATGAAGAATTTCCTGCACCTATCACGATTCACGATTGGTTCTGGTATTTGCACAGAACTGGAAGGAGGTTAGACCTCTCTTGGGTAGATGTCTCACACATTCACTTTGATAAACTTATGCGTAAGAAGATTTTGGGCAAGGTGATGAGTGTGGAGGTGCCCCGAGACCGCAAGATTGTCATTCGAACATGGAATCCTGAAGTTTTCGTAAGAATATCTGAAATCATTGACATCTCTGATTCTGAATCGTCTGTATCTGTTGAGAAGTCTGAGACTGAGGGGGCTGATGATGCTACATCTTGCCCCAAGGACACTGAGGGTACAGATGACCTACATTTTGAGATGTTGGATGAGGATGTGGACCTTGGGGAAGGGGCCTATGCTGGAGCTTGTCCTGTTGACCCATCTCTGGAAAAGGAATCGGTTATTCCTTCTCCAATGTGTGTGGATGATAATGTTCAGAGTGTGCCTGAAGGCGAAAATGAGTCCATAAGAATGTCTAATGATGATGTCGGTAGTCTTAATGACTGTGTTGATGTTCCTTCAGAACAGATCTCACCTCATGATGGTGTAGAAGCTCATGCTCAGTGTTCAGTTGATGGAGATAACGTTGGGGAAACTCTGAGGTTTGTTGAGGTGGAAAATGTTGAAGGCTGTGCAATGCCAAATTCTTCTTCTGAGGCTGGTGTAGATCATGTTGATACCAATGTTGATGTTGCTGTCGAGACTGACTCTTTGCTGTCTAGAGATGAAGATCATAATGTTGCACAAAATGTTGCAACAATGGATGCAACATGTGAAGCTGCTGCTCTAGATGATACTCCCTTGTCATTGTTCATGCGGAAGGCTCGATCTGCCCCTAGAAAGCGCTCTGCTCCTGCAAGTCATACTGCTGCTTCTCCTTCCAAGAGGTCCAAGAACTCTGCATCAGGTCCTCGCTCACCCTCGTTTACATCTTCTGATGCATTCTTTAAAATGTTTTTTTGACAAGGCATGTAAGAATAGATGGGCTTCGTACTCTGAGAGATCACTCCTTCCTGAGAAAAGTTTGAATGTGTCATCATTTGACAAGACACAGATGGTATCAATTCTTAAAGACATCGGGTTGTTTCATGCTGCCACTTGCTTCAGTGTTTACTATCCTGTGTTGGTGCATGAGTTTTATTGTAATTTGCCCAAGTCTGCAAGTGATGCTTCTTCACGATGGGGTTTCAGAAGTTATGTGAGAGGGAAGATCATTTCCTTCTCTCCCTCTGTGCTGAATAAACTGCTAGAATGGAAATGCTCTCAGTCAGTGCCAGCATTCGGAGAGTCAACAGGAGATGACCTTGACAAGTTTTTACATATTGTGACTGCTGGAAGTTAAAGAGCTGGCCCAAGACGTCGTCCACATTTCCTTCCTCTGCTCTTACCGCTAAATATTTTGTTCTGTTCAGGATTGCCACGAGAAATTGGCTTCCCACTTCCAATGTGTCAGTGGTCACGAAAGACATGTACAAGCTCTTGTACTCTGCCGGCACTACTCAGTCCTTCAACTTAAGAAGAATCATTTTTGATTCTGTTATGTCTTTTTCAGAATCATCCTCCTCTGCCACATCATTGCCCCATGGATGTCTCATCTCTATGATGCTCTTGGCTCAAAGAGTATCCTTGTCCCCATCTGATCTCCCTACTTCGTGTGACAGAATTTCATATACTGCTAAGTCTTTGGCAGGCAAAGTTGATGATATCGCAAGGGTGATTCCCTCTCTACATGATGCTCCGACGTCATCCTCCCTTCCTCAGGCTGCTGATCCCACGTCTCCTTCTTCACCTCCTGATCATGCTGCTGCTGCCAGCTCCTCCTCATCAATTTTGGTGGATAATCAGTTCTTGGAGAATGCAATTCAGAATGTCAATGATCAACTATTGGCACTCGAAAGTCAGAAGGTTCTTTTGAATAGTCACAAGTTGATGCTGCAGGGCAAGCTGTCTGCTCTGAGGAGTAGCCTTTCTGAGGAGCAGTGATTCGTTCATCTCTCTACTGTCTTCCCAGGTATGTCTCTGTCCTTAGTGGCTCAAAGGGGGAGAAGTATGATATTGTGCTTTGGTGATGGTGCTTATGGTGAGGGGGAGAATGGAGAATGTGTGCTGTTAATGTTGTTCAGGGAGGTTGGTTTTGTCTTGTTGTAAGTGGTGGTATGGTTGCACATTTTGTGATACAGCACTTACGTTTATGTTTTGGGACACAGCAGTTCGTCATGTCTGAATTGTTGTCTACCTCATCTTTCTTCAGTTGGTCTCAGTCGAATATCATAGCTTGTTGTGCCACTAAATGACAAAAGGGGAGATTGTTAGGTTTTATTCATGTTTGCATTGATGATTGCATTGTCATAAGTGGCACTCTGATAATCGTCGTTTGCTCTTTACTATCTTGAAGTTATAAGACGTGTTATCTGGAAGATGTTGGGTCTTTTGTTAAACGTTATGTTGCATCCAAGCTACAGTAATCTGAAGGAGAGAATCGACTCAGCCCTCTATGTTGGAAGTATTGTTGAACATTATGTTGCACTATAATGTTCAACATGCTGTGTCTATTTACGTCATTGATTGATTGCGGTTTTCTTAGTATCCGAGTTTGGAAATCTCGCGATCTCAAGTTCCTATCTTTAACAGTTTAGGTATTTATGTTGGTTACATATTGTTAAAGATTTGATTGGCTATTTACATCTCTCGTTTAGTTTATTGAAAGACGGTTGGAGAGATTTTAGCCAACGATATTTCTGCAACGGACTCCTGCGGATTTTGCGAGATCTCGTACTTTGTTGAGAGTTGCAGATTTTGTGGTTGCCTAGCCGAAACTGATTTGATTGGATTCTTGCTGATTAAATCGGGGATTGCAGGGAGCGCATGCTATTAGGGTTCGGCAGCTGTGACGGCTAGGGTACGGACTTTGAGATAAAAAGTTCTGTGAAAAAACTCCGGGAGGGAGGCCGACGACTACGCACGTAGGACAAGGGAGTTGATCTAGTCGGTGGTGCAAGGGGAGCTTGCCAAGAATACTTCACGGGGTTGATTGCGATCACCCCTCACGGTTTGTATTAAAGGAGAGAGTGTTCCTCCTTATAGAAGCGTGATTATTAGAGTTTGTATTCTCTGATTATTATAGTGAAGTATTCTATTTTTCTGGACGTGGCCCCGCAGATGTAGGTGTGCGCACCGAACTGCGATACCAAGTTTTGTGTCTCTGATTGATGTGTTTTGTTTCGCTGATTCAAGATTCATTACTGCGTACTGAATTTCATCCCCCTTGAGCCACTAAGGACAAAGACATACCTGGGAAGAGAGTAGAGAGATGAACAAATCACTGCTCCTCAGAAAGGCTACTCCTCGGAGCAGACAGCTTGCTCTGCAGCATCAACTTGTGACTATTCAAAAGAACCTTCTGACTTTTGAGTGCCAATAGTTGATCATTGACATTTTGAATTGCATTCTCCAAGAACTGATTATCCACCAAAATTGATGAGGAGGAGCTGGCAGCAGCAGCATGATCAGGAGGTGAAGGAGACTCAGGATGCACAATAGACATGGGATCAGCAGCCTGAGGAAGGGAGGATGACGTCGGAGCATCATGTAGAGAGGGAATCACCCTTGAGATATCATCAACTTTGCCTGCCACAGACTTAGCAGTATACAAAATTCTGTCACACGAAGTAGGGAGATCAGATGGGGACAAGGATACTCTTTGAGCCAAGAGCATCATAGAGATGAGACATCCATGGGGCAATGATGTGGCAGAGAAGGATGATTCTGAAAAAGACAGAATAGAATCAAAAATGATTCTTCTTAAGTTGAAGGACTGAGTATTGCCGGCAGAGTACAAGAGCTTGCACATGTCTTTCGTGACCACTGACACATTGGAAGTGGGAAGCCAATTTCTCGTGGCAATCCTGAACAGAACAAAATATTTAGCGGTAAGAGCAGAGGAAGGAAATGTGGACGACGTCTTGGGCCAGCTCTTTAACTTCCAGCAGTCACAATATGTAAAAACTTGTCAAGGTCATCTCCTGTTGACTCTCCGAATGCTGGCACTGACTGAGAGCATTTCCATTCTAGCAGTTTATTCAGCACAGAGGGAGAGAAGGAAATGATCTTCCCTCTCACATAACTTCTGAAACCCCATCGTGAAAGTTCTTGGACCTCTTGGAAGGAGAAGCAGCAGTATGACTTGCAGGAGCAGAGCGCTTTTTAGGGGCAGATCGAGCCTTCCGCATGAACGATGACAAGGGAGTATCATCTGGAGCAGCAGCTTCACATGTTGCATCCATTGTTGCAACATTTTGTGCAACATTATGATCTTCATCTCTAGACAGCAAAGAGTCAGTCTCGACAGCAACATCAACATTGGTATCAACATGATCTACACCAGCCTCAGAAGAAGAATTTGGCATTGCACAACCTTCAACATTTTCCACCTCAACAGACCTCCGAGTTTCCCCAACGTTATCTCCATCAACTGAACACTGAGCATGAGCTTCTACACCATCATGAGGTGAGATCTGTTCTGAAGGAACATCAACACAGTCATTAAGACTACCGACATCATCATTAGACATTCTTATGGACTCATTTTCGCCTTCAGGCACACTCTGAACATTATCATCCACACACATTGGAGAAGGAATAACCGGTTCCTTTTCCAGAGCTGGGTCAACAGGACAAGCTCCAGCATAGGCCCCTTCCCCAAGGTCCACATCCTCATCCAACATCTCAAAATGTGGGTCATCTGTACCCTCAGTGTCCTTGGGGAAAGATGTAGCATCATCAGCCCCCTCAGTCTCAGACTTCTCAACAGATACAGACGATTAAGACTACCGACATCATCATTAGACATTCTTATGGACTCATTTTCGCCTTCAGGCACACTCTGAACATTATCATCCACACACATTGGAGAAGGAATAACCGGTTCCTTTTCCAGAGCTGGGTCAACAGGACAAGCTCCAGCATAGGCCCCTTCCCCAAGGTCCACATCCTCATCCAACATCTCAAAATGTGGGTCATCTGTACCCTCAGTGTCCTTGGGGCAAGATGTAGCATCATCAGCCCCCTCAGTCTCAGACTTCTCAACAGATACAGACGATTCAGAATCAGAGATGTCAATGATTTCAGATATTCTTACGAAAACTTCAGGATTCCATGTTCGAATGACAATCTTGCGGTCTCGGGGCACCTCCACACTCATCACCTTGCCCAAAATCTTCTTTCGCATAAGTTTATCAAAGTGAATGTGTGAGACATCTACCCAAGAGAGGTCTAACCTCCTTCCAGTTCTGCGCAAATACCAGAACCAATCTTGAATCGTGATAGGTGCAGGAAATTCTTCATCATCATAAAATTCATCTTCAAAGGGTTTTCGAAGAAGAGGAATTTCGAAAATTGGGAAAAACTCACTAACTCCAAATTCGAAAAACCATGAGAATGCATGTCACTGTGAGAGCCAGAAGATTGAGAGGGAGAAGTAATACCATTGGAGGACCCACGCGAAGAACGTGGAATCACTCCCTTTCGTTTGATAGGAGGAGGAGCGGACGGGGGAGTATTGTTCCGCGCTGAGGCGGTCCGACGAGAAAACCGTCGTGGAGTCTGCGATGATTTTTCTTTACGGTCTCTTGCCATATCTGAACAAGGAGAGGAAGATTCCACACGAGCAAGAAGACGGCAAGAACCCTAGAGAACCAGCTTGGAGGATCTTGGAAAGATTTGATTTGAGGGAGAATAAAAGAATAGCGCCTTGGGAACAGAAAGTGGAACAGAAGAAAATAAATAACGGGTAAAGGTAATTAGAAGATAACTAACCCAATAGCACTAGACCGCCCGTTCCATGAAATGTTGCAATCTGATGTTGCAACAATTTTCTCAACACAGTGTTCAACATCAGATACGACACAGCCTTAGTGCTTGTCACAATTCTTCAAACCTGGCAGAATCTAAGGGCTTCGTAAAAATATCAGCTAATTGATTAGCTGTAGCTACATACTCCATGACAAGTGACTTCTTCTCGACCAACTCTCTGATGAATTGATGGCAGATGTCGATGTGTTTTGTTCTGGAGTGCTGAATTGGGTTCTTGGAGATGTTTATATCACTCTGATTATCACATAGAATAGTCAGAGTTCCTTGTTCCAATCCATAATCTGTCAACATTTGCTTCATCCATAAGAGCTGAGTGCAACAACTGATCGGTCCATATTTTACACCTTTTTCTGCATGTTTTCACGCCATTTCGATTGCTCATATTGCGATTTTCACGAGTATTCGACGATATTGCGTTACTTTTCACTATTTCTTGTTTTTGTCGGATTTCAGGAAATATGGAGCGATTGGGAGCAAAAATGAGCTTAAAGGATTTGCGCCCACTCCGGAGTGTCAACCATGGCCCTTTTGAGGGTTATTCTGCAATGGAAGAGGAGTGGAAGAAGAAAGAACGCCGTAGGAGCGACGGGGGAGCGAAAAGATGAAGATTGGGCATTTTCAGCATGCCACTCGGCCGAGTGAAGGAGTCACTCGGCCGAGCATTGAGACCCCGCTCGGCCGGCCAGATCGGACACGCAACAGAGATGTATCAGCGTGCACTCGGCCGAGCATCGCACGCCGACTCGGCCGAGTGCGGAGACTCCGTCCGCCCGAGTGGCACCCAGACGACGGCAAGCCAAAATGTCCAACTTACTGTAATCCGTCAGTCTGCCCCAGAAGCCCGACTCGGCCGAGTGACGAAAGCCGTCCGCCCGAGTACCAAATGCCCCTCGGCCGAGTGACATTTGCCACTCGACCGAGTGATGCCGAGGACACACGACGCCCAGATTTTCAGACATCCTCCTACTCTTTTCAAATCTGCTATCATTCCAGCCATCAAATTATTTTTCTCATATTTTTTATGGATAGTAGACTTCATGACGATTCCAACGCCGCTAAGAACGCGCAAATTGGAGGTCGGATGAAATCTGGAGAATTTCTGCAAGTCGACGCTGCAGTGCTGGAATTCTCACTCGGCCGAGTGAGCTTTCCCCACTCGGCCGAGTCGTAACTTGCCCAGAATTGAAGTTGTACGCGGACTCCGTTTCGTGCGTGAGTTGGAGGGGATTTCTAGGGCTTTTTGCTAGGGTTTTTTGGGGGCTATTTAAGGGGGTTTGTAGCCACCATTAGGGGGGTTCCCAAGATGTTTTAGGAGGATTATTTTAGAGGTTAGGCCATGCCATAGGCCCCCTCTTGGATCAAAAAGCTTGTATTTGGATTGGAATTCTTCATCTAAGCTAAGTATTTCTATTCTTATTATTTGAATCTTTGATTTTCTATCTTTTTATATGCAAGCAATGGTTTTTATTGATTCTTATATCCTTATTGCTATGCTTGAGTAGATTTGTTGTTCTAGGGTTTGGGGATGAACCCTATGGATCTAATTTCATATTTGTGAAGAATGAATTCTAAATTGCTAGAATTGCTAGGAGGTTAGGTTGTGATTGATTTCCTACGGATAGCTAGGGATTTCCATCGATTTGGGATTTGCAAGAGATTGGATTCTAATCGATGGGAAGGCCTAGATATTCGATTTAGGTTTACAATTGGGTTTCTCTAGATTTGGTTTGCAAGAGATTGGACCAAAGCTAGGATTTTTAATTGTAAATCTATACACATATTCGTTTGCAAGAGATTGGACAAATACGAACTATCACAACCTAGATCGTAACTCGAGTTTGCACGAGAGTGGGCTCGAGGAGCGATTGGACGATGATGTCGATCTTCATGCTAGCGGCTTAGGTTAGGGTTTGCAAGAGATTGGGCCCTAATCTAGGTTGCTATAGACCGGCAATAGCGCGAGAGCGTGAGCTTGGTTCTCTATTCAGTTACGACTAGTTCACCTCAACACAAGCCTAGTAATATTGAGATTCACTATTTACGATGATGTATGACGATCCGTAGTGGGGATTCCCTAGCCCTAGACGTTCCTTGTTTGATTTTATATCCCCATACTTTGCCCGACGATTGTGACAGGATCGCCGCAAGGCAAATTTCCTCTTTTATTATATTGTATTTGAATCGATATTTGACCGATTTCTTTATCATCGACACCGACATCCACCACCATTTCCATTATATCATACCATAGCCATCTCCACCAATAATACATTCGTAGTCAAACCAACCTAGGATAGATTGGAACCAACACCACCTCCTCGTGTTCGATACCCGCTCGCCGCTATACCGTGCGCTTGCGGTAAAACTACAACCGTCGCCTCGGGACGTGTACGCCGGGGCGCGATCAAGTTTTTGGCGCCGTTGCCGGGGAGGTGTTTCCCGTTGGGTGCCAATTTGTCACAATTAGGTTGATTAGACTTAAAAAAAATAAATAAATAAAAAGGAAATTTTCACCCCTGCCACCATTATTATCATTTCTATATTCTTTTGTGCCACTGATATCTTTTCTCCAGGTATTTATCTTTGTTGATCAGGTGCTATGGATTATACTACGTGGACCACAGATTTTGATCAGAATACTCAGATGGGAGATTACTATTTTGATCAGAGTGCTCTGATGGGAGAATACTATTATGATCAGAGTGCTCAGATGGGAGAATACTATTTTGATCAGAGTGCTCAGATGGGTGAATACCTTTTTGAGGAGATGCACTGGCCCGAGCTTGATGAGAGACAAAGGATCTTTTTTGATGAGATGCATGCACGCCAGGTTGAAGTGCAAGCCGGGCTTGAAAAGGGTAACCTTCTATTGGAACGGGTGAAGAGGCAACTTGAAATGAATATGCTCATGCTTAAGGTTGAAGGGATTTCCAAAGATATCAGTTCTGCTTCTTCATTTTATAGGCAAGAAGCATCGCCAGACTTACTACCAGAGCCAGAATGTGCCGTCGTCGATCCCACTTCCTACGATACATCTATTGCATATGAAGAGTGGATGGACGAAGAGGCAGTGAAGGAAGCAGAAACTGAGTCATATGCGCAGCCAGAGGAGGACGCATTTCAGAGATTATTGGAGGGTCTCTTGGAGTCAGTGAGGTTCACCGGTTCAGAGAGCATTACGGCAGGTGATGCATTTGAGCTACGATTTGCAGATTTTGTTATGAACCGTGTTTCAGCTGCAGGAACAATTGAGGAGGACATCCATGTCAGACTTGAGGGGGATAGACTATATTTTCGGATTTCTTGCGGGCATTCCCCTCCACATGATACATCCCCACAAGCTGACACACATGAGCAGCCAGCATCACCATCCCAGGGAGAGCCTACATTGATAGTTGATGAGAAGGCAAATGAGCACACTATAGAGCCAGAGCATGCTTTTGAGGAGGCCTTACACACATAGCCAGAGCTTATCACCGAGGAGGTCATGCATCGGGACGAGGACACAGCCATTCATGAGGATCCCGAGCACTATCCTCCTCCATTAGAGCTTCCGCAGCCACCTCATCCTCCCACTGACGCAGAGGACTACCCCACAGAGCTTATGGCTCCCCTTCAGGGAGATCTCTTTACTCCCTCGCCCTTTATCTTTGATTTCCCTCCAGTGTATGATGTTTTTTATGATTCATCGTGCCTTTTGCAGGACTCATGTACATACGATCAAGAGGTACGATGGGACGTATATGTGGAGGAGAGCGAGGAGTTAGCACCCATGGACACATATGAATATGATCAAGGGGTGCACTGGGATGAGTCCGACGATGATGAGGAGCATCTTGATGGGGTCCACACCTATGATCTAGATTTACCTGAGCAGCATAGAGAAGACACCGTGGAGACAGCTAACACGGCACGTGAGGATATTGGATTATTTCCAGGGAAGTATCGTCCACCACTATATATTTCATATATTTCTATTGACGATCCTCTTTGGAATACTTTTATTATGAGGGTGAAATTTTTGCAGCGAACTGATGCATCCTATTCTCTGCAGGGTACAGGTGGAGTCATTGGAGAGATGCTGGAAGCCGCATTACTGGAATCTGATGGAGTCTGTGGACATACGCGCCTGGCAGAGCCACGGAAGGAGCAGTTGGAGCAGTTGCATGCACCGGCAAAGATACTGGATCCGCCTTTTGCTATATGTGATATCAATCCAGTAGTGTAGAAATTTTTATGCTTTCAATAAACCCGAATTCTCTCGACAGCGAGAGGACCGTATAGATTTGTTTGAATAAATATCACCTCATATGACGGCCACAAAAATCTTTTACACCCCAAACCCATTATATATATTAATTCCCCTCTCCATATTTTGATGTGTCACACCCTTTTGCTCACCACATTCGAGCACTTCTTTCAAGTGAAACCTTACTTTCTTATTCGTTTGACTTGATCACGCTTTGCAAAGCCATGACATTTTTGGTCAAGTCATTTGAATAGGATTGTTTGGTATAAGCTTGGGGGAAGGCGCTCTCATGCATCATTGTATGTTCATGTAGTTGCATTAGGATTTCATGTCATTCATTTCATCATTTTTTATTCACCCCCTTATTATTATCGTTGTTCCTCATATTCTTTCATTGTGATCACATTGAGGACAATGTGAAGTTTAAGCTTGGGGGAGTGCATTTCCATGCCATTTAGATGCATTAGTTGCATTTTTACTCTATTTTAGGTTTTCTTTTAAATTTTTCAAATTTTTGCATCATCTTTCTGATTTTTCCATCTTATTTTCCTTTTATGTGTGTTCATGCATCATAGTGTGTACTTGTTTTTCTTTTCTTTCCTCTCTTTAATTTTTATTTCTTTATTTTCTTTTCCTCCTTTTGCTAGATTTGCTCCTTATGATGATATCTCTTATTGCTTTAGCAACCATCACGATGCTTATTATTCTTTGTCATGCTACTTAGAGTATTCCATAGTCTTGCTATTCACATGTGCTTGCAAATCTATTTCTCTTGATGACCCCTCTAAGTGATCACATGATATTCATTGAAACTGAATGTATGGATTAGTGTTTAGTATGCTTTTGTTGGAAGTGCACCAAGATTCACGCATCATTAGTATATCTGAAGCATCGGTTTTATTGTCTTAATTCACCTTCTGTTGCATGCCTGATATGGTTGTAAACTTTACTGCTTGACTTCACTATTTATTGAAATGATTGAGAATATCCATGCTTACATATGAGTTTTAGTTGAAGTATTATTTTATTGAACCGTTCGTGCACATTTTAGAGTGAACCGAGTGTTACATTATTTCTTTCTCCACATATATCGTTTTATTCTCTACATGTCACTTGAGTTCACCTCCTAAAGCTACTTATATCGCATATATTTCCCGACAATCCCCACAAAAGAAAAGTTAGCTCCAAAAAGTCCAAAAAGCCAAAAAGGAGCCAAAAGCCAAAAATACAAATCATATAGCTCCTACAAAAATCCAAAAAGAAAAATGAGAAACAAATAGTTCAAAAAGAAAAAAAAGAAGAAAAATGTTTCTCTATCTTATTATTGGAGCCACAAAACACTTGAGAAAACCAAGGCAAAAATCCCATTTTCCACTATCATATTCCTTTAGATGCGATGCTTCAAGCTAAGCTTGGGGGGGTGAATTCATTTGACCATATGAGTGAGTATGACATTAGAGTGGAGACGTGCATGAATGAGAATATTCGATAATGCTTAGACTTTGCAAAATATATTAGATATGGAGATTTTTCATGATTTGAAATAAATATGTGAATGCCATGACTTTTATTCTATTCTCTATTGCATGCTTGGTGTGTATCTTATATGCTTCATTTATAACTTTTGATTGAAAAGTGCATCGCCAACATTTGTATATTAAATTCTATGAAATGCGTGATGTGGATATGAATTGATTGTATGAATTTAGAGAGTCCCTCTTATTGTTCTTAAAAGCTTGCAAGTACCATGTTTATGAAAGATATGAAATCCTTATAGCATGTGATTTGTATTTTCCAAGTCATTGTGATGTGTAGCTTATGGCTTGAGATCTGAGAGTATAATCTAGCGACCCCTTCCACTTCGTATTCTTTTATTTCATTTCCATTATTTTTCATCTCCCGAGTTCGTCTTTTTACTTATCTTCCTCGAGGACGAGTAAGAGGTAAGCTTGGGGGATTTTGATCGGTCCATATTTTACACCTTTTTCTGCATGTTTTCACGCCATTTCGATTGCTCATATTGCGATTTTCACGAGTATTCGACGATATTGCGTTACTTTTCACTATTTCTTGTTTTTGTCGGATTTCAGGAAATATGGAGCGATTGGGAGCAAAAATGAGCTTAAAGGATTTGCGCCCACTCCGGAGTGTCAACCATGGCCCTTTTGAGGGTTATTCTGCAATGGAAGAGGAGTGGAAGAAGAAAGAACGCCGTAGGAGCGACGGGGGAGCGAAAAGATGAAGATTGGGCATTTTCAGCATGCCACTCGGCCGAGTGAAGGAGTCACTCGGCCGAGCATTGAGACCCCGCTCGGCCGGCCAGATCGGACACGCAACAGAGATGTATCAGCGTGCACTCGGCCGAGCATCGCACGCCGACTCGGCCGAGTGCGGAGACTCCGTCCGCCCGAGTGGCACCCAGACGACGGCAAGCCAAAATGTCCAACTTACTGTAATCCGTCAGTCTGCCCCAGAAGCCCGACTCGGCCGAGTGACGAAAGCCGTCCGCCCGAGTACCAAATGCCCCTCGGCCGAGTGACATTTGCCACTCGACCGAGTGATGCCGAGGACACACGGCGCCCAGATTTTCAGACATCCTCCTACTCTTTTCAAATCTGCTATCATTCCAGCCATCAAATTATTTTTCTCATATTTTTTATGGATAGTAGACTTCATGACGATTCCAACGCCGCTAAGAACGCGCAAATTGGAGGTCGGATGAAATCTGGAGAATTTCTGCAAGTCGACGCTGCAGTGCTGGAATTCTCACTCGGCCGAGTGAGCTTTCCCCACTCGGCCGAGTCGTAACTTGCCCAGAATTGAAGTTGTACGCGGACTCCGTTTCGTGCGTGAGTTGGAGGGGATTTCTAGGGCTTTTTGCTAGGGTTTTTTGGGGGCTATTTAAGGGGGTTTGTAGCCACCATTAGGGGGGTTCCCAAGATGTTTTAGGAGGATTATTTTAGAGGTTAGGCCATGCCATAGGCCCCCTCTTGGATCAAAAAGCTTGTATTTGGATTGGAATTCTTCATCTAAGCTAAGTATTTCTATTCTTATTATTTGAATCTTTGATTTTCTATCTTTTTATATGCAAGCAATGGTTTTTATTGATTCTTATATCCTTATTGCTATGCTTGAGTAGATTTGTTGTTCTAGGGTTTGGGGATGAACCCTATGGATCTAATTTCATATTTGTGAAGAATGAATTCTAAATTGCTAGAATTGCTAGGAGGTTAGGTTGTGATTGATTTCCTACGGATAGCTAGGGATTTCCATCGATTTGGGATTTGCAAGAGATTGGATTCTAATCGATGGGAAGGCCTAGATATTCGATTTAGGTTTACAATTGGGTTTCTCTAGATTTGGTTTGCAAGAGATTGGACCAAAGCTAGGATTTTTAATTGTAAATCTATACACATATTCGTTTGCAAGAGATTGGACAAATACGAACTATCACAACCTAGATCGTAACTCGAGTTTGCACGAGAGTGGGCTCGAGGAGCGATTGGACGATGATGTCGATCTTCATGCTAGCGGCTTAGGTTAGGGTTTGCAAGAGATTGGGCCCTAATCTAGGTTGCTATAGACCGGCAATAGCGCGAGAGCGTGAGCTTGGTTCTCTATTCAGTTACGACTAGTTCACCTCAACACAAGCCTAGTAATATTGAGATTCACTATTTACGATGATGTATGACGATCCGTAGTGGGGATTCCCTAGCCCTAGACGTTCCTTGTTTGATTTTATATCCCCATACTTTGCCCGACGATTGTGACAGGATCGCCGCAAGGCAAATTTCCTCTTTTATTATATTGTATTTGAATCGATATTTGACCGATTTCTTTATCATCGACACCGACATCCACCACCATTTCCATTATATCATACCATAGCCATCTCCACCAATAATACATTCGTAGTCAAACCAACCTAGGATAGATTGGAACCAACACCACCTCCTCGTGTTCGATACCCGCTCGCCGCTATACCGTGCGCTTGCGGTAAAACTACAACCGTCGCCTCGGGACGTGTACGCCGGGGCGCGATCAACAACTCCCTGCTGCGATATACTCAGCCTCTGCCGTAGATAATGAAATGGAGTTCTGTTTTTACTATACCAGGAGACTAGGTTGTTCCCCACATAAAAGCATCCTCCGGTAGTGCTCTTTCTATCATCAGTATTTCCTGCCCAGTCTGCATCGCTGTATCCCGAAATTAGAGTGTTTGTATCCTTGGTGTACCATATACCATAGTTTTTCAGAAGTGGACATGGGGGTGTGGACATGTCTTGCACTTTCCAAACCGAATCTCTTAACAAGGTTCTTTGCATATTTGCTTTGTGATATGAATAGACCATCTGTACACTGTTTAACTTGGAGCCGAAGGAAAACATTCAACTCACCTACCATGCTTATTTCAAACTCCTTTTGCATGAGGGTGATAAACTCACGTACCAATTGTTGTGACGTTGACCCGAAGACTATATCATCGACATAGATCTGTGCTACCTAACGCTTGATCTTGTCCGTTGAACAAACAAGCTTTTATCAGCTCCTCCTCTTTCATACCCCCTTTTAAGAAGATATGTAGTTAATCTCTTGTACCAGGCCCTCGGTGCTTGTTTCAGCCCGTAAAGCGCCTTCTTCAATCTGTAAACATGGTTCGGAAGAAAAGGATCTGCGAAGCCTTTTGGTTGTTCGACATATACTTCTTCATTCAGTAGCCCATTCAAGAAGGCGCTTTTCACATCCATTTGGTGTAGTTTGAAATTTAGACTACACGCAACTGCCAGCAGTAATCTAATGGATTCCAACCGCGTGACTGGAGCGAATGTCTCATCAAAGTCAATTCCTTCTACTTGGGTATAACCTTGAGTCACCAGACGGGCTTTGTTGCGAGTAACATTTCCCTTCTCATCCGTTTTGTTCTTGAAGATCCATTTCGTTCCGATGACATTTGTTCCTTTAGGTCTCTCCACTAGACTCCAGACATCATTTCGTTAAAATTGGTTCAACTCCTCTTGCATGGCCGAAACCCAGAAATCATCAACAATGGCTTCCTTCACATTTTTGGGTTCAACAGTAGCGAGAAAACAAGCATACCCGGCAAGATCTCTGTAGTTGACACGGCAAGCACCCCTTGTCCGGCGACTGTCATGTACATCACCAATGATTAGCTCCGGAGGATGATCGCGTATAACTTTCGTGATTTCCTCAGTATCTTGAGTATCTTCAACCTCTCATTGAGTCATCTCAGCGGTGGTTGTATCTTGTGTTGCAACATTTTGTTCAACATTGTTCTGATTAGTCTTGATTGTTGCAACATCATTTTCAACACGAACCTCCTCATCTGTACTGTCTTCTTGAATGTCCTTTTCTCCACTTAAAATGGTCTCTCCCTGATCAAAATCATCTATCACCACATTGATAGATTCCATCATAACGTCAGTGCGTTGATTCCACACTCTGAAGGCACGACTCCTTGTAGAATACCCTAGGAAGATTCCTTTGTCACTCTTGGCATCGAACTTCCGTCTCGGTGTACGATCTTGCAAGATGTAGCATTTGCTTCCGAAGATATGGAAGTAGGACACATCAGGCTTCCTACCTTTCCAGATCTCGTATGGGGTTTTCTCAGTCCTTGGCCGAAGATAGACTCTGTTGATCGTGTAGCAAGCGGTATTAATAGCTTCAGGCCACCACTTAACATTAACATCTCGAGCATTCAGCATAACTCGTGCCATTTCTTGAAGTGTGCGATTCTTCCTTTCAACTACTCCGTTTTGTTGAGGAGTCTTAGGCGCCGAGAACTCATGTCCTATACCATGTGCTTCACAAAATTCAGAGAAAGAGTGATTCTCAAACTCTTTTCCATGATCACTCCGAATCCTGATGATCTTGCCAATGTTGTCTCCTTTTTCAACTTGAAGGCGGGTGCACAATCTCTTAAACGCATCAAATGTATCCGATTTCTCCTTAAGAAAATCAACACAAGTGAACCAAGAAAAATCATCAACACATACAAAAATGTACTTCTTACCTCCCACGCTAGTTTCTGATGTGGGTCCAATCAGGTCCATATGCAGCAGCTCCAGATTTTTTGAGGTGGTGATAATCTGAATTTGCTTGTGACTCACCTTCTTCTGATTTCCCAGTTGGCATGATTCACAAACCCATTCTTTCTTCTTGGTTAGGATTGGCATTCCACGAACAGCTCTGGCTTGAGAGATCTTCATTAAGGTCTTGAAATTGACATGACCCAGTTTCTGATGCCACTGTTCAGAAACGTTAGTAGTGATATTGAAACACCTGTTGAGATCTTGCAAAAGATAGCAGTTGTCGTTTGACGTCTTTCCGATAAGAATACAAACATCATCCCCATTGAAAACAAGACATTCATCTTTGTTAAAGCGGACCAGTAATCCTTGATCACACAACTGACTGATACTGATGAGATTGGCCTTTAAGTTCTCTACATGCATCACGTCTTTTAGCTTCAGAGATCTTGTCACATTCAGATTTCCTTTTCCAACAACCCTGCTTCTCTGACCATCACCAAACGTAACATGACCTTTGTTGCCGGAAGTATACTCAGACAGAAGTCTCTTGTTCCCCGTCATGTGTCGAGAACATCCACTGTCAAAATACCACAGATTTTCAGAGAAAGTAACCAATGAAGTGTATGCCACCATACTTACCAGCTCAGATTTCTTAACCCATTTCATGTTTGTTCGCTGGTTGGGATGAGCAACATTTCTACCTTCATTCCAGTGCTTCATGCGTCTGAAACAATTCCAATCATAGTGCCCAACTTGTCTACAGTAGTTACATATTGGCCACCTGGACGTTGAACCTTTTGTTGGACCCTTTGTTGAATCTTTTCTCTTCTTCCCTCTTGACTTGTCCTCGTTCAGCTGACTCTGTTTTTCATGCTCCTTAGTAATGAGAACACTTCTAATTTTGAAGGTATGTAGATGACTCCCTCTGTGGTATCCAACTCCTGTTCGATCTCCAGACACCTTACCCATGTTAAGGATGTCATCAAGTTTAGATTTTTCGGAGTTCCATCTGTTGAGGGTGCTTTCCGCCTTCTCAGCTCTGAGCAGTGTTCTCTTCAAGCTATTCTCAAGATTCCGGAGACTTAATTTTGTCTTCAACAGTTTGGTTCGGGTCTCATCCTTCTCACTTCTCAGCTTGGACCATTCATCTTTCAACTTCTTGTTTGCTACACATATATCCATCCATTTGTTGAACATAATTTGATAAGCTGAGCGGATATCCTCTTCACCAATATCTCCTTCACTTTCATTGTCAGAGTCAACCTAAGTGTCGTATGTTGTACTATTTGTTACAACATCATGTATCACATTTCCTTGTTTAAGACTGGATGTTGAAGCAAATGTTGTAACATTATGTTCAACATGACTGGAAGAATTATACTCAGACTTATCTTTCAGGGAGGCAGTGAATGCAACATAGTTGCTAGTTATGTCTTCATCTTCCACACTTCCTTCAGAATCTTCATCGCTCCAGGTGCTGGCTAGAGATTTCCCTTTTTGCTTCTTAAGAGTGCTGGCACATTCGGCCTGTATATGACCAAATCCTTCACACTCTCTACATTGTATTTCCTTTCCCTTGGTTTTAAAATCATACCTCTGAGTAGGGCGACTAGCAATCTTTTCACCGGCAGGAGGACCTGATCGCAGCACCTTATTTGCAGTTTTGAAATTCTGACCTCTATTATTGATCTTCCTCATCATCCTACTGAAGTTTTTGGTGAGTATTGCAATGTCATCTTCAAGTTCCGACTCGTTATCAGATTTGGAAGATTCACTCGCTTCAGCTTTTAGAGCAACTCCCTTCTCCCTTCTGTTTTGCTTGAGATTCATCTCATAAGTTTGCAGAGAGCCCATGAGTTCATCTAGTCTCATGGTGGATGTGTTTCTTACGTCTTCTATCACAGCAATTTTAGCAGAAAATTTTTCGGGTAGGGACCTCGGCGTCTTTTCCACTAACTTCTTTTGAGAGTATTTCTTACCCAGTTGAAATGCCTGGTTGGCTATATCCCTTAATCTTCCATTGAATTCTGCAACTGTCTCGTTTTCATTCATTCTCGGATTTTCAAACTGTGAAGCGAGCATTTACAGTTTAGAAGCCTTAACAGTGCTGGTCCCCTCATGCACATTTTGAAGAATGTCCCAGGCTTCTTTTGCGTGCTCACATGTTGATATAAGCTTGAACTGCTCTTCATCGACTACAGTGAAGATGCCATTCACTGCTTTTGAGTTTCCTAATGCTGCACGCTCCTCTTCAGGAGTCCAGTCTCTCACGGGTTTGGTACATTCCTTGCCTTCCTTGTTAACTTCAGTCGGAGGACTCCATCCTTCAACCGTAGCCACCCAAGCTTTTTCATCCAGGGACTTGATAAAGGCTCACATGCGTGACTTCCAATATGTGTAATTAGATCCGGTGAGTAGAGGAGGACGAGTAACAGAGGCACCTTCTTTGGTATTCATGATGAGCGTACTGACACACAAGATTACACCCACTTTGATCGAACAAAGTAATGCTGATGACCTGCTCTGATACCAAATGAAATTCAGTACGCAGTAATGAATCTTAAATCAGCGAAACAACACACAAGGCTTGGTATCGCAGTTCGGTGCGCACACCTACATCTGATGCCCCGCCCAGAAAAATAGAGTACTTCACTATAATAATCAGAGAATACAAACTCTAATAATCACGCTTCTATAAGGAGGAACACACTCCCCCTTAATACAAACCGTGAGGGGTGATCGCAATCAACCACGTGAAGTATTCTTGGCAAGCTTCCCTTGCCAGCAAGCTCCCCTTGCACCACCGACTAGATCAACTCCCTTGATCCTACGTGCGTAGTCGTCGGCCTCCCTCCCGGAGTTTTTTCACAGAACTTTTTATCTCAAAGTCCGTACCCTAGCCGTCACAGCTGCCGAACCCTAATAGCATGTGCTCCCCGCAATCTCCAGTTCAATCAGCAAGAATCCAATCAAATCAGTTTTGGCTAGGCAACCACAAAATCTGCAACTCTCAACAAAGTATGAGATCCCCCAAAATACGCATGAGTCCGTTGCAGAAATATCGTTGGTTAAAATCTCTCCAACCGTCTTTCAATAAACTAAACGAGAGATGTAAATAGCCAATCAAATCTTTAACCATATGTAACCAACATAAATACCTGAACTATTAAAGATAGGAACTTGAGATCGCGAGATTTTCAAACTCGGATCTTAAGAAAACCGCAATCAATCAATGACGTAAATAGACACAGCATGTTGAACATTATAGTGCAACATAATGTTCAACAATACTTCCAACATAAAGGGCTGAGTCGATTCTCTCCTTCAGATTACTGTAGCTCGGGTGCAACATAACGTTCAACAAAAGACTCAATATCTTCCAGATAACCCGTCTTAAAACTTCAAGATAGAAAAGAGCAAACGACGATTATCAGAGTGCCACTTATGACAATGCAATCATCAATGCAAACATGAATAAAACCTAACAGGGGCGAAGTATGATATTGTGATATTGTGCTTTGGTGATTGGTGGTGGTGCTTATTGTGAGGGGGAGAATGGAGAATGTGTGATGTTACTGTAATGTTGTTCAGGGAGGTTGGGTTTGGCTTGTTGTAGTTGGTAGTATGGTTGCACATTTTGTGATACAGCTCTTCCGTTTATGTTTTGGGACACATCAGTTCGTCTTGTCTGAATCGTTGTCGTTGGCTACCTCATCTTTCTTCAGTTGGTCTCTGTCGAATATCATAGCTTGTTGTGCCACTAAATGACAAAAGGGGGAGAATGGAGAATGTGAGGGGGATAATGGAGAATGTGTGATGTTAATGTAATGTTGTTCAGGGAGGTTGGTTTTGGCTTGTTGTAGTTGGTAGTATGGTTGCACATTTTGTGATACAGCTCTTCCGTTTATGTTTTGGGACACATCAGTTCGTCTTGTCTGAATCGTTGTCGTTGGCTACCTCATCTTTCTTCAGTTGGTCTCTGTCGAATATCATAGCTTGTTGTGCCACTAAATGACAAAAGGGGAGATTGTTAGGTTTTATTCATGTTTGCATTGATGATTGCATTGTCATAAGTGGCACTCTGATAATCGCCGTTTGCTCTTTTCTATCTTGAAGTTATAAGATGGTTTATCTGGAGATGTTGGGTCTTTTGTTGAACGTTATGTTGCACCCGAGCTACAGTAATCTGAAGGAGAGAATCGACTCAGCCCTCTATGTTGGAAGTATTGTTGAACATTATGTTGCACTATAATGTTCAACATGCTGTGTCTTTTTACGTCGTTGATTGATTGCGGCTTTCTTGGATCCGAGTTTGGATATCTCGCGATCTCAAGTTCCTATCTTTAACAGTTTAGGTATTTATGTTGGTTTCATATTGTTAAAGATTTGATTGGCCATTTATATCTCTCGTTTAGTTATTTAAAGATGGTTAGAGAGATTTTTGCCAACGATATTTCTGCAACGGACTCCTGCGGATTTTGGGAAATCTCATACATTGTTGAGAGTTGCAGATTTTGTGGCTGCCTAGCCGAAACTGATTTGATTGGATTCTTGCTGATTGAACCGGGGATTGCGGGGAGCGAATGTATGAGTGTTCGGCAGCTGTGACGGCTAGGGTATGGACTTCGAGATAAAGGTTCTGTAAAAAACTCTGGGATGGAGGCCGACGACTACGCATGTAGGATCAAGGGAGTTGATCTAGTCGGTGGTGCAAGGGGAGCTTGCTGGCAAGGGGAGCTTGCCAAGAATACTTCACAGGGTTGATTGCGATCACCCCTCACGGTTTGTATTAAGGGGGAGTGTGTTCTTCCTTATAGAAGCGTGATTATTAGAGTTTGTATTCTCTGATTATTATAGTGAAGTATTCTATTTTTTTGGGCGTGACCCCGCAGATGTAGGTGTGCGCACCGAACTGCGATACCAAGTCTTATGTGTCTCTGATTGATGTGTGTTGTTTTGCTGATTTAAGATTCATTACCGCGTACTGAATCTCACAAATCTTTTCAAATCTTTCGCAGCCGTAACCCTAGCCCAAGTTTTACATGAAATTACTTGAAAATTTGCTATCAAATTGATGTGATTCAGAACTACTGCAGTATGGTGATGGTTGCTGGTGAAAATATTGATCCAACGTTGCATCAAAATTTGAATATTTACGCTTTGCTTCATCTTAAGCACAATTGGGGAGAGAGAGAGTGTGCTTATGATTTAAATACTTATTCTTGCTTTTATCTCAACCCCATTTGAGAGATTTTAAATACTTACTCTTTCCTTCATCTCAGACCCAATTGTGAAGTTTATTTAACTTTTGTCTTAAGTCATGTTCAAAAATTAATTGCATGTGATACATGATGTCACATGAGCAATAAGTTAACGAAAACGATGGTGTTAAGGCCAAAATTGACCGAGACAGTTGCCAAGCTGACGTAGACTCGAGATGCTGAGTCGGAGCTTCGTCAGCAGTTGGAATGGGACCCTTTGTTGGAAGAACCAGGGTCGAGTGATGATAGTTGATGATGGTGCGACATTCGATCGACCTTCGAGCGGTAGTTGCGTCGATCGTTCGAGGCTAGGAAGCTCAACGACGACATTCGACACTGGATGATGACCGTCGATCTGCATCACATGGACACATTAGGAGGTCAGATCTGGATTTCGACCCAAATCCCCTCCGATGCTTAAGTTAGTATGGAACTTAAGGAGGAGCGGGAGCTTGGTGCAGCTGAGATAGACCCCACGGAGGCTCGTATCAAGACTGGCGGTGCAAGCTCGAATGTATAAGAAGTATAGCTGGGAAAATAGAGGTCTATGTATTAGACCTCGTACCTTGGAAATGAGACCCGTTCCTCTATTTATAGACGTTTAGGGTCCCTTTGGAGACGTTGGGGTGATAACGGCCCCCATAATGGGGCCACGATCTTACCCCTTAATAGGAATGAATGTTGCGCACGTCCCCGAGATTTACGAGCCCGCCTTTACTCCCACGTTCGAGTGAGGTGGACTCAACGGTTGATTGACCATTGGGCTTTGACTGAGTCAAAATCGGGCTTCTTTGGTGGGCCTTGCGGGCCTTAATCATCTGTCGACCGAGTTATCTCGAATGTTGGCCTAATCATTCAATGATGCCCCCCATCGCACGACCTTGACGGATTCATCTACTGAAGTCAAGCGATGTTACATCGCATTAATGGGGCTCGACAGTCGAGAAAATAGCACTTGAGTTTTAGGCGCCAAAACGCCCGCCTCGTCGATTCAGATGATTTGTCGGTTCGAAATCCATGACATTCTGAGCTCTTGGATCTTTGACACGTGTTCTATCATGCGGTTGTTGCCCCGCTCATATATGATGGTTCCAACAATAGAGTGCGGAGGTACCGTCTTCATTCTCTCGATTCAGATTTTCATTCTCTCGAAAGTAATGGCTTCGTCATCCATCTTTGCCTCCGGAAGGAACCTGGTAACAACCATGCAGAAGAATCGAGAAGGGATCATGGAGCCGGGCATGCTGACGAATGTGAGGTCCAGAGTCAAGGCCGTTCAGATCGTCGAGCTTCAGAGGAGTTATGTCCGTCTAGACTACCAAATTAGGCTGCCTGGGAGGGACAAGAGGGCCATCGTCCTGGTGATCGGGAAGCGTGGGTTTATGTCAAAGCCTTCGAGCGAGGCCTCCGTTTTTCCATGCACCCTTGCATGCGGTACTTCCTGTGTACCCCGAACATTTTCCTCTGCCAGTTGATGCCGAACGCCATTGGCATGCTGACGGGCTTCATAGTTCTGTGCGTGACGAAGGGGATTGAACCATCTCTGAGCCTGTTCAACCACTTCTTTTCGATCCCTCCCCTGAAGACCCCGGGGTGGTATACGATAATGGCCCGTCGAGGTATGAAGCTGCTGGAAGATCTTTCCATCTCCAATCCCAAGTGGAAAGACGAATTCGTGTTTGTTGTTTTCCAAGGGGAGGCTAGTTTTGCACCGGTTGAGGTGCCCCTGATTTGGGACTTGCCGGGGATAAGCAGTTGACTAGCAAGGAGAAGAAAGCCGCCGATATTCTGACGAGCTTGCCAGAGGGTATGAGGTCGATCAAGTGGCTGTGATCTGACGACGTGCTGCATTGAACTGTGTGGATGAAAGGTTGGTTTGATCGTGCATGCCAGCTGTTCGACCTTCGTTCTTCGACCTAACTTGTTCGTTGCTCTCGCATGTATGGCTAGTGTGGACTATCAGGTGGATCCCGCATTGAGGGAAGCTGTCGAGGCTTCCATCCAGGAGGCGGAGGTGAGCATGCTGTCTCCTCGGGCGCCGACCGTGGGAAAATCGATAGCCCAACCGTTCGATGATCGACCCATGGTTGTCGAGTGGGTTGCTCAGGTGGCCTGCCCTAAGCAGAAGAAGAAGAAAGGGCCCCCTCTGAATTTGAAGTAGTTGCACTGGAGGGGACCAAGAGGAGGCGAAAGATCGTTTTCAGCGACTCGGAGCCATCTGGATCGAATGCAGCCGCGGAGCAGGTCTCCCAGCCAGGGAGTGATACTTTTCACGAGGAAGATTCGAGGGAGACTCAGGTTCCACTGGAGCTTCTCGTGCACCAGGACTTCTGGCCTTGGGGGGTCTGTTCCCACCTGTAGGGCTGTCTGAGGATATTCCCGACGAATACGGACCGATTTTGCTGGAGGGTCGATCTCCTTAGGCCTCATTCGACTGTATCGAGGAGGAGCTCGTCCGGGCGGGATTTCCGCTGAGGCGTAGAGACTCCGCTCTTCTTGATTGCCGGACCGCCTCCTGTCCTGTATTACTGAGAATGCGACCCTTCCACTGGATAGGACTGTCATGGAGAGGGTTGATTATGAGCGGCTTGCGTCGATAGTCGTTCACGTTAGCACCCAGGTAATTGTTGCTCTAGCTTCCCTTATAGGTGATGCCAGCACACATGCTTACCATTGTGTGGTCTTTGCAGGTCCTTGTAGCGACCGCGGCGTTGCGTCGTTGTGCTCTGGTTGTGGCCAATTATGGTGTCACATTGGAGGCCGTTAGGTCAAGAGTGGAGAAATATCAGGCTGAGCTGGATAGAATCAACATTCTCTATGAGACGAGATTGCATCACATTCGAAAACTCGAGCACGAGTTAAGTGAGTCTCGTAGGAGGGAGGCTGAACAGATCGCCCTAAGAGAGCGAGCGGAAGATGCTCTGCTGGAGGAAAGAGTCGAAGCCGAGGTCATTGCGGAGAGGGCGATTCGGGATTTCACGGATTCAGTTTTCGACTTCAACGAGCTATACAAGGAAGACTACGAGTGATTCCGGTTGGAGATGAAGAACCGATTCCCCGACCTCTCCGTCGAGATTGACAAGGTCCCGGTGATTTTTTTCGGAACTTAGTGACGATAAATCGAGCCAAGGCGCGAAGGAATCTGCTCCCCTCCGACGACGCTGCCGTCGTGGCTGATGATGACGTAGGAGCAGATGCTATAAGGGACCCAGAGTCTGTGACCGCGCTAGATAGAGACCAATGGCCTAGTCAGTCGTTGTAAGGTCTCGGCGTTTTTGTGCTTGTTTGAGAATTTTTTTGAATGTATTTGGGGTGATGTAAACGAAAACAATGTTTTGCAATAGGAAGTGACAAGATAATTGGCATGTATATCCTTGTTTGTCATTGCATCTCTTTGTTTATTGTCGCTTACGTCCTGTGGTGGTCGTAATGCCTGATGGCCCCTTTCGATGGGTTAGGCACTGCTTCAGGATGATCGAGGATAAACCATCGAACCACGTTTAGAAGTTGACCACTACGCTCCATGTGAGAGAGATTTACTCGACTCATGATTGACGGAATGGGAGTCGTTCAGTGGCAAAGGGGTGGCCCCTCGACTTATGGCTGAAGACGCTCTGGAAGAGTCGTTCAGTGGCGAAGGGGTGGCCCCTTCGTCGTACGGCTGAAGACGCTCTGGGAGAGTCGTTCAGTGGCGAAGGGGTGGTCCCTTCGACTTACGGCTGAAGACGCTCTGGGAGAGTCGTTCAGTGGCGAAGGGGTGGTCCCTTCGACTTACGGCTGAAGACGCTCTGGGAGAGTCGTTCAGTGGAGAAGGGGTGGCCCCTTCGACCTACGGCTGACGCTCGTTTATGAGAGTCGTTCAGTGGCGAACGGGTGGCCCCTTCGACCTACGGCTGACGCTGGTTTATGAGAGTCGTTCAGTAGCGAAGGGTTGGCCCCTTCGACTTACGGCTGAAGACGCTCTGGGAGAGTCGTTCAGTAGCGAAGTGGTGGCCCCTTCGACTTACGGCTGAAGACGCTCTGGGAGAGTTGTTCAATAGTGAAGTAGTGGCCCCTTTGACTTACAGCTGACGCTCATTTAGGAGAGTCGATCAGTAGTGAAGGAGTGGCCCCTTCGACTTACGACTGACGCTCCTTAGGAGAGTCAGTTCAGTAGCGAAGGGGTGGCCCCTTCGACTTACGACTGACGCTCCTTAGGAGAGTCAGTTCAGTAGCGAAGGGGTGGCCCCTTCGACTTACGACTGACGCTCGGTTAGGAGTCACTCACATCAACGTAAGTTTCGCTTTCCAAAGACTTCCCGAGGATCAGATCCTTTTCAAGGAGAGTTTTAATGTGATAGCTTCTGTAAAATTTACGAAGGCTTTAAGGAAAGCGAAACTTTATCTGATAAAATAGACATGCTTTATTTGAAAAAAGAGTGACAAAGAAAAACAAAAGGCGTACAGGTGTTTCCGAACTTCGTCGTAGCTGTTGCTGTCTAACGCCTCTTTATTCGCCTCAAGTTTAAACGGTTTGCTCGTCGATCACCTTGGCGACATGTGATCCCGTCATCTTGCCCTTCTGCTTTGAGGATCACTCCTTGCTAGGTGGATCATTAGCCGGGTACTTGGGGTGTCCTCGCTTGACTAGGGCTTCGATCTCTTTTTTGAGTGTCCAACAGTCATTGGTATCATGCCCATAGTTGTGATACTTGCAGAATTTGAGGTCGTCGCTCTTCTCATATTTGCCCTTCTTAGCTGTCTCTTGGATCAGCTCCTCTAGTGGAGCGTAAACGAGGACTTCTGCCTTAGGAGTAATCGGCTTGGCGTAGGCAGGACGCCCCTTGCTTCGAGGACTCCTTTCCCTGGACCTCTTATCTCGAGACTCCTGGCGGGGGGTTTCCTAGGTTGGTTGATCTCGCCTCGTGTCTCCGCGGCGGGAGGGGGTGCTCTTCGCATTAGCTCCGACTGGTTCTTCCGTCTCCTTGGAGGAAGTGAACCGATTTGTTATGTTGAGCAATTCTGTGACTCTTAGAGGGGAACTGGTGAATGGCCCTCCTCAGGTGCTTATTTCGGATCGCCTGGGTGAGCGTCGCTATGACGGTCACGTCCGATGTCTCTTCTACATCGAGCCTCTTGTCGTTGAATCTCTGGACGAAGGTTCGGATCGACTCATTCTCGTTCTGTTTGAGCGAGAAGAGGTGGGACGACATCTTCTTAGGACGTCGTCCCGCGACGAATTGTTTGCAGAATATCTCTGCCAGTTCGTCGAACGAGTTGATACAGTCGTGTGGTAGCCCTTTGTACCACCTTTCTGCCCTTTTGAACATGGTAGCATGGAAGGCTCTACAAAGGTACGACACGTCGGCCCCGTGGAGCATCATGACATTCAGATACATATGAATGCACGACTATGTGTCGCCTCTGCCATCATAAGCTGGTAGAGCAGCGAGCTTGAACTCGGGAAGAGGATGAGCAGAGATGTTATTCTCTTTCAGGGGGTCTTTCGAATCGCAGATTGGAACAATAAGGATCCTCCTGCTCCAGGTTGCGCGTAGTTGGCTCCCGAGGATCTCCTCTCTCCTTACGAATCCACCTGCATGGTTCAGTGGGTTATAACCCGGGGGAGCCCCGTACATTACCTGATCTATGATGCTACGGGTTGCTGCCCGGTAATTAGAGGGGGTGTGTTCTCCCTGGAGAAAGAAAGCTCGATTATCGACCCCCGCTCCGTTGTATTGGTGGGCCGGGGAGTCAAATTGTGGAGGTTAATCTCTAGTTGATCTGCCTTTGGGTCCCCTAGATCTCGGAAGAAAGCCAAGCAGTGTTCTAAAACAAGTTATATGCACCCGCATATGCGCCCGCATATAAGGAGGCGGCCTCTGGCCGCATGAAAAACTAGGAATGCGGCCAAATTATGCGGTCAGCCGCATAATTGGCCGCATAACTTTTATGCGCCCGCATGTGCGAATATGCGGAGGCATAATTGGCAACTAAAAACCCAATTCGTTAAAAAACCCGACCCGTTAAGGATAAAAATCGGGTTTTTTGTTTTAAGATTTTTTTTGTTTTATAGGATTTTCTCTCAACAGAAATCAACTTGCATGAGTTATTGTTACTTAGGCTAGTGGAGCTAATAAAGATCCACTTAAGAGGAGCAAAGAACATTAATAATATATGAAGGAGAAAAAATAATTCTTCTAATGCAGCAATGGATGATGTTTAAGCGCATTTCGATGAAAACCATTTGGTATATTCTTAATGAGATTGATGAAGTTCCTTCGTATGGGGTTAGATGATGATATTTGAAGAAGATGATGATGAGTAGATATTGAATAGATTATGGATCTGTTGTTATTTCAAAGCATTTGTGTTAGACATGCTTTTGATTTGGACGTAAAGCTAAATATTTATATTGTGTGTGTTGATTGCTTTAGACTCTAGACTTTATTTATTGTAAGTATTCATCGCCGTAATGGTGCTGATGTTTTAGTATGAATTAATCCATGTTTTTAAAAGCTGATAGGATTTTTCTGTGTTCCCATTTTAAGCAATTTTTTAATTTAATATACACATAAACACGCACACATATATGTATATATACTTACTGCTTATTTATTTACTAAAATATTCATTTTCGCGTAAACCGCATTATCCGCATAATCGGCCGCATAATCGGCCGCATAATCCGCATATGCGCTATGCGCCCCTGGACCGCACGCATAATGCAACCGTCTTTTAGAACACTGAAGCCAAGCCCTTAGTTGGCGTCATGTTCGGGTTTGGAGGCGGTAACGGCTCATTTACGGGGGATGGGCTCCCCATGTTTTGGCTTATTAAAGTCGCCAATGCACCTAGGCTCATGTCAATCTGCTCGATGAACTGGGTGAATTTCTTTCGGGTCACCCCAGGCTCTTTCGGGGTCTCTGTTGGTCGTGGTGGTGGTGTCGTGGAGTCTGCGACGTCCTCTATCAGGACGCTGTTCGCTCTCGGCTTCTCCTTCGGACCTTCGATCAGTCCAGCGTTGCTGGGTCCAGCTGTCATAGCTTCTGGATTACTTTGGGATGTCAAGCTAGTTAATGTTTCCCACAGATGACGCCGAGACAGTTGTCAAGCTGACGTAGACTCGAGATGCTGAGTCGGAGCCTTGTCAGCAGTTGGAGTGTGACATTTGTTTGGAAGAACCAGGGTTGAGTGATGATAGTTGATGATGGTGCGACGTTCGATCGACCTTCGAGCGGTAGTTGCATCGATCGTTCAAGACTAGGAAGCTCAACGACGACCTTCGACGCTGGATGATGACCGTCGATCTGCACCACATGGACACGTTAGGGGGGTCGGATCTGGGTTCCGACCCACATCCCCTCCTATGCTTAAGTTAGTATGGAACTTAAGGGAGAAATGGAGCTTGGTGCAGCTGAGGTCGACACACGAATGTTCGTCTCAAGACTGGCGGTGCAAGCTCGAATGTATAAGAGGTATCAGCTGGAAAAATAGAGGTCTATGTATTAGACCTCGTACCTTGGAAATGAGACTCATTCCTCTATTTATAGACGTTCAGGGTCCCTTTGGAAACGTTGGGGTGATAACGGCCCCATAATGGGGCCACGATCTTACCCCTTTAATAGGAATGAATGTTGTGCACGTCCCCGAGATTTATGAGCCCGCCTTTACTCACAGGTTCGAGTGAGGTGGACTCAACGGTCGACTGACCATTGGGCTTTGATTGAGTTAGTATCGGGCTTCTTTGGCGGGCATTAATCATCTGTCGACCGCGTTATCTCGAATGCTGGTCCAATAATTCAACAGATGGATATGAGTAGTTACTGAAAGTTTATAGGGCAAGTTGTGTTGGGGAAAATCACCTCACGAATCACAATCAAGTCCAACTTGTGTGATTTTTTCAGCGGAAGCATCAACAAACACGATGGATTTAGGGATATAAAATATAGCAAGAACAAGAACAAGAACAAGCACCGCACATGTAATAAATAAATTCAAAACAAAGCACAGAGAACACGAGCAATTTACCCTGGTTCGGTCTCACCAACATGATAAGACCTACGTCCAGTCTTCCGTTGTCAACGAGAATCCACTACATCAGAGATGAGTCGTATGTAAGTTGATTACACCCGACGCCTTTAGATCTCATTCAACAAAAGTGCAACTATCTTGATATTTGAGTTTAGCACTTTAGATCTCAAACGACCCATGCTCGCGCAATGAAGAAATCTCTCAAAATACTAGAAACAAGATTATCTCTCTATAGAATTATAGTCATCGTTGAATCTTCTTGCTGCATCAAAAGCAGTGCGTTTCCACCAAGGAGGCCATCATTAGGGTTGTATAGGCCGTTTAAGCCGTGGCCGTTCGATTTGATCACGTATCAAATCAACGGCTCAAATTAAAATCTGCATTAGGCTGGAAAACTGACTGGCACGATCGTGTGCCAAATATGACACGATCGTGTCAACTGTGTTGCTCGAAAATCTGGACGTTCTGCTAACCCGACACGATCGTGCCAACCCAGTACAAAAGTGGGCACGATCGTGCCACTGGCCCAGAAACTTCCGGCCAACAGTACACGACCGTATCAATCCAGTACAAAAGTTGGTATAATCGTGCCACTGGCCCAGGATGCTCTGCCACATCTGCACGGTGATGCCAACCTTTGACACGACAGTCATGTCCAGAAAATGAGTTTGAAGCATAAATTTTACAAGTTGATGGATGAAAAAAAATGAAGCTTTATTACTTTGGATAAACTTGTTTCTTTTCTCTGAACAAGAATACATTCTTCAATTTTAACTAACATTTATAGGTATTATGTGAATTGGTTCGTCCTAATCTTCATTGTCTTATAATTGTTTCGTCTGTCATGAAAGCTGCACGAAGCAATCATGCGGGAAGAATCCACGGAGTATAATGAGGGGATCATCATTCAAGAATTTCGCAAGGGCTTCAAACTCGGTGACAGGCTCCTCCGGCCGTCAATGGTGAAAGTGTCTTCTGGCCCTGCAAAGTCGGAACAGGACGACATGCTTCCTGCAGACCATGCTGCGCCCCCTTCGAGTAGTGAAGAGGAAGAAGCAGATGGTGACGACGGCGCAGAGTCTGCTTAACTCCGGTTTTTTGGTCGAACAAAATTTTGCATGAACAGCTGCGGCAGCTTGAAAGCTTCAGCCATAGTGGGTTTATTTATTTATTTTTCAACGGATAATCTATATTGTTTAGCAGAAAAACTGCAGAGTCTGTGGGCATCTTTTAGAAGATCAAAGGTTGTAGTTCAGTGAATTGAAAGAAGTTAAATGGGTTGATCTGCGCCGTTGTTCTTCGACTTTCTGTTCATGGATAAATGTGTTACAAGAAAACAGCAATGCATGTGCTACCCATGTTATGACAAAGTACCCAAAGTGCATTAATATCAATGAATTCTACTCAAAAAAAGGAACTTTGGTAGTTTAGAATGAATAAGCTGCTTTCATTGGATGAACCCACGACTTGTATGGGAGAAATCTGTGTACTCATCAGTTACATATCAGTGCTAAAACAGCTTTCTGATACTCTTGAAGCATCTAACAAACAATCTGAAATCTTTGTATGTGGCTTCTACAGCTCTATATCTAGCTACCCTTCATTCGGTTTTCTTTCGGATAGATCGTTGCGGGCCGAGAACTCCTAGGACTTTGGCAACGGTTTCCCTGACAAGAAAGACTGAAATAGCTCGAAAGCTCTTTCTGGCTGGAACAGAGGAACCTCGTGCCCGGCTCCCCTCACCGTCGCAAATGTCAGTCCTTCATACACTTCGGTCCAGCCCCCAACCTAAACCACGAAGCAAAATGCCGGCGATCGATCATACTTGTCCGCGAGAGGCAAAATAGTGTACATGAGCTTCTAGTGCATTTTTGTTACCTGTCTGTGAGAGTACCATGGATACCAGGGGATCTTGACGCTCAGATTAAGATGGCTAATGGAGAACCTTGTCGCCGTTACTGGAACCACAGAGTCCGTGTCCCCGCTGCAAGATGAACAACATCCAGATATCGGCGTTAGGTCAACATATTGTCACAATATCCAGACTATTGTTACAACTGGAACAAGATATTGCATGTTCTAACCTGAAAACCCATATCCTTAGCCCTGCAGCAATCAACTCCTTGTATGTTGGCAGCATGGAGAACTCCGAGTCCGCCCACTCCTTGATAAGCACATCACTACCCAAAAACAAACTATCATCAATTTCATACACATCTCGCGAAAAAAGAGAGACACTGAACATAGCAGACCTGCAGGCCGTCCACCTATAAGGAATCCCCGTCACATTCGCGTGCATTGCCCTCTGAACCTCCGGCCGGTTATAGTACCTCTCAGCGTAGTTCTCGGTGCACGGATCGTACCCATACCTCCGCCTCCTGAGCAGCGTGTTCTTGAACCGTAGCGGGGCAGCCCCCGAAGTGGCGTTGGGGGACGAAGAGGCCGTGGCTGCGGGGCAGGATGGCGTGTAGATGCTGTACTGATCAATGTCGCCAAACTCGTGGTTCATGGCATAGCTCATGGCATGGTCGCATTGGCGGGAATTGTTCGTGGAGGTGAAATTGCAACTGGAGAGTATCGACTTGTAGGTTCTGTCTGATATCATGGAGTGTGTCCACCAATATGAGACTGTGCCTAGGCTGTCATAGTAGTTGTCTGTGACTGCATTGCCTACCTGAAAGGCCGAAGAAATTATGGTGAATATCTTTACTATTATGTTTAGCTAGTAAGTGTTAAATTCACTATTGTAGTCAGAGAACAATATTTAACAAATAGACAGCTAGTTTGAGTGCTCACCATGAATCCTTTGAGATTGATAGAGGGCTCTGAAAAGCCTTTGTTGTGATCGTGAATTTTCTTTGCCAGCTGAGGCACATAATGCCCTGGAAATAACAAGAAAAGTTATCTCAACAAGTGCCTTGCAGATGCACACATTTTAACAACACTTCGACTAAGAAGTGAGTCTAGAAACAATACCAGCATAGCTCTCCCCAGCAACGTAGAATTCTCTGTGTTTGTACTGTGGGAATCTCTCCATCCAATTGATTAGAAAAATAAGCGCATCCTCGGCTGCAATCATATGCACCAATGGTGAAAAACAAAATAATTTCCAATTCACTCAGTGATCAGAAAACCGCTTCAAAAAACCTGTCATATACCTGTTCGTTCATCGCCGGAGTTCTTCAGATCAGAACTGGTGTTTGTGTAGGAGAAGCCAACACCGGCCGGCGATTCAAGAAACAGAATGTTGGCCTCTGCTCAATGTTGAGAATATTTTATTAACCATTTCCCCCCCAGAAAAAATGTTTAAATGTTATTAAGGTTAATTAATGGAGATTAGCTTGCCTCTATTCCATGAGTACTTGTTGAGGTAAAGGGATGAGCCGGTTCTGTTGATCCGAAACGGTCCGATTTCTTCTGAAGCGCCATAGGCCACTGAAGAGCAACCTGGGCCTGAGCCAACATTTAAAATTTAGCCTAGACAAAACCTTTAATACAAAATAAAAGGACACTAGCGTTGTTAAACTGTGAGCTTTAATACAAAATAAAATAAAAAATGGCTGGTGCACAATTTGGTGAAGGGTTGAAAGGGGACAGAGATCATCCAACTCATTCCTCTGCAGTGTAAGCGTGCTCTCTCCTCTCCCTCACTCTTTCCCCTCTGCCTTCAAGTCAAAACAAGGGACACAGCAATAGACAAAAACCACTCGATTCAAGTCCTCCAACAGTCCCCACACTCTTCTTTCTCACATCTAGAAATTTAAAAAAAAAGAAAAAAATTATTCAGGAAGAGAAAAAGTGAGAGGGAAAGGGATGTAAGGAAAAGTTGCAGGCCCCCTGTGTGATTTTGGGGGTCTTTGTGTTTGTTTGCTTATGTTGCTCTCAACATATCCTGCTGCAAGCTGGTAGTGATCACAATGATGACAGCAGGAGAAACAAAGAGAATAAATTAAGAAAGTTGAGGAGAAAAGAACAAGCTTGTTCAGCTTTGAAACACCCTTTTTAAGCAGGGGGGAGAGAGAGAGAGAGAGAGAATAATGGACTGCACCTTGACAGTCACATGAACCAAAAACCTGTGACTCTGAGAGAGAGCTTTCTGCTCTCTCAACCTTTATTTGCAGCTAAAAAAAGAAGGTAAAAAAAGTATCATTCTTTTGAGTATTGCCCATTAAAACATCAACCATTATGATTACTTGTGCTAGCTCTTTTTCCTGCCTGCGTACAGTTCATCCAATACAAAGAAAACACATCCATTTATCTTTGATGTTTGCTTGTCAGTGTTGCTTATAGCTTAGCTTCATGAATGGCGCTATGGCTTGTTCTGCAGAGTAATCAAGTACTCTATGCTATATTCAATTAGCAAGTGTACCTATGGATCTATATATTATCTTAAAATGTCATTTTCCAGCAACCAAAACCCATGGGGTCCACCCAAATCTCTAATTGGGAGACAATGCAATTAGAAAGTCTTACTCCATGTTTCTTGATTGAACATGATCAATACTTAATATATGCAATCAGAAAAAGAGAGAAGAAGCAAAAAAAAACAAGAAATTGTGAAAGTTCGATGATTAACTGTATTGTATTTGTATATATATCTTGCCTTTTTGCTACAAAGTTCCCACAGAGAAAGGATAATCACTTTCAACATCCTAGAAAATAGTTAACTGATTAGTGGAAAGTATTCTAAAGTATTCTAAAGTATTCTAAAATATATTCAAAGTTTGGTCGATCTTTGAAAATCCTTGCAACTTTTCTTGATAGACATGAAAACTGCTCATCGCTTTTCCTTGCCTTTCTGGGTTAGTTCATAGCGGGAGCAGAAGCTCATATTCTAACTGTAGGTTTGACCTATAATTAGATTCATCTACCATTCCTGCATATAATAATAATAATAATATATAGAATAATGGGTATCATATAAACTATAAGAGATCCTTAATATATTTACATTTCTATGTAAACTATAGTTTTTGAATTTTCTAACTAAAATATACAATCCATTTAACTTCATATAGTCTTCAGAAAGGCTACGGTAGCCGCACGGGATGTTGACACGTGGGCACGTCAAACTGACAAGTTCATAAAGTGATGTTTCATGTGTATTTATGGTGCTAGCTAGCTACTTATTATTGTAACTTAACCAACAAACAACTTGCTCCTCAAGGCTCATCATTCTGAAATCATTTTTTTGCCCAAATACTCAGAAAACCAGACAAAATTAAGGAAAAGATTGAGCAAGACATGAGCTTTGGTTATAAATGCAGAATTTGTCATTTCCAAAGCTGAACCTTAAAATTTATTTAAACATGATATCAAAGAAAGAAGCACATTTAACTTAAATCATAAGTAGGCTAGCTAACTTCAACTAATTGTACCTTTCAAAGCTAAGCAAAACTTTAAACAAGCTCACTGTTAGGGGGGAAAATGGTGGTCTGACCTCCATTGAGCCAAAGAACCAGAGGCTTCTCATTGGCATGAGACGTGGCCTCGGTGAGCCAGTAGAAGAGAGCCCTCCCGTGCTCCTTGTTCACTGTGACATAGCCTGAGAACTGAGCAAACCCAACCTTCGGCTGGCCGGGCAATTCGACGATGCGGTCTCCGGCCGCAGCGGCGCCGGCGAAGGTGCCAAGCAAAGGGAGGAGCACCGAAAGACAGAAGAGCATGAAGAGAGAGGAGAACCCCATTGCAACACTACTTCAGTTTGTGTGTGATGGACGGAGGAGGGAGGGCCTATATAAAGCCAAATTCTTGAAGCCTAATGGTTTGAGATATTGAGGCCTAATGTAGGTTACAGGTTGTGTGCAGCTCAACATGGACCTCTTTTCAAGAAGTGAGTAGGGAAGAACAGTAATGTGTTTGGGTGCTTGTTATTTAAAAAAAATAAGGGAGTCTCCTTGTAATTATCTTTTGCTTGTGGGTGATAGGTAAGAGAAGGGTGGCTGACCTACAATGCCATTAATACTCTTTTCCCTCAGGGACTGCAATTTAAAAAAAGGACCATAAATGCAATGCAACAGTCTCTCTCTCTCTCTCTCTCTCAGAGGTCAAGTGGTCCTAGTGAAGGTAGATGGAGATAACTTCTGTGGATTTGGTTTTCACTGTTGGGGGTTGGGCATGTGAGGGGTTGTTTGGATCTGAATCAATCTCTCAAGTGCTTGCCAACTTCTGCTTGCGGGATTGAAACGGCATGGTTTTCTGCTTCCAAGTTCATGATGAAGGTGATGCACCGAAAAAGTAAGGCTGGCTGCAAGCCATTAAAAGTTTCCGTGTCTGTGTCACTGTATGTACATGCGAGTGAGATGGGCATATGAACCGAAACAGCCAAGCTTGTTCTTTTCAAGAGTGAGAAAGAGGTGCTGTGTCCATTCGTAGCTAGAGTTCAACTGGGACTGGATACGGAGATTTGGATATGTGACACTAATAAATCCATATGCCGGAAAAGGATTGAGATCTGATGCTCAAATCTCACATTTTTAGAGATCACAAGGTCTCCAGAATGATTTAGATCTATACGAGATATTTTCGAAGAAATTGCTAGAAGCATATACATATTTATTGTTGGTTCCCGGTTATGATGGCTAAACAGTCCCAACTCCAAACCGCTATGAGATGCAATATAGGCTTAAAGCGGAATTAAACCATATACCTCTTGGGCAGGAGAGAAATAGCATCAACCAACCAATTCCCTCGACAATATTGCAGTAGAACGATGCAAGCACATGACAACATACGAAAAATAAAGAGCTCAAGAAGCATGGCAAGATACACAAGAGTTTACCTTGGTTCGACCCGTTAGACGCATACATCCAGCAATCTGATACAAACGGTTTCACTATGATCAAGGATGCAATTACACTGGTTTTGCTGGTTTTGCTGGGGTTTTTAGTAGTTCGAATGTTTTTGTGCTCTTTGTTTTTGTTTTTGTTGTAGTTATGTGAACCACATAAGTCCTTTATGTTACCACTGTATTCCGTCATCATAAGTGAGTGGTTTTTAAATAAATTTGGGACGGTGCTACCAAGAGGGTGGCTTCCGGCTCTTCGGTTAAAAAAAGGATGCAATTACACCGACCACCTTTTTCCATCTTCCTTCAATACAAGAGATATATGGCTTCAACCAATACACTTTAGATCTCTTCTCAAGCCCTCACAATCTCTCATTTAAGTGGGAATCCTAGACAGTAGAGCTCCTAGAAGTAATATGACTCCTCAAGGAACTCAATCCCACTATCAATAAAGATCTATCCTTGGTATTAGAGTTCCAAACAACTAGGATAGTCTCCAAAGAAATCAAGATCTTACACTAGAAGGAGAAGAAGAAACACTCACTTGGATCTCTCAAACTCAAGCTTTTGGTTTTCGAGTACACCAAGATGTCGTCTATGAAAATCACCACGAACTTGTCGAGGAAGTCGTAAAAGATAAGGTTCATGAGATTCATGAACACAGCAGGAGCGTTGGTCACACCGAACGGCATGACAACGAACTCGTAATGCCCGTACTTAGTCCGAAAAGCGGTCTTGAGTACATCTTCCTTCTTGACTCTGACTTGATGGTATCCGCTCCGGAGATCTAACTTCGAAAATACCCTCGATCCACCAAGCTGATCGAAGATATCATCAATGCGAGGCAGCGGGTACTTGTTCTTCACTGTGATCTGATTCAACTCTCGATAATCGATGCACATCCTCCTCGATCCATCCTTCTTCTTTACCAGCAAGACGGGTGCACCCCAGGGAGATACGCTGGGATGAATGAAACCCTTCTGTAGTAGTTCATCCAACTGCTTCCTCAACTCTTCTAGTTCTGCAGGAGCCATACGGTACGGCGCCTTCGAAATTGGTTGAGCTCCTGGCATAAGATCGATGCCAAACTCCAATGCTCGATCGGGCGGCAGTCCAGAAATGTCTTCAGGGAAGACGTCTTCGAAATCTCTCACTACTGCAGGCTTCTCTGGCTCAGCAATCATAGATGCAACAGTCAATCGGTAAGGCTGTGCTCGGAACTTGACAGGTCCAAGCGAACGTCCTCCGTCGACAAACTCGAACACTAGGTGGTCAGGAATTTCGAACACCACTTTCTTCCGGTGACAGTCAATCGTGGCATAAAAAGCTCCTAACCAGTCAATGCCGAGAATAGCATCAAAGTTGGATAGGTCGTGGACGATGAAATTAGCATATAGTTCGTGTCCACTAATCACCAACGGGCATGGTCTACATCCCAGTGCAACCTTCACTACACCATTCTCAGTTGTAATGTTCCAACATTTGGGAAGTGTATAGGTGGGTATCGAGTGTTCGACTACGAACTTACGAGATAAAATGCACATGGAAGCTCCAGAATCGAACAGGGTCATGGCCGGGTGAGATGAAACTAAGATGACACCTAAGAGTAATATGCAACTAAATTAACATGGGTATAACTAATCAAATATAATGCATGAATAAGGATGACTAGTATAGAAGTTACCAGCAATAACTCCGTCCTCAGTCTCGGCCTCCACTGCAGTCATCGTGAAGGCTTGCCTCTTAGGCTGAACAGCCTGCTGGAAAGCCTGCTTCTGGGGAATGAGAGGCGCTCCATGTCCAGCAGCCACTGGAGCTCTCTGCTGCTGAACTCCATCTGGTGCCTTCCACAGTTGCTTAGTTCTCGGGCAGTCCTTCAATGCATGCGTGTCGTCACCACAAACTAAGCATTGGCCCAAGAATCTCCTACACTGCTCCTTTACATGACCAGCCTTGCCACAAAAATGGCACAACTTCGGAGTAGGCCCACCTGGCATCTTAAACTGCATGGACTGATTAGGCTTGAACCCAGGCCTAACCACAGCTCTGGCCTGCTCCATAGGCCTCTTCCCAGCACCTGAATACTATCCTCTCCTCTGATTGGTAATCAGCTCCTGCCTCTTGGCAGCTATCAACAACTTCTGGTAAGAATCCAAGTCCGAAGAGGAAATCAGACTCTGCAGCTCCAAAGATAAACCTTGTAAGAATTTCTGAGCTCGATCCTCAGCAGTCTCCACCATCTTCGGCGCAAAGCGACTCAGTCTCATGAACTCTTGGTGGTACTGGTCCACCGTCAGATTCCCTTGCTTCAGATTGATAAACTGCTGCATCAGCCCCCTCTTGGCAGCTCGAGGGAAATACTCATCATTAAATCTCGCCTTGAAAGTGGCCCAGGGGATAGGCTTCGCCAACAGCTGCTCTTCTGACTCCCACCAACTGCGGGCATTGTCCTTCAGTTGCTTCTTCACTAAGTCAACCCATCCAGCCGGGTTAACCTTCGAGAGAAGCAGGTTATCCTCTGTGTTCTTCATCCATTCATCCGCAGCTAATGATCCTTCTGACCCAGTGAAATATGACGGGCCCAGCTCTCGAAACTGCTTCGCTCCCGGCTCGAAGCGAGGGGCATTCTGAAGCATACCCTGCTGAACGTGCATCATCTGCTGCATCATCCTCATCATCTCAGCCATGGTGGGTTCTCTATCAGCATCCGCAGTACGTCCTGCTCCACCACCAGCTGCAGGTCCACTACCAGCTCCTCGGGTGATGCGTCTACCGGCCATCTAAGACAAGAAAATGCTCCCATTAGACTTAATCATGACTCGATAGTTATGAATATTTAAATGGATGTTGTTATCATCATTGTTGTTTCGATATTTCGCAGATGCAAAGAGAGGACCTGCATGGGCCACCACTAAAACCTGTCACGCCCCGCTTCCCTAATATGGAAGGCGAGACGTGAGGAGGTCCGCTCAGACGTGGAGCTGTGAAGCTGCAGTCTGATAAGCGTCTGTAAAAATTTTCGACGAAGTAGCAGGTCCTTGCATTGCGACGAAACAACAACAAGAATAAAGCAGATAAGAAAATATCCACCAACAACATCCAACAAATATTACATCACAGAATAGTCACAAAAGTACGAGTCTGAACAATAGGCCTAAAGCATGGCCAGACAAAACAAAGAGAGATAGGTGCTACGCACCGAAACCTAACAACAACTAAGGAAAGGCAACAACTAAGGGGAGACTCCAAACGAGTCTAGGACTGGTCACCAGTGTCCTCGAACTCGGTCTCAGCAGGGACCTCGAACTCAGCGTCAACGAACTGCTCGTCCTCAACAACCTGCTCTGTCTCAAATCCTGACATGTGTCACCCAAAGAGAAAAGGGCACATGTCAGCAAAAGTCTCCCAATGGAAGCGGAGAACTTTTGTGCAAGGATACAAATAAAATAATGCAACTAGCAGTTCTACAATGATGATATGGCATGACATTAAAAGAGTGCAACAATTAAATTAACAAGATGGAAATAATTAAGCACGTCGTAGCAAAAAGCTACAAATCACTATTTCACGATTTCACGATTTCACGATTAACTTGTATTCACGACGTGCACAGGGTTTACGCCTTTTGGCTGAAGTGGCTGTACGGGCACACTTCTACGCTCAAGTGATCGCTTAACCCTACCCCTCCACGTGAATCGAGCGTTGGTTTCCCAACAACACTGTGCTCGCTTCTGGATCACGAGCCAGGAAGTGTTTTTAAATATGGCATAGGGTTGTGCCCGCAAAAGCAGGTGCCTAGCCTCAATAGTTACAATTATTGTAGCGTGTGCTACGCAATCACGATAGAACAATTTGATGCATGACATGTAATGAGCAGTTATAGTGCGTACAGTTAATTAAAAGTAGACGTGACATGGCAACATGAATGAAAACAGGCAAAAAGTGTCGGATCTAGTATCGTTGTCAAACTAGATCAATATGGTCGTCTAGGCGACTATCATTTCACCGCCTAGTCTCTTTTACGCAACTACACAAATTGGCCTAAAACATGGCCTAAATAATTACTGGCAAGTATCACTTGCCTGTTTCCGATGGTATTGGTTGTCGTATGTTCGTCTGGACGGGTTCGACGTGTCAGTACTGCCGGTTCTCTGTTTTGGTTAAACAAATCACCGAGTTAGATCTATTGCGAGATAAGTCAAAGTATCCAGTTAATCCTTACAGTGGGTTCGTCTACTTTTATTGGGCTCTCTGGCTAGGGTGATGTTCTTATTGTGTTTTACTAACATGATACGCCTAATTTCATTTAATATTATTAACCTAACATTAGTCATTTAACATGTTGAAATTAAACTAATTAGCTGATATTAGACTTCACTAACAACCTGTTAATTAACCTAATACCAACTAAAGATGTGGTTTATTATCAAGTTAACATTATATTCAACACTTCTGCTTACTCTACACCTACTCTAACAAATTAATATATCTCCCTTGCTCTCTTTCTATCTACTGTCATTCTTATGTACAATTAACACCTATTCTAACAAGTTAATACACCTACTACAACCAATCTCTTATTATTGATTCTTTAATAATCCTTCACAGGTTTTCTCTTCTTTAATTTTTTTAAACCTATTTCTTTACCCATGCTGTCAACTACTCCTCTTACACAATTAATTAATAGTAGTATTAAATCCCCCTCTTATTCTTTAACCTTTAACCTGTCAACTTTCTCCCTAGCTGTCACTTTCTCTTAAAACTTTAATAGGGTTGCCCCCTCTCTAACCCTCTGTCTCTTCTCCTCTTTCGTCTTCTGTTTTATTTTGTTTTATTTCTTTTTTTTTTGTTTTCATTCGTTGCAGCAATGAAACTCACGCACTCCGGCAAAAGGGGGAGGACCTCACCTGCGCACGGATGAGGGAGGAGCTGTCGGCGGCGGCGGCCTTGCTGGCGGCGCGCGCAACTCCCCAGGCGGCGGCGGCCTTGCTGGCGACGCGCGCAGCTCCCCAGGCGGCGGCGGATCCTCACGGCAGGTGGCGGCGCGGCTTCTCAGGCGTGGGCGCCGTGCGTGGAGAAGAGGGAATGGATGGAGGTGTTGGGATGTTGGCGGTCCCTTAGGGCACAAAAATTCTAGTCCCGTCCTAAGTCGGACGGAACATAGACAGAAAAACATAGCAGCGGAAGAAAAACTTAGTTAATCTAAATTAACATGCAGTTAAAACCTTTTTAACTTAGCCCTAAGGTCGAAGACCCTATGCCAAGATCTATGCCGACTTGGGATGGGTCTGACCATCCCAAGAAGGATCTAGCCTACTGCGATTAAACTAAACTAATGCTAATAAAATACTTTAACCACATACCCGGAATCTCAATCCTGGAGCAGGCGAGATGTTCCGCGCCGTCTTCCGAGCTGCTCCCGTCCCACGCCGAGCCGCTCCTTTGAACCACTCCCCGATCCGCTCCTCGAACCGCTCCTCGAACCGCTCCGCATCCCGAGGCGATCAATCCCCGTGCCGCCGAGCCAACCACGCGCCGAAGAAAGTTTCACGCGAGTGAAACCTCTGCCAAGATTTCAGATTCAGAATCCGAACTCCTTTGTGGCTTTGCTAGAGCCCGCAGGAGTAAGGCAGAATTTTAGGGAGATAGAGAAATATTTGTTTAAGCTTAGATCCGAGCGTGCTCCAACATTTACGAGAGCCGCTCAGATCTAGAGCTTGGGACGAGTTTTGAGAAAGGGGGGAGACCCCTATTTATATAGGCGGCGGACTCTCCCCTTTTCTCAAAATCCGATGTGGGACTAAATAATGGGTTAAATAAAATCAAGTTAGTTTGCACTTCACAAAGTGCAAACTTCCGTGAATTTTAACTCACTCACCGTTGAGCTTCAAGATCGATACAACCTATCAATACGACAAGCGTTCAACAGTGAACGCATAGGAAAAAACGGTTCGTCAATCGGAGTTCGTTTGACCCTCCAATTGAGTGTCCAAAGATCAGCCCTAGGCTAGTTTTTCGCAAAAACTGAGCCGTCATTTGATTCAGCACACTTAAGGTTCAAAACCCTAGAGGTGGGGCCCATGGGTGGGCCCTACGCAACCCGCGCGCGCCTAAAACCCGCCTGGGCAGAGCCCAGGCTGCGCCTGGGCTCGCCCAGGCGCCTGGGCGCGCCCAGGTCCACGCCTGGGCGCGCCCAGGTCCACGCCTGGGCTCGCCCAGGCGGCCTGGGCGAGCCCAGGCCCGCGCCTGGGCTCTGCCCAGGCGCTGGGCAGAGCCCAGGCGGGCCTGGGCTTGCCCAGGCCCTGGGTCAGGCCCTGGGTAGGTCCAGGCCAGTGCCTGGGCTTGCCCAGGTCTGTCCTTTTTTGGGCTTGACCAGCAGACTAGACCAGATTGGTCTGGGTTTGCCTGGTCTGACTCGTTGGGCTGTTTTGGCTCTAACTTGAGCATTTGGTGTCCGATTTGGACGCCGTTCGAACCTGGGCGTAGACCGGGACATTCCCGTCTTACCCGTGAACTTTTCCTTGCGTTTATATTATTAAATATTGTATTAAACAATTTAATACACATTTAATCGATTTTGCATCAAATGCAAAATAGTCCATATCTAAGCTTAAATTACCATATTGCATCAAATGCAATTATCTTTTCTTTTGCATCAAATGCAAATATTCTCCCTAACTATTTTCTACCTATTACTAGACGAAGCGTTGCACTCTGTGTGAGACCCTACAGCCTGACCCTTACAACAGGTTGGGCTCAAAGCCCTATACGGCAGTGACCACGAGCAGTGGTTGCCGTCCCTGCTTCAGGAATCATCATTATGTGGTTAACTCATTGACATGAGTATTGTCGGGACCACCTGACTGTTTCCGTGATGAATTCCGCAGTTATAGTCTTTTCGTCTTAATTATGTCGTGTAGATCAAGTCTGGGGTACGGTCAAACTGTCAACCCCAATAACTTGACTCCGGTTAGTTTCTATCGATCTTTAGTCAACTAATGTTGGACTTCTTCCAACATACTCTGCGCAGAGTTTTTACTAAAGACCGAACTAACTCTACGACACTAACTCCCATTGACCGGGAGAGACGAATCCTCTCTTGGTCATTACTCGCCTCGTACGTTTCAAGTGTCACCCAATCAAAAGACCTTTCGACAGGCATTGCCTCGAAGCTAGGTCAGTTGATCTAAGTGGCACCGTTCACGCACAGGTCTGTCAAAATGACCTCAAGTCAAAAGACCAACTATCCTATCATCACTCAGAGTTATCACTGACAGATTGGTCAATATACCCATATGATAACTCTAGTGGATCGTTCAGTGAACTCATTCTAATGAGCACCTGTGTCTCGTCTTCGACTTCGCCAAGTCAAGCGATCATGAGATCATCGCCATCGCTAAACGGTGAAGACTAAGACACAATGGTCTATCCGATGTTTCGATATCCTTGTCTCGAAACATCTACGACCACGAACCATTTTAGACTTATGCTACAGACGGTCAAATGTTTCTCCATGATCGAGATACTCATCTCGATACCCGTTTGACCTTGCATAAAGTCTCAGGACTTTACCTAAGTTTATATCTAATGTTGACTACATTACAATATAACTTAGATAAATTATTACCAAACAGCTTACTGTTATTTCGAACAAGATGTTTGTGCTATTCACACAGGAATAAATGGCCTTGAGGGCATCATATTCCTACATCTCCCACTTGCACTCAGGCCCATTTATCTCGGTATCTTATACCGTTTTTACACATAAGTTTTCCCGACTTCATGTGATAGAGCCTTCGTGAGTGGATCTGCTAAAACCGTCTACTCTATAGACTTAAGGGGTTTTTATGTTTGTGTTAGACCAACCATTTGAATCTCATTCAAATAATTCACTTGGTCTATCGGAATCTATAATATTTTATTTCCCTGGATCTTATCCAGTTCATCGTACCTTACGATAATAATTTTAAATTAGTTATTGGTCATTACAAATGGCTCATATTTATTTCTGATAAATTATCAAACTTTTTGATTACTTAATCAAAATATATGTTCCATCTCTTTGATGTCTCGCATGTAATTTACACGCTCCCACTGACCTTGAAAACTATCTGGCTAATTCATATAAGTCAGTCTGTCTAAATCATATTTAGAAAAACGAACTTATAAGTGAATGCTCCAATTTTCATGGTCAACTTAAGCGTTTTACATCGGCTTTGGTCCGAGTAGATTTGTACACATCTGTTGGCGAAAACGGTTTCATCATAATCCGTTTTATAGGAATTAGGATGAAAACCGTTCCCGTCCAACATGATTGTACTTCACTATTTTCTTTTCTGCACCAATCTTTCAACTTAAAGATTTACTTGCAGAAAGTGAGGAAACATTTTCCTTGGGCACGTAAACTAAATTCTCAAATTTATTTACGCACACGGACCTGCATCAAGTTTTAAATCAGAGTTACTACTCCGAATTTCTTCCTAGAAGTTGACTAAGTCATCATCAGTTATGATGTCTAACTCGACAATCCGTCTCACGAGATTCGAGTAATAATACAACTTCCTTACGATTGATTTTATTGAATATATTATTGATAATGTTCTCATAGAACTTTATCAAAACCTAGGCATTACTATCTGGGACTTAACCCAGAGGGAGGACTTAACTCAGGGTCACTTACAATGGATCACACTAAATCTAATTAAGTGTGATTCATACCTTTTAACACACCGATGTGTTAACAGACTTGATCTGAGAGAAAATCGCATTTTCTTTTAATTACACAAGATTTTATTTAGCTAAGTATTTGACCGTTCGATCTAATCGAATCAGTTTAAATACTTTAGTCATTTCGTTCTTTATTTTATCAGACTTGTGTTTCATCAAGAACACGTGTCTTAATAAAATATACGAATAGCTTATTTTGGTTAATCTAGACTTGGCGGGTACATCAGTATGTACTAGACTGAGTTCGACAACTCATCCTCCCACTGTCTTACAGATGGGTTTCAGCCATTGTATCTAAGAGGCTAAGACTCACAAGTGTCTGTAGACTTCATAATACGAGAGGTCAGACCCCTCTTTATGTGACTTGTGAAGCTTAAATCTCTTGATACGGCCTAGTCTAATTTTACCATATAAGTTTGCTACTATCTTGTGTATTAACATTTAATATATAAATAGTTATTTACAAATTACTTAACACAAAACATTACTTCAGAAGTAATGTGACGACATTCGTCAAAATGTGTTAAACGTCTTTTGTATAACAATTTATTCTGAAATCGTGACATCAAAATATGTCACATTTTCATTTCCTCCTACTTATGCCTTTACTAATGATAAATTAAACTAACTTTCTCAATTGAATTTCCGAAGTGCCTTCTTCCCTTTTCTAAATCACATTTAGATATCAACATAAATAAATAGATCTGCAAGCAACTTATGTATCCAAACGCTTGAGCTTTGCAATCTTGAGTGTAGCTCAAGAAGTTGCTTGTCTCAAGATCCGGTTGGGATACATAGTCTTGCATCGCTCATGCACTCGTATTCGTCTCAAACAGTTTGATCGAATTTTCGAACTTTGCGGATCAAAATTGTTTGTCCATACAACCTTGAGGGTAGCTCGACAAGTTGTAGGGAGAAACATACTTTGAATGTCCTATATGTTCAAGCTGCCTCATATAGAGACGAGTGACATGTAGCTTTAATTTATTTGTTGGACCCAGAACTTAATGAAATCATATTTCTTAAGTCTGTTCTTTAGAAGGTCATTTAATGTCAACGAGAATATAGTTTTAATTCTATCAATTAGGATTTAACTTGATATTCAATTAATCAACTTATTGACCAGTTAACTAATTAAAATATTATATTTTAATTCCTACGGTAAACATAGTCTTGCCCTAGTTTTAGCATATGTTCAATATTAAATATAGGTAGATTGGCTTTTATCTATCTATATCCTCCCACTATTTTTACGAACGTTTTAAAGCTTAATAACGAACGATTTAATCGAATTAAAATTAATGGGTAAGAGTTCCAATCACCTTGAGTCTAAACAACCTTGAGTGTAGCTCAACAAGTTGATTGACTCTGCGATCGGAAGATGACTCTTCATCGATCATATCGGATATGACTCTCTTAGTCGGTTTTTGCCCCTAGGCATTTGTGATCATGAGTGTGCTCATCCAAATCACAATGTCTAGTCTAGTCGGACCCTTGTTTTCATGTCTAGCCTGACTTGCCCCTCAGCTCGGTGTATGCACGACACGTCGGTTTGGGTCAGGTCTTAGACTACATCTAGGCAGACTACATCGTTGACTTAACTTACGCCGACGCTCGGGGTACGAGACGACGGTTAGGGTTAGTCAAGATTTCATCTTATGTATTTAAGGAGTTGGTTTCTACAGGGTTGCCATGTCACAGCTTGAGTGTATCTCAACAACTATAACACGGGCCCTATAGTTGCTAACCCCTAAAACAAGGAGGGCTACGGCTAATCTTGAAAAAGATCATTAACGTATTTGACTTAGATATAGTCCAGGGTGTCATACAATCATGATTCGCGACATTGCGGTCCAGCGGAACTCAGCCAGGGAATTGACTAAGCCAGGATCACTACCACTTGTACTAGCAAGGGTTGACCCAGAACTCTTAGCCAAGCACATTGACTGGATCATGGTCCATTGAATGAAGCTTGTCATTTTTGTATGTATGCCATAGACTAAACAGCTTTTATTAACAACTAATTAATCCTATCAACTAGTTGAATCCTTAAATTCAAAATTTTTAGGATTTGTTTAATAACTTTTATTAAGGTCCTTATCAACTATAAGGTTCACGTGCTACCCTAATCGTTATTAGGATTTTAATAAATTATTAACAACGCTAGAAGCGAAGTCCTTTAATGAAAATTAATTATAACAATTAGAATTTAAAATTCATTTAAAGGACTACCCTAATCAGGAATTAGGTCTTAATATTGTTGTTAATGATTTATTAAAGCATAGCATGTCATTAAAATTCAAGTAATAAATTTTAATCATTTTTAATGGCTAACCTAAAGGGTTGTCTTGTGTTATCAAATAAGGGACAAGATAAACAAGCCATTAAAATAAAGCTACACTAATTTATCGCATAAAGATAGTGCACAACTATTTAACATTTAAATATACTAAGTTTATCGCATAAACAATTTTTAGACTTTTAAAATCAGTTTTAAAAAATAGCTTATAAATTTAAAACATGAATTTAAAAATTTTCCATGTTCAAAAATTTATCATATACAATTTTAAACATCTAAAATATTTTAAACTTATCGCATAAATTTAAAGACTTAAAATCAATTTTAAAATTTATCACATAAATTTAAAAAACACTATTTTAAAATTTTCATGCTTAAAAAATTTAACATATAAAAAATTTTAGGCATCCTAAATAATTTTAAACTTTTAAAGATTTAAAATTAGTTTTAAAATTATCACATAAATTTTAAAACGTCGTTTAAAAAATTTTCATGTTCAAAAAAAAAAAAGAATTTTTGAACATCTAAAACATTTTTAAAATTTTATCTCATAACTTTAAAAACATTTGAAAAGCATTTAAAAGCATTAAGAAGTTTAATTAAATCGCAGTACCTAGATCGACTACGCAAACCTGGCTCTGATACCACTGTTGGGATGTTGGCGGTCCCTTAGGGCACAAAAATTCTAGTCCCGTCCTAAGTCGGACGGAACATAGACAGAAAAACATAGCAGCGGAAGAAAAACTTAGTTAATCTAAATTAACATGCAGTTAAAACCTTTTTAACTTAGCCCTAAGGTCGAAGACCCTATGCCAAGATCTATGCCGACTTGGGATGGGTCTGACCATCCCAAGAAGGATCTAGCCTACTGCGATTAAACTAAACTAATGCTAATAAAATACTTTAACCACATACCCGGAATCTCAGCCCTGGAGCAGGCGAGATGTTCCGCGCCGTCTTCCGAGCTGCTCCCGTCCCACGCCGAGCCGCTCCTTTGAACCGCTCCCCGATCCGCTCCTCGAACCGCTCCTCGAACCGCTCCGCATCCCGAGGCGATCAATCCCCGTGCCGCCGAGCCAACCACGCGCCGAAGAAAGTTTCACGCGAGTGAAACCTCCGCCAAGATTTCAGATTCAGAATCCGAACTCCTTTGTGGCTTTGCTAGAGCCCGCAGGAGTAAGGCAGAATTTTAGGGAGATAGAGAAATATTTGTTTAAGCTTAGATCCGAGCGTGCTCCAACATTTACGAGAGCCGCTCAGATCTAGAGCTTGGGACGAGTTTTGAGAAAGGGGGGAGACCCCTATTTATATAGGCGGCGGACTCTCCCCTTTTCTCAAAATCCGATGTGAGACTAAATAATGGGTTAAATAAAATCAAGTTAGTTTGCACTTCACAAAGTGCAAACTTCCGTGAATTTTAACTCACTCACCGTTGAGCTTCAAGATCGATACAACCTATCAATACGACAAGCGTTCAACAGTGAACGCATAGGAAAAAACGGTTCGTCAATCGGAGTTCGTTTGACCCTCCAATTGAGTGTCCAAAGATCAGCCCTAGGCTAGTTTTTCGCAAAAACTGAGCCGTCATTTGATTCAGCACACTTAAGGTTCAAAACCCTAGAGGTGGGGCCCATGGGTGGGCCCTACGCAACCCGCGCGCGCCTAAAACCCGCCTGGGCAGAGCCCAGGCTGCGCCTGGGCGCGCCCAGGCGCCTGGGCGCGCCCAGGCCCGCGCCTGGGCTCTGCCCAGGCGCTGGGCAGAGCCCAGGCGGGCCTGGGCTTGCCCAGGCCTGCGCCTGGGCTTGCCCAGGCCCTGGGCAGGTCCAGGCCAGTGCCTGGGCTTGCCCAGGTCTGTCCTTTTTTGGGCTTGACCAGCAGACTAGACCAGATTGGTCTGGGTTTGCCTGGTCTGACTCGTTGGGCTGTTTTGGCTCTAACTTGAGCATTTGGTGTCCGATTTGGACGCCGTTCGAACCTGGGCGTAGACCGGGACATTCCCGTCTTACCCGTGAACTTTTCCTTGCGTTTATATTATTAAATATTGTATTAAACAATTTAATACACATTTAATCGCTTTTGCATCAAATGCAAAATAGTCCCTATCTAAGCTTAAATTACCATATTGCATCAAATGCAATTATCTCTTCTTTTGCATCAAATGCAAATATTCTCCCTAACTATTTTCTACCTATTACTAGACGAAGCGTTGCACTCTGTGTGAGACCCTACATCCTGACCCTTACAACAGGTTGGGCTCGAAGCCCTATACGGTAGTGACCACGAGCAGTGGTTGCCGTCCCTGCTTCAGGAATCATCATTATGTGGTTAACTCATTGACATGAGTATTGTCGGGACCACCTGACTGTTTCCGTGATGAATTCCGCAGTTATAGTCTTTTCGTCTTAATTATGTCGTGTAGATCAAGTCTGGGGTACGGTCAAACTGTCAACCCCAATAACTTGACTCCGGTTAGTTTCTATCGATCTTTAGTCAACTAATGTTGGACTTCTTCCAACATACTCTGCACAGAGTTTTTACTAAAGACCGAACTAACTCTACGACACTAACTCCCATTGACCGGGAGAGACGAATCCTCTCTTGGTCATTACTCGCCTCGTACGTTTCAAGTGTCACCCAATCAAAAGACCTTTCGACAGGCATTGCCTCGAAGCTAGGTCAGTTGATCTAAGTGGCACCGTTCACGCACAGGTCTGTCAAAATGACCTCAAGTCAAAAGACCAACTATCCTATCATCACTCAGAGTTATCACTGACAGATTGGTCAATATAACCATATGATAACTCTAGTGGATCGTTCAGTGAACTCATTCTAATGAGCACTTGTGTCTCGTCTTCGACTTCGCCAAGTCAAGCGATCATGAGATCATCGCCATCGCTAAACGGTGAAGACTAAGACACAATGGTCTATCCGATGTTTCGATATCCTTGTCTCGAAACATCTACAACCACGAACCATTTTAGACTTATGCTACAGACGGTCAAACGTTTCTCCATGATCGAGATACTCATCTCGATACCCGTTTGACCTTGCATAAAGTCTCAGGACTTTACCTAAGTTTATATCTAATGTTGACTACATTACAATATAACTTAGATAAATTATTACCAAACAGCTTACTGTTATTTCGAACAAGATGTTTGTGCTATTCACACAGGAATAAATGGCCTTGAGGGCATCATATTCCTACAGGAGGATGATAGGAGGAGGAGATTGTTTGTTTGGGGTTTCCCTTTTTTTGGATCTGAGATTTCAATTTCAGATTCGGGTTTTGATTGTCTCTGATTTTGGAGAAGAACTTGCTGGGGCTGATTTGGTTGAGAAGATTTGATGGGTTGATTGGTGATCAGTTGTTTCTGTTTTTGGGAAATTTGGTCTTGGGGATGATGAATCTGAAATGGGTTTCTGATTTGTGTGCTGGTTTGGAGAAATTTTGCAGGGGAAGGGGAAGTTGCAGGGAAGAAGACGGTTGCAGGTTGGTCGTTCATCGTTGTGGTTGCTGCCTGTTGTTGAAATACAACAGTGAATGGGGGACACATTGAAGGGATGGAGCCGTATGTGGGGGAGATAATGAATAGCAATGTTGGATCTCACCAACAGAAGGAGGTGGAATCAATGGGTTTTAATTAGTGATTTAATTAGGGCTAAGTTAATCAATGTTTGATTTAGGGATGATTTAATTAGGGTAAAATTAGTTTATCAAATTTGTGATTTGATTTTTAGTCAATAATAACAAATTAAGAAATTAAATAAGATGTGATTATTAAAAATAGATGTAGTAATTAGTGAAGTTAACGGTGATTAGAAATTTGTAAGGAGTGGGATAATTAAATTAAGGTAATTTGTAAAAATTGATAGTCAATAAATGTTGGTACGGTAAAACAAAAAGCGGATACGCGCTCGCGTCGACGCACAAAAGAATTTGCGCACAAAAATATCCGGATGGAAATACGGACATACAATAATAATACGCCTAGAAAATACCGGCCGTTACACCATCAGGCGCCTGATTCTGAAACACATGTGCCTGACTGCCCAATGTCTGATATCTAATACATCAGGCACCTGGTTCGGCTCGTCCAGACCTCTAGAACCACTCTGACAATATGACGCCGGCCATAGCTTTGGAAACAAGAAGGCAACTAAACATTTGATGCCTAAGCGCCAGGCGTCTGATCTTGAACAGACATTTCAGATTGGATTTTGCAGCACAAATTACAACATTTATTTGATGTTACTGGTAAAATTTCAAATCTTATACAAACATACAAATAATATCTAGGGTTGTACGAAGAAAAAAAAGAAATTTCAACATATTGGTGCCTAAAAGTTTTAAGAACATTAGTAGTTTTAGCTCAACATATATTATGTACGTCAATTGTTGGGTTGATTTTTGGTTGCTATATGTTAGCATTAGTGGCACTAGATCTGGAGAGTTCAGGTTGTGAAATCAGAACAATTTTTGAACAGTTTAAGCAGTCATGTTGTGAGTCGTGTTGTAACATCAGTCACAACATGCAGGATCTGGAAGCTGAATCGTATGCAGAAATTCTGCTTTGGTTTGCAGATCTGTTTTGGTGATTTCAGATCTGATTTGTAGCCTAGAATCTCGGGGGGTTCCTAAATTTATTGATGAATTATCTGGGTGAGATTTTAGAATCTCGGGTGTTCCTAAATTGATTGATGAAATATCCGGGTGAGATTTTTTTATTCATTGTTACCCGAAATAGATTCTTGAATGATGGCGGAAATAACTGATTTAATGGGGAATCTCGTTAGTTCCTAAATTGATGGGAGAAAGTATTTGCTGAGATTAATTGGTTCTATTTACCAGAAATAGATCCTTATTTTACGGGCAAAATATCCGCATAAGATTTGTTTAAACCATTTTACCCGAAATGGTTAAATGGTTCCTTGATTTATAGGATTACTTACCCGAAGTGGTTTCTAGATTTATTGGCGGAAAATCTGTATGAGATATGATTGAAATGCTTTCCCAAAACAATTGAAAAATTGATGGAGGCTGTTGGATAAGGGATTCATGCGGATGCTACTCGGGTTTTATCTCTTTCGTGAAAATTGGTGATCAATATCTGGGGACGGAGGCCGACGGCTACGCACGTAGGGATCGAAGGGAGTTTGATCTTGTCGGTTTATGCAAGGGGATCTTGCGGTTTCTACATTCTGAGAAGGAGGTCAACGGCTACGCACGTAGGGGGTCGAAGGGAGTTCGATCTTGTCGGTTGAGTGAGGGGATCTTGAATGCAAGGGGAGCTTGCATAGATTACTCCATGAGGTTGATTGAGATCACCCATCGCGGTTTGTATTGAGGGAGAGTATGCTCTTCCTAATAGAAATTTGATATTAGTGATTGTAATCATTTTTATTATTGTGGAGTAATCTGATTTTCTTGGTGTGGCCCCTCAGATGTAGGTGTGCGCACCGAACTGCGTTACCAAGTTTTGCGTGTTCTTGTGTTTTCCGCATATGCTTTTATAGTTTATTTGATTGATTCATAGATACTGAAATAACATCTATTTTCAAAGCATAAGATTTATTTTCAAAGCATAAGATTTGCATACACATTTTTATCTAAAATCTTACATTAGGTTGCAAATATGGATGATATATCATTTACTTGGTCATCAATTAAGGAGTGCTAATAAGCCAGTTTCCATAGAAGTGGGAGATGTGCAAAAGTGAGAGGGTAGATATAAGTGTAGTAATAGCATATTACTCTTGTGAGGTGAAATTTTTTTTGTTTAATGCAACAATTTTAAAGTCTGTCGTCATTTGCCTCTCACATTAGTTGGTGCTAAGGCCAAATATGAACAAAACAGTTGTCAAGTTGACAGAGACTCGAAGCGCTGAGCTGGTGCCTAGTCAGCCTTTGGAGTGGGACCCTTGGTTGGATGAACTGGGGTCGGTAGTTGGTAGTTGATGATGGTACGACTATTGATCGACCTAAGAACGACCGTCGGATTGGTCATTGGAGGTTGAAGAGCCTGATATCGACATTGGGCGTTTGATGGCGATCGTCGATCTGCATCATATGGAGTCGTTATGGGGGTCGGATCTGGGTTCCAATCCAAATCCCTTGTGATGCTTAAGTTAGTGGGGAACTTAAGGAAGAGAGTGAGCTTGGCGCAGCTGAGATCGACCCACGAAGATTCGTCCCTAGACCGACGACGCAAGCTCGAATATAGAATGAAAAAGTAAGAAGATAGAGTTCTATGCATTAGCACACATACCCTGAAGATGGAACCCATCTCCTTATTTATAGAGGTTTGGGGTCCTCTTAGAGACGTTGGAGAGATAATGGCCCTCTATAATGGGGACACGATCTTCCACCATGAATGGGAGTAAATGTTACCTACGCCCCTGATATTTTCGAGCCCGCTTTTAATCCCATGATTGTGCGAGATGGGCCTAACAGTTGACTGGCCATTTGGACTTGGACTGAGTCGACATCGGGCTTCTCTGGTGGGCTTGGTGGGCCTCGGACATTCGTCGACCGAGTTTCCTCTTGTATCGGCCCAATGACTCAACAGTTGGTGTCAGAGTATTTACCCATAACTTTTAGATTCAGTAATTGGTGTCAAATCAATTTGATCGGAAACTGGCTTCTTTTGTATCGTTATTTTGCAGGATAATCCATGGAGAGGCCAATGCTCATGGTCAAATTTGGGACCAAGCTTGTATGGAGAGAACGTACCATGCCACAATGGAAGATATGACGAATACAACAGGTACAATTAAGAAGCTATAGAAGGCAGTAGCTATAAAAGATGCTTGACACTTACTTCAATGCAAGAGAATGCAGGTGTTGATCTGACTAAGGGCCTGTTCTTTTTGGTTTATTTGGTTGTGAAAGTGGGAGATTCCACTATTCCTTCCACTAGTCACTCATTCTCACCCTCACTTTCACTCGTCATGTTCTTTTGTGTTAGCTTCTTTGACTGTGAAAATTGCTGACGTGGCCAAAAAACACACAATAAAGTTGTGTGGGACCCACAAAAAATTCCAACATCCACATTCACAATTCACTTTCACCCAAAAAAACACAATATTCACTTTCATCAACACTATTCACAACTTCAACAACCCAAATTTAAACACAAAAAACCAGGCCCTAAGCAAAATATGTTGACCTGACTATGGCGACTTGTTATTGAGAGTGACCGATGGAAGCCCGTTGACGAGGTACACTGTCGTCTTTGTCGCATCATGTAACGGCCGGTATTTTCTAGACGTATGATTATTGTATGTCCGTTTTCCATCCGGATATTTTTGTGCGCGAATTCTTTCGTACGTCAACGCGAGCGCGTATCCGTTTCGTTTTACCGTACCATCGTTAATTGACTATTAATCTTAATGAATTATCTTAACTTAATTATCTCGCTAATTACAAAATTGCTAATCACCTTTAACCTTCACTAATTACGTCATTCATTTTAACAATCACAGCCTATAGATTGCTTATTTACCTTAACTAAAAATGGGGAATTACTAATTAAACTTTGCCATTGGATGAAAACATTTTCCCCTAACTAATTAAACTCTATTGAATCCCGTCTCTTCTGTTGGTGAGATCCAACATAAAAATTTAATCTCTCCCCACAACCAACTCATCCCTCCATCAATTTGTCTCCCAACTGTTATTATAACAGTATCACCATCGTCAACGTCTCTCCCTGCAACCTCCTTCCTCCTGCAAAACAAATCCACACAGACAAAATCAACCAGCAAACGTTCCTCTCCCCTGCAAAATTCTCCAAGCCAGATTCAACAAATCAAATCCAAAACCAAAAACAAAATCTCCCCAACCAAATCAGCCCCAACAAATTCTTCCCCAAAATCAGAAACAACCAAAAAAAACAAATTTCATCAACCCAACCTGAAATTAGAGAGGTGAAATCTGAAATCACATTTCAGATTCCTACAAGTTCTGATTTTTACCATCAATTTCAGATTGGAACCCCCAAAAAACCCTAGATCTTCATCTTCCAAACCCATTAACCAGATCCTTCCTCCTCCCTCTCCTATTGGCCTCACCCCCATCACCTGAGAACTCCCCGCCGCCGGCCAACCAGGACCACCCACGCCCGGAGCCGCCTGCAAGCCACCACAGCTGCCCCCTCACCTCTGCGCCGCGCTGCCTGCGCCGGAGATCCGCCAGCGCGCGCCTCCAGCACGGCGCCGCCCCGCCGTCTGACGCACAGCCGCCGCCGAACCGTCGGAGCCCCGCCTTGCGCCGCCGACAGCCGGTCTCCGCCCCTCCTCCCTCCTCCGCGCGATGGTGAGGCCCCTTCCTTTGGTTGCGCGTGGATAACCTGCTGCAAGTTTTTTTTAATTAAAAAAAATGAAATGAAAGAGAGAACAGAATGTGAAAGAGAGAGATAGAGTAAAGAAAGTTGGAGTAAAAGAAAGGGAGTGTGGCAGGGCCTTGCTGTATGATAGTAAGTAAGAAAGTTATAAAGAGGTGTGATAAATTTGAGTGAGGGTTATGTTAAGAATGATGAAATGAGGTTAAATGAATATAATAAATTGAGTAGGGTGACAGCCCATGTGATGAAGTTAAAGAGAAGAAAGTTTTGAATAGGATAATAATAGAAGAATGGCAGACTGAGTATTAAAGGGGTAGGAAAAGTAATTAACTGTTAGTTTGTTTATTAACCCATAATAAATGTTAGTACTAGTAGGTTGGTGGTATTGGTCATAAGAATTAACTGGCTAGTTTTGATTTTAGCAGTATGTTGTTAGTATGGATGATATCAGAATGAAACAAAGCATACTGTGTTAAACCATGCTATTAGCTAATTTATATTATCTAGTGCTTGTTTAGAGACTTAATGTTGATTGAATTTCAGCATGTTAGTTGTTAAATAATATGGGTTATAACCTGTTAACTTATTACCCCCATAGCCAAAAGTTGGTATGTAGACCTATTAACACCATGTTAAGCCAAGAAATCAAATTAGTAATGTAATTAGTGTAAGTTAAATTATTATTAAATTTGTCATTAGCTTGTATTGTTAATTTAATCCCAGTATGTTAGCAAGTTTGTAACTGATGTTTATGTAATGAAACTAGAATAAAATAAGGTGTACCCTATTTATATAACCCAATAAAATCTGACGAACCTAATTTAGGGATTAACTAAATTTTGTGCTTATCTTACAATGGTCCTAATTCGTTAACTTATTTAACCAAAACAGAGAACCAGTCGTTCTATAGCGTAACGCTTGTCGAGGCGAACCCACGACAACCGATATCACCGGAAACAGGCAAGTGATCCTTGCCAGTAATTATTTAGGCCATGTTTTAGGCCATTTTTGTAAATTGCGTAAAAGAGACTAGGCGGTGAAATGATAGTCGCATAGACAACCATATTGATCTAGTTTGACAACGAAACTAGATCCGATACTTTTTACATGCTTACATTCATGCTGCCATGTCACGTTTACTTTTAATTAACTGTACGCACTCTTATCTACATCTTGCCATGTGATTCATTCATCAAATTGTTTGCGTAGCACACGCTACAATAATTGTAACTATTGAGGCTAGGCACCTGCTTTTGCGGGCACAACCCTATGCCATATTGAAAAACACTTCCTGGCTCGTGATCCAGAAGCGAGCACAGTGTTGTTGGGAAACCAACGCTCGATACACGTGGATGAGTAGGGTTAAGCGATCACTTGAGCGTAGAAGTGTGCCCGTACAACCACTTCAGCCAAAAGGCGTAAACCCTGTGCACGTAGTGAATACAAGTTAATCGTGAAATCGTGAAATCGTGAAATAGTGATTTGTAGATTTCTGCTACGACGTGCTTAATTATTTTCATCTTGTTAATTTAATTGTTGCACTCTTTTAATGTCATGCCATATCATCATTGTAGAACTGCTAGTTGCATTATTTTATTTGTATCATTGCACAAAAGTTCTCCGCTTCCATTGGGAGACTTTTGCTGACATGTGCCCTTTTCTCTTTGGGTGTCACATGTCAGGATTTGAGACAGAGCAGGTTGTTGAGGACGAGCAGTTCGTTGACGCTGAGTTCGAGGTCCCTGCTGAGACCGAGTTCGAGGACACGGGTGACCAGTCCTAGACTCGTTTGGAGTCTCCCCTTAGTTGTTATTTTTCCTTAGTTGTTGTTAGGTTTCGGTGCGTATCACCTATCTCTCTTTGTTTTGTCTGGCCATGCTTTAGGCCTATTGTTCAGACTCGTACTTTTGTGACTATTCTGTGATGTAATATTTGTTGGATGTTGTTGGTGGATATTTTCTTATCTGCTTTATTATTGTTGTTGTTTCGTCGCAATGCAAGGACCTGCTACTTTTCGAAATTTTTACAGACGCTTATCAGACTGCAGCTTCACAGCTCCACGTCTGAGCGGACCTCCTCACGTCTCGCCTTCCATATTAGGGAAGCGGGGCGTGACACATCAGGCCAGTATTTCTTTGGCATGGAAGCTGTTAAGAGAAAAGTAACTGTTGTATTGATGATGTGTCGATGTTTTCTTCCAACGACGCCATTCTATTCTGGTGTGTATGTGGTTGAAGTTTGATGTATGATCCAAAGTTGACGAAAGAGGGAGGAAAATTGATGATGGCCAAATTCTCTCCTGCCATTGGATTGGAAAATTATAATTTTTGCATTAAACTGCCGTTCAGCCATGGTTTGAAAGGTCTGAAAGGCAGTAAACACATCAGATTTTTGATACAGAGGATATAGCCAATTCAACATGACGAGAGTAATCGTCAATGAAACTGACATAATTACGGAAACCTTTATTAAATAGAACAGGAACTGTGCCCCATACATCAGAATAAACTAAAGAAACATGAGAATCTGCTCTGGATTTAGACAAAGGAAATGGTAATTTGTGACTTTTGCTCATGGCACATTGAGGGCAAGTTTTATGTAACGACATTTTTAGCGACAGATTTGGAGGCGACTCTGGATATGGTAGGAGGAGCTGGATGACCAAGGCAGGCATGCCAGAGAGAACTCGAACAACTTGAAGTAGTAAGGGAGATAGGGTTGGAGAGTAGCGGGTAGAGATCATGTCTACTCGAACCTTGAAGAATGGTTCGACCAGTTTTTGCATCTTGTACAATAAAATCAGACGATGAGAATTGAATGGTGCAATTACAGTCGCGCGTAAACTTGTACACGGAGAGCAGATTCTTGGAAAATTTAGGTGCATGCAGAACATCGTTACGATGTAGGGTAGAAGTTAGAGAAGGTAGAGAGGATGATCCAATGTTGGCAATTTTTGCACTTGCATCCGTGCCAAGGATATGTCGGTTACCAGCGTATGTCGTCATTGTTTCCAGTCGAGATTGATCATTGGTAATATGATCAGTAGCTCCACTGTCAAGTACCAATTTGCGCCTGCAGAAGAGGTGGGTTGAGCGATATACGCTTCCGACCTATTGGTGTGTGTAGCGAGCCTGTAGCAGTCAAATGTGTGATGGTTGTCTTTAACACACACTTGACAAGGAATACTATGTTCGGAGGAATCCATGGGAACTTGTTGTCGATTGGCGACTGGTCTTGGAGCACGAGCGAGTGATCTTTGACCATTGTGAGTCGCAGGTTAATCGCCAAACCAAGAGCCACAGGTATTGTTAGATCGTTCGCGATCGGCTTGGCCTCCGCGACAACCGAAGATTGCGTTCAGCACCGAGGTAGTAGTGGATGGTTCGGCAGGAGGTTTGGCATGTCGAGTGAGTTGCATATTGGATTCCTCTGCAAATAACTATTCCACTTCTCTTTAACTGTATAGAGAATACCTCGATTTCGTGCCATGACTCGGAACGAGTTGTAGGAGTGAGGTAGGCCATGCAGAATCAGTCGGACCATTTGTTTGGCCGTGACAGTATCAGGGCCGGCTGCAAGAACTTGATCATAGATCGATTTGACCCGATCTAGATAAGTCACCATGGATTCTTCACACGTCTTGAGAGAATTTAATTTCTCTTAGAGTAGCTCGATGTGTCCTTCAAAGAGGAAGGCATATCGAGTCTCCAGCTTGGACCATAGTAGCGCAGAGGAGGTGATGCCCAGTACAACTTCAAGAGCAGAGGATGAAAGAGTCACCTGTATGCACATGCAAAGGTGCTGATCTATGATCAGCCATTGCGAAAAAGTGGGGTTTTGGAAGGGTGGTAGAGTTTTTGATTTGGTGGAGGCGGGATCTGGAATGGTGGGCGGAGCAGAAGGTGATGAGCCGTCTATGTGGTCGAGGAAGCCATGGGCGTTGTGAACACCCACAGCTTGAGATCGCCATATGATGTAATTTGTGGAGTCGAGACAGATGGTGATTAAAAAGTGAAATTTTGAGATGAGGAATTTGAGATTTGGAGAGATCGGCCCCATTAGAGTCCGAATGAAGATTTAGAGAAGCGGAAGACGTAGGATCAAATTGCTGTTAAGCAATGACTCTGATACCATGAAGAAATTATATGACTCGAGAAAAAGATAGCAAACAAACCAGTAATCTTTTCATTTCTCTTGATGTGTTTAAATATACAAATCATCAAGGGTATAATAGCAATCTACAGGACGATATAATTCTTGGTTCTTTGGTAACTAATAAACGCGGATCTTTTCAAGATGTGGTTTGATGTATAAGGACACAATCAGCATTGAATGCTATTGATGTGATCACGGTCTTTGGGGGGATTTGGTCTACTTTACTTATATTCTTTACAACATGTGATACGTTGTATCGGGACACAATCAGCAATGAATGACTTTGATGCGATCCCGGGTTTGAAGAGGATTTGGTCTGCTTTCCTTGTAAGATTCACGCTTTATTGTCATGACTAGATGACCTAGGCTTGTTCCTTTGCAACCTTAGTGTGAGACTCAAATTAGATTAAGAGTCAATTGATAGGCGGTGAGATCGTTCTAGAAGATCTCATGTTAATAGCCGATCGAATCATTTTTTGTGACAAGCTCAAAAGTCGATATTTTCTCCATCGGATTTCAAGCACCGAAGAGAATTGAAACCAACATCAACATGACTTGCTTGGGACACTGCTTATAAGCTGAAGACAGAATACAAAGATGTTGGCAAACTATTTCACTGTATTTGTCAAAAAAAAGATGGGTTATTGGGAGTAGTTATCCATCCTTTTCGCTCCGGGCATCACTCTCTGGCCCTCCATCAACTAATCCATCTGACTAAGCAAAAGATTAGAAATCCTTAAATCATTGCCGAACAAAGACAGCAGACTAAAAAATCTTCCATTAATACGCGAAGATATTTCAATTCAATGCCTAATCTTTCAAAGCACTGGACCATATATTTTCTATGTCATAGTGGATATCGCGGTGGATTGCATGATAATACTTTGACCGGTTGACCACCGAAAATGCGTTACCAACCTCCGGCCAAATTTTCCTTCCTTGTTTGTCCCCATGCAAGAAGCACGTAAGCCTGGATCTAATCTTATTTAATTTGCTTAGATATTACAGTAACATGCTCTACGATACAGTAGCTCAACTTGATCCATCAGGTTTACGGTGCCAGCTGTCATTCCCTTCAAATCAGCTTTGCTTAAATATCAGTCAATCTCACAATCTGGGGAGATTAGCTCATTCCTTAGTCAACAGGACCATGAATGGCGACTCACATCAAGAAGAGAGAGGGGCCTCAATTTCCCCACTCTTTGATAAGACAAAGGAAAAGACGAGCATCATTAGTCGCCCAAATACGGCCAGCCTTCTGGTAGGAATGCATAGGAGTAGGTGAAGGCACGAGATTGGTCCAGGCCTCGAGGTCTGGATATTGCGAGCAGCGGAAGCTGCTGCTTGCCAGGGCTCTTGCTCTCTCCGGGGTGGAAATAAATGAGACAGGATGGATAGAGTTGCTTTAAAGGCAATGCATGCTGCTCGAATAATTCATTCATGTATTGGGCGAGTGCATAAATGATGGTGCTTGGTGAGCTTGGAACCAACCATTACTGCTTGCCAACTGCACCTAATCTTTGGCTGTCTGCATGTGCTAATAATTGTAGCATCACTGTATGTATTGGATGGGTATTGGATGGGTATAAACAGACTGGAAAATAGTAATCCCTACACAAAGTGGACCTCAACACAATCAGGACGCATGGATCCAAAATGGTTCAAATGGGTTTTTGGGGTTTTTCTGAATTGGGTGTGTGAAGTTAGTTTTGTTTTTGGGTGTTGCTTGATATTGTGGTTAGTTTTGGTTGTTGTTTTTTGAATAGGTGTGTGTTTGTGGAGAAAATTGGCTAACTAGCGTTGGTCAACTGGCCTCTCTTTTAATTTCTACCACCCAATTTAAAATCTTTGCTAGAATACCACACCCCCCTGCGAAAAGACTAAAATACCACCCATTAAGTATTTTCAACATATACTAGTGTATATTAACGTATATCAACGTATACTAGTGTATATTAACGTTTTTGTTTAGAGAAGGACAGGCCGGATGCCAAAAGGGTTGAGCTCAATGTTGCGAAGCGTGTGCAAGACATGTATTCTGATCAGTTTGGACTGACTACACACAAAATAGAGAAGCAATTAAGGGCTGAACTGAACCTCCCACCATCTGATAATGAACCGCCTAAAGTGATTGAGCTCAATGATGCTGGGAAGTTCGTTGATGTTGAGTTCAAGAAAATGCTAAGATACGTTAACATATACTAGTATATGTTAATATACGTTAATATACACTAGTATATGTTGAAAATAATTAATGTGGGTATTTTAGTCATTTCGCAGGGGGTGTGGTATTCTAGTAAAGATTTTAAATTGGGTGGTAGAAATTAAAAGAGAGGGTTGACTCATACTAGTTAGCCAATTTTCTCTGTGTTTATGGGAGGTTTTTTTGGTGGCTTTTGGGTCATTGGGTTGAGATAGATATCTCATATGGCATGTGACATTGACAAATGAGACAAAGATGATACATGGAACAAGAATAAAAAACCACCCTCAAATGGGAGAACCTGCGAACAGCGTTAAATGAGAGAGAAGAGTCGATGGGTGTGTGTGCGTGTGCGTGTTTTGTCTAGGGATAAAAGGAAAAAACCCTGGGTTAAATTGAAAAAAAAATTGGGGGGGTTAAAGGGGGGAACACCCAAGAGCAAACCCGTGCTTTTGTGGCTTGCGGGTTATTTTGTGTGAATGGAAAAGTCGTAAATAGTGGTGCTGGTCTTTGGGATTGTGAAAGAGCAATGTTAGACGTGTAAATAGGGGCTTGATGGGCTTTTTGTTTCGGTGAGGCGCGCGCGTGTTGTAACCTTCTCTTGTTGCCACATGAGACAAATCCACATATGACAAAGGGTGCCACATGGGACAAACCCTTTCACATGGGGACAACCATCCTGTTTTGTTTGATAGATTAGAAATAACGCGTGCACATAGTACACAGTGGGAAAAAACTTACACGGAAAGGATGCAGTGCACGCGTGCAACCAAAAAGAAGTGCGAAAGTGTGGGTGTACGTGTGTCGTCGGGGGGTAAAAGGGTGGAAATCTCAATGGCAAACATGTAATTAATTAAGGGGGGGTCAAATGGGGAAATTTTTTAATGGCAACCATGTAAATAGAAGAGGCCCAAGGGAGGAATGTTTGGAGGGGTGTTGAGCTGACATTGTCATATAGGACAAATGTCATATCAACATCCTGCATTTGTATCACATCAACATCCCGCATTTGTATCACATCAACATCCCGCATTAGTACAAGGGATAAGTGTCCTCAAGAATAATATGTATCACATGATATAAGTCGGTATTTGGTTCGGGTTATTCATTTGAAATTTCCCTCGCAACGTTGCAGCCCGTTGTGAATCATAAATCTGAACGACTCAAACAATACCGGTATCCTTGAATTTTGATGCCCAGCCCAAAAGTATATATAGTTTAAATGACCCAACCCAAGCATGCCCATGAAGTACTAGGCCCCCTACGTACAGTACAAACAGCCATTTCATTGTAAAACATTCCACCTTTTAAGCCTTTTGTTACTTAAAAACGAAATTAAACAAATAAACACACAAGATCAATTCAACTGCAGCAAAGCTCAATTCTTTCAACAAGTGAAAGACAGCACAATAACAAAAACAGCCTGCACACAGCAACACGGTTTGAAACACACACGGCAATGTCTAGGATATCACACATCCTCGAATCCTAGAACCACTTATTAATTTCACGGAACAACTCAAGTCCTGGACGCCTGCCTGCCGCAAACTCAATGTCCAGCATACAGAGCCTTGTAATCATTCCAAAGCACATCGACGGTCTTTCCGGTGAGCTTCACAAAGAAGACGTCGCTGTATCCGTACTTCATCAGAGCATTGAGCTTCGTCACAAAACCAGGATACTTGTCGTTGCAATAGTCAAGAAACAGAGCGGTCACATCGTATCCCTCGTCCCATACCACCCCGCTCCCCGGCTTACCCCAGGTTGCAGACGCGTATCCGGCCTTCAACCTGAAGAAATCTGCGACTCCGGTGAGGAGCCCGACGGGGGCGAAGCGGCCCCCGTCCCACTGCCTCACACGTGCCACCTCATGGTACACGATCCCCGTGAACTCGGTCTTCACGTCGCCGTGGTAGCGTGCGATGTAGTCCGCGCTCATGTAGATCATGTTGTTGATGTTTGTCACGATGCCGCCGCCCATGTTCTGGACCGTGAGAACGATGAGCGTGACGTTCTTGCGCTGGACGTCGAGCGTCTGGTTGAAGTAATTCCAGAAGAAATTGGAGGCGGTCTCCAGGACTGTGACGGCGTATTCGAGCCCGACCTCGTTCTGGAAGCGAATGCCGCCGGGCGTGCCGATGGCATTGTTGATTGCTTCGTATCCTTCGGAGGCGGAGGCGGAGTTTACTGCGGCAATGGCAATGAGAGCAGCAAGAAGGAGATGGAAAGATTTCATGTTCGCTTAGTTGATTAGAATTCCCTGCAGACTCCGGGCTCTCGATGCTCATTTATAGTTTGACGGCCGGAGCAATTCCTGATGTTTGTTTGGCGTTTACGAGTTGAATTCAGGAACCAAACAGGGGGGGCGATCGATATGACATATGTATTTGCTGGTTCAAATAAGTAGTATTGTCGGCTTTTGTGCGGATGATTCGATTCGTCGCTTATCATGGCAAATTACCGAGCAACTCCTGGTGTATGATAGACAATGAACCTGTTGGCGGCAGCTCATGAATATTCATAGCGCCATGTCTGAGAGTACAAAGGAGGCCTTTTGGCATATGCAAAGCTCAAATTTCAATATCCGAAGAATATGCTCCTTTTGAATCATTGTGCCAGCACTCGAGATGACTCGACCGACGGACGACTAAGGCCCACGGAGCCCACGAGAGAAGCCTGGTATTGACTCGGTCAAAGCCCACTGACCAGTCAACCGTTGTGTTCCCCTCACTCGAACGTGGGATCAAAGACGAGCCTGTAATTAGCGGGAACGTGAGAGGGGGAGTATCGTGGCACTATAAGAGGTGACCGTTATCTCCCCAACGTCACTAAAGAGACCCAAGAGGTCTATAAATACCGTAAGGTTCCAATTCTCAAGGTACGAGATTTAATACATAGACTCTACTTCTTCAGCCAATATTTCTGACAATTTAGAGCTTTCGATGTCAGACCTGAGACAAACCTCCGTGGGTCGATCTCAGCTGCTCCAAGCTCCCCCTCTTCCTTAAGTTCTATATTAACTTAAGCATCGGAGGGGATTTGAGTCGAGACCCAGATCCTGGAGTTCTATGTGGTGTAGATCGTGGAGTCTCGACATCTTGTGAGGGCCGACTCCGAGCTTCCCAGCCTCGATCCGTCGACGTACAAACAGCTCGAGGGTCGATTGAGCACCGCACTCCAATCAACATCCATCATCTGACCCCGGTTCTACCAACCGAGGGTCCCACTCCACTTACTTAAGAGGCTCCGACTCAGCACGAAGAGCCTACGTCAGCTTGACAACTGTCTCGGTCATTTTTGGCCTTAACAGTTTGGCATCGTCTATGGAAAACTTGTTAAATGGCTTGACATCTCAACGTGATCAAGAAATATGTCGGCTGGACCCAACGAGATCGGACCGATTCAAGATCCGAAGGAGAAACAAAAGGCGAATAGCATCCTGGTGGAGGACGCCTAAGAATCTACGTCCCCGTCGAAACGGCCAGAATAGGCCACCAAGGATCCTAAAGTGACCCGGAAGGAATTCACCCAATTCTCAGAGCGGGTCGACAAGAGTCTCGGTGTTCTGGCAACCTTGATACGCCAGAGCATGGGAGACCCATCGCTCCTAAATGTGTAATTATCGCCTCTAAACCCGACCCTGACGCCGACTAGGGGCACAGCCTTACCCAGGGATCAAGGCGATCCGAGAGCAGATCGATTAGAGATCAGCCTGCACAACGCGGCCCCCACGTCTCACCAATACGACAAAATGTGGATTGACAATCGTGCATTTGTTCTCTAGGGGAGCCCATCCCTCAAATTATAAGGAAGCGACCCGCAACATCATAGATCGGGTAATGTACGGGGCTCCCCGGGTTATAACCCTCTTAATCTTGCAGGTGGATTTGGGAGAAGAGATGAGATCCCAAATCGATCTTCAGGAGCTAATTACGTGCAAGGCAGAGAGAAAGATCTCTACTCATCCAATCTGCACTTCGACGAACTCCACTGAAGGAGAATAACACTTCTGCTCCTCCTCTTCCGAAGTTTAAACTTCCTGCCTTACCAGCTTATGATGGCAGAGGCGATCCGCGGTCGCACATCCATAAATATCTGAACTTGATGCTGCTCCACGGGGCTATCAAGCCATACCTTTGTCCCGCCTTCCATGCTACCTTATTCAAAGGGGCAGAGGGCTGGTACGAAGGGTTACCCGACGACTGTATCGGGTCATTCGATGAATTAGCGGATATGTTCTACAAGCAATTCGGCGTGGGTCGACGTCCTAAGAAGAAGTCTTCCTACCACTTCTCGCTCAAATAAAACGAGAATGAGTCGATCCGAGCCTTCGTCCAAAGATTCAACAACGAGAGGCTCGATGTAGAAAAGCGTCAGACGTAACTGTCATAGCGACGCTCACTCAAGCGGTCCGGAACAAACACCTGCGAAGAGCTCTCCACCAGTTCCCCCTAATAAACTCACAGAAATGTTCAATGTAACAGATTGGTTCACCATCTCCGAAGAAGCGGAGGAGCCGGCTAGAGCTAATGGAAAGGGCACTCCCGCCCGCCGTGGAGACACCAGGCGAGAGAAACCAAATCACGGAACCCCTCGCTAGAAGTCTCGATACAATAGGCCTAAAGCATGGCTAAACAAAACAAAGAGATGGGTGCAACGCACCGAAACCTAATTAGCAACTACTGGAAAACAACTACTAAAAGAGACTCTATGTGAGTCTAGGATTGGTCACCAGTGTCCTCGAACTCAGTCTCTGCAGGGACCTCAAACTCAGCGTCAATGAACTGCTCGTCCTTTGCTACCTGCTCTGTTTCAGAACCTGACATGTGACACCCAAAGAGAAAAGGGCACATGTCAGCAAAAGTCTCCCAAGAAGGAGGAGGACTTTTGTGCAAGGATATAATAAACTGAAACAACTAACACTTCTAATATAATGAGGTGATATGACATTTTAAGGATGCAGCAATTTTAATATGACATGAAGCATGCAATACAAGTAACAGAAACATGAAACATTTTCCATTCACTTTGTGCACAGGGTTTACGCCTTTTGGTTGAAGTGGATGTACGGGCACACTTATACGCTCAAGTAATCGCTTAACCCTACCCCTCCACGTGTATCGAGCTTTGGTTTCCCAACAACATTATGCTCGCTTCTGGATCACGAGCCAAGAGGTGTTTTTCAATATGGCATAGGGTTGTGCCCGCAAAAGCAGGTGCTTAGCCTTAATAACAATAACATTTGTAGCGTGTGCTACTCAATCACGAAGAACACATGATGCATGACATGACATGTGATGAGCAGTTAAAGTGCGTACCGTTAATTGAAAATTAAACATGGCATGGCAGCATGAATGAAAGCAGGTAAAGTGTCGGATTTAGCTTCGTTGTCAAGCTAGATCAAGTAGGGTGTCGGATCTAGTTTCGTTGTCAAACTAGATCAAATAGGGTGTCTAGACAGCTATCATTTCACTGTCTAGTCTCTTTTACGCTAACAAACAAATTGGCCTAAAAACGTGGCCTAAAACATTTACTGGCACGTATCACTTGCATGTTTCTGGTGGTATTGGTTGTCGTGGGTTCATCTGGACGGGTACTACATATTGGCACATTCGGTTCTCTGTTTTGGTTAAACAAGTTAACGAATTAGGTCCATTGCAAGATAAGCACAAAATTAAGTTGAGCCCTAAATTGGGTTCGTGTAATTTTATTGGGTTCACTGGCTAGGGTGGCATTTATATTGTATTAAATTAACATGATACGCCTCATTCCATGTAATATTATTAACCCAACATTACTAATTTGGTGAAACTACTTAACAAATTATTATCAAAATAAAACTAACACTAATTAACACTCACTAACCTAATGTTAGTTAATGACATGGTTAACATGGCATTAAATATTACTACCTACTAACTTTGACTAAGGGTAAGGGGTAATATGTTACAACCTACCTCATCCACTAACTTAAAATAACAAATACTCTCTCTCTCTCTCTCTCTCTCTCTCTCTCTCTCACATATTCTCTCTTTCTTTTACTTTAACTCTTAATATCTCTCTCTCCCATCTTTATCACTCTCCCTCCGTGTCTCCTTTCTTCTCCTGTCTTCTGTCGTTTTTCCTTTTTTTTGTTCAAAGCATCGCAGGCCATGGGGATGCAAGGGGAGAGCTCGAGGATACTCACACACGCGTGACGGGGAAGGAGGTAGCTGACGGCGGTGGCTTTCAGGTGGGCGGCGCGCGTTTGCAGGTGGCGGCTCCCTCAGGCGACGTCGGCGATTGTGAGGGGCGGGGTTCGGCCAAGGGATGGAGGAGGAGGAAAGAAGGAGATGAGGATGGAATGGAGGGTTTGGGGTTTGATTTTTGTAAGAATCTGAAATGTTTTCAGATCTGGACTTTGGGAACAAAAGATTTGGAACTGATTTGATGGTGGTTGTTTTGATTTGAAGTTTCCTCTGCTTCAATTTTCAGTTTGTGTGATTTTGATTTTTGGAAAGAATTCGATCGGCGAAATGATTTTGGGGCTGATTGAAATTTGGAATGATTTGGTTTGCAGGAGGAAGGAGGAAGACGATGGGGATTTGGTTGTCTGATTTTGGCTTGGAGAATATGCAGGGATTTGGGTTTGACGAATTGCAGGGAAGAGACGATGTCGTTTTTCCCTTGCTGATGATGGTGAAACGGATATAGGATAGTGCAGGGAGACAGTCTGATGGGGAGATAGCTGGAGGTGGGGGAAATTTTGATGAGGCAGTTGGATCTGAACTGCCCAAAACGGTGGGTATGAATGTAGGGTTAATTAGCAACTTAATTAGGTTTAAGTTATCAATATTGATTAGGGATAATTTAATTAGTGTGATGTAATTAGTGTTAAAATTTATTAACCGCCATTGAAAAATATAAGGAGATAGACGGGCTCGCGTCGACGCACAAAAGAATTCGCGCACAAAATATCCGGACGATCAAAACAAAAATACTGGCACACACAACAATACGCCTAGAAAATACCGGCCGTTACAACATATATTGATCAATTTGTCCCTCGGTAATGCAGAAAAGGTGGTATTTGGCGAGAAGGTTCATTCATAATGAGCAACCGCCTAATACATACTTATTGCTTAAAAACATGATGACCAGAGGGCTTATGTATATCAAAAAACACAAGCAGCAACAATGAGACATGCCCCAAAACCTGAACCAAGGAGCAATGCACACATGTTTCAGCCCTATGATGATGAACATATAATGATCAATTTGTCCCTCGGTTATGAAGAAAAAGTGGTATTTGGTGAGAAGGTTCATTCATGATGAACAACCGCCTAATACATACTTCATGCTAAATAACATGTTTACCTGAGGGCTGGAATTTTGTAATATTGTAAATATCTATTGGGATCATTTTTTGGGACATGACTCAATGCTGCTGCTTGTGTTTTTGTTACCATATGTGCATTGCTCCTTGTATCAGAGATTGGGGCATGACTACATGTTGATGCCTGTGTTTTTTCAAAGATATGTCAATTGCTCCTTGTATCAGATTTTGGGGCATTACTCAATGTTGCTTATTGTGTTTTTTACGGCACATATGTGTATGGCTCCATGTTTTATTTTTGTGGCATGACTCACTACTGCTGCTAGTGTTTTTTTCAAAGTTATGTGCATTGCTCCTTGTTTCATTTTTTGGGCTTCCCTCAATGCTGCTGCTTGTGTTTTTCTCCAACAAATGTGCATTGCTCCGTGTGTCTGCTTTTGGGGCATGACTCAATGCTGCTGCTTTTGTTTTTTTACCCATATGTGCATTGCTCCTTGTATCAGAGAATGGGACATGACTACATGTTGCTGCATGTGTCTTTTCAAAGATAAGTCAATTGCTCCTTGTATCAGATTTTGGGGCATTACTCAATGTTGCTGATTGTGTTTTTTTACAGCACATATGTGTGTGGCTCCATGTTTTATTTGTGTCATGACTCACTGTTGCAGCTAGTGTTTTTTTCAAAGTTATTACATTGCTCCTTGTTTCATTTTTTGAGGCTTCCCTCAATGTTGCTGCTTGTGTTTTTCTCCAACAAATGTGCATTGCTCCTTGTGGCTGCTTTTGGGGCATGATTCAATGTTGCTGATTGTGTTTTTTACACCAATTTTGGGCATGGCTCCTTGTTTCATTTTTTGGGCATGACTCAATGCTGCTGCTTGTGTTTTTTTACCCATATGTGCATTGCTCCTTGTATCAGAGTTTGGGGCATGCCTACATGTTGCTGCCTGTGTTTTTTTCAAAGATATGTTCATTGCTCCTTGTATCAGATTTTGGGGCATTACTCAATGTTGCTGATTGTGTTGTTTTTACAGCACATATGTGCATGGCTTCATGTTTTGTTTTTGTGTCATGACTCACTGCTGCAGCTAGTGTTATTTTCAAAGTTATGTGCATTGCTCCTTGGTTCATTTTTTGGGGCTTCCCTCAATGTTGTTGCTTGTGTTTTTCTCCAACAAATGTGCATTGCACCTTGTGGCTGCTTTTGGGGCATGACTCAATGCTGCTGCTTGTGTTTTTTACCCATATGTGCATTCCTCCTTGTATCAGAGATTGGGGCATGACTACATGTTGCTGCCTGTGTTTTTTTTCAAAGATATGTCAATTGCTCCTTGTATCAGATTTTGGGGCATTACTCAATGTTGCTGATTGTGTTTTTTATAGCACATATGTGCATGGCTCCATGTTTTATTTTTGTGTCATGACTCACTGCTGCAGCTAGTGTTTTTTTCAAAGTTATGTGCATTGCTCCTTGTTTCATTTTTTGGGGCTTCCCTCAATACTGCTGCTTGTGTTTTTCTCCAACAAATGTGCATTGCTCCTTGTGGCTGCTTTTGGGCATGACTCAATGTTGCTGATTGTGTTTTTTATACCAATTTTGGGGCATGGCTCCTTGTTTCATTTTTTGGGGCATGACTCAATGCTGCTGCTTGTGTTTTTTTACCCATATGTGCATTGCTCCTTGTATCAGAGTTTGGGGCATGACTACATGTGCTGCTTGTGTTTTTTTCAAAGATATGTCCATTGCTCCTTTTATCAGATTTTGGGGTATTACTCAATGTTGCTGCTTGTGTTTTTTCAAAGATATGTCCATTGCTCCTTGTATCAGATTTTGGGGCATTACACAATGTTGTTGCTTGTGATTTATTACAGCACATATGTGCATGGCTCCTTGTTTCATTTGTTGGGGCATGACTTACAACTGCTGCTATTGGTATTTTGTGACATGTGCATGGCTCCATGGTGCAGGTTTAAGGGACATGTATCATTGTTCATGCTTGTGTTTTTTAACCATTTGTGCACCAGTTTTTATGTATGGCTCCTTGTAGCTGGTGCCCTATAGCCCAATGATGAAGATAATTATTTGATCCATTTGACCCTTGGTTATGCAAAAATATGTGGATATAGGCTTGATGGTTCCACTACCTATGCGGGGGTGATATGTAATGGAGCAACTGCTTATGTCCACCATGATTTATTGATAAATTACCTTTCTTCCTGAGGGCTTATGTATCACATAAACACAAACAACAACAATGAGCCATGCCCCAAAAACTGAACCTATGAGCCATGCACATATGTTTCAGCCCGATGATGATGAACATATATATACTGATCAATTTGTCCCTCAGTTATGAAGAAAAAATTGGTATTTGGCGAGAAGGTTCATTCATAATGAGCAACCGCCTCATACATAACTTATGGCTAAAAACCATGTTTACTTGATGGCTTTAATTTAGTACAATTTTATTTGTCTCTTCTTTATTCTTGCTTTGTCTTTGTTTCGGGGTTTTGCATTGTCTCTGTTACGGTATTTCCTTTTATCTTTTACTTCTGATTTTATGCCAGATGATGTCATCTTTCGCGGTGTTGTAACTGTTCGTAGATACGCTTCTTCACCCATTTGTCATCTATTTATTACATATATTTAAATCGGTATTCATTCTAATATTTTTTATTTCATGCAAGGTTCAAATGAGCACCGGTTCCAGCTCTTCTATTCAATCCAGACCCAGATTTGTTGCAGGCGGTGAGTTGGCTTCTGCTGATGATGACTGCAAGTTTTGCTATTGTGGGCCGAGGGTTGCCAGGCGGACATCATGGACCCGAAAAAATCCCGGCAGGCGCTTTTGGAGCTGTCCATCCCGCGTGAATAGATGCAACTTCTACGAATGGAAGGATCCACCACACTCGGACTGGTCCACCTATGTGATACTGCAGTTGCTGGATGAGATAGAAAGAGGCCCCACCAATGTTGCCTCTTCCACTATGTTCTCTGATCGGCGGCTTTTAAAGATAGAGGGTCGGTTGGCCACGCTCGTGGGACGATTTGAGCGGACCACGATGAGAATGGACACCGTGAAGTTGGTTTTGTTTACGCTCCTAGTTTTGTTGTTGGTTTTGTTATTGTTGATTATACACAAGAGTGTTTGATGTTAGGTTTGGTACAATGTAACACTTTATAACTGGTTGTTTGTTACACATAATGAGCTTGTATTATGGTTACTATAAGTATTTTGTATATGCTGGATTACTGTGTTCTGTTAAATAGGAATGTGATTTCGGTTGCATGCGTTCTCTGCCGTTCATTTGTTCTTTTTATAATTTATGAATGTTGGAAATGCAATGGTCTAAGTTGTTCTGGTGCTTGCTTTGCCGAGATTGTCTTCGTTTATATTTAATAGCCCAATAATGAAATTAATTAATTCTTTTTTATTATTAAATTCGGTATTTTAATATTTATTTTTGATAAGTGGGATTTAATTATGCGTATTTATTAGATATTTATTTAATAGTTAATAGTTAGTTAACTAATAGTTATTAGTTTAGTTAACTAAATGACTTTTCTACTTCATATGTGCATAGGGGGTTATTCTCACCTCATAACACCATAACCAACAACCAACAATCCTCATCCAACAATCCCAAACACACTTTAACCCAAAGAAATACAAAACTTTGCTGTGGGACCCACAAACAAATCCCAACCCAACTTTTCAACCAACTTTCCTCCAAAAGAAACACAAAACTTTACTTATCTCTCCTCAAAAATCCAACATGGATTTACTATTCACAATAGTAAATCCTAACCCAAAGTCACCAAAAGAAAGAGACCCTTAAAGCAGGGAGGAAGCTCAATTCAATTGCAGAAAAGCTCAATTCTTTCAACAAGTGAAAGACAGCACAATAACAAAAACAGCCTGCACACAGCAACACAGTTTGAAACACACACAACAATGTCTAGGATATCACACATCCTCGAATCCTAGAACCACTTATTAATTTCACGGAACAACTCAAGTCCTGGACGCCTGCCTGCCGCAAACTCAGTGGCCAGGATACAGAGCCTTGTAATCATTCCAAAGCACATCGACGGTCTTTCCGGTGAGCTGCACAAAGAAGAAGTCGCTGTATCCGTACTTCATCATAGCATTGAGCTTCGTCACAAAACCAGGATACTTTTCGTTGCAATAGTCAAGAAACCGAGCGGTCACATCGTATCCCTCGTCCCATGCCACCCCGTTCCCCGGCTTACCCCAGGATGCAGACGCGTATCCGGCCTTCAACCTGACGAAATCCGCGACTCCGGTGAGGAGCCCGACGGGGGCGAAGCGGCGCCCGTCCCATTGCCTCACACGCACCACCTCATGGTACACGATCCCCGTGAACTCGGTCTTCACGTCGCCGTGGTAGCTTGCGATGTATTCCGCACTCATGTAGATCATGTTGTTGACGTTTGTCACGATGCCGCCCATGTTCTGGACCGTGAGAACGATGAGCGTGACGTTCTTGCGCTGGACGTCGAGCGTCTGGTTGAAGTAATTCCAGAAGAAATTGGAGGCGTTCTCCAGGACTGTGACGGCGTATTCGAGCCCGACCTCGTTCTGGAAGCGAATGCCGCCGGGCGTGCCGATGGCATTGTTGATTGCTTCGTATCCTTCGGAGGCGGAGGCGGAGTTTATTGCGGCAATGGCAATGAGGGCAGCAAGAAGGAGATGGAAAGCTTTCATGTTCGCTTAGTTGATTAGAATTCCCTGCAGACTCCGGGCTCTCGATGCTCATTTATAGTTTGACGGCCGGAGCAATTCCTGATGTTTGTTCGGCGGCGTTTACGAGTTGAATTCAGGAACCAAACAGGGGGGGCTTGCGATCGATATGACATATGTATTTGCTGGTTCAAATAAGTAGTATTGTCGGCTTTTGTGTGGATGATTCGATTCGTTGCTTACCATGGCAAATTACCGAGCAACGCCTGGTGCATGATAGACAATGAACCTGTTGGCGACAGCTCAGGAATATTCATAGCTCCATGTCTGAGTGTACAAAGGAGGCCATTTGGCATATGCACAGCTCAAATTTCAATATTTGAAGAATATGCTCATCTTGAATCATTGGGCCAGCACTCGAGATGATTTGACCGATAGACGACTAAGGCCCACGAGGTCCACGGGAGATGCCTGATATCGACTCGATCAAAGCCCACTGACCAATCAACCGTTGCGTTCCACTCACTCGAACGTGAGATCAAAGACGAGCCCGTAATTAGCGGGAACGTGGAAGAGGGAGGATCGTGACACCATAAGGAGTGACCGTTATCTTCCCAACGTCACTAAAGAGATAGAAGAGGTCTATAAATACCGTAAGGTTCCAATTCTCAAGGTACGAGATCTAATGCATAGACTCTACTTCTTCAGCTAATATTTCTTACAATTTAGAGCTTGCGACGTCAAACCTGAGGCGAACCTCCGTGGGTCGATCTCAGCTGCTCCAAGCTCACTCTCTTCCTTAAGTTCCATACTAACTTAAGTATCGGAGGGGATTTGGGTCGAGACCCAGATCCGACCCCATGATGTTTCTTTGTGGTGTAGATCGCCGAGTCTCGACATCTTGTGAAGGCCGCCTCCAAGCATCCCAGCCTCGATCCGTCGACGTACAAACAGCTCAAGGGTCGATTCAGCACCGCACTCCAATCAACATCCATCATCCGACCGCGGTTCTACCAACCGAGGGTCCCACTCCACTTACTGACGAGGCTTCGACTCAGCACGAAGAGCCCACGTCAGCTTGACAACTGTCTCGGTCATTTTTGGCCTTAACAGTTTGGCGTCTTCTATGGAAAACTCGTTAAACGGCTTGACATCTCGAAGCGATCAAGAGATATGTCGGCTAGACCCAACGAGATCGGACCGATTCAAGGTCCGAAGGAGAAACAAAAGGCGAAAAGTGTCCTGTTGGAGGACGCCTCAGACTCTACGTCCCCATCGAAACAGCCAGAAAAGGCCACCAAGGAGCCTAAAGTGACCCGAAAGGAATTCACCGAATTCTCAGAGCTGGTCGACAAGAGTCTCGGTGTTCTGGAAACCTTGATACGCCAAAGCATGGGAGACTCATCGCTCTTAAATGAGTAATTACCGCCTCCAAACCCGACCCTAACGTCGACTAGGGGCACAGCCTTACTCAGGGATCAATCGATCCGAGCGCAGATCAACTAGAGATCAGCCTGTACAACGCGACCCCCACGTTTCACCAATACGGCAGAATGTGGATTGACAATCGTGCCTTTGTTCTCTAGGGGGAGCACATTCCTCAAATTATAAGGAAGCGACCCGTAACATTATAGATCAGATAATGTACGGGGCTCCCCCGGGTTAACCCTCTTAATCTTGCAAGTGGATTTGGGAGGAAAGATGAGATCCCAAGATGATCTTCAGGAGCTAATTACATGCAAGGCGGAGAGGGAAGATCTCTACTCATCCAATCCGCACTTCGACGAACTCCACTGAAGGAGAATATCACTTCTGCTCCTCCTCTTCCGAAGTTTAAACTTCCTGCCTTACCAGCTTATGATGGCAGAGGCGACCCGTGGTCGCACATCCATAAATATCTGAACTTGATGCTGCTCCACATGGCTGTCGAGCCATACCTTTGTCGAGCCTTCCATGCTACCTTGTTCAAAGGGGCAGAGGGCTGGTACGAAGGGTTACTGTAACGCCCCGCTCCCCGGGATACCCGATAAGTGCGAACCCGTATCAGGTATTCCCAAAGAGACGGGTGCTACGGAAGAGAAGCGAAAATTTCAAAACTCAGGCAGGCCCACTGCGCACTGCTGGTATAGTACCTGTAGCATTCCAGACATCACAAAACATAAAAGAGCCACCAACTCAAAACACCAGTATAACATATATATAAACTATTCAATTACAACATCGATTACAAATCTCATATACAATACATAACCCAACGCACCCAAGTACATTATCACACCCAAATCTCTCACACTCACCCCCATACTCAAAACTGACCAACTGGGCTCGTGAGTCTCTGACTCCAAGATCCAACACCTGAAAAACATCAACGGGGACACGTCACAGCGTGACCCAGTAGGATTCCCAAACCCAACTCACATGGTGCGCAAAATGATATGCACTAAGTAACAAACGGTAAGCTAACTCATGGCATATCACGGCAAATTCATATGAAAGTAGAAATGCTATTATTAACTGGGCACGTACCTGCGACAAGAGGGTAGCCTGCAAGTAAAGTGAGTATGACATAAAAGAGTGAACTGCATTATTAAGAAACTGAAACCTATCGTTCTACATTTGGACTACAACAATTATTACACGCTTTAGGCCATTTAGCAATCTTAGCAAATGCAAAGCATTCCTTAACAACTCATGAAAACACTAACAACCATCATATTGATTACATGTAAACATTGTCAAGCATTCGTAAGCTTAGCATATCTTCTAATGAGGGGTTTAATCCTTGGCCATGTAAATAATTGAACAACTAGCATACGTAGGTAATGAGGTAATCATGCTAACTTATAAATTTTCACGCAATGCTAAACTTTAATTTAGAAGACCAAGAACATCTTATCTTTTGCATAATTGGGCCAAAATACTTAAACAGGAAGTATCTTTTCACCTATATCTCAACTCAAATTGCCACTTGAACCACCTAATGCTACCATCTCAACCACAAACCTCAATTAACATTTAACACCCCATGGGAATCATGCATATAATTCATAACACTCCATAAAACGTCAACTTGGGTGAACAACATGACATTCCTTGTAGGGAAAAAGCAAATCTCCACACTAAAGGGGAGTATGGAACCCTCCACTCTCTAAACCTTCCAACTTGCAACTTTCTTTCATACTAATTTGTGTTCAAAAGGGTATTCATTTAAAAGTGGAGATTTAAGGGATCTAGCAAGTGGCTTTTACGTAGTGTTCCTAGCTTAAGGTTCCAATGCTTGGAATGGTAAGGAAATGATTACGAAAATTTCGGCAGAGTCTCCTTTGTATTTATCAAAGTTTCCAAGTACAACATAAGTATTGTTTAAAAAAAACTTGGTATAATCATAATGTCCCAACCACACCAATGACACCAACATCACCACCAACACCACTATAACCATCAAGACAACCTCATTTTTACGAAACATTAATAACATCACCCAAAACAAACATTAAAAATGAGAGCAATTGTCCAAGAATTTGTGGAACAAATCATTCAAATGCATCATCAACATAAACATGGTAAATCATGGCATCACATAATCCATAACTTCCATGGAATTTCAATCAACATGCACCATGACAAGGGGTTTCCATAAAATCCCAAGAGTGCCAACTTTGCAATTCAATATGATAGAATGAAACATGCAAACTAGAGTTGGATTTCCTAGCGCCATCAATTTCATAAATATCACTACTAACAATAACAACAAGAATAACATTATTTGCTAACAACTAACAAACCATACTTTCCAACATACACTCATTCAAGCACCCAATACATCCATTGCAACATTTATTCTTAAAAGTAACCATCACATATATATACAAACACAAATCACCCAAAAATGCTAATGATGCCATGATGCATATGATGCGCAAGTAATGCGATGCAACGTAATGCAAGGGGATCCCATGAATGAGCCGGCGTGCACGTGCAAATAATTCTACTCCGTTATCAACGTGGAGCCACCTAATGGATCAAGAGGTGGCCAACGGCGTATTCACCCTCCTCCTACCGCGGCACTTTGTCCATGCCCGTGCACTCCACTTCGTGTCCTAATCACATCATGTCACCACATTCCAAATTCCACGTGTAACCAACAACACACCGCGAATTTCCCCATCTCATTTACTTTAAGCAATTTCATTTAATCAACTTTTATGAAGAAGTCCCAAAAAAACATTTAACAATTTCCTGAGAGGACTTTCCAACATACATGGCAACGTAATAAAATAACTCTCAGAATACTGGACATTATCTCAAACATCAAATTTGCAACATATAAAGTATAATTTGAAATTTGAATAGTTCAACAAGAAACTGAAGAAACTTCATTTATGTACATGAAAAGGATGGCACATTTTGGATAAAAGCAAGAAATATCCTCTCGGATAAACATGCATCAAGAAAAAGGTTAGTTATTCTCACTACCAAATTGTTTAACCATTGTGTAGTTATTGTCATAAAAACAGGCTTGTATTTTATTAACCAATAAACAAGGGAACATGAATTGTTTAAGTTATTTAGAAATCTTAACCATCCTTAGTTTATTTACAGTATTATCCAACTTATTCAGGCAACATTCATGAGTCATCCATGTAACCTCCCTTATTTCGCAATGGTCGTACAAGGAAGGAAAATGAATAATACATGTCCAACATTTCAAAATGAGAGCAACTTCTCGTAAATAGCGAACAATCACTCAAGAGCATTATCAACGTAAACATAGCAACTTGTGGCATTATATTTTTCATTACATCATAATATAGCAACTATCCAAAGCCAATTTCACACAAGCATTTCATCATTAATAATTCTTGTGTACCATACAAAGAAATTAAGTAATAAGCTTCCAATAATTAAAAAAGAGAGCAATTTTGCTAATTTATTGAAGCAAGGCATTCAACATCAACATCGGACATATTTGTAGCATCAAGTAATTCAAACATCATCTCAATTCAATTTAGAATACTCTATATCAAAAATTTGCCATAAACCCTAAAGATGCAAATTTGAACTCGAGTTGAAGATGAATGAAACATATAAGTAGGGTTGGGATCCTACCTCTTGAGAGACTCAACTTCCCTTCTAATTTGATGAATTCCTCCATTGATTCCATCTTCAAGCTCCAACTCCAAAAATCCAGCATCCAATTTTTAGAAAAACTCTATCTAGCATCTCCCTCATCAAGCTCCAAACTCTAACCTTCATCTTTTCCCAAATTCGGCCATGGGGTTGGGGCAATTTTCGGCCAAGGTCAGCTTTTGGGTTTTGGAAGTAAGTTTTTGGCCATGTGGATTTAGGGAGAGGGGAAGTAATTAAGAGGGATGAAAGTGGAAGACTAGGGCTTCTCTACTCTCTATTCCCTCCTCCTTTCTTCTTCTTTTCTCCTCCCTCCTCCCCAAATTTCGGCAGCAAGGGCCCAGAAATTTCGGCCATGAAGATGGAATTCGGCCATGGAGGTGAGGGTAGTTGGTGAAGATGAAGGGTGGGAGAAGAGAATGGGCTTAAGGCTTCACTATTTCCCTTCTTCCTCTTCTTTCTCTTCTTTTCTCCCTCTATTTCTCTTCTTTTCTCCTTCTCCTTTGCCTGGGAATTTCGGCCATGGCCCTAGAATTCGGCCTTGGGAGTTCTTTCGACAGCAAGCAATGGATGGATGCGTTGGCTTCTTTGGGGAGAAAAAATGAAGAAGAGAAAAGTAAAGAATTAGGGGGGAAATGTAGAAGGGGTTGTGTATTACAAGTTTGCCATTCCAACTAGATCAAACCCTCTTCTCTCATCTAATAGTCTAGCCCAACTATCAAAACCCCATCAACAGTAACTAATCAATAACCCAAGCCCATCTCTGGCTACCAAAATTAATTAAGACCTACACACTAGCAAATGAGAATATTAATCAACATTAATAAGAAGAGAAATTCTAATACCAATAATAACAACATCACCAAGCATCATCATTAATAATAATAAGATCTAATACCAATAATAATTATCCCAGTATCACCAATTATCGTGATCACACCATTTCACTATACACACTTACCAACGGAAAAAAAACGCCAAGCACGCTAATAAACATTGTTCGCATGCCAACAATAATTTCGATTTACTACTCAACCACACGCATTCACTTATATTCCCTACGCATCTCATAGTCACCTCATAGCCATACGTGTATGAAATTACCATACGCACAACAAAATTACTATACGTACACACGCAACAGTATTTTACACATACAGGCATTACAGTTACCCTACAGCTGTATCGGGTACTTCGATGAATTAGCGGATATGTTCTGCAAGCAATTCGGCATGGGTCGACGTCCTAAGAAGAGTCTTCCTACCACTTCTCGCTCAAATAGAACGAGAATGAGTCGATCTGAGCCTTCGTCAAAAGATTTAACAACGAGAGACTCGATGTAGAAGAGACGTCGGACGTAACTGTCATAATGGCGCTCACTCAAGCGGTCCGAAACAAACACCTGCGAAGAGCGCTCCACCAGTTCCCCCTAATAAACTCTCAGAATGTTCAATATACCGGATCGGTTCACCATCTTCAAAGAAGCGGAGGAGTCGACTGGAGCTAATGGGAAGGGCACTCCCGCCCGCCGTGGAGACACAAGGCGAGAGAAACCAACTCACGAAACCTCTCGCCAAGAGTCTCGAGACAAGAGACCCAGAGAGAGGAGCCCTCGAAGCAAGGAGTGCCCTACCTATGCAAAGCCAAGTGCTCCCAAGACAGAGGTCCTCGCTTATGCCCCACGAGAAGAGCTGGTCCAAGAATCAGTCAAGAAGGGAAAATACGAGAAGAGGGACGACCACAAATTCTGCAAGTACCACAATGACTATGGGCACGATACCAATGACTGTTGAACTCTCAAAAAGGAGATCGATGTACTGGTCAAGTGTGGGCATCCCAAAAACCTGGCCAACGACCAAACTAGCAAGGAGGGACCATCAAAGTAGAAGGGCAAGATGACAGGGTCGCCTGTCAACAAGGTGGTCGACTAGCAAGCCTCCGGGCTCATAATGAATAAAAGACGAGGGACAAAAACAACCCTGACGAAGTTCGAAAACACATGTATGCCTTTTATTGTTTATTTCTTTCAATAAAGCATGTTTTCTCATCAAATAAAGATTTGCATACTTGCATGTTACGAGAGCTATCTTATCACACTCCCCATTAAAAGGATCTGATCCCTGGGGAAGCCCGGATATGCTGGATCCATATTGATGAGACTCATACGAATTACACTAATGTGTCGTCAGCCGTAAGACGAAGGGGCCACCCCTTCACCATTTAACGACTCTCCTAATGTGTCGTCAACCGTAAGTCGAAGGGACCACCCCTTCGTCGATGAACGACTCTCCTAATGTGTCGTCAGCCGTAAGTCGAAGGGACCATCCATTTGTCGCTGAATAACTCTACTAATGTGTCGTCAGCCGTAAGTCGAAGGGGCTACCCCTTCTCCGCCGAACGAATCTCCTAATGTGTCGTCAGCCGTAAGTCGAAGGGGCCACCCCTTCGCCACTGAACAACTCTCCTAATGTGTCGGCATCCGTATGTCGAAAGGGCCACCCCTTCACCGCTGAACGACTCTCCTAATGTATCGGCAGCCGTAAGTCGAAGGGGCCACCCCTTCGCCGTTGAACAACTCTCCTAATGTGTCGTCAGCCGTAAGTCGAAGGGGACACTCCTTTGTCACTGAACGACTCTCCTAATTTGTCGTCAGAAGGAAGCCGAATGGGCCATCCATTTGTCGTTGAACGACTCTCCTAATGTGTCGTTAGCCATAAGTCGAAAGGGCCACCCCTTTGCCGCTGAACGACTTTCCTAATGTGTCGTCAGCCGTAAGTCGATAGGGCCACCCCTTCGCTACTGAACGACTCTCTTAATGTGTCGTCGGCTGATGGGACCACCCATTTGCCACTGAACGACACTCTAACGTAGCGTCAGCCGTAAGTCGAAGGGGCAACCCCTTTGCCACTGAACGACTCTCTGACGTACTGTCAACCGTAAGTCGAAGAGGCAACCCCTACGCCACTGAACGACTCTCCTAATACGTCGCCAGCCTTAAGTCGAAAGGGCCACCCCTTCACCACTGAACGACCCGGTCACGTCGTCAGCCATAAGCCGAAGGGGCCACCCCTTCGCCACTGAACGACTCTTCTAATGCGTCGCCAGTCGTAAGTCGAAGGGCCACCTCTTCGTCGCTGAACGACTGTCCCGTGTCATCAAACATGAGCCGAGGGAATCACTTCCTCACCACTAAACGTTGTGGTCTATTCGTAACATGGTTCGATGGCTTACCCTCGATCATTTTGAGCAAGGGTCCAACTCATCGAAAGGGGCCATCATGTGTCACGACCACACGGCAACGACAAATAAAGAGATACAACGACAAACAAGGATGTGCAAGCCAACTCTTTTGGTACTTTTGTTACAAAATTGTTTCTATCACTTTTGTTACAAAATTATTTTGGTTTACATCTAAATTACCCTCTATACATCCAAAAATTACTAAAGCATGAGTAAATGGAGCGTCGAGATTCTACGACGGCTGGCTTGGCCCTTGGTCTCCCTTCAACACAGTCGCGGACTCTGGGTCTTCCGAATCATCCGCCCCTCCATCATCACAAGTCATAGTGACAACTCCACCGATGGGAGCAGCCTCCTCCATGCCTTGGCTCGACTCATCATCACCATGATCCAGAAACATCACCAGGATCTGGTCGATCTCAGCCGAGAGTTCAGGGAATCGGTTTTTCATTTCCGATCGACATCGCTCGTAGCCTCCCGTGTATAGCTCGTCAAAATCGGGGAATGAATCCTTGAATTCATGAACCGCCCTCTCTGCTACGACCTCGGTGCGGGCTCGCTCTTCCAACAGAGCCTTCTCAGCTCGCTCTCTTAGAGCAGCTTGTTTCGTGTCCCTTTTACGAGCCTCCAGAAGTTCACGATCAAGCCGCTCAAGGCGATTCATTCTCGTTTCGGAGAGAAAGCTTAGTCTAATCGGCTCAACTTGATATCTTTCTACGACCGACCTAACGGCCTCCAGGATGACTTCTTGATTGGCTACCATCGGAGCACAACGACACAACGCTGCAGTGGTCACGAGAGCCTGCGAATAACACACTATAGTCAACATCCGTGCTTGCATCACCTACGAGGAAGGCTGGTGCAATAATTACTTGGACACTGGCATGAACGGCTATCGATGCAAGCCGCTTGTAGTCGACCCTCTCCATGACAGCCATGTCCCGTAGAAGGGTCGCATTTTCAGTAACGTGGAAGTCAGTTCCACAATCAAGAAGAGCGGAATCTTCTCGCCTCATCGGAAACTCCGCTTGAATGAGCTCCTTCGCAGAGCAGTCAAATGGAGCCTAAGGAGATCGACTCTCCAACAAAATCGGCCTGAATTCATCAGGGATGTCTTCAGACAATTGTATTGGAGGGAACAGGCCTCCCCAAGGCCAAGAATCCTCGTGCAAAAGGAGCTCCAGTGGGACCTGGGTCTTCACCGAGCCTCCCTCTAGAGAAGTTCCCCTCTCCTGCTGGGAGACCTACTCTGCAACTTCATTCGACCCAGAAGGCTCAGAGTCGCTGAGAAAAAGTTGCAGCCTCCTCTTATTCCCCTCAAATGCAAACACTTCAAACTCGAAAGTAGGCTTTTCCTTCTTCTTCTACTGAAGATGGCCTGCCTGAGCGGTCCTCTTGACAACAATAGGTTGATCCTCCGATGATTGGGCCGTCCTTTCCTCCAATGTCGACACACGAGGAGATAACATGCTGGGTTTTCTGGGACCCTTAGGGCACAAAAACTCTAGTCCCGTCCTAAGTCGGACGGAACATAGACAGAAATGCAGCAGAAAAATTTTATGTTAATCTAATTAACATGCAACCCTAAGGAACCAGACCCTGTTAGCCAGGATCTCTGCCAACTTGGTGTGTATCTGACCACCCCAAGAGGGATCTAACTACTACGAATAATTAAATGAAAACTTAAACACATACCCGGAATCTCAACCCTGGGGCAGGCGAGATGTTCCGCACCGTCTTCCGAGCTGCTCCCGTCCCACGCCGAGCCGCTCCTTGAACCGCTCCCCGAACTGCTCCTCGAACCGCTCCGCATCCCGAGGCGATCAATCCCATGTCGCCGAGCCAACCACGCGCGGAAGAAAGTTTCACGCGAGTGAAACCTTCGCCTAGATTTCGGATCTGAATCCGAACTCCGTTGCGGCTTTGCTAGAGCCCTCAAGAGTAAGGCAGAAATTTATAGAGAGATAGAGAATATTTATTTTAGCCTAGATCCGTGTGTGCTCCAACATTTATGAGAGCCGCTCAGATCTAGAGCTTGGGACGAGTTTTGAGGAGGAGAGCAGACCCCTATTTATATAGGCGGCTGACTACTCCCCTTTCTTAAAATCCGATGTGGGACTATTAATTTGAGTTGATCAAAATCAAGTTAGTTTGCACTTCACAAAGTGCAAACTTCCGTGAATTTTAACTCACTCACCGTTGAGCTTCATGATTGATAGAACCTATCAATTCGAAGGGTGTTCAACGGTGAACGCGTAGGAAAAAACGGCTCGTCAATCCGAGTCCGTTTGACCCTTCAAACAATTGTCCAAAGTTAGCCAAAAGTCATGCTTCTCTTAGAAACGTAGCCGTCAAGAAAATCCCAGGTTTCAAAAAACCCTAACTAGAAAATTTGGGCTTGGTGGGCCTCCATTTTCGCTGGTTTCAGCCCAACAGTTTGGGCTGACTTGTTTTGGCTATAACTTGTGCATTTGGACTCCGTTTTTGATGCGGTTTGAACCTGCGTTTAGAGCGGGACGATCCCGTCATCTAGGTAACCTTTTCAACGTGTTTATTTAATTAAATATAGTCTTAAACAATTTAAGACACATTTAATCTCTTTTGCATCAAATACAAAATAGTCCCTATCTAAGCTTAAATTATCATTTGCATCAAATACAAATGATCCGAGGGCATATTCCTCTACATCTCCCACTTGCACTCAGGATCATTTATCCCAAATGCAGGAGATGATTGCAAACATCTTTTGCAATATTTTATCCCTTGCATCAAATGCAAATTATTCTCCCTAACTAATTTCTACCTATTACTAGACGAAGATCGCACTCTGTGTGAGACCCTACAGCCTGACCCTTACAACAGGTTGGGCTCGAAGCCCTTTACGGCAATGACCACGAGCAGTGGTTGCCGTCCCTGCTTCAGGAATCATCATTATGTGGTTGACTCATTGACATGAGTATTGTCGGGACCACCCTGACTGTTTCCGTGATGAATTCTGCAGTTATAGTCTCTTCGTCTAAACTATGTCGTGTAGATCAAGTCTAGGGTATGGTCAAACTGTCAACCCCAATAACTTGACTCCGATTAGTTTTTATCGATCTTTTAGTCAAAAAATGTTGGACTTCTTCCAACATACTCTGGCCAGAGTTTTTACTAAAGACCGAACTAACCCTACGACACTAACTCCCATTGACCGGGAGAGACGAATCCTCTCTTGGTCATTACTCTCCTCATACACTTCAAGTGTCACCCAATCAAAGACCTTTCGACAGGCCTTGCCTCGAAGCTAGGTCATTTGATCTAAGTGGCACCGTTCACGCACAGGTTCGTCAAAATGACCTCAAGTCAAAAGACCAACTAGCCTATCATCACTTAGAGTCATCATTGACAGATTGGTCAATATAACCATATGATAATTCTTGTGGATCGTTCAGTGAACTCATTCTCTAATGAGCACATGTGTCTCGTCTACGACTTCGCCAAGTCAAGCGATCATGAGATCATCGCCACCGCTAAATGGTGAAGACTAAGACACAATGGTCTATCCGATGTTTCGATATCCTTGTCTCGAAATATCTACGACCACGAACCCTTTTAGACTTATGCTACAGATGGTCAAACATTTCTCCATGATCGAGATACTCATCTCGATACATGTTTGACCTTGCATAAAGTCTCAGGACTTTACCTAAGTTAATATCTAATGTTAACTACATTATAACATAACTTAGATAAATTATTACCAAACAGCTTACTGTTATTTCGAACAAGACGTTTGTGCTATTCACACACAGAGATAGATTACCTTGAGGGTATTATCTCTCAACATCTCCCACTTGCACTCCGGCCCATTTATCTCAGTATCTTATACCATTTTTACGCATAAGTTTTCCTGACTTCATGTGATAGAGCCTTCGTGAGTGGATCTGCTAAAACCGTCTACACTATAGACTTAAGGGGTTTCTATGTTCATGTTAGACCAACCATTTAAATCTCATTCAAATAATTCACTTGGTCGTTCGGAATCTAAAATATTTTTATTTACTTGGATCTTATCCAGTACATCGTACCTTACGATAATCATTTAAATTAGTTACTGGTCATTTCAAATTGCTCATATTTATTTCTGATAAAGTATCAAACTCTTTTGATCACTTTGTCAAAATATATGTTCCATCCCTTTGATGCCTCGCATGTAATTTATACGCTCCCACTGACCTTGAAAACTTTCTGGTTAATTCATATAAGTTGGTCCGTCTAAATCATATTTAGAAAGACGAACTTATAAGTGAATGTTCCAATTTTCATGGTCAACTTTGAGCGTTTTACATCGAGCTTGGTCCGAGTAGATCTGTGCACATCTGCTGGCGAGACAGTTTCAACATAATCCATTTTATAGGAATTAGGATGAAAGCCGTTCTCGACCAACTTAATTGCACTTCACCACTTTCTTTTCTGCACCAATCTTTCAACTTAAAGATTTACTTGCAGAAAGTGAGAAAACATTTACCTTGGACACGTAAACTAAATTCCAAAATTTATTTACGCATCGGACATTTTCTGATTGCATCAAATTTTAAATCGGAGTTACTACTCCGAATTTTCATCCTAGAAGTTGGCTAAGTCATCATCAATTATGATGTCTAACTCGACTCTTCGTCTCACGAGATTCGAGTAATTATACAACTTCTTACTGATTGATTTTATGAATATCTTATTGATAATGTCCACATAGAACATTATCAAAACCTAGGCATTACTATCTGGGACTTAACCCAGAGGGAGGACTTAACTCAGAGTCACTTGTTATGGATCGCACCGAGTCTAACTAAGTGTGATTCATACCTTTTAACACACTGATGTGTTAACAGCCTTGACCTGAGAGAAAATCACATTTTCTTTTAATTACGCAAGATTTTATGTAGCTAAGTATTTAACCATTCGATCTAATCGAATCAGTTTAAATACTTTTGTCTTTTCGTTCTTTATTTTTTCAGACTTGTGTTTCATCAAGAACACGTGTCTTAATAAAATATACGAATAACTTATTTTGGTTGATCTAGACTCGGGTACATCAGTATGTACCAGACTGAGTTCGACAACTCATTCTCCCACTGTCTTACATATGGGTTTCGGCCAATTTTATCTAAGAGGATAAGACTCACAACTGTCCGTAGACTTCATTATACGAGAGGTCAGACCCCTCTTTATGTGACTTGTGAAGCTTAGTCTCTCGATACGGCCTAGTCTATTTTGCCATATAAGTTTTCTACTATCTTGTGTATTTATATATTAACATTTAATATATATATATATATAGTTATTACAAATTACTTAACACAAAACATTGCTTCCGAAGCAAGGTGACGACATTCGTCCAAAAAATGTGTTAGACGTTTTTGTATAACTATTTATTCTGAAATCGTGACATCAAAATATATCACATTTTCATTTCCTCCTACTTATGCCTTTACTAATGGTAAATTAAACTAACTTTCTCAATTGACTTTCCGGAGTGCCTTCTTCCTTTTCTAAATCACACTTAGATATTAATTAACCCAACACAAATATCTATGCAAGCATCTTATGTATCCAAACGCTTGAGCTTTGCAATCTCGAGTTTAGCTCAAGAAGTTGCTTGTCTCAAGATCCGGTTGGGATACATAGTCTTGCACCGCTCATGCACTCGTATTCGACTCAAACGGTTTGATCGAATTTTCGAACTTTGCGGATCGGAATTGTTTGTCCATACGACCTTGAGGGTAGCTCGACAAGTTGTAGGGAGAAACATACTTCGAATATCCTATATGTTCAAGCTGCCTCATATAGAGAAGAGTGACATGTAGCTTAATTTATTTGTTGGACCCAGAACTTAATGAAATCATATTTCTTAAGTCTGTTCTTTAGAAGGTCATTTAATGTCAACGAGAATATGGTTTAATTGCATCAATTAGAATTTAACTTGATATTCAATCAATCAACTATTTGACCAGTTAACTCATTCCAATATTATATTTTGATTCCTTCAGTAAACATAGTCTTGCCCTAGTTTTTGCATATGTTCAATATTAAATATAGGTAGATTGGCTTTCATCTATCTATATCCTCCCACTATTTTTACGATCGTTTTAAAGCTTAATAACGAACGATTTAATCGAATTTAAAAATTAGTGAAAGAGGGATCCAATCATCCCGAACCTCACAACCTTGAGGAGACTCAACAAGTTGATTGGTTCCATGACTGGTAGACTAACTATTGGTCAATCACATCACATGTGATTCCCTGTCGATTTTTACCCACAGTCACTCATGATCTTGAGGAGACTCAACAAATCATAATGACTGGTCTAGTCAGACCCTTGATTTCGTGTCCAGATTTGACTTAAATCGATACTCGAGGAGACCCGACGCATCGATTTGGGTCAAGTCTAGACTACATCACATGTATGTTGGAGTTTGTTCCTTAAAGAAAAAACACGTCACAGCTTGAGGAGACTCAACAACTATAATTGTCTTCTTTGAGTTACCAAGCTCCAAAATCAAGGAGGGATACGAATTAATCTTTAATAAGATTTATAACGCATTGACTAGATATAGTCCAGGGTGTCATACAATCATGATTCGCGACATTGCGGTCCAGCGGAACACAGCCAGGGAATTGACTAAGCCAGGATCACTGCCCCATGTACTAGCAAGGGTTGACCCAGAACTCTTAGCCAAGCACATTGACTGGATCATGGTCCATTGAATGAAGCTTGTCATTTTTGTATGCGTGCCATAGACTAAACAGCTTTTATTAACAACTAATTAATCCTATCAACTAGTTGCATCCTTAAATTCAAAATTTTAGGATTTGTTTAATAACTTTTATTAAGTCCTTATCAACTATAAGGTTCACGTGCTATCCTAATCATTATTAGGATTTTAATAAATTTTATTAACAACGCTAAAAGCGAAGTTCTTTAATGAAAATTAATTATAACAATTAGAATTACAAATTCATTAAAGGGACTACCCTAATCAGGAATTAGGTCTTGAAGTGTTGTTAATGTTTTATTAAAACACAGCATGTCATTAAAATTCAAGTAATAAATTTTAATCATTATTTAATGGCTAACCTAAAGGGTTGTCTTGTGTTATCAAATAAGGGACAAGAAGACATAGCCATTAAAAATTTACACTAATTTTATCGCATAAAAAGTGTACAACTATTTAACAATTAAATAGACTAAAGTTTATCGCATAAACAATTTTAGCATGCATACTTAAATTTAACATTTAAATTTAAAAATACGATTTTTAAAACATTTTATTTTATCTCATAAAGTAAAAGCTTGTTTAAAAAATCATAACATTTGCATGCTACTTTAAAATATTTATCGCATAAAAATTTTAAACTTTTAAAATCAGTTTTTAAAAATATCTTATAAATTTAAAACATCATTTAAAAAATTCCATGTTTAAAATTTATCACATAAAATTTTAAACAACATTTTAAACTTATCGCATAAAGTTTTAAAGCTTTAAAACAATTTTAAAATTTATCACATAAATTTAAAAATTCCATTTTAAAACTTTCATGTTTAAAATTTATCATATAAAATATTTAAACAAAAAAAAATTTAAATTTATCGCATAAATTTAAAGAAAACATTTTTCTGTAAAAGCATTCAAATAATAAATTCGCAGTCCTAGATCAGCATACAAACCTGGCTTTGATACCAATGCTGGGTTTTCTGAGACCCTTAGGGCACAAAAACTCTAGTCCCGTCCTAAGTCGGACGGAACATAGACAGAAATGCAGCGGAAAAATTTTATGTTAATCTAATTAACATGCAACCCTAAGGAACCAGACCCTGTTAGCCAGGATCTCTGCCAACTTGGTGTGGATCTGACCACCCCAAGAGGGATCTAACTACTGCGAATAATTAAATGAAAACTTAAACACATACCCGGAATCTCAACCCTGGGGCAGGCGAGATGTTCCGCACCGTCTTCCGAGCTGCTCCCGTGCCACGCCGAGCCGCTCCTTGAACCGCTCCCCGAACTGCTCCTCGAACCGCTCCGCATCCCGAGGCGATCAATCCCATGTCGCCGAGCCAACCACGCGCGGAAGAAAGTTTCACGCGAGTGAAACCTTCGCCTAGATTTCGGATCTGAATCCGAACTCCGTTGCGGCTTTGCTAGAGCCCTCAAGAGTAAGGCAGAAATTTTTAGAGAGATAGAGAATATTTATTTTAGCCTAGATCCGTGCGTGCTCCAACATTTACGAGAGCCGCTCAGATCTAGAGCTTGGGACGAGTTTTGAGGAGGAGAGCAGACCCCTATTTATATAGGCGGCTGACTACTCCCCTTTCTCAAAATCCGATATGGGACTATTAATTTGAGTTGATCAAAATCAAGTTAGTTTGCACTTCACAAAGTGCAAACTTCCGTGAATTTTAACTCACTCACCGTTGAGCTTCATGATTGATACAACCTATCAATTCGAAGGGTGTTCAACGGTGAACGCGTAGGAAAAAACGGCTCGTCAATCCGAGTCCGTTTGACCCTTCAAACAATTGTCCAAAGTTAGCCAAAAGTCATGCTTCTCTTAGAAACGTAGCCGTCAAGAAAATCCCAGGTTTCAAAAAACCCTAACTAGAAAATTTGGGCTTGGTGGGCCTCCATTTTCGCTGGTTTCAGCCCAACAGTTTGGGCTGACTTGTTTTGGCTATAACTTGTGCATTTGGACTCCGTTTTTGATGCGGTTTGAACCTGCGTTTAGAGCGGGACAATCCCGTCATCTAGGTAACCTTTTCAACGTGTTTATTTAATTAAATATAGTCTTAAACAATTTAAGACACATTTAATCTCTTTTGCATCAAATACAAAATAGTCCCTATCTAAGCTTAAATTATCATTTGCATCAAATACAAATGATCCGAGGGCATATTCCTCTACATAACATGCTTACCTCGGCCTCTCTGATGGAAGCCTCAACCTCCTCCCTCAGTGCAGGGTCCACTGATAATCCACACTGGCCATGCCTATAGGAGAAACAAGCGAGTTAAGCCAAAGAATGAGGGTCGAACAGTTGGCAGGCACGATCGAACCAATCTTTCATACACACGGTTCGACACAACACGTCGTCGGACCACAGCCGCTTCGTCTTCCACATGTTCTCTGGCAGACTCGCTAATGTATCGATGTCTTCTTTCTCCTCTCTAGTCAGAGGCTTATCCTCGACAGTGCCTAAGTCAGGGGTGCCCCAGCCGGTGTAGGAGCTTGCCTCTCCTTGGAAGACCGCAAACACGAACTCTTCTTTCCATTTGAGATTGGAGGAGGGAAGGTCGTCAAACAGCTTTCTGCCTCGACAAGCTATTATCGTGTACCAGCCCATGGTCTTGAGTGGAGGGATCGAGAAGAAGTGATTGAACAGTCTCAGATACGGTTCAATCCCCTTCATTACGCATAGAGCTATAAAGCCCATCAGCATGCCAATGGCGTTCGACATCAACTAGCAGTGGGAAATATTCAAAGTGCACAAGAAGTACTGCATGAAGGGGTGCATAGGGAATCGAAGCCCTTGTTGAAAGGCTTTGACATATACCCCAACCTCCCGATCACCGGGGTGATGGATGACTGGTTCAAAATGTTGCAGTGATATTCCCAAGTGCATGAAGTCGGTCAAGTAGTAATCCTGGTGAGTCCATGGTCGTATTCCTCAGGGACAAACTAATCTACAAGTTTTACAATCTGAAATTAAGCGTGAAAATTATTGGGTGAAATGTAACCACCTTTTGAAGGTGAATTTTTTGTGAGGTAAAAGTCGTTTTAAGATTTTACGAAAGTAAAATAACGTGAACGTAAAAATACGATTTGTAAAAAGGGTGTATGTATTGTGTTTTCATTAGTGTTGTAGGATGTTATGCTATTCATTCTCCCTATATTCTTAATCCCACTTCCATGCCAAGGTATGGGGATCGGATGATTAAGCTTTTAAAAACGATGATTTTCAATTTAAAACATAATCGTAAAAACGAGTGAATTCTTAAATAACAAAACATGAATAGATGAACCTCGCGGTTCATCACCCTCCTTGAGCTCCTCTATAGATTGATGCACGTAGACGATGCCTCGTGGCATGTCATCCTAAGCGGATTCCTCTACGAATTGCGCATATTTCAAATGAAGAAATCAACGCTTTTAACGATTTCGATAATTACAAAACTTATGGAGACATGAAAGCATATATCCCAGCAATACTACCTTCCACACAACACATTCATAGTACTTTAGCCAAGCATGGTAACAAAAACAACAAATTTTATTAATACAAACATGATTCAATTACAAATCTAATACAAAACTAATTAAAACATAGGAAAAATGGAGAGTTTTCACCCAATTTGAAGCCAAAACGCCTCCAAATCGTTCCCACAGCTGCTCTAGCTCCTCTGTGGTTTGGGGGGAGAAGCCCACAACTCAAATTTCGCTCAAAACCGAGCTTGGATGCTCAAGATATACCCAAACCCCACTTTTTATAGGACAATAGGCTTAACGGGCCTGCGGGTTGCGCAACCCACAACCCGCAAGTCACAGGAGGCAAGTGGATTGGGGCTAGTCAAACAACATGGGCGTCGCCCTCGTGAAAAACGCGGGCCGGTGCCCACTCTCAGAAAACGCGGGGTTAAAATGTAATAGATATTAAATATACGCAAAATACAGTCTAAATGAGGGGGTTAAAATGTAATATTCCCCTAGAATCACACCCCCCAACTAGCTTTTTACTAGTCTCTTAGCAAAATAAGCGAATATTCCAAAATGGTGTACACCCAATATTCACTTCAATAAGCTTAAAATGAATTAAGAATAATATTACCCAACAAAGTTCAATAACTATCATGGGTTTTCATGGACTAATGCAAAAATTCACAATTTTATCCACACATATTCAGTATCGCACAAATGCAATTGTTTAATCAATTAGGTAATCAAGTGTACTAGGTTGTAAATTTTCTACAATTAGGCCATCACAACACCCAAATTATAAGATCAAGATCTTGAATCCACTCAAAATATCTCATCTTTTTTTTTCTTTTTTTCTCTTTTTTTTTCTTTTTTTCTCTTTTTAAAAATAACATTTAGAGCAATCCATGTAACGAGTGTTAGGTCAATGACTCCCAAACCAGACGGTTTTAGGGAATTAGGTTTTGAAAACCCCCTCGAACTTAATAACTCGGAATGTCTAAATATTACTATGTACTCCCCCATACTTCATTTTTCGACGTGAATCCCCAATGCTTCCGGAGGCACGAGGACTCGGCTACGAAATGGGAGCTGGAAGAACTGGGCATTTTATTCATTTGTACTTCTTTTTTTGTTTTTGTTTTTGACATAAGACATGTTTGAGTAAAATTCTCCATCACTTACTAAACAGCAAGCCTGTGTATGTGGTTAGCCGTTATCCTATGAATTTATAACCTTCTTCACATAATTACCAATTCATAAACGCATACGTGACATGAAATTGCCTAACCAAACAATAGTTTCATGAGATTACAATTGCGGATATATGAACTAATTTACATGAAAGTCATGATAATTTAAAATTTTGCGCAGGGTAAAACATTCTTAATCTATTTTACCATAATGAATATAGGTGTTCAATTAAAGACGATGAAATTTTCACTTCAAATGGACATATAGATGGTTTGGGTGAAAAACACAGCTTCCTTATTGTATTATTCAAACATATGCAAACTATTTTTTTTTTTGCAAACTTGTAAATGCAAAGAAACAACATTTTTTAAATGCAAACTATATATATTGTTTATGCAAAACATATATGATATATATTTTTTACTACTTCCTCCCCAACTTAAAATGAACATTGTCCTCAATGTTTAAAGGGTAGTAGACTAAAATATGGAGATCAAAATATGTGAATGCATAAACAAACGGCTTTCCTTTCAGATATATATAACGACGTATAAGGGTAAAAAGGGAAGAGATCAACGTAGCCTCCCAAATGGAGGATCACAGATATCTATCAGTGGAGGAATTTGTTCCAGAAGATCCTTGTGTATATCCTCTGTCAGTGCTCGAGATGGCGACGCCAAAGGCAATTGTGTAAACATTGGCATCCAATAAGTGCTAGGCGTCGCGTATGGTGAGGGTATTGTCTCCATCACAAAAGGAGGATCCAGAATCTCTAGCAGAGGAGGCATCTGCATGATCAGCTCCTTGCGCTCCTCAGCCAGCTGCTACGAATCTAGGCCTCCACCTGCCTCCTTGGATTCCAGCAATGCAACTCATAGACATGCTGCATCAATCCAAGCGTTATCCTCATGCCATGTAACAAAAGTGTTCCAAAATGGGTCGTCAAAATTAATTAAAGAGTTCAAATTCAATTGATAACATTTTGAATCAAAAGTACGTGGAATTAAAATTTGTGATTCAATACTATATGGCATGAAATTGTGGGAACTCCCCTGGTATGTGTCGCTACGCACGATCTGATTCTCTGCCTCATGAGGAGGAGAAAGCGCTTGCAGAAATGGATTTGGATGGTAAAACAACGCTGGCTCAATGTATCACATTTCGCAATCGCCATCAATCGCCTCATTAGGTGAAGGTTGTGGGAGTTGGAGCACTGAAGTTGGAAAAAGGTATGGCTCGGGCTCCATCCTCGTCTGTAAGCTCGCTTTCTCGCACATATCCTCATCATCATCATCAAATTAGATTCCCTCATGGTCAACACGCACCCCATCATCCATCTCCTCTTGCTCCTCAAGATATGGTCGTTCATCTCCTTTCATTTGGCTCCAATGTCCCCCATCACTATGTTCTTCAAGTTTTTCCAGAGGGTCACATTGGAATGAGCCCTCAGGCGGAACCTCGGGCCGACTATGGACCTGTTGGAGTGCAACCTCATACTTAGCAAGATCATTCAAGTACCAACATGCTTCATCGATCGAATAAGCAAAGAATTCCACATTGCAGCTCATCTGCACAAAATCCTGCAAAAGGCAATAATCCCGTGTAGATGATTTGTAGGAGATGATCATCGTGGAAGCAGTGGTGTGGACATGCAAGTATCAAATCATTGAACCTGTGCCAAGCTTGATAGTAGGCCTCCTCATCAATTTGAGCAAAACTCGCTATATGGTGCTTCATGGCATGTCGCCCCTGTACATGCTCAAAGAAGATATGAAAAAAAAACTCGGAGAAATTCAGCCTGAAACGACAACCAAGTAGAATCTAAGTCAAGAGGCAATGTTTCAAACCAATGCTTAGCAAAATCTCTCAAAGAATATCGGAAGTATCTAAGAAATAAGTCATCAGTGCATTTACTCCCACCAAATAAAGTGCGGCATATCGTTTCAAACTTTTGTAAATGTAAATGTGGGTTCTCCTCCTCCATACCATGGAAAATTGGTATGATTTGAATCAACCCCGTAACAAAGTCGGAAACGATTGCATCACTACCAATATCACGATCCATAAAAAACAAAAACTTAAAAAAGTTTTAAAAGTTTTTTTGACTATATAAAGAAAAGTAAAAAATATAGAGAAAACAAAATGTCTAAAAAAGTAAAAGAAAGAAATTTTAAATCATACACCAAAGATGGGACACTCTAGCCAAACATCCAAAATCAATAAAAAAACTAGGTATAGAAAACGTAATTAAAAATGAATAACCAAAAGAAAGAAAAAAAATTGAAAATATGGATATACAAAGAATATAAACACAAAAAGTGGACAAATCTCACCAAAATTTCCAAGCTAATTAGAAATCGTAAAAAATATAGACCGTTGTCCCCGGCAACGGCGCCAAAAACTTGACTGGTTCAAAATGTTGCAGTGATATTCCCAAGTATAGGAAGTCCGTCAAGTAGTAATCCTAGTGAGTCTAGTGTTGTATTCCTCAGGGACAAACTAATGTACAAGTTTTACAATCTGAAATTAAGCGTGAAATTATTGGGTGAAATGTAACCACCCTTTGATGGTGAATTTTTTGTGAGGTAAAGTCGTTTTAAGATTTTACGGAAGTAAAATAACGTGAACGTAAAAGTACGATTTGTAAAGAGTGTGTATGTATTGTGTTTTCACTAGTGTTGTAGGATGTTATGCTATTCATTCTCCATAGATTAATCCCACATCCATGCCAAGGTATGTGGATCAGATGATTAAGCTTTTAAAAACGATGATTTTTAATTTAAAACATAATCGTAAAACGAGTGATTTCTTGAATAACAAAACATGAATAGATGAACCTCGCGGTTCATCACCCTCCGTGGGCTCCTCTACGGATTGATGCACGTAGACTATGCCTCACAGCAAGTCATCATAAGCGGATTCCTCTACGGATTGTGCATATTTCAACAAATGAAGAACACAACGTTTTTTAACGATTTCGACAATTGCAAAACTTATGGAGATATGAAAGCATATATCCTAGCAATACTAACTTTCACACAACACATTCACAGTACTTTAGCCAAGCATGGTAACAAAAACAACAAATTTTATTAAAACAAACATGATTCAATTACAAATTCTAATACAAAACTAATTAAAACATAAGAAAAATGGAGAGTTTTCACCCAATTTGAAGCCAAAACGCCTCCAAATCGTTCCCACAGCTGATCTAGCTCCTCTGGAGTTTAGGGGAGAAGCCCCCAACTCAAATTTCGCTCAAAACCGAGCTCGGATGCCCAAGATATGCCCAAAATACCACTTTTTATAAGGAAAATCGGCTTAACGGACATGCGGGTTGCGCAACCCGCAACCTACAAGTCAAAGAAGGCAAGCGGATTGGGGCTGGTCAAACGATGCGGGCGGACACCCACTCTCAGAAAACGCAGGCGCCGCCCGTGTTTTACACGCTGGCGAGCACCTGCCTTCAAAATGCGGGCGGGCGCCCGCCTTTATTTTTTTATTTTTTTATTTTTCTTCTTTTAAACACCTTTTCTGGTCTTTTTAATCGCCAAAAATTGCTCCAACTTCCGAAAAAATATGGAAAAATAGTCGTTGGATTCGGAAAATTGCAAGCTTCATCTAAAAAATACAAATGAGACAAAATTAGGGCATAGAATGGTATTTTGCATATAAATAAGCTATATGCTGTAAAATTAAATGATCTTACAACAATACACTTATTAGAGACCAAATAGATATTAAATATACGCAAAATACAGTCTTTATGAGGGGTTAAAATGTAATATTCTCCTAGAATCAATGGACCCTCTCGTCCCTCCCTAGCACCCGGATCTGATAATCGAGGCAGACATAGCTTCTCTGAAGTTCGGGGATCTGATCGGCTCCGACTTTGGATCTCAAGTTCGCGATCAGGCCGGGCTCCATAACCCCCTCCTTGTTTTTCTGCACGACGGTGACCAAGCTCCTCTCAGAGGCAGGGACAGAAGAAGAGGCCATTTCGTTCGAAGAAAGAAAATCTAATTGAAGGGAGATGGAGAAGATATCTTCGAAATTCTGACACTGGAACCGTCTTATATCGGTAAGGTGACAACCACATGATGAAACACGCGTCGAAGAACCTAGAACTCTGAGCGTCTTGGGTTTCGAACCGGCAAATCTTCCGAAAAGACGAGGCGGACGTTTTGGCGCCTGACACGTGAGTGCTAATTTCTCGACTGTCGTGCCCCATTGATGCGATGTAACGTCGCTTGACTTCAATAGGCAAACTCCTTGAGGTCATGCGACGGGGGCCATTGTTGAATCATTGGACCGGCACTCGAGATGACTCAACCGACGGATGACTAAGGCCCACGGGGCCCACGAGAGAAAACTGATTTCAACTCGGTCAAAGCCCACTGACCAGTCGACCGTTGTGTTCCCCTCACTCGAACGTGAGATTAAAGACGAGCCCGTAATTAACGGGAACGTGGGCAACATTCACTTCTACTAAAGGGGGAGGATCGTGGTACCATAAGGGGTGACCCTTATCTCCCTAACGTCACTAAAGAGACCCAAGAGGTCTATAAATACCGTAAGGTTCCAATTTCTCAAGGTACAAGATCTAATACATAGACTCTACTTCTTCAGCCAATATTTCCGACAATTTAGAGCTTACGACGTCAGACCTGAGGCGAACCTCCGTGGGTCGATTTCAACTGCTCCAAGCTCCCTCTCTTTCTTAAGTTCCATACTAACCTAAGCATCGGGGGGGATTTAGGTCGGGACCCAGATCCGACCCCCTGACATTTCTTTGTGGTGTAGATCGCCAAGTCTCGACATCTTGTGAGGGCCACCTCCGAGCTTTCCAGCCTCGATCTGTCGACGTACAAACAGCTCGAGGGTCGATCGAGCACTGTACTCCAATCAACATTCATCATCCGACCCCGGTTCTACCAACCGAGGGTCCCACTCCACTTGCTGATGAGGCTCCGACTCAGCACGAAGAGCCCACGTCAGATTGACAACTGTCTCGATCATTTTTGGTCTTAACAGCTCCCTATCTGTATTGCACATGAGAGCTAGAAGTGCACCGTAGAGGGGAAACTGGTTGACTACTCAAGATCCGCTGTTGTTTGGTGTTCAAAAATCTTCAAATGATGTCATCATAAATGCATGGTTTCTTTGTAGGTATTTATATACCTACAAAATATGATACAAAACATCAAAAATATGTCAAGAATGATCTAGGATTTATGGAGATTTTTTGGAGCCCGAAACAGTCATTTTCAGCGGCCCAGCCCAATAATTATATTCGGATTTCTATGCACAGTAAATTTCACAAAGCGCGACCACAGGCACAGCCTCGCATCGCTTCTGGAGTCGATCCCACTCGATCAAACGATGTAGGATTTTGCGGGCACAGATCGCGTGCAGAGGAGCGGGTCGGAATCCGATATCGACCCAGATTTGCATTAAGGTACTTTATACTTTTTTCGGATATGGTTTTGACGCAAATTTCATGTATAAGTTTGTAGCTAACTATAGAAAGTGCAGATGGTAAATTGAGGGCCAAGGTAGAATTGTTTGAGAGCTTTTCAACATTGTTTTATCCTCCAAATTCTTAGCTGGTTTGGCTAATCTCTTGAACCAAACGTCATAACTTATAATCCAAAATTATTAAAGAATTAGTGATCCTCTAAATGGATGTACACAAAATTTTGGTAGAAAACAGTATAAATCTTGATGTCTTATGTGTGTTTACCTTTTGTTTTGTGTTATCTTTATATATATTGCTTTCTTACAGGTTTTGCAAAAAATGTCATTAGCTTTGTTGGAAATAATAGGCTCTCAAAAGCATTTGTTTCATTCACACTATTCTTTTTAGTCCGACATTACTTGGGCAATTTGCCTTGGAGGAGTTAATTAGGGGAGTTGTAGAGACTTGGGCTGTGCCCCAAGGGGTGCGACACTTTTGTGAAGGGGAGAGGACCTACATGGTCATGGGTCCACCACACGCACGCACGCCGCCGTCGCCGTCCGTCCGCCCGCCCGCCCGCCGGCAGTGACATGACGTGCGTGCATGCGCTGTCCACCTGCCTGCTGTGTCGTGACGTGCACGCCTTTCCTTTTAGACGACATGTCTTTCATTTTTTGTAACTAACCCATTAATGTCTCATTCAAAACCTCTCCTTAATATGCGATTAAATCCTTGCTTTAATGCACAGCAAGTATCGCTTTAATACGCAGCATTCAAATCCTCATTTTAATTCACATTAATATTTGGCTGTTTGAATTTTGAATTGATATATTTACCTTCTTCATTCTTCAAAAAAGATGACGAAGACTACGCAGACAGAATTCTTCACTCCAAATTTCTTCGCTCACTCCTGGAAAAACTGTATTGTGCAAATTCCAAGTCTCTGGATACTAGTGGACGTGTCCAGGGGCTGCTGTGTTAACCTTGGGGAGCAACCGACAACGTCAATTACCACCGAGGTCACGCCGTAATTGCTTTCATGGCAGTGTTCATCCCACGCCACAACGCTTTCACTTACATCTGCTAGTATACTGTTTCTCTGATCTTCCTCTTATAGCCACATTATTCTACCTACTTTTCCTACAAGCTTTGCTCAGTGGTTCAACGATCTTGGAATTTCGCAGGACGATTGCTTCCTTAATAAGCCTATCAAGAGGTCATAGACGCGCAAATGGTGATATCATTCACTCCCAACAATGTGTCCCCATTTTCTCATCTTCTTGCAAGCCTCCACGAATGACCAACCCCTTTATTTATTTATTTTTTAAATCTAGAGCGAGCTATGGGTCAAATAAACAACAAAATCGTTGCCTTTATTGTTGGATCATTAATCCAACGTAAGGCATATATGTTAAATAATTATGTATTGCAGGCCGTCATATTAAGTTAAACCCAATTAAAAATGATCTGTTAAGATTTTGAGTATTTGCGCTTAATTTATCTAATCGGGGTGCTCTATTTAATATGTAGAGACTTAATGTGTATTTCTATTTTTATGATAGGCTAAAATTGGAATCCCTATGACAACAAAAATGTTATATATACATAGTGGTCATAGTCCCCGGATCACACGAACGGAGCTTATGTTCTATACTGAGATCTAATTGGTAGTTATAGAGCTAGATAAAACTAAGGAAATTTTCTTGGAGATTCGTAGAGATCTGAAAGGCCAATGACGTAGATGTAAGTTATCAATCATCATGAGTTCAGATATGCTTTTGCATAATAATTCAATATTTTCTATTGATTTAATATGAATATTTCCTGATATTTGGTGATAATTTTTTACACAGATAATTCAGATTTATCTCCAACAATTGATATCAGAGCAGTTTCATTTTAGATCGTTAAGAATTAATTTGTATTAATAATTGGGAACTTAGATTTAATTCGGATTAATATTTGGGAATATAGATTTAATTCGAAATTAATTTTAGATTTAATTTTTGCATTAAATTATTTTTAATATTTTGGAATTTTTTCCAAAAATTTAAAAACCTTAGGTTTTGTGGGGCAGCGGCTTTCCAGCGGCCAGACCCCCAAATGAGGGCATCAAGGCTGGCAACAGCAACAGCCGACGCCTAGTGTTTACAACATTTTTGGCTTGGGACATTGCATGCAACTAAAAACCTAACCCTATTTTCTCTGGTGGGTCACTCGCACGCAGCAACAGATACAAACCCGTGTTTTTTTTGTTTTTTTTTGTGGTACATAAGCCAATTTGGGTCGTTGAAGAGGACAGCGGTCTTTGCATGTGCAAAAAAGGGCATAAATCTGGTGGCAGCGCCCATTGGGCAGCATGCCTGTGGGGTTTACACGAGCTTCAGCCAATAAATGGTTTATAGACGGCAGCCAAACTAAGAAAAACAAAAAAAATCCAACAAGCTGCGGACTGTGGGCTTCAACCCACAGCACAACTGTGCATGCTTTAATATCTTTGGATTACAAGGTGTGCTGTTTGGTTGAAGGGAAACGATCAAACCCGCTAAGAAATCGAAGAAAAAAACAATGAAGAAAAGTTCTCAAACAACTCACCCATGGCCCTCAGGTTGCCCTCTGTTTCTCTATAGGTGGCCGCAAATTTACAAGAATTATCCCCTCAAAACTCGCTCAAGAATCGCATGAAAATTGCATCAAAACCCCATCAAAACAGTGTTTATATAGATAACTGGTCTGTCGATTGAACTGGTCAAAATCGGATCCGAATCAGATTCAAATTCGTAATGTGCTGCCCGCATCCTTGTCGAAGTACATCACAGCCGTCTGATCGAGCACTCGGTGTCTGGATTGCCACCACACGCCCTGCGCTAACCAACCTTCACACTCGTGTTTCAGCCGGCTGTCGAATTGAGCGGCAACGCTGTGGATACGCGACGCATGGCAAAACTCGACGTTCTGTAGCTGCTTCGTGTTGTGCTGCGGGTCGCACCAGTGTTAGCGGGCTGTGCTTGATTGCTCGCCCGCCAAGTATGTCGTGGGTTGCACTGTTGTGCTGGACTGGCCCGCTAATGTAGCTTTAATTTTCCAAAAATAAACAATGGGCTTTGCATGCGAAAAATCATTTATTCGGAAAAATCTCTTTAAATGATCATAAATCCGATATTAATACCGATGTTATGAATCAACTACTGGGGGAGGAGCCCCCAGCTCTTTATTTATAGGCAATTGGGAGAATACAAATATGGGCTTACATTGATATGGGCCCATCTCTAGGATAGCCCAGAATCTCACCCAACTACGGTTAAATAACCGTTCACAACACTCCCCCTTATCCAGCCATAGGTGTGGACTTTGCTCGTGAATGCTTCAGGATTCTGAGCGTAGAAGAGTCTCACATGGGGTGGATACTTCAGGATCCTGAGTTGGTGAGATTTGCCTCGTTAAAACCTTTAGCTATGGAAACCCCAGTGGGAAAAACCATAGTTAAGGAAAAAGAGTGCAAACGCTCTTTAACTCCCCCTGATTTGTACAAGTGACTCTGCTCATGAATACTTCTGGATTCTGAGCGTCGCAGAGGGGTGGATACTTCGGGATCCAGAGTTAATTTGATTTGCCTCGTAAAAACCTTTGACTATGGAAAACCCAGTGGGAAAAACCATAGCTAAGGGAAAAGAGTACAAATTCCCTCAACTCCCCCTGATCTGTAAAAGCTCTTAGGCTTTCAGATCTCTTAGGCTTATCTCGTCACTCCTATTTACAATATTCCGAAAATGTACACAGATTACAAATTTTATCACCATCAAGTAGCTGCTGAATCCAGAAACTCTGGAGAGGTGTGCTAAGTTTTGTCGCCTCTGATGTGGTCTTCAGACTATATGGTCAGTTCCACAGAACCAGCTTCTATCCCAATCGTCACTGGGATGTGATGTACCACCAGGCGCCCTTAAATACGCCATTGGTGTGATTCTGAAATGGTGAGGATCTCGGAATGATAGGATGATGTTGCCTTCATAAGTTGCTTTGCATATTTGCAGTAGATGGTCATCCCACTGTTGGTACCTGTTCTGTGATTTCTCAGTCTAGGGACCGGACCTGTAACCTGCATTCGCATAAACATTGGAGGATGCTACTACATTTTGTAAGTCCAAATATTTCGACCCTTGGAGGAAGCGCAGAAGGCTTAACTCCGGTCTAATGGCCCTTTTTAGGTGCCAACTATCTCTGGCTGATGAGTTTACTGCAATTGCTATATCGGGACGCATGCAGTTAGCCAGGAGTGCCTGATTGCACTTAGGTAAGGGACTTTGGGACCAGTTATATCCTCCCCCTCTTCCAGCGATCGGAAGGGTTCTCTTTTTGTACATCCAGTAAGTGTACCACCGTAGGTGTACTTTGGATGACAATGGTCCTTTTAATTTTTCCAACGCACTTCTGGGCGTTTGTAACAGGATTCTATGAGCCATGACTTTATATTTGCCTATGTCTTTTAATTCCATGTTTAAAAGTCAGGCTTGTTCATGTAGTTCGGTTTTCTCTTCAGGAGATCCGATGAGATTTTAGTTGTCTCCAACTATGATCTCTAATCATGTTCTTTGCACAGATGCAAAGACAACCTTCAGTAGGAATCATTGACTTGTCAAATGATTCTCTTGGTTGTACATTTATTTATTATACTTATTGTTTTTCTTCATTTGAATAGACGTCCCGAAGTCTATTCAGGCGTTTTAAGGAAATGTGGAAATTATCTTTACAAGATATCCACGAAGGTATACTGTCACAACATCCAATAACAGCATATCCATAATTTTCATTCGCCAAATCGTAAGGTATTCGCTTTTGATAACTTAGGGAGACTGATGCATCATTTATGAGACATGCTCATTTGAATTTGTTCGATCCCTAGTTTCAGCGAAATTTTCCTTGGGCTATAGGTTGTACCTTATAGCATACGATTTTGTATTTATTTTTCTTATGTGTGCAATACTTTGTTTTATCCACAGGTTTGACACCTTTTTGGTGTCAGGACTTCAGGTCCGAACATTTCACGTTTCATAAGTGAGTCCAGCTCATCTTTTATTGCCACGTTCCACATTTTGGCCAATCTCTACGTTTGCCTTCTAGCAACGGAGTGTGGAACGATAATTTACAAACATCATCGCTTTTGCGATGTATATGGCAATATGATACGTGAATACATTTGTCGACAATCTATGTTCTATCTGTCCAACACCTCCCCAGTACGTACAACATTTACTTAATTTCACTTTTTCCTGGTAATTCCTCTGCAGTGGATTCCGGGAAGGGTGATGGTGTGGACAGGAGCTCATTGTCATGTGGTAGTATTGTCTTAAGGTCTCCAGGAGTTTCTGTCCTTGGAGACTGGTGGTCTGTCTCTTTACTGTTGAGGATCAGCCACTTCTGCTGCTGTTGGATTGCATCCATTCTCGGGGATGTCAATCCTAGCTGGAGTTTTTGCAGCAGGGATGTGTGATCTGACAATCTTCTGGTTGTCAATGAATGATTCCGGTAATTGGTGAACAGTGTTCTGTATGTGGAGGATCTTCGGGATCTCTTCTACACATTGTATTGTTACCGGATCATGGTGGGTCAAACTGTTTGTATCCCACGTTATAATTTTCTTCGCGCCAGTTTTTCCAGTATATGGGCCTATTTTTGGGAAACTCGTCTCATCGAGATCACAGTCTTCAAGATGTGCCTTAAATACGTCCCCCGTTTGGGGTTTCTAGGTATCTTTTAATTGAGTGTGAGTCAAACCCTTCATAGATGCCTAGGCGACGTTGAGGACCCTTTTTTTGTCCTTTGTGTTGGTGCGATGGGGATTTAAACTGCGGACCGAAGATTCTCCGAAGAGAAATGTTCGGTGGCATTCTATATGCAAGTTGCATTGGAGACTCTGACCTCCAGAGGGTCTTATTTTCATTTACGATGCAGCATGCAGAATTTGCATGTCCCCATGCATCAATATGCAATCGGGATTTAATGGACGTTCAATCCATTGGAGTCTACTTTTCAGTGACTCAGCCGACCCATTTTGGGTACGAACATGCGGCACTTGTATGTTCATTTTCTATTCCCGTTGCTTGGCTGTACTCTTGAATTGACTGGGAGGTATATTTCCCAACATTAACCAGACTTATTTTCTGTATTTTATTGTCTGGGAAATGTGCCCGTAACGTTTTTATTCTTGTGCCAATAGCTTTGGAAAAGCAAGTTGCGGGTCTTGTAGTAGACATACGTACGAATATTCTGAGGATGCATTTATCAGTACAATGAAGTACCAAAATAGCCCACCAGGGGTAGTGGATTTTATCCACATCAATCTCCTTGTTTTCTTTTTGAGGAGGCGTGGAGATTCTTTTCAACTTTTCGTGGAGATGGCCTTGCAATTTGTTTTCCCTTATAGTAAGGGATGCGGGGGAATTCTCCCTTCTGAAGAATCTTCTGGTTCTTCAAGTTATACCCGTAGGATAAGATGTAGTGCATCTTCGCAAATCCGGGGTGGCCAAGTCCATCATGCCAGATTAAAATAACTTGGCAGATGTCGGGCACTTCAGGTGCTCCGTTTAATTCCGCTTCCTTTCTCCGATCCTTCATGTGATAGAGGCCTCTAAGGCTCTCAAAACGTTCAAGTATGGATTTTACTCCTTTATCTTGAGACGTTGCATACGATAATAATATTTTTTTCATTTACATTTGTTGTGTCCAAATGGAATCCGTTGAAACGGATGTCCTTGAAACTTAGAAAGTTTCTTTTGGAATTCGGAGGGATTAATGCATCCTCTATTTTTGTGTCGTTTGGGGGGCAACAGTGTTGCCATCCCTGGATCTTCAATATGGCCCTGATATTGGGCTCTGTATTGAGAGAATCGTACGTGTTTATTGTCTACTAATCATTTATGAGAGCAGTTTCAAAAGATGAAACATAAAGGCACATGCATATTCAGATAGACATATTCATTTATTGTCTACTAAAATTTTTCAATCAAAACAGATTGCGTAATACAAAAGCTCTCATAACGTGAGATGTTCTAAACAATTTGCTGAGATAAAAGTAAAGGCTAGTCAAGCATGCCATTATTTTCGAAGTCGTCAGCTGAAAAACTTAACTGGAGCATCAGATGTCATCAGGTTTGTTTCAGCTTTATTTTTCTTGTTCTCTTTATACAACTCCTGGAGATGATGCGGAGTTCGGCACACTCTGGACCAGTGGCCTTTCATGCCACAATTTTGGCACTGGTCTTCCCATTCCCTCTTGGGTGGGGGTATATCATTTTTATTTTTGTTATTTCTGTGCCTCATGAACTTCCGCTTACTTTCATTATTTCGCTGCTGTTGTTCATGGCCCTTGGCTTTTTTTTGTTGACCCCCCTTCTGTGGTCTTTCTTTTCTTTTATTATCCCTCTTCTTTTTGGAGGAAGAGGAATGGTGAGCTTCTGGTAGAGGGGTAATGCCGGGAGGGCGCATATTGTGAGTGGCGAGGAGAAGCTCTCTGTTTTGCTCGGTCATGAGTAAACATGACAGCAGCTCAGAATACTTGGTGAACTTGCGTTCACGGTATTGCTGCATGAGTATCGCATATTTTTCATGGAAGGACGTATACGTCTATTCCAGCGTGCGATCTTTTGAGACTTTTTCACCACACAACTTCAAGCGTGAGGTGATGCTAAAAAGTGCTGAGTTGTACTCAGCAATGGACTTAAAGTCCTGTTGTCTCAGGTTCTCACACTCATATCGTGTCCTTGGGAGAATAACATCTTTCTGATGTTTATACCTGTCCTCAAGGGCAGTCCATAGCTCAAGTGGATCTTCGGCCGTAAAGTATACATCCTTTAAGGTCTTGTCCACATGGAGGCGAATATAGATGATGGCTTGCGCCTTCTCTATATCGCTAACATTTTCTTTTTCAGTCACAGCAGCGATGAGGGACTTTGCCCGCAGGGGAAACTTTACATCTAGCTACCAGCTTAGATAGTTTCTACCTGATGCTTCCAATACTTCGAAATTAACGCTTGCAATATTAGCCATTTATCTAGCAGAGCACAAACATGCATGAATTAATAATTAATCAGAGAAAACATTTTCATGCGGAGGCAATATTTAACGAAAAGCTAAATGTGTGGATCGGCCAGTCCCACAAGAAAGAGTCCAAAAAAAGTCCACAGCCCAAATTATACAAATTTGCAGCTTAACGAAAATGAAAATACAACTTTGGAAACCCCGTGGGTCCCATATGATATCTCCATCTTCAAGCGTGGCCTCCGTCTCCATGGAAGTTGGTCTTCTTTCTTTGACATTTACATAAATTCATCACTACAATTTCTCTCAAAAATAAAAGAAAAGTGCGGGAAATGAACTGTGGGACTAAACGGCCGATCCAAAAACCACATTTAGCAATTCATGCAGAAATATTGTGCTCATCAACATTTTCATCAAACATTTTCATCACATGCATCAAATATTCGCAGAGATGGATAAATAATTTAATCACTTAATAATTATTGGACCACTGGGCAACGTCATACACCATTAGGTTAGGTTACTAACGGCAGAGCGGTCGCAGGATCTTCCTAATTATTAAGTTTTAAATACAATGCACAACCACGCATATAATATCCAACAGAATATACCAGAGATGCAAAGCATGTAAATATGATTTTTGCAGAAAAAATCATTACAATGCAAAGGTTGTAATTTGAATGGGTTTAATCAATTAAATTGATTAAGAGCCCAAAATTAACATTTTCTTTGTCAGAGGAAAAAGTTTCCCTCATCATCCCAAAAGCCCCCCCAAAAGATCCCCAAAACTCCCTTGTCTGCCCGATATTTGTCCTGTAATTTACCGTGATTTTTCACGAATATTTTGCCTTTGAATCCCTAATTTAAATTAATTTTTAGGCTAATAAGTTACCTTTTGAGGCGAGTTTATAGCCCTTTGCCTCCCCCAAATTTTTTTTTCAGATAAACCAGCATGCAGGCCTGAAGCCCGCAGTCGACCTATGGGCTTCAAGCCCATAGGCCTTTTTTTGAAAATCTGTGGGCCTGAAGCCCACAGATCTGCTGTGGGCTTCAGGCCCACAGATCTCTTTTTTTGGTGAGTTAGGGTTTTGCAGAGGGGGGGCGCCGCCGCCGCCCCCCTGCACGGGAGGAGCGGTGAGGGCCGCCGCCCCCCGCTGCGGGGGGGAGCGGCGGGGGCCGCACCCCCCTCCCCCCCCCCCCCCCCCCCCAGAGGGGGGGGGGGCGCGCAGAGGGGGGGAGCGCGGCCAGGGGGCCGCCACCCCCCGCAGAGGGGGGCGCGGCCAGGGGGCCGCCGCCCCCCGCTGCGGGGGGCGCGGCCAGCCCCCCCCCCCCCCCCCCCCCCCCCCCCGCAGAGGGGGAAGCGGCCAGGGGGCGCCGCCCCCCTCTGCGGGGGGGACGGCGGGCGCGGGGGCCGCCGCCCCCCTCTGCGGGGGGGGAGCGGCGGGGAGCGGCGGCGCCCCCCCCCCCCCCCCCCCCCCCCCTGCAGGGGGGTGCGGCGGCCGCCCCCCCCCCCCCCCTGCAGGGGGATGCGGCGGCTGCTGCCCCCCTTATGGGGGGGACGGCGTGGCCGGGGGGCGGCGGCGAGGCCGCCGGCGGGGTTGATTTAGGGTTTGATTTTAAAAAAATCCAAAAACCCAAAAAAAAAATTGATTTTTGGGATGAAAAGTCCGTCGTTTTCAAGGCGACGATGAATCCCCATGACGATCTTGCGAGATCTAGGGGAGGGGCAATTATACGTATGATTAAAAACATTGTTTTTAGAGTTGTTACCTCTATATCCGTCCTCCGGATATAGCGACGTTTGCTCGAAGCCCTACGCGGATGACGACGCTCGATTGAGGAAGCTTTGCACCGCGCTCGTGGATCTCCCGCCTTCGCCTTCGCAACGAACGGAAAAAATTTTTGTGGAAAAAAGAAAATTTAGAGGCTCGTGCTGATAACGTGTTATGAATCAACTACTGGGGGAGGAGCTCCCAGCTCTTTATTTATAGGCAATTGGGAGAATACAAATATGGGCTTACATTGATATGGGCCCATCTCTAGGATAGCCCAGAATCTCACCCAACTACGATTAAATAACCGTTCACAACAACCGAAATATTTTTGAGGTTCTATATCAAATTTTTCAACATAAGATCAAACAACCACAAGCAAAAGCACTGGGGCCTAGCTTACTGGAAGCCCAAAACTATTTATTAATTTGTTCATCCATATTTCATCTCATCCGCCATACTGAGCCTTGTACTCCTCCCACAGCTCACCGATACTCTTGCCCATTAACTGCTCGAAAAAGTCTACGCTGTATCCATCCTTCATCTTGGCGTTAAGATCGCCGACGAAGTAAGCCTTTTTGTTGTTGCAATAATCAAGAAATCGCGCGGTCACGCCGTACCCCTCGTCCCACAGCGCTCCGTCCCCGGGCTGCGCCCAGTGCTCGGGCGCGTACCCGCCCTTCAACCGCACGAAATCGGCGACGCCCGTCAGCAGCCAGAGCGGTGCCGCGCCGTTCCCGTCCCACTGCCTGATGCGCGCCACCTCGTGAAACACGATCCCCGCAAACTCGGTCGTCACGCTGACCGAGTGATTGTAGGTTGCAATGTAATCGGAACTGATGTAGATGGAGTCATCGATATTGGTCGCGATGACGCGGCCCATCATGGGCTGGATTATTAGGGTGATGGCCGAGATGTTTTTCTCGTCAGGTTCTTGCTGACCGAGGAATCCCCAGAAGTTGGAGGAGGCGCTGTTTAGAAAGTACGCCCCGTTGTGGCGGCCGACCTCGGCGTCGAAGCGGATGCCGCCGGGTGTGCCGGTTGCATTGTTGATGACGATGTAGCGAGTGTCTCTGGCAGAGGAGGAGCATAAGGTGGCGGTTGATAGGAGAGAAGCAAGCAGCAGAGTCCAGTGTTTCATTGTTAGCAATCGTGCAATCTTGTGGGTACTTAATTTGCCAGGCCCCTGACCTCAATATGTATATAGCCTGCTTGTATCAATATTTTATTTCAGTTATTTAACTATGTTATTGGTTTCTACGAACGAAGTTTCGGTCATTTCCAATGTCAACATGGGTTGGAGAAATCACCGAAAGCGATAATTCCGAAGTGCGTCGAGAGAATTTGCACTTATATTTGTTAATTCGTCAGTTGACAGTTAATTCGGAGGTCGAGAGAATAGTCACACGTTGGCTGGACAAGGGGTTTGCTGAGGAGAGCTCAAGAACAAAAATGTGTGATATGAAGGGTCCAAGGTAGACAATATAATAACCAGTCACAAGTCAAATATAAAGATATTTTTTGTTTACAGGTGTTTTCTCACCACAACTCGTTGACCGTCGGCTGTATGGTCAACGTGGTCAAGGGGCCGACTTGGGGGTCCCTTGGGTTCGCTGAGCTCGCTTGTTCTCAGCGCTGCAGAGCTGAGGGGTAGCCTCGGCTCGGTGAATCGTGCTCGGCCTCGGCTGAATCGCGCTCGGCCTCGGTCGGATCCGCGTCGAGGGGTAGCCTCGGCGCCTTGCTAGTGAGATGATGCCTGAGCAACCGTCCTCCTGACGACTGCGATGGAGGTATGGTGGAGATGCCGGGTAGCCGACCGACGCTGAGGGGTAGCATCGGCGCCTTGGGTGTCTTCTTCCTGAACAGATAAGGAAACTCGTCAGGGAGGCCGGACCTAGGTTCCGGCCAAATCCCCTCCGATGCCTAAGTCAGATCGGGGTCTGAAAGGGTACTCGGCGGGGGAGATCCGGCTTACAAGGAAGCCGGAACGTCAACCCAGGCGGCGCGAGTAAAGGGGGAGGGAGGAATATGGAGTGGCGAAAGCCTAGGTCGTTGATGGAGTACCTCTCTGTTGATTACCTGAGTTTCGATCCTCTTCTCCGTCGTCCTGGCCTTTTCCTTATATGCTCTTCCCTGATTGCCCCACGTCCTGCCTTCTCTCATGTCCTTGCGATCCGCATCCGCCTCCTCCCACTCGTGCGTAGTGGAGGGGTGGCCCATTAACGGGTCCGTTAATGGTCATCATGGGATCGCGGATTCAGGGGGGCGGTTAGTCCGGCCGAATGGGGGCTAGTCGGGTGCCCCCGAGGGCGAAGTGGCTGGGCCTTCAATCCTGTCCGTGGGCCCCCTTCGGGCGGGCCCGTCTTCTCTAGTGGGCTTCTCCTTTGAGGTCGGGTCTTGGGCCGCCGTAATTCGGGCTCGTTGATATTAGTCGTAACAATTGCCCCCATCGCCCGGACCGTTCGGCTTCCGTCGGTTCGGTTCGGGTGATGTGACTCTTTCATGATCCGACGGGTGCGTCAGTCGAGGCTCCGCCATTAAATGGATGTCATTATTACCGCTCCGTTTGAACTTCCGTTGGTGCTGTTTTCGAAGCATCGCCGCCGTTTTGATGTCGGCACGTGTTCCTTGCACTCATCTCCACAGTGTGCAGGGTCATTCAAAGGGCATCAGGAAAGGAGCGCCGACATCAGATGAACTCCCTCGGTCAGATTTTCCTTCAGCATCTCCTTTTTCCAATTCTGCTCCAGCTTCTCGTCATGTCGTCTTCTCCTGCCCCCGGTTCGGGTCGTCCAGAGGATGCAGTCCGTCTTGACTCGTCTGATTGCCCCGGCTCGGCGGTTGGTAGTCAGGAGGGTGACCCCTCGGTGGTGCCTCCGGAGTAGACCCGACCGCGGTTCGGTTCCGGTTTGGTTCCGGTTCCGAACCGCCGGTTCCGGTTCCGACAAAACCCGGAATCGGAACCGAACCGCTTTAGAAGCGGTTCGGTTCCGGTTCCGGTTCTCGGGCGGTTCCGGTTCCGGTTCCGGTTCTGGTTTCATTTCGGTTCCGGTTCCGGTTCCGGTTTGGTTCCGGTTTGGGGTCGGTTCGGGGTCGGTTGTGATGAAAATATATGAAAAGTAAACAAAATTTAAAGACTATAACTTAAAAAAGAAATATATCTTGTCACTAATCAACTTAATGCAAGTTACATATTGGAAAATTGAGTATGTAACAAATCAAACCGGGGAATGTGAGAAAACTTTGTGAGAAAATTGAGAATGTGAGCAAATTGGCCAAAACCGAATCGGTTCCCCGGTTCCGGAACCGAGGAACCGAACCGGGGAACCGGGGAACCGGAACCGCCGGTTCCGGTTCGGTTCCACAAAAGGGCAAACCGGAACCGAACCGGCTTGGCACGGTTCCGGTTCCGTTTCTTGGAACCGGTCGACCGGTTCCGGTTCGGTTCGGTTCCAAATCGGTTCGGTTCCGGTTCGGTTCCACGGTTCGAACCGAACCGTGGTCGGGTCTACTCCGGAGGTTCTGGGATGTCCTTCTTCCTTCTGCGCCACCTCCGCCGGGGAGGTGCGCGACCGCTACCTTCTACCCCCGTACTCCATCCGGGCCCCTGAGCCTAACCAGCGGATCTGCTCTCCGGGTCCGAAGGCGGTCGGGGTGTACGAGGTGTGCTTCCTATTCGGACTTCGGTTCCCCCTTCATCCTTTCGTCGTTGAGTTTCTGCGTGCTCATCGCGTGGCCTTATGCCAGTTCTGCCCCAACGCGATCGGGCTCGTCATCGGGTTTGCCGTGCTTTGCCTTCAGAAGGGGGTGGTCCCCTCCCCCCGACTCTTCTCCCAATTTTATCGTCTGAGCCGCCATCAGTCGGGGGCCTGGATTTACATCAGCGCTCGGCCCTCGAAGAGCCTGATACTGGGGCTGCCGAGCTCCGTTAAGCTCTGGAAGGGGGAGTATCTCTTTGTTGTCGGCCCGTCGGATATGGATTTCCCAACTTACTGGAGCGCCGATGTGATGCTGGCACCGGAGCTGGGTGATCCGACTGCGGCTGAATTTGAGACTGTGGAGGCCCTGTTGGCGATCCCACCGGGCGATCGAAAAGTCTCCATTCTCTTTTCTGACCTCAACCTGCGGAAGACCATGTGGCCTGCTGGTGAGTTTTGTCCGTTCTTCATTGTTCCGAAGATAATGATCCGTGGCCACTGTTTTGTGGCTGACATGGTTGGTTGATGATGGCTTTCCCCTGCGCAGGTGGATTTCCCTCCAGTTCTTCGGTCCTTCCATCTCAAATCGAGATTCCGGACCCCGCCTCTCGAAGAGGGGATCATGTGCTGGCGGTCCGGAAGAAACAACGCGCTGACCGCCCGTCGGCTGGCGCCGAGAAGCCGAAGAGGAAGGTCCCCTCTTCTTCTCAGCATGACGCCTCTAAGAAGGCCCGCACCCCCGCCGGGGGGTCAGTGCTTCCTTGCCCCAGTGCCGGGATCCGTCACCTCCGGCCGAGGCGGTGTGGCCATGGGCTGGCCCCTCGTCTCCGCAGCCAGGCCCTCTCCCTGATATATATACGAGCGGTATCTAGGTGCGTTCCGCTACGCCCCTACTGATTTACCTCCTGGGGAGGATGATCTTCCCCGTCCTCGCTTCCCCGTAAGAACGGGAGAGTCGGTCTATTCCGGCTGCGGCGTGGCGGCACGGGTGGCTGAGAAATGCAGTCTCTCGACGGACCGAGCTGCCTTGGACGAGGTTTGTGGCGACCGTCTGGCCGCTTTCGTGGTACAAGCTGGCCAACAGGTGGGGTTTCTTCCCTAACCCAGTCTTTTGCCGCTATCTTCAACTTACTCCCGTCTCTTTTGTGTAGTTGTCCTCCGTGGGGCTTTCGATGATGCGCCAATTTGTGGCTCTCTCCAGGGCTAAGGCGAACGCGGCGCCTGTTCTCGGGGCCCGGGACGGCGAGGAGGAGGCCGATCTCATGTCCAAGGCGCTCGTGAAGTCCTTGGAGTCTCGCGTGGCCGAGCTTTCCTCTGCCCTGGAGAAGTCGGACCAGGAAAAAGCCTTGGCTCTGGTCGGGAAGTCCAAGGCCGAGGAGCGAATTGCCGCGCTCACCGCGGCCCCTGGCGCGGCAGCAGAGGCAGGTGCCGATCCGGCCCCTTTCATCACAGCTGATGCTCATGAACTCAATGCCCTGCTGGAGGCGGCAGGAAGAGCGGGAGAGGGCCTACCTATCCCAGCTTAACGCGAGATCGAAAGAGATCGAAATGATCCGATCTAACCACCACCAACATGTGGCTATTCTCGAGGGTCGGATCCGCGAGCTAGAGGGCGTGGACCTTGCCAAGGTCGCCCAGGATGCCGTGAAGGAATACTCTCTTTCCTTCACCTCCAAGGCCCTGTGCTCGGCGTTCGAGAAGTGATTCGCCCGCTGCCAAGCCGAGGTTCGAAAGAGGTTCCCGCTTGCGGAGATCAACTTTGAGGAGCTTCAAGCGTACTTTGATGAGGAGGAAGAGATCTCGGAGCGGTCTGGCACTCCTCCCGTCGACGGTCTTGAAGGGGTTCTCCAAGGAGACGGGCGAGGGAATGTTTAGACCTGTAGCCGAGCCCTTAAATTTTTCAGGACCAGGGCTTTGGGTGTAGCCCCTTGTATCTCCCGGAAGTAAAGTATATTTATCTTGCTTGTAATTGCTCCCCTCCTTCCTAGGCCCCTTATGAATTCTGACGGAGAAGAGTCGGCGCTTCTGCCGGGGGTGTTGTTGTAGGAAGATATATGCCCATAAGGCAATTTATCTTGATTATACGTCTTGTTCATACCGTATATGGTATGTATTATTCTAAGTATAAAATCATTTGTATTAATATACTTAGATAATATCCATAGACTTATAGTTAGGTCCTTACATATCTAGATGAGATCTCGATTATGAGTAAGTAAGCGACCGAATAGAAACGTAAGTCTTAAATGATTCGTGATCATAGATGTGTCGAGAACTGGATATCGACACATCGGATAGATCACTGTGTCTTCGTCTTACCTTAGGGTAATGGTGATCTTATAGTCATTCGACTTGGTGAAGTCAGAGACGAGACACAGGTGCTCATTGGGGAATGAGTTCACTGAACGACCAAGTTAGAGTTGTTAAATGGTTAACTTTAATAATCTGTCTTTAATAACTCTAGGGTGATGATAGGTTAGTTGATCCTTAAGACCTGAAGTCATCTGTACCAACCTGTGAGCGAACGGTGTAGCTTAGACCCATGATCTAGCTTAAGTCAAATTAGGGTTTTTTGAAACCCCTAATGACGGCTACGAATTTTGAGAAATTGCTAAACTTTGAGCAATTGATTGAGGGGTCAAACGAAGTCGAAATTCGTCACCGTCAATTCCTACGCGTTCACCATTCCAAGCTCTTCTGATTGATAGCTTGTTTGGTGGCTGAAGTTTAGTATGCAAGGAGAATTAATTAGTTAAAGTTTGACTTTATGAATGGCTAACTTTAAAGTTGAAATTAAGCCAAATGGCTTAATTGATTTTCACTCTTCATGCGAAATGTCCCACATTGCCCGCAACGAGTGAGTGAGTGATCACTCCCTATATAAATAGGGGTGCACTCTCCTCGTTGAAACACACACCAGTCAACGATCGAGTAGCTCCAGAATTTTAAAGCAAGCTCGATCCGCGACTAAACTCTCTCTCTATTTTCCTGTTCTCCGGAGTAGTCCTAGCACGACTACAAAGGGGGTTTGGATCTGATCCGGACGTCTAAGACGCGGGTTTCTTCTCAAGTGAAACTTTCTACCGCGTGTGATCGGCTCGGAGGCGAAAGCAGCTCGGGCGGATCGGTGCGAGGGTACGAGGCGGCTCAGGCAGATCGAGTCAACGCGGCTCGGCTACGAGGAGCTTCTCAAGACGGTGCGGTACATCTTGCCTGCCCCAGGGCCAAGATTCCGGGTATGTGGTTAAGCATTTTTAGTGTAGATTTTATTAGTCGCTTTAGTGTAGATCCTTCTTGGGGTGGTCAGATCCACCCCAAGTTGGCATAGATCGGGCTAGGTTCTGGCTCCCCAGAGCCTAGCTAAATAGTTTAGCTAGTGTAGAAATTTTGATTTCTGGTTTTCCGATGCGCTTTTGTGCCTCCGTGGTCCGTCCGACTTAGGACGGATACGGATCCGAGCTCTAGGGGTCCGCCAAACCCCCAACAGTTGTCCCCCAGGTCGGTCGGCGTGCCGACGGGCCGAGGGAGTTGCCCTCGGCTCGGTTACTTGTGCAGCCGTATTGGGGGGGGTTGCCCCCGGCTCAGTTGGCGTGCCGACGGGCCGAGGGAGTTGCCCTCGGCTCGGTTAATCGTGCAGCCGTAGCGGGGGAGTTGCCCCCGGCTCAGTTGGCGTGCCGACGGGCCGAGGGAGTTTCCCTCGGCTCGGTTAATCGTGCGGCCGTAGCGGGGGAGTTGCCCCCGGCTCAGTTGGCGTGCCGACAGGCCGAGGGAGTTACCCTCGGCTCGGTTAATCGTGCAGCCATATCGGGGGAGTTGCCCCTGGCTCAGTTGGCGTGTGTCTTCAAAGAACTTACTATCGATACCTGACGGACATTTCGTAAAACAACAAAATGAAATGTCCGTCAGCGAGGTTTTACTCGGCAAGATAATCTCAAAATCAAAATGTTGGACATTTTAAATTTAAACAATGGTGAACTTTAAAGACAAGCAATAAGCTTAATTCACAAATAAGCAATAAAAGAGATAAACCAGGTTAAAGTAGTTAAAACAGTTAAAGCAGTTAAACATTTGCAATACCATTTGCAACCTGTAGCAATTTCAATAACAAATTGCAATACTATCAGCAACCTGTGACAATTTAGCATTTAATAAACCCACTGTAGCAACCTGCAGAAAAGATGTTAGAACAATAGTCAAAAACCAGTCTATCCTAGTGATAAGTCCATGTCCAAGAGTACTAGAGATAACCAACATGCAGCCTGCGACGGGAGCAACTCCGAGGCTTACCCACCGTTCCGATATGGCAACAGTCAAGGTTCTACCCCCGTAATGTGTTGGAGGTAATTTAGTATGGCGCATCCAGTCATTCTGTAACCACTTGTGATCATAGACTACCCCAATCCCAGGTCAAGTCATGTGGCGGTCAAAAGAATGTGTACTATCTGTCTATTATTGAAATTCCATCTTTCATTCTATATTATTAAAGTTCCATCTTCCATTCAATATTGTTGAAGTTCCATCTTCCATTCAGTCAATTCAATCTCGGTGTTCAATAGTCTGTACAACAGTCTCGTGAAAGTTCACAACTTCACGACTCGATTAAATGAAAACGTCAGTATCACTTAAATAAATAAAGAACGAGTAAGATATGATTTTTAACCAAGCAAAAGAGTTTAAATTAGCTTAAAATACTTTCTAAGACTAGTAGTTATATTTCAAGATTTTTAAACAATTTTTAAACAATTTTAAATAGCCAAAAAGCAATTTTAAATCAAGAAATGATTTTTAAACGTATGTTCAAGGAATTGTTTAGAGCAAACCGTACATCAGAATTCTTCAAACAAGGTGTCAAAATGATCGTATTTACTAGTACTACGACATATATTTTTATCGTACATTAGTGTACGTAAAAATCACAGGTTATGAAGTTTAAAAGGATTTATAAAACAAGAAATTATTAATAATACCCACGATCAAGGATTTATTCCGGATAAACCGTACATCAGAATTCTGCAAACAAGATGTCAAAACGATCGTATTTACAAGTACTGTAACATATATTTTTATCGTATAGCAGTGTACGTAGAAATTGCAAGCTACAAATTTTAAAAGAATTTTAACCTATTTAAGTTTTGCCTTTAAAAATTCACTGTGAGAAATATACTTGCCTGATCGTGACGAAACTAGCGCCAATGGATTCGTTTCGACGTTTCTGATTTTCTGGGACTAGTCACTCATTTTTCTGGCCCATGTATAATTAGTTATGGATTTATAACCTTAAAACCCATTTATTAATTAATAAAAATACGAAAAATACGAAAGTTCGTGATATTTACAAGTTTGCCATTAGGTTATATTACGCATCACCTTCGTTGCGAGCTCGAGCTCGACGGCGGTCGTGGCACCGGCGACGTGCGACGACGACGGCGAAGGTGGAGCGGCGGTCTCCGGAGGCGGGACGACGTCGGGGGCGGAGGAGAGGAGGCGGCGTCGTGGGGTGCGGAGCTTCGTCGAGCGGCGGTGTGGCACTGTCGACGTCGGGGGTGTGCAGCAGGAGCGGTTCGCGTGGAGGGGGCGACGGCAACGCCGGGCTGAGCTCGCAGCGGCGAGGCGGAGCGTCGGAAGTCAAGGCCGTCGGAGCTTCGTGCTGTTCAAGTGGCGCCTCGGAGATCGGAGGGAGAGGGAGCGTCGTTCGTCAGGGGGCTCGGTGTGGTCGGTGTGGTGGCGGAGTAGATACGGTGGCGGGGCGGGGTTCTTGTGCGGCGGAGGCCGCTGGAGGCGGCGGCGATGTCGTCGGACGGCGGGCAGAGGTCGAAGGGCGGGCAGTCGGGGGTTAGAGCGAGAGAGATGGAGAGGGTGAGAGATTATATGAGAGAGAGAGATACGGTGGGGGAGAGAGATATAGAGCGACTGTGTGTGTGTGTGAAAACAAGGGGGAGGGGTTGTTAATATATAGGGTGTGATAAAGGGGCAGCTGCAAGAATTGGGTAGGGTGATCCCACGGTTAGCTGAGGGAAAATGGGTAGCTAAGAACGGGTAGGTTAGGTTAAATAATTGGGGTAATTAAGGTTAGGTTAATGGTAATTAGTATTAGGTAAACCCTCGTTAACAAAAGTCATTAGTGAAAATACAAACACGAAATTACGAAAATGCCTCTACTAGTACACGTGTCCGAAAAATTACGAAAACATATCCACGGGATCGTATCGTCACGAGGATCGTGAATACGAAGACCGTTACAGGATTTGGGCTACGGAAATACTAGTTTTTGGTCAAAACGTTTAGAAAGCAGGTTTGCGGGTTCTCTATTGAAATGATATCAGAAAATTACGAAATTAATGTGGGAAGCCCCAAATGATCATAGGATGCTACTGCAGAAGTTTGAAAACGTTTTGAAGACGTTTGAATAGAATATAAATTCATTGACCTAAAACTGCAATATCTGAAAACGAATTTTTTATCAGATCTTTTGGAGGTATTTGATGAAATCTGATTTTACTAAAATACTCCATAACTAGTCTGGTACTTCAAAACATTTTTATAGGAAATTTTTGAAATCATTTAAAACTCCTAACAAACCATTATAAAATAGTTTTTTAAAATGAAATTACGTTAACTACGGTATTGTAAAAATACAGGTCGTTACATCCTACCCTCCTTAAAATAATTCCGTCCTCGGAATTTAAAAATATTTTGAAACAAATAATTGATATTATAAAGAAGCTCAAGCAAATAAATGATAGAATAGATAGATCTTTGTAAATCAGGTTGTAAATAACATGAAATGTGATAAGCAAATAAGGGATGTGACTAATATATATTATCAAGTAGCCAAAATATAAGATAATGTCATTACACGAAAAGGAGAGCTATTAAGATGATGACATCTGTTCGAACTTGGAACGTAAGGTGATAAGCCAGTAGCAAGCTATTTAAACCACATAAAATGGAAAACCATATAATTTATTCGTGCTACTGGTGACTAACTGGGTCTAGCCACCGATGTTGTTCATAATATAGCATGCATCGACTAATCCACGGGTACCAACACTATCAATTTCCATAATGCCCAACCACACGCTAACGTCCAAATCGCCGCCCAAAGGTAAGTACAAGGCCAACACTCTAAGTCAGTACTCACTGCCAACATTCCTCCCGTCAATCTCCATACTATCCAACAATAAGGCAGGATCCATGCTCTCATCCAGAGCCAAGCACAAGGCCTACATCCAACTTCAACACCCAAGGCCAATATCATGCCAATAATCATCGCCATCACTCCTTCCGTAGACCAATACTTGACATTCGCAACACCCAACATCACCCAACAAATGAACAACCAAAAAACACGCTTTCCCGGAAAACTAAAAGGAGTAGACGCAAGAGGAAGCCTACACGGGATTTTAGCCCAGGTGAGACCCCAGGGCAGAGAGCTCAAGAGAAGCCCAAGGATCACGGCTTCCCAAGATCTCAGCCAAGCGGCGGTAACGAGGGTGGCGGCGAGGGTCGTCACCAAGGCCAAAAATCCCAAAACATATCGTCAGAGGGCCATCGGTGGTTGCGGGTCCACGGCGGCGAGGACTGCGACTGGTTGACGATCCATGGCTGGGGAGGGCCTCCGGGATAGAGCGAAGCGGAAGCTGGCGGATCTTCGGGTGAGGCCGGTGGATCGGAGATCGGGAGCGGCGATGCGAGGTCTGATCGAGCTCGCTTGGGGAAGAGGCCGGGAGGGGGAGGGGCGATGTCTAAGCGAAAAGGGAAAGCCACGGGGTGGCTTGCGGAGGAAGGAGATGGGTTAAAAAGGGGGGCACCGAAAGTCTTCGGTGTTAGGCGGGAACGGGTCTCGAGGAGAGGAAACGGACAAAATGCAATAAAGAGGGAGCCGAAAGGCGGTCAGTGGGAAATGAATCAAACCCTTGGGGGAAAGAAATTGGGTACAAGATAGAAGTAGGGGCTAGAGGAGAAATATGAGCACAAAATGAAAAGACGCCAACAACCTATACTGGCACGTCAGGTTGGCTCGTCTCAAAATCTCCAGTATCATCCTCGAATACTTTTGAGCGTCCTTCGATCTGCTTCCGCGGAGGACCTTGAACTTAAGATGGTCGGGTATTTCGAACTCTACCCTCCTTTGACGATAGTCAAAGGTGGCATGAAATGTCCTTAACCAAATCACCCCAAGAACAACATCAAATGTTGGCATCTCTATCACCATGGATTTAGCGAAAAGACCTCGTCTACAAATAACAATAGAACATTGGAGGAATCCGCTGGGGACTGCCAGCGGTCTCGACCATCCAACGTGGAGTCAGAGGTTTAACAGTTACAGTGATAAGAAACATGTCCAAGCTCTAAATAATAGAGTAAGTAGCTTAGTGGAATATCTCGTACCTGGGATTACTTGGTCCGTAGCCTCATCTTCTTCTACCGTCATGGGTACAAGCTTGGCGTCTTTGGGGTAGCACTTGTTGTCGAGTCTGCTGGTACACTTGTTGTTGGTTGACGTTGCTGAGCAGAGTTGGAAGGCTGAGACTTCCTCTCAGGACAGTCGCTTGTAGTGTGGCCCTTCGATTTGCTTCAGTGGTTGAACTCGAACTTCTGATGATCCAAAATTCGAATGCTGTCCTCCATAACTAGAGTTCAAGGGGACTAAAGAAAGATTCAAAGAAGGTCAATCGAAAGGTCATCAAGCTAAGAGAAGGGTGATAATGATGAAGATCGATGGCGTTACATAATCATGATTCACATCCTTGCGGTCCAGCGGACACGGCCAGGGAAGTGACTAAGCTAGGATCACTTGCACCCAGTCTAGCTAGGTTGATCCAACAGACTTTAGCCAAGCACATTGACCGGTATCATGGTCCATTGAAGGAATATCATCATTCATATGAGTGCCACCATCAACTGAAGGAAAGGTGATGAAGTAGGTAGATGGTTCAACATATGAAAATAACTATAACTGCTAGCATAAGAGGTTACTAGGGAAGGTATAACCAAGAATGGAACACGAGTTCCTAAGCAAGGGTTAAGAGTTCGAAAAGGTAATGAGGTTCAATGGAAATAGTTCGTTGCAAATTTTGTGATAAGAAGCAATAGAAAATTTCCAAATCAAGATGTGGACATGCTATAGCACGATAACATATGCTAGCAATGATAATAAAGACGATGGGTGTCAAATCGACGTAGAGGGAAAAGGTTCAGGTATACCAGTGATTATTGGCTCTGTAGCCGCAGTATCTCGGGTTGATGCGATGGATGCTTGACACCTAGCTTGGTTTAGCTCGGCCTGATGAATGACTCGATGTTGTGGAGCTAGGGGTGGTTTAAGATGTGCTGATCCAGAAACTCCTGTTGTCGTAGTCGCTTTCTTGTTAATGCGGCGGGGGGCAATTCCTGAGAGAGTGCTCAGATGCTCCACATGCCAAACATTGATTCAGCAGCAGGCGACAGTTCTTCTTGATATGTCCCTTTCGGTTGCAATGGAAGCACACCATCGGGATTTCTTGTTGACTGAAGATGTGGGCCTCTTGAATGTAGTCGTCCGTCGGTTGGAGAGCGTCTCTCAGTGGTTCCACAGGATGCTTCCTTTGGATGCTTTACAGAGTTTGTCAACAGCCTCATGGAGAACTTGGCGTTGAATTTCCAGTATTTCCTTTACGATACCCAAGATATCGTTGTTGGTGGCGACGTGGGTATCTGGTTGACCTGCCATACTTCAAAACAAACCGCGATGTAAGGTAGGTTAGAATAAATCTATTCTAATTGTACACTTGGATATTCATGTCATTTAAACCGATCTTAAAGTATTTGCATAAGCAAGACCTGCATGGGCCGCCACCAAAACCTGTCACGCCCCGCTTCCCATTCTACCGGGAGCGAGGACGCGAGCGGGGTCCGCGATGTGCTTAAAACAAGGAGGAGTACTTTTTTTTCTTTCTTCTTTTGAAATCTTTTTCTTCCTCCTTGGCTTAAACACACTAAGCGTCTGTATAAAAATTGCAGATCCTTGCTTGCAAGTTTAAGAAGCAGCTCAAACAACATTATTACATATCCAGTGTACATTAATTAAGATACAGCTTGGCCTAGTATGGCCAATACAAACAAAGTACACGAATTACATTAATCAAATATGTATAAAAGTGCTGACGTGAAGGTAAAAGTCCTAGTCTTCTGTGGGTAGATACTCCGCGTAGCCTTCGAGCACTGGCTCGATTCCTGCAGTAGTGTCTTCAAAGAACTTACTATCGATACCTGACGGACATTTCGTAAAACAACAAAATGAAATGTCCGTCAGCGAGGTTTACTCGGCAAGATAATCTCAAAATCAAAATGTTGGACATTTTAAATTTAAACAATGGTGAACTTTAAAGACAAGCAATAAGCTTAATTCACAAATAAGCAATAAAAGAGATAAACCAGGTTAAAGTAGTTAAAACAGTTAAAGCAGTTAAACATTTGCAATACCATTTGCAACCTGTAGCAATTTCAATAACAAATTGCAATACTATCAGCAACATGTGACAATTTAGCATTTAATAAACCCATTGTAGCAACCTGCAGAAAAGATGTTAGAACAATAGTCAAAAACCAGTCTATCCTAGTGATAAGTCCATGTCCAAAGAGTACTAGAGATAACCAACATGCAGCCTGCGACGGGAGCAACTCCGAGGCTTACCCACCGTTCCGATATGGCAACAGTCAAGGTTCTAACCCCCGTAATGTGTTGGAGGTAATTTAGTATGGCGCATCCAGTCATTCTGTAACACTTGTGATCATAGACTACCCCAATCCCAGGTCAAGTCATGTGGCGGTCAAAAGAATGTGTACTATCTGTCTATTATTGAAATTACATCTTTCATTCTATATTATTAAAGTTCCATCTTCCATTCAATATTGTTGAAGTTCCATCTTCCATTCAGTCAATTCAATCTCGGTGTTCCAATAGTCTGTACAACAGTCTCGTGAAAGTTCACAACTTCACGACTCGATTAAATGAAAACGTCAGTATCACTTAAATAAATAAAGAACGAGTAAGATATGATTTTAACCAAGCAAAAGAGTTTAAATTAGCTTAAAATACTTTCTAAGACTAGTAGTTATATTTCAAGATTTTTAAACAATTTTTAAACAATTTTTAAATAGCCAAAAAGCAATTTTAAATCAAGAAATGATTTTTAAAACGTATGTTCAAGGAATTGTTTAGAGCAAACCGTACATCAGAATTCTTCATACAAGGTGTCAAAATGATCGTATTTACTAGTACTACGACATATATTTTTATCGTACATTGGTGTACGTAAAAATCACAGGTTATGAATTTTAAAAGGATTTATAAAACAAGAAATTATTAATAATACCCACGATCAAGGATTTATTCCGGATAAACCGTACATCAGAATTCTGCAAACAAGATGTCAAAAACGATCGTATTTACAAGTACTGTAACATATATTTTTATCGTAATAGCAGTGTACGTAGAAATTGCAAGCTACGAATTTTAAAAGAATTTTAACCTATTTAAGTTTTGCCTTTAAAAATTCACTGTGAGAAATATACTTGCCTGATCGCGACGAAACTAGCGCCAATGGATTCGTTTCGACGTTTCTGATTTTCTGGGACTAGTCACTCATTTTTCTGGCCCCTGTATAATTAGTTATGGATTTATAACCTTAAAACCCATTTATTAATTAATAAAAATACGAAAAATACGAAAGTTCGTGATATTTACAAGTTTGCCATTGGGTTATATTACGCATCACCTTCGTTGCGGGCTCGAGCTCGACGGCGGTCGTGGCACCGGCGACGTGCGACGACGAAGGCGAAGGTGGAGTGGCGGTCTCCGGAGGCGGGACGACGTCGGGGGCGGAGGAGAGGAGGCGGGCGTCGTGGGGTGCGGAGCTTCGTCGAGCGGCGGTGTGGAACTGTCGACGTCGGGGGTGTGCAGCAGGAGCGGTTCGCGTGGAGGGGGGCGACGGCGACGCCGGGCTGAGCTCGCAGCGGCGAGGCGGAGCGGTCGGAAGTCAAGGCCGTCGGAGCTTCGTGCTGTTCGAGTGGGCGCTCGGAGATCGGAGGGAGAGGGAGCGTCGTTCGTCAGGGGGCTCGGTGGGGTCGGTGTGGTGGCGGAGCAGATACGGTGGCGGGGCGGGGTTCTTGTGCGGCGGAGGCCGCTGGAGGGCGGCGGCGATGTCGTCGGACGGCGGGCAGAGGTCGAAGGGCGCAGTCGGGGGTTAGAGCGAGAGAGATGGAGAGGGTGAGAGATTATATGAGAGAGAGAGATACGGTGGGGGAGAGAGAGATATAGAGCGACTGTGTGTGTGTGTGAAAACAAGGGGGAGGGGGTTGTTAATATATAGGGTGTGATAAAGGGGCAGCTGCAAGAATTGGGTAGGGGTGATCCCACGGTTAGCTGAGGGAAAATGGGTAGCTGAGAACGGGGTAGGTCAGGTTAAATAATTGGGGGTAATTAAGGTTAGGTTAATGGTAATTAGTATTAGGTAAACCCTCGTTAACAAAAGTCATTAGTGAAAATACAAACACGAAATTACGAAAATGCCTCTACTAGTACACGTGTCCGAAAAATTACGAAAACATACCCACGGGATCGTATCGTCACGAGGATCGTGAATACGAAGACCGTTACAGGATTTGGGCTACGGAAATACTAGTTTTTTGGTCAAAACGTTTAGAAAGCAGGTTTGCGGGTTCTCTATTGAAATGATATCAGAAAATTACGAAATTAATGTGGGAAGCCCCAAATGATCATAGGATGCTACTACAGAAGTTTGAAAACGTTTTGAAGACGTTTGAATAGAATATAAATTCATTGACCTAAAACTGCAATATCTGAAAACGAATTTTTATCATATCTTTTGGAGGTATTTGATGAAATCTGATTTTACTAAAATACTCCATAACTAGTCTGGTACTTCAAAACATTTTTATAGGAAATTTTTGAAATCAGTTTAAAACTCCTAATAAACCATTATAAAATAGTTTTTAAAATGAAATTACGTTAACTACGGTATTGTAAAAATACAGGTCGTTACAGTTAATCGTGCAGCCATATCGGGGGAGTTGCCCCGGCTCAGTAGGCGTGCCGACGGGCCGAGGGAGTTGCCCTCGGCTCGGTTAATCGTTGCAGCCATATCGGGGGAGTTGCCCCTGGCTCAGTTGGCGTGCTGACGGGCTGAGGGAGTTGCCCCCTGCTCGGTTAATCGTGCAGCCGTAGCGGGGGAGTTGCCCCGGCTCAGTTGGCTAGTCGGCCTGGGGAGCGACCCCACGTCTTGCGACTAGCCGCTGAGGTCGACCTCTGAGGTCATCCTTTTGACCGACCCGCCCGGGGAGTTTCCCTTGGCCTCACGGTCGGTCGGTTCGCCGGTCCGCGGGGGGAGTTGCCCCCAGCCTTACGATCGGTTTGAGTCGTTTCGTTCGACGGGAGGGCTATCCTCGCCTAGTGGCTGGCCCACCCCGGGGGTCGGCCCCGGGAGTTTACCGACCAGGCGAATCGCGGAGGGGGGGCCAGCAAGTTTGGGGGTCGTCCCTTGTCTTTGCGTGGTGCCACCCGGACACTCCCTTGGCGGGGTCCCCCTCTCTATGAGGTTTTCCGCATCCAGGCCATAAAAGGAGAGCAAGATCAAATCAATTTATTGAGCATGGGGGAAAAAGAGTTACATCCGCGAGCGATCCCGTAAGCTTTACTGGTAATACTTGGGCAGATGCTCAGCATTCCAGGAATGGGTGAGGGCCTTTCCCTCTGGGGTTGCTAGCCGATAGGCAGCGGGTCCTAGAACTTCGATCACCCGGTAGGGACCTTCCCACTTGGCTGCTAGCTTCCCTTTGCGCGCGACCTCTGGGCAGAAGATCGCCTTTCTAAGGACCAAGTCCCCTTGGCGAAAACTCCGCTCCTTGACGCGGGAATTGTAGTAGCGCGCCACCTTTTGTTTCTGGCGGATGATGGTGGCCAAGGCCTGTTCTCGTAGCTCACCCAGGAGCTCCAAGCCGAGCCCCAAACCCTCGACGTTTCTTTCCTCGTCGAAATGCCGGATGCGGAGGGACTCCTCGCCCACCTCGACCGGGACCACTGCTTTGGCGCCATAGGTGAGCATGAAAGGGGTCTCACCCGTGGCTTGTTTGTGGGTCGTACGGTAAGACCAGAGGATCCCGGGAAGCTCTTCAGGCCACTTTCCTTCGGCGCCTTCTACTTTCTTGCGGAGGGGTTCTATGATGCATTTATTGGCGGCCTCGGCCATCCCGTTGGTCTGTGGGTGCGCCACCGAGGCGAAGAGTAACTTGATCTTCCATTCGACGCAGAAGTCTTTAAACCCAGCTGAGTCAAATTGCTTTCCATACGAAGAAGTCTTTAAACCCAGGTGACGATGGCGCGGGGGATTCTGAATCTGGAGATGATGGAGTTCCATACGAAGCTCTTTGCCTTCTTCCAGGTGATTGAGGCCAGAGGTTCGGCTTCAATCCATTTAGTGAAGTAGTCCACGGCCACGATCAGGTATTTCCTTTGCCCTCGGCACGTCGTGAATGGTCCCAGGATATCGAGTCCCCACTTTGCAAAAGGTATTGGGCTAATGATTGGGATGAGCTCTGAAGGGGGAATGGTCCCGGTGCTAGCGAACCTTTGGCATTCATGGCACCTCTGGACATACTCTGTCGCGTCGCGTATCAGGGTAGGCCAGTAGTATCCTTGTCGTAAGATCTTCTGGGCGATTGTTGTGCCTCCATGGTGGTTCCCGCAGGTCCCCTCGTGCACTTCCCTGATGACGTAGTCGGCTTCCTGGGGGCCGAGGCACTTAAGGTAGGGGAGGACGTCAGTCTTTGTCCACCGTCTTCTGTAGAGGGCTCCTTCGTGCATCACATACCGGAGCGCCTTCCTCTCCAAGGTTCGACGTTCTTTGACATCGGTCGGTGTTTCCCCATGGGTGAGGTATCGGATGATTGGGTCCATCCAAGTGGGGTCTCCGTCAATCGCCATTACCTCCTTCTCTTCCGTGCTGGGGATCCTGAGGTTTTCTACATAGACGGTGCGACCCAACTCTCTAGGCGAGGAGGAAGCGAGCTTGGACAGAGCGTGTGCTCGGGCATTCTTCGACCGCGGGAGGTGAAGGGTCTCGGCCCTCTTGAATTTGGACATCTCAGTCTTGGCCGCGGCCAGGTAGTCCCGCATCGTCACTTCGTGTGCCTCGTAGCTCCCTTGCAGCTGGTTGATGATGAGCTTCAAGTCACTAAGGAGCCGCACGTACTCAGCTCCGAGTTCTCAGGCCAGCCTCAAGCCGTTTATCACGGCCTCGTACTCGGCCACGTTATTGGTGGCCGGGAACTCGAACCTAAGCGCGTATTCGATGATGTTCCCCTCGGGGGACCGAATCGTGATCCCGGCTCCGCTCCCAGCCCGGGTCGCCGAGCCGTCCATGTGAATAATCCATGTGTCCTGGTCGCCTGAGTGGCCAGCCGAGTTGATGTCAGTCATAAGCAAGTACAAAGGTTGGTTTGTTACTGTTTCCGAGACGTCTCCCGGTGTGAGGGTCCTTTCTTCTATGGTACATTCGGCGATGAAGTCAGCCAGGGCCTGCCCTTTGATGGCCATGCGGGGCTTGAATCGCAGGTCGAATTCGCTCAACTCGACCCCCCAGTTCAGCATCCTTCCCATGCGGTCAAACCTTTTGAGGTTCTGTTCCAACTGGGAATCGGTTAGGACCAGTATCGTGTGAGCCTGGAAGTAGGGTCGGAGCCGCCTGGCTGAGAGGACGAGGGCGTACGCTAACTTCTCCATCGGCGTGTACCGCCCCTCAACGTCTTTCAAGACGCGACTGGTGTAGTATACCGGCCTCTGCACCCCATCGTCTTCCCGGATCAGCACCAATCTTCCATCGTGCAGGCTAAGTAGAGGCTCAACGATTCCCCCTCTCGCGGCTTGGAGAGGAGTGGTGGGCTGCGGAGGTATTCTTTGAGATCGGCGAAGGCTCGGGAGCAGTCCTCATCCCATGGTATTATCTTCCTCTCGTCGGCTGGCTCGGCGATTGCCTTCCTCAGAGTTTTGAAGAACAGGAGAGATCTTTCCGCCGACCGGGACAGAAATCGCCCGAGGGAGGCGATGCGGCCATTCAACCTCTGCGGCTCCTTGATGGTTGTCGGCTCCCGCATGTTGATCAGTGCCTCAATTTTGTCGGGGTTGGCCTCGATCCCGCGATTGGTGATCATGAATCCCAGGAACTTGCCGGATCTCACGCCGAACGTGCATTTCGCGGGATTGAGCCGAATATTGTACCTTCGTAGTCGTTCGAAGGTTTCCCTTAGGTCGGCGATGTGGTCAGCAGGATCCTTCGACTTCACCAGCATGTCATCGACGTAGACCTCCAGGTTTCTTCCTATCTGGGAGTCGAACACCTTGTTGACCATTCTTTGGTAGGTTGCCCCCGTGTTCTTCAATCCAAAAGGCATTTTCTTGTAGCAGAAGGTCCCTCGGTCCGTTGTGAAAGCCGTCATCTCTTCATCATCAGGATCCATCTGGACCTGCTTGTACCCAGAGTAGGCGTCTATGAAGCTGAGCATCTCGTATCCCGAGGCGCTGTCTACGAGGTGGTCGATCTGCGGCAGTGGATAGATGTCCTTGGGACAGGCTTTGTTGAGGTCGCTAAAATCCACACACATCCGCCACTTCCCGTTGGGTTTTCTGACCATTACCACGTTGGACAGCCATTTGGGGTACCAGACTTCTCGGATGAAACTGACGTCGAGGAGTCGCCCTACTTCATCAGAGGCAGCCTTCATCTTTTCACCACCTAGGTTCCGCTTCTTCTGCCGGACGGGTCTGAAGTTGGGGTCGGCGTTCAATCGGTGAACGATCACCCGGGGATCAACGCTAGGCATGTCCTCGGCCAACCACGCGAAGACGTCCAGGTTGGCCTCCAGGCATTCGACCAGCTTGCGCTTCGAGTCAGGATCCAGCCCTGACCCAATGGAGACGAATCTCCCCTCGACGTTCGTAACCGGTATCTGCTCTTGTTCTCCCGCATGGGTGGGTCTCGGTCCATGCCTCAGGTTGAGTGAGGCCATTGGATCGCCAGGCCCTCCGACGACCTTCTCGTCTGTCAAGTGGTAGCAGATCTTCTCTCCCTTCGTGTCTCCTTTGATCTGCCCGACCCCCCTTGGGGTCTGAAACCTGATCGTCCGGTGGAGCGTCGAGACCACCGCGTCGATAACGTTGAGGAGGGGGCGGCCGATGATCCCATTGTACGCCGAGCCGACCTTCAGCACAATGAATTCCACCGTCAGTGTCACCGAATCGGGTGCTCCCCCCGAGCGTGACCGGGAGGTGGATCGCCCCGATGATTGGTGCAGAATGTCATGTGAAACCCACCACGGGCCCCATGCATGGCTCCAAGTCTTCGCCACGCAGCCCCATCCTTTCCAAAGTCGATGTGAAGAGGATGTCGCACGAGCTGCCGGAGTCGACTAGTAGCCGCCGCACCATGGAGGTATCTACGATCAGGGACACCACCAGCGCTTCGCTCGATCCCGGCTTTTCCCGTGTTCCCTCGATCCTACTGCCCCGGGAAGCTAGCGATCGGTCGCCGGTCTCCTCAACACTGTTCTCTGCTCGATCCAAGCTCGCCACCCGGCTCGCGTGCCTGGGAGGCATGGCCTCGCTCCGCTTGCCACGGGGTAGGTCAGTGCCCACCACCGGGGCCGCGCCTCTTCTCCGCCGCGGGGGGCGGAGCCGTGTCATTGTCGGTGTGGTTGTTTTTACGTGGGTGTTCGTTCGTTCCCACAGACGGCGCAAAATGTTTACGGGTGTTTTCTCACCACAACTCGTTGACCGTCGGCTGTATGGTCAACGTGGTCAAGGGGCCGACTTGGGGGTCCCTTGGGTTCGCTGAGCTCGTTTGTTCTCAGCGCTGCAGAGCTGAGGGGTAGCCTCGGCTCGGTGAATCGCGCTCGGCCTCGGCTGAATCGTGCTCGGCCTCGGTCGGATCCGCATCGAGGGGTAGCCTCGGCGCCTTGCTAGTGAGATGATGCCTGAGCAACCGTCCTCCTGATGACTGCGATGGAGGTATGGTGGAGATGCCGGGTAGCCGACCGACGCTGAGGGGTAGCCTCGGCGCCTCGGGTGTCTTCTTCCTGGACAGATAAGGAAACTCGTCAGGGAGGCCGGACCTAGGTTCCGGCCAAATCCCCTCCGATGCCTAAGTCAGATCGGGGTCTGAAAGGGTACTCGGCGGGGGAGATCCGGCTTGCAAGGAAGCCGGAACGTCAACCCAGGCGGCGCGAGTAAAGGGGGAGGGAGGAATATGGAGTGGCGAAAGCCTAGGTCGTTGATGGAGTACCTCTCTGTTGATTACCTGAGTTTCGATCCTCTTCTCCGTCGTCCTGGCATTTCCCTTATAGGGTCTTCTCTGATTGCCACACGTCCTGCCTTCTCTCACGTCTTTGCGATCCGCCTCCGCCTCCTCCCACTCGTGCGTAGTGGAGGGGTGGCCCATTAACGGGTCCGTTAATGGTCATCATGGGATCGCGGATTCAGGGGGGCGGTTAGTCCGGCCGAATGGGGGCTTGTCGGGTGCCCCCGAGGGCGAAGTGGATGGGCCTTCAACCCCGTCCGTGGGCCCCCTTCGGGCGGGCCTGTCTTCTCTAGTGGGCTTCTCCTTTGAGGTCGGGTCGTGAACCGACGTAATTCGGGCTCGTTGATATTAGTCGTAACATTTTCGAAATAAGATTAGTCTTACAAAGGACTCTCAAATATAAAATTTTAACCCTTCAACCTCACTGCAAGTAGTGTATAATGCAATAAGTAATTCAGCTTTCATAGTGCTTCTAGCAAAAATTTATTACTTACAATAACCCCAAGATATGACAGCACCCCTCGCAAAAACATATATCCAGTAGTGTATTTTATATCTCTAAGAGCACTCCCCACCGGGCGCATTTTGGAGGGGGATTTTGGTTGCAAAAAAAAAAACCCCGGCCAAAATGCCCCCCCCCCCCTCCCCCCCTCAACGCATTCCAACGAAAAGCCCCATCTAAAATGCGGGATTTTGAGGATTTTGGGTTTAAAATGCGGGATTATTGAAACAATGGTTTTTTTCCTTCAAAAATTTGTATTTTTTGGGAAAAATTCGGCCAAAATCACTACCTTTGCATTTTGGGAAAAGCCTCCCGGTGGGTATGAAGCGCACCTTGGGGGGGGGGGGGAGTGGATTTTGGCCAAAATATATGGGGCAGTGTCACATCGTCCAAACCCCAATAACACACCCCCTCAGCCCACTTATTTACAATTTTGTCATTGACATGTTAAAAACCCTCATGTGCAAGACCCAAATTATCCCTGGACGGTACTCACACTCTCGCACACTCTTCTCTCTCACTTTCACCTGGGCATGTGGCCCACGTTATGTCAAATGCGTTTCTTTAGGTGCATATGCACTACTTGCACGGTTTATAGCTAGTTTTTCTGCAAGAGAAGGGTAACTTGTGTAATGGACACAATAATCCAACGAAAGTCCACTTGATATTTGTGAATATTTTTAGTTAGCAACAATTAAGTAGTGATTGGGCTTTATTACATATAGAATATACGGTGGCACAAATATAATTCCATTTTTTTGGCCGAATGTATGATTTGAAATCCGTGACACATGGGGGACGAAAAGACAAGCAAGGCTGAAACTATAAGTGTGGATTTAAATAAATCACATTGGATCTTAAAATGAAGCGCGTAACGGGCTTCAGAGAAGATCGGTAAAGGCCTGAGGATGGGGCTTTATACCTAGGAAAGTTTTAGGCCTCGACCAGGCTCAGGTGTCTCCGGTTCTATACAGCCCAATATGAAAAGCCCACATATTTGTAATTATCAAACGGGTATTTGCCTATGAAAAAACCCGAACCAATCAAAAAGAGATACCATCCCCTCCTCTAAAGAAGGATACCCGCAAGCTAGATTCATTCAAATATCTCCCCTCTGCAAGTTCAATTCAACAGCAGATGATATCATGATCTACTCTCGCTATCTCTGTGCTACTCATGCAACCATCATCTAATCGAGTCTCACCCTAAAAACTTCCCCCAATTTCTGTCTAATGGCGGACCTCAAAGACCCCCTCCTCCCCCCAAAACCCTCGACCTCCGTCTCAGCCTCCGCCGCCTCATCCCGGCGGCCCCTCTTCCAGGCCCCGGACCTCCTCAACCTCAAGAAGCGGGGCCAGGGCGTCCGATCATGGATCCGCGTCGACGCCGCCACCGGCCAGTCGCAGGTGATCGAGGTCGACAAGTTCACGATGATGCGACGCTGCGACCTCCCCGCACGCGACCTCCGCCTCCTCGACCCCCTCTTTGTGTACCCATCCACCATCCTTGGCCGAGAGAAGGCCATCGTCGTCAACCTCGAGCAGATTCGATGCATAATCACCGCCGACGAGGTCCTGCTGCTCAATTCGCTCGATTCCTACGTGGTTCAGTATGTGGTCGAGCTGCAGCGGAGGCTGGTGGCCGGGAATAATTCCGGCGATGTGTTTGCGGGTGGGGCTGGGACTGGGCCGGATTACTTGCCGTTCGAGTTCCGAGCGCTGGAGGTGGCTCTTGAGGCTGCCTGTACATTTCTTGATGCTCAGGTCAGTTTTTTTCCTGAGAGTTTAGCGGTTGTCTGTTTTAATTTGGGATGGATAGGTCACGTAAAGTTTGTAGTTTGCAATGTTATCATTTGTTATGAGCTGGTAATCTAGTGTTTGAATTTAGGTTTGTGTGTTTTTGTGTGTGTGTGTGTGTGATGGGGGGTTGGGGCCCTGGGGGGGTTGTGATGTTAATATGTAGTTGCTAGAAATTGAGGAAGTTGTCTATATTTGTCAAAATTGATCCAACGGGTATGTCCAAACTTTTTATTTAAAAAATAAAAATGGAGAGCTTTTTGAATTTTGGGGGTGGCCAATGTCTCATTATACGTTAGAATTGGATTTAGACAATTTGATGCAAGTAGTCGTCAGTGGTTATCATTTCCGAATTTTGATGACACAAGTACCATGGAATCAGGCAATGAATATAAAAGACGCAATGTTTATGAGAAGTCATTAACTTCAGATTATGCATCTTATTTTTTCTAAAGAGGTGCAGCAACAATGTATTGCATCAAATATGTTGGGTAACGAAGAATTGGACTGCTGGTGTGCTCGTTGTGTTTATTAGCATAGTGCTGGGTTATTTTCCATTTTAATTTACAGTGTAGGAATGCATAGTTGAAGATGTTAGCATGTATCTAGATCAGCCAGTGTGTAACTCTTTGGTTGTTGTGTCAATAGAAATCACGTGATGGTTTAGACTTTGGTCTATGGAGTTGGAATCACATTTAAGGGTAATATTGGTGTTTTTTCTTATGACATTCTGGCTTTATGTGATATTAGACTTTTAGAATTGATTTGCTTTGATTTATCATGGAACATGATCTTCGGTTAAGTTGCTACTATGTGGTTTGAGATGTCTATACTTGTTATAATTGATTATAGTGTTTCCATGAAATATGAACGAGCAAGACTCATAGGAATGTGATCCTTTTTTACCTTTTTCCGTAGAAGCTCTTATGAGAAGGAAGCACTTGGTGGTTTCTTCAATGCTGGAGTTACTGGTACTAACATAAGGATATAGCTTTCAAAAGAGAGTTTGAAAGTTGGGTTAGCTAGATCACGGATTTATTAACCATTTCAATCTCATTACTAGTTAGCGGAAAGGATATAATGGTAGCGAAAATCTTGAAAATCATGGATTTGATACTATTCATATAATTATGGTATCTTGAGGTTGAATTGGTATTGACTTCACCGTGGACCAAACCAAGAGATCTGACAACTAACCTAACCATGCATACAATCTTTACATAAAGAATTGTGGAGAATAATCTTGGATTGATTATAAATGGGAATTTGTTATATTTTAATTGATCATTTTGAAGAGGCCAAAGATGCATGTACGCATGCATGTGCTTGCCCGGGCGCGCATGAGAGAGAGGAGTCAATTTTACAGCAATGGAATTCCTAATTTCCTAAAGAGCTTTACTTTAAAATGTGAAAGAAGTTGAAGGAAGAAACTAGTATGGATAATAAAAGGGTAATCATGGAAATAAATTTAGAACGTGTCACATGTTCTGTATCCATCTCATTTTTTCGGATGCGATGTTAACATTGTTAAACCTATCCATGCTACACATTTTGGAAGACTTTCAACATCAATTCAATATTACATTGCCTACACAGTTTGGGAAATTTTGTGACACATTTTGGCAAAGGTAAAGGGATTTCATAAATTTAGTCTTAAATTTACTCCCCAATTGTAAAACGTTTTCATCTCGTTACCGTGCCTACAACATCAATTCAACAAGCCATGCTGGCAATATGGCCTCCCTGCAAACTAATTATATCATCATCATTTAGTCTAATTTCACCCTAATAACTCCCTCAATTTCTCTATAATGGCATATCTCCGAAACCTGTTTCTCCCTAAAATTGTTAACATCTGAAGGTGTCATCATTGTCTTGTCTTAATTATCGTCCAGGTTTTGACCCACCTTAACCCCAAAGGGTTGGATCACGTATCATCTCAACTACCTATCAAGCCGTGAACCTCCTCAACCTAATGAAGCATGGCCAAAATGTCCAATCATGGATCAGTATCATGGATCCACATCAATGACACCACTAGCTGGCTAGTCGCTGGTGATCGAAGCTAGCAAGGTCACATGATGTGTTGCGACCTCCCCATACATGGCATCCACCTCCCCGACCCCCTCTTTGCCTTACCTACCCCCTCCACCTTCCTTATGAACAAGGACATCCCGTCAATCTCTAGCATATCTGGTGCATTGTCATCGTCGATGAGGTCTAACTACTAGGGATGGCAGTAATGATCTGACCCGACCGACCCGGTTTTGACCCGGTCCGACCCGATCCGCAGATGGGTCGAGACAAGCTTGGGCTTTGTATCCGTCTCTGCCTGCCCCGGTAAACTATAGAGGTTCTTTAAAAAGCTCACTATTTTGATGTGGATAATGCGGCCAGCCAATAACCCATAACTCAAACTCTGTTCCACGGTTCTCCCAATTGGACCAATTCCAAATTTCAAATTACCAAATAAATCACAATTCTCCCAATTTCCAAATAAAACTTTTATTTGGAATTTATAGGGATGGCAGTAATGACCTGATCCGACCAGCCCGACCCGATTTTGTAAGAAAATACCTACCCCGGTTCGAGACACGCCCTGTCCCGACTTGTAGACGGGTCGGGACAAGCTTGGATAGTTAAATATTCTCCCCGACTAATTGGGGGAATGTGTGATCAAGAATAATTTTGGAGATGTGTTCGCGGGCAGGATCATGGTTAGGGTTGGGTCTGATTATTTTCATTCAAGTTTCAGCAGTTGGAGATTATGATTGAGGTTGTTTGTATATTTCTAATGCTCAGGTTAGTTTGCATTGAGATTTCAAGGTTTTACTTGTTTTGATTGGGAAGGATATGATCTCTTAATGTTTGAATGTGTATTGTTTTAGCATGGTATTCTTACTCTTTGCTATGGAATTGCAATTAATTGTTTGAATTTATGGCTTCGTGATTTTATTGTAGTTGCTAGCATTTGGTAAAATTGTTTATGTTGGTATGTATTTAGCCTTGGGTATTGAGAAACTAAAAGGAGTAGATTTTGGGGGTTGCAGTATGTCTCTTTTTTGATGATGCGTACTTTCAGAATATGATTCCAACTACTCAATGCAAGTGATGCAGTACTTGGTTTTTGATAACACGGATCTATGGGATCAAGCAATGTATATAAAGTATGCTACATTGCTGAGAAGTTCATAAACTTCAGAATTTGTAAGTTATTTTTAGCAAAGAGTTGGGGCATATATAGGGTATATTGGATTGCCAAGAATCGGACTGGTGGTGTGTCGTAAGTGTTTTTTCTAGGGGTCTGGGGTACTGTGGTTTAGATTTAGGGTGGTTTAGAGATGGAGTTCATGCTTGAAGTTGATATTCTAGATAGCCAGTCATGTATTGGGATTATTGGCCACTGTGTCAATAGAAATCAAATGATGTATTGAACTTTAGAGTTGGATCTCATTTAAGGATACTATATGTATTCTTTGTTATGACATTATGTTTTCTGGGACATGAGAAGTTTAGATTGATTTGCGTTGTTATGAATCTTGAGATTTTAAAAAATAGTTGTTAATATTTCATACAAGGTGCTTATACTTGTTATAGTTACAAGTTTGCCGATCGTTAATAATTTGATTAATAATTTGACGAAGTTTGAATGTTTGGAATTCGCAAATTATCCTGCAACTATTTGGAAATAGTTTGGGAAAGGAAGTTAGAAAGCACATATGAATAGATGGAAATGAAACTGGTGATCAGTCCCTAAGAATCAAAATTTAGGGTTATATGATTGTGTATGGTTAAGCGCAAGATAATATCATTAATAAAAAAATTTAGCCGGGTAAAATGTGCAGCTTTAGCAAATAATTTGCACATAAATCATGATTAATTCGGGTAAAGTTCAGTCTACCAAATTAATTGTAAATCCATGATTTAATGCAGCATTTGAACTATTCTGAATGCGTGAATTTTGTTACTGTGGTTATAATTAATTCTAGGCTTTCCATGATATGCTTTCTTTGAAGTAGGAATGAGTGAGATTTGGGAATGCAATTCTTAAGTTTTAACTTTTTAACTCAACAACTTTGGCTGAAAATAATTGACCTTTTCCGGTTAATTTTTGTAATTTATTGGTTAGTGGTTTCTATTGTTTCTCCTGTTACCAAAATGTTTATGGATAAACTACATAGGGTAAGCCTTTTTTACTTCCTCGTATCTGTTTATAACTTATAAGAATTTTAACCTTTGTTTATGTTATTACAGAAAGTTCATCATGGGCATCCCATTACGTCCCTCCCTAATTACTTTTCACTTTTATTTTCTCTTTTACATTATTAATAGTGCGTAACCTCAATTACCTAAACTCTTATCCGATAAGCATGCATGGACTCCATCAATCCACAATTGATAGATATCACCGTTGAGACATTATGATCTTACTCACTTTGAAGTAAAGTTGAATATGGTCTTCACGAGAATGTAAATATCAAAAATTAAACCATTTGATATGATTATGATGGGCTAAATTTCCTAAACTACCGAACAGTTTCATCTATTTTCTCTAATCTATCATGAATTATCAATTTTCTCCAAACCCTTAACTTTGTCCTAAATCTTCTTTAACGCAATGAATGATGCTTCAGCCGAACCCACATGATTTCGGTCGTTTCGTTTTGGTTTTGAATGGAGACGATACGAAGCTGCTTCCGAAATCTCACTTCTTACAATAAAATGTGTGTTTGAGTTTAAAGACGTGAACCCATTTGAACTATATACATAAAAATATTTATTAAATTCTTAAAATTATAAAAATTCTTACACTTTTATTATAAATTCATTGTTATATAAATATATACATAAATATACATAAATCTGAATATCAAAGTTGAAAACAAAACTTACAGAACGAGTAAAACTATTCAAACCCTAAATATTTTTCTGCGGCTGAAACAAAGCCGGAATCAAGTTCTCAGGCATTGCTCTAAACAACTATACATCACTAAGCTGTTAGGGGATCTGTCAGATGCACCATGTGTTTTTTTTTGATGAAAATGCCCTTTTTCTTTTTAAAAAAATCTAATTTGACCCGTGCATGTGCAATTCATGGGCCACCTTTTTTCTTAGTTTTTTAGGTGATCACATGGAGGGGAGAGGGAGTGGATGTCAATTGGTGTGATGTGATGTGGGTTACTGTGGCAACATGGCAAGTGAGAAGGAGATATCAAAGGGGTGACTAGGGTCGGAATGGAGGGATTGCGAAGGAGATGAAAAATGAGAGGAAGTCGGGGAGGCATTGACTAAGTAGAGTGTTGGGGAGGTTGGCGCCTGGGTAGGCATCAAGCAAGATGGCTGTCTACATATAAGAATTAGGAAGGTTGCAGATGTTCTATGCAATTCACCTGATAATCAAATGAATTAGAACCTAGTTGTTGGTAGCTTTTTAGGTTAAAAGTTGTTTTTATTGGTGTTATTATTGTTGACTCTACAAATTAAAATTGGGGCTCCAGTATTCAAGTATTTAGAGTTTCACTTGTTTTCACAATTAGACCATTTTTATTAAAGCCGCTAGATTTTGAGCATACGATTCACATGCGATGTAAAACTAATCCTAAAGATCCATGCTGCTTGACACCAGACAAGATTGTCAACTGTTTGATATCCTAAACTGTTTGACTGTGCAAATCTTTAATAATAGGATACTAGGACATTGATGCAATACTGTATATGTAAAGAATTATATGCCATATTCAGGAAGCTTTATTTTATCTTTGATTGTGCTTTCTGACCGATCATGAGTTATGACATCTGCATAGTAAAAAATGAGCACAATGCAAATGATTGTGGGAGTACAAGAAACATGGCACTCATAAGATTCTCATGTTTCCATTCCTCTGCTGTTTCCTAATGATCTTTTTGATATTCTTTTACATCCTATCATTTTTTTAGAAATATCAATTTTTCTAGTATGTTCTACATCAGCCGGGTCTGAGTCATGGGAGATGAGTATCCAAATGACTTGAATTGCCCGAGCATCTGATAATGCAAAGTTTTTGTTAAAATTGGAGTGGCATGGTAATAGTAACAGAGCTAAGGACTACCGGAATGGCATGCATATCCAGGCATGCAGACATATATTTATAATGAATCTAGGTATATACATCAGCGTTGTCTAACACTCCATTTTAACAAAATTTTGCTGTGTTGGACACTTCCGTGCACTTGGACACCCGTGCCCCATAATTTTGAACACGGTTCATATAAAATATACAAAGAAATATGTATCATTGTGAAAAAGGGAAATGATTAGAAAGAATATATGAAAAGAATTCATAACAAAATTAAGCGAGGAATATATTTTAAAAAAGACCGATGGGTCTTATGTTTCTTTTATTATCATTTATCACATTCATCCAAGTCAATGACATGCTGAATTTTTAACCAGTTAGAATCCTTGGTGTATTTGGGTATTTGGTTTATTAGTTGTAGACATATACCCAAATCTTATTTGTCTGTATATATTGCAATAAAGTAACAGGAAGGATTATGATGCGGACGCATCATCCGCCCCTAATGAAGAGGCGGGCCCACCCTTGGTGACATACGTGAGGCGTAGGAGACGTGGAGGGACCGCGTAGTGGGATTAGTGGGTCTAGAGGTATTCTAGTCTTTTCAGCCTAGATTAGTAAATTCCATCTTTTCTATTTATTGGGGCTAGCCGCCTTTCTTATTTTTTATGCTTGAATTGTGAAGAACTTCTTAGGCATCTCGCGAAGGAGATTTAGGCTTTTATTCCGTACAATTAAAAGCTAGGAGATAGGGTTCGTCTCGAAAAGAGCCCAAGTTATCGTTGTTCTTCGCTATTCTCTATATAAAAATTCCACCTTTTTATATTTTTCCTCTTTTAAATCTGAAATTAATTGATCGATTCTCTAGATCGTATCAAATTGGTATCAAAGCGGTGAGATCTCATGGCGACGGGCACAAGATCAAAAACGGATATCGTGGACGAGAAGATTCAAGCGCTTCGGGAGGATCTCAATCGTGAGATCGAAGGACAGTTTGAATGGTTAAAGAAGACGGTGGGGGATTCAATCAAGAATCACGCCCACTCACAAGAAGACATCCAAATTGAACTTCGGGCCATGAGGAAGTAGGTCGCACAAACAAGCCACGATCTCCCAGGGTTGAGAGAAACCACGTCGTCAATCCCGGCGATGATGGCGATGCTACAAGCCCTAACGACGGAGAAAGGAGGAGATCGGGACAAGAGGATTTAAGGGGAAGAAAATCAGGACGAATCGACGCTTGAATCGGTAAATCACGGGCAATCGGAGGTGGCGACGGCTGCGATAGACCTCCTAGGGCTGGCCGCAGCCAATACAGACCCAACCGGGTCTGTCCGGCAGCGAACAGAACCCGGCGGCCCCGGAAACTGAGCGGCATGCCAAGCCGGGCCTGCATAAGCCTCGGCAGGCCCATCTGGCCTGTGCCAGGCCCTGCAGGCCTTCTGGGGCTTGCAAGCCCACCGGCAGGCCCAACTGGGCCTGCCGCAGCCACGGCAGGGCCCAACAGGCCCGTCGCGGCAACAGCAAGCCCAATCAGGCCTGCAGATCGGGCCTGCAGCAGGCCCGATCGGGCCCAACTGGGCCCGCCTCAGCCCTTACAGGCCCCTGGGGGCAGCGCAGACAGCCCCCTGGCACGACGGAGGAGGATGGGCCCGAGACACGACCATCGGGGCCCCTGCGGCCCAATTTTGGAGACCGGAGGCTTTTCCACAGGTATCGAGACCAGCGGTTTACCCCAGACAGGCTTTTGAGGGCTTTCCGGGGCGTTGGCAAGGCCCGGGGGGCTATTTTGGAGGCCGGACGACGCCTACACAGCAACACAGAGGAGCAGGAGGACCTGTTTTTGCACGACCATCGGAGTTTCCAGGGTACCATAACCAGCCTGAGGCGTGGGAGAGACCCGGTTGGCCTAAGGAGTTGTACGGAGTTGACGGGGGAGGACCAGTAGAGACGTTCGGCGGAGGATTTGGCCGGGGAGGTGACCGTGGCAGAGATGGGGGACAACAGGGGGACATCAATGCGGATCGCCGACTGGTGAAGCTGAAGATGCCGATCTTTGATGGCACGTATCCTGACGGGTGGATTTATCGGGCGGAGCGCTACTTCCAGGTGATGAGGTTGTCGGAGGAGGAGATCCTTAGGGCCATCGGGATCTATTTCGAGGCAAGGCGTTGGCATGGTACAGATGGAAGGTGGCACGGACCCCTTTTCGCACTTGGGAGGAGCTGTCAGCACTGATCATTGATCGATTCCAGGAGACCCCAGGGGGAGATTTCTACGAGCAGTTGTCTGCTCTGAGGCAGGAAGGGTCGGTGAGAGATTATGTGGAGAGGTTCGAGATGCTGAACAGCAGGGTGAAGGGGGTGACGGATGAGGTTATGATTAGGAACTTCATGGGGTGTTGAAGCCCTCTATACGAGTAGAGTTGTGGATGCAGAGCCCGGCGACCCTGGAGGATGTCCTTCGTCTGGCCCATAAGACGGAGGAGAAGCATGCAGAGGAGAGGAGGATACGAGGAGCTTGGGGGACCCAAAATTCCCGCCTTACTCCTGCTGCAGCAGCACAGATGGCACCTACAGGTGCGCTTGAGACTAGAGGGGATGCTCGCCCAGCTGTCTCCGGGCGACGGATGACGGAGGCGGAGGTGAGAGAGAAGCGTGCCAAGGGGTTGTGTTTCCGTTGCGACTAGAAGTTCACCCCTGGACACAGATGTGCGAGTCGCCTGCTACAGATTACCATGGTGCCAGACGAGGAAGGATACGTGGGTGATGAGGAGCCTGAGGAGGAGTCACCAGTGGAGGAGGAGAAGTTTCATCTAAACTTCACAGAGTTTTCCTTGAACTCCGTGATGGGGTTCACTCCGAACCACACCATGAAGTTATCTGGGCAGCTAGGAGATACGGCGGTGACTGTACTGATAGACAGTGGGGTCACCCACAATTTCATCTCCAGCCGAGTAGTGGAGCGGCATGGGCTGCAGTTGAGCACGCTGGAGAAATTTACCGTGCTGCTGGGGTCAGGGAAGATGGAGGAGAGCAAGGGGCTCTGCAAGGGCCTGTGCCTGACCTTGCAGTGAGTGCATATCATGGAGGATTTCTTGTCCTTAGAGTTGGGCAATGTTGACATCATTCTGGGCGTACAGTGGCTGAAGAAGTTGGGAGACATGCGAGTGAACTGGAAACATTTCGGGATGGAGTTTCAGTAGGGGGACCGTACGGTGGTGCTCACGGGAGATCCTACCCTATGTTTGTCACTGGTAGCCTTCAAGGCCATTACCCGAGTCTTACGGAGAGAAGGTGAGGGATACTTGGTAGAGTGCCGCGTAGCTGGAGTGGAGCAGAAGCCGCCGGCAGGGGTTCTCGGGGAGGTCGAGCAGGTGTTGGGGCAGTTCTAGAAGGTCTTTCAGGAACCACAGGGGCTACCACCGGTGAGAGGGCATGAGCATGCGATAGTTCTACGGGAGGGAGCAGGTGTTGAATCCCCCACCGTCTTATTTAACCCTTCGAACCGTCCTTTGATCTCACGATTAAGATCCTCCCGAAGCGCTTGAATCTTCTCGTCCACGATATCCGCCTTTGATCTTGTGCCCGTCGCCATGAGATCTCACTGCTCGATACCAATTTGATACAATCTAGAGGATCGATCAATTAATTTCAGATTTAAAAGAGGAAAAATATAAAAAGGTGAAATTTTTATATAGAGAATAGCGAAGAACAATGATAACTTGGGCGCTTTTCGAGACGAACCATATCTCGTAGCTTTTAATTGCACGGAATAAAAGCCTAAATCTCCTTCACGAGATGCCTAAGAAGTTCTTCACAATTCAAGCATTAAAATAAGAAAGGCGGCTAGCCCTAATAAATAGAAAAGAGGGGATTTACTAATCTAGGCTGAAAAGACTAGAATATCCCTAGACCCACCAATCCCACTACGCAGTCTCTCCACGTCTCCTACGCCTCACGTATGTCACCAAGGGTGGGCACGCCCCTTCATTGGGGGCGGATGATGCGTCTGCATCACAGACCTAGCTCAATTGTTTGTGCGTTGTTTGCGCATGTTTGGCTGTAATTTTAATACATAACTTATATATTGCTACTTTAAATCTTAATCATGAGTACAAGTATAAAGAGATATTTTGTTGGCAATTTCAAAATAAAAAGGTTTTTTCCTTTAAAATAACTATAAAAATTAATCTCTGGCATACTATATGGGCTTCTGGTGCAATGGACTGCATGTATGATGGTTTTTTATTTGCTTTTTAAGCTTCCAAGATTGCCACTTGAAACGAATTTCTTTTTTCTCTTAATTTTTGTTCCAGGGTTGGGAACCCCACAAATTGGGCCAAAAAAGATGTGCAAGATTTTCTTTTGTTATCGATGTTGTTGCATAGAGACAAATTTGATTTCTTGATGTAAAGAAGTGATGTGCCATTAATGAAAAATAGGAGCATGTGGATACTATTTGCTGTGTGTGGAACGGATGATTCAGTTAATGAAATAATCCATAGTTTAATGAAATAAACGCAGGGCTTTACTCAAAACAATTGTCTTAATATGTCATGCAGTTTAAAGCGTTAACCTTGCAATGTAACCATATGTAATGGTTACGATTAAGACCATAAGTAGTAAATGCCCAATGCGCTGAGCCTAAATTCGAACATTCATTGCCTGACTCTTAATCTGATCTAATGAATTTTGGCCCGAAACTCGGAGGAATGGTCCTAAAGGAGAAGGAAGATAGTTGTAGCGAATTGGAACCCGTCATTTCTTCAGCATCTGTGTTAATTTGGAAGCAACGTCGCTTCTTCCTTGAAAAAATAAAAGCAATTCTGCTGATTCTGCTGATTCACTTTATAAATCAAAGGTATTATGTCTCTCAGCATGTTTTTAATGTTCACCTTGAAATGTTCCTTCTTCTCAATGCTCTCATTAGTTATATCACTGTTGATGTGCTGTTTTCTTCCCAAAATATTTCATTTCTGGTTTTATGCTGCTGAGTACATCATATTTCAACTGCTGCAATATATATAACAATCATGTTTTGGTATTATGTTTCAATTTTAGAATTTGTTGTCTTCATTTTCAATTATGTAAATCGTAATGGTTTCCACAATTTTGGCCTATCTTAGGCAGCTGAATTAGAAATTGAAGCATACCCCTTGTTAGATGAGCTAACATCAAAGATCAGTACCCTGAACCTAGAAAGAGTCCGTCGTTTGAAAAGTCGACTTGTTGCATTGACACGGAGAGTACAGAAGGTAAGCTCATAAAGCCATTCGATTGGTCAGTATAGGAGGCATTTTCATGCAGCTTCTTATTGAAGTATTCGTTTATAGGTTAGGGATGAAATAGAGCAATTAATGGATGATGATGGTGATATGGCTGAAATGTACCTTACTGAGAAGAAAAGGCGCATGGAATCATTTTTTGGTGATCAGTCGTTACAAGGATGCAATTCTATTGGGCCAGTGGTATCTGTTTCTGCTCCTGTTTCTCCTGTTTCTTCACCCCCAGAGTCACGAAGGCTTGAGAAGGCACTAAGCTTTGCCAGGAGCCGGCACAGCAGTATGAAGAGTTCAGACAGCAATAAGGAAAATATAGAGGAGTTGGAAATGTTGTTGGAAGCTTATTTCGTGGTCATCGATAGCACTCTTAATAAATTAACTTCGGTAACTTGTGTAGTTTAGTTAGTGCAGTTCTTAACTTTCTTCTTCGTGTTCTTTGGCATAGTCGAAATGTTAAATTTGGATTTACGCTTTCATTTTTCAGCTAAAGGAGTACATAGACGACACAGAAGATTTCATCAACATACAGCTGGTACATGTTCCTTTTATCTCTTGTTTTCAGTCTATTCAACCAAACCTACACCATGTTTGATTGTTATATTGATGTTGGCTTTTATTTTGAGAGCATATGCTGAGGAACAAATAGAAAGGAATAGGAATCTTAGGAGTCAGCTATGTCATCCATTAAATAATTGGCCGGCATTTCTGCCAATTTTCTTCCGTTCAACTTTCCACACAGTCCAATACACTGTAATTAAATCTGACTGAGAAAATTTGTATCTTGTTAATTACTGATTGTTGCAGCAATGTGAAACTGCAACCTTTGGGTCAATGCCTTTGCTCGTTCATTGAAAATCCTTTTTAGCTTCGTTCATCAGTATAGGCTTTTCCGTGGAAAGATAATGCCTAATGAAATGTGTGACCAAATTTATGATGGTTATTAGCCTACCATGACTTCTTATCGTTTCTATCTGCCTTAACCGGGCACACAAGATCATCGGTTTCACATGGATAGGGCATTCCCTGTGCTAAGTCTAGTCCGAACAGGACTGAACTTGTTGATTCCCTCATCTATTAGGTGGCCGGCGTTTAGAAACCTTTGCATTCCCTACTGAGTTCCACATTGTATTTGGGCTCTCTGCGCTACATATGACCTTGGCCACTGAGTTGACCAGAAATTGAAATACACTGATTTTGATGTTTCCTGTCGTTGGCTTTATGGGTGGATCCCAGTGTGATTGGTACTTGATACTTCCTGTGGCTACTAGCAATGAAGCTTGGGTTCGCCCATTGTTTATGATGGAACATGAGGGATTCTTTCATGCTTCCTTTTTTTGCTTACTCGTAGGGGTTCTGACCTACACTCAGCAGGATTCTACTCAACATCTTAGTCCCTGGCAGGATTTTTGTCTGCATCTGATCGCAAAGTTTGACCACGCTGGATGATCATTTTAGGAGAATTGTGACCTCGTCTACTGAGCAACCAGCTTAGTTATAGCACTGACCTATGTGACGACGGGTCACACTTTATTGCCCTTTACAAGAGATTGAAGGAATGATAAGAATGGGGACATCTGGACATAATAATTTGCATTGCGCAAATAATTAGCTTTGCTAAATGTTTGAAACAGTAAAGAAGCAAGAAGAGTAATAAAATACATTGGGAAAAAAGGAATCCACTAGGAGATAAGCTGCCTTAATTATCACAATACATGTTAAAAGGAATGAAGAGGTAAGCCGACCATCTCCCGGATATATTGCTTTTCCCACATGGCATGAATCACCATATTATCACTCGGGAATGCTGTGAAGAACACAAAAGGAAGGCCACAAGCAATGAACACGGTCTTATTTAGTGCAGGTGAATAAGCTATGGCTTGCAGTAGATCATGTTGTAATGTTTCAGTGGCTGGCACAAGAAAGGGTGTTTTGGATCCTGCAGATGTAGTAAAAATCCTATTCATTGTGCATGTAGTTTTCAGTCATTATGGTGTCTATTACACATAAATGTGTATATGTTGGACCAAAGAACAAGAACGAAAAATTCCAGTTAGTTGAATGGAATCCTCAAGGTTATGCCCCTATTAGTTTTAGAATTGAATCTCATTAGGAAGCTATGTGCATGTAGATTATAACCTATTAAGTAATTGCATATCGTCAACCTTTTCCCTTCTCGCTGTATGCATTCTGAGTCTCTTTTCGTTTTCGCTTTTCAGGACAATGTTAGGAATCAGCTGATCCAATTTGAGCTAATACTTACAACCGCAACTTTTGTTGTTACCATTTTTAGCGTGGTGGCCGGAATCTTTGGCATGAATTTTGAGATACCACTGTTCGACAATCCAAGTGCCTTCGAATGGGTGCTCATAATCACAGGGGTGTGTGGAGTCATCATATTCTGTTGCTTCTTGTTTTATTTCAAGTACAGAAGATTAATGCCCTTGTAAATGGATATTACAAGTTAAAGGCATGAACAGGGAGAAAGCTCTCTGCTCCTGTCTTGCCTTTTAGGATGTTATTAGGACAAGAATTGAGATTCATCTGGTTCTTGTTTTTATTATTAGGAAAGCTTCATGTTCTTACTTTGTTTCCCTGTGTGTATATCATTCTTCCATATCCTCAATACGATGGGAAAGTTCACTAATAGAGCATGATACTTGTGTAAAAACATCAACAACTGTATTAAAACTTTTAATATCTACATGCGTTATTGGTGCCTTGTTTATATTGGTTAGGAGCCCTTTCAACTTATAAACTCTCTTAAATTCTGTATTTCTGTGTTCGTTGTTCTTTCGTGTATTATTTTTTTTTTTTTAATTTTTATTTTTACAATGGTTGATCCAGTCTAACCCATTTCACCCTGAAGTGAATGAAAAATCACGTTCGATCCACAACCTCGTTGATGTTTGGATTGTATACAGTCCACAAATCATCTGCACAATTCAATTCGATGTTAAGTGACTTTGATTAAATGCATAAGGTACAATTTTTATTTTTTTTTGGAACTCGCAATTATCTTTTATTTAGGCCAAAAATATTTATGGAAATAATTAATTGGTTGTTTGCAAGGCCTAAATAATCCATGGTGGCGGCTTTACTCATCAAAAAGCTAGAAGGCCGAAAGTCAAATAAAATGGAACTCAGGCCCAATGTTCGTCGGTCAATGAAGAGCAGTGTGTTTCAATGAAAAGCACATAGTCGCTAGCGTACCAAAGCTAACGTCACACAAATACATTTAAAATTACTAAACAAATACAGGGTTACCCGTTGAATCAATGATCTCCTAATGTATTCTGATTGCAATGATAATAATGAAATTTCATTATCTATTACCTATGGTCAAGTTAAGGAAAAATTAATGTGAAATTTTAAAAAAAATTGAACGTAGATTGATGGGATGCGAGCCAACATTAAAAAGAAAAGCTTCATGCTGCACGATGCATATGCCAAACATGATGGTGCAAAACATATATGTAGAATATAATTGAGAATACTGGGTATCATATGACATGGGTGGCATCTCCTCATATACGAAGACACAAAAAGTTGGGTGATACAACAAGTACACATCCATGTGGGCTTGTAGCACCCCAATTTTTGTGTCTTGTATATGAGGAGATAACTATCATGTCATATAATATCCATTATTCTCAATATAATTTAGGTATTTCTTAGAATGAAAGCAAATCCGACAATAAAAGTCAGGATGTTGTGATGCACAATAGGATCCATACAATTCAATCTCGGCCCGTTAATGGATAGTCGCATGATCTCTACTACATAACAGCAAAAATTAGTAGCGAGTTGAATATAGATGACTACAAATTACCCGTGCACTCAATGCACGGAGCAAAAAACTCCCGCAAAGAGGATGCGGTGCACACGTGGAACCGAAAAGGAGTGAGAAATGTGGGTGGGCGTGCTAGTATCGTCGGGGGGCAAAAAGTGCAAAGTCTGGGGGTCAAACGCAAAAAACCGTGGGGTTGGCAAACACGTCAATAAGTAGTTTTTTTTTTGTTTTTTTGGGTGAATGGCAAACATGTAATTAAGTGGGGTTGTGGTTTTTAGATGGGATGGCAACCATGTAATTAATTGGGGTTGGGGTGAGATTTGGGTGATGTGGATGGTGGGGTGAAGGGGGTGATAGGACATTTGTCCTAGTCATATTTCCCCCCTCCATCTAAAACAAATGCATCATTTGTATAATAGATGTTAACTACTCAAAGCACTATACTCTTTCAAAAACTTATTGGCATGTAACTTAAAAGTTTTGATATGTTAGTTAATTTAATAAAAATAAAGTGAAACATTAGGATGTTAGGTTATTTTTGTGCAAATTCTCATGTTGAGGGTAAATTCATCGAACAGTGAGGTGGAGCCAACAATGACGCATATGATGACGTGATGTTTCGTTGACGGAGGAGTGCGACCCGAGGTAGCTTGAACCCGGGTCAGGAAGAGCTAAGTCCGAGCTGTTGGGATGAAGCTCGACCTAACTCTAAGATGTTCCGAGCTATCTGCAACACATACAAGTCATCAGGGGGGTCGGATCTGGGTTCCGACCCAAATCACATCCGATGCGCAAGTCGGTAACTTAAAAGATGATCAGGGCAGCTAGGTTCGACCTATTGGGAGATCGTCCTATCACAATCACATCGAGCTATGGAGGAAGAAATGTAAAGTGGACGGTAAGAGAATAATTTGTGAGAGTATTGTGGTATTTAATATCTCTGGAGCCCCCCAAAGTTCCATTGTTGCTAAGACTATTTATAGGTGAGGTTCTCCTCTCAGTGTCGTTAGTAGATAACAGTTTTGCTGCAATGGTGGCATGACTGTCTCTTAAAAATAGGCATAACCGCTGTCCACATACCCCACCATTAATATCAAGCCTATCATTAACTAACCCCTTGAAGCTCGGAAGCTCAATGGGTAGAATGTGTCCTGACTTTAACTGGGTAGGAAGTTCACTTTCACCAAGGATTTCTTTGGCCTCATTAGTAAGGCCTTCTGTTCCGTGCGGGCCTCTTCATTTGAATGAAATATTCTATCCCCTTTCCGTGGGTCGGTCCAATGCAGTAACAATGGCACCATCACTTGAGCTCATACCAAGCGTCGGTTGAGGTCGAGTGATGTGATGTCATGGCCTGTTTAGCCCTATACGGCGACTGATACGGTAGTCCTCTACGCACGAGTAGAGAGAGTATACTGAGTTGAAAAGATGTGATATGGCGTAAATGTGGCTCGTGGTAGTCGTGTAATTCCGTGAAAAGGGTTGGGGCGTTTTGGTCATTTGGGCCATATGAGTGGATGTGAGTGTAGAGTGAAGGTGGGTGTGTAAAGTAGTGTCAAACTTGTAAAATTTGAAATAGAGGGTTAGTGTGTGAGGGGCTAGTGTGAAAAGAGATGGGGTTTAGTGGCAAGCTCGTAAATTTTTAGAAGGGTCAGGGGCAAAACAGTCTTTTGGCCAAAAACTGCTGTGCGTACATATTAAAGTTGTATGTGCATAAAGTAATGGCAAACTTGTAAATACTTGAAAGTTGAGGGGTAAATTTGGAATGGTATTAAGGTCATTGAAAGCTATGCATGCTTATCCTAAAGAAAATTCTAGAGCTAAATATTTTAATAACCTTTCTACATCTTTCTTTCACTTTCTTTCTTATTCTTTTCATTTTTCTATTTCTCTCTCCCAACCTCCAAGCCATGGCCGAAATTCCCCTCTCTCCTCTTCATTTCTTCAAGCTTCCAAAACCCTAATTCCATCTCAAAAAATTCAAGAAAAACCCTAGGCTACTTCAAGGAAAAAAAAGATAAAAGGGAGAAAGGAGAAGAGAAGCTCCTTGAGGTAGGAATTCTAACCTAAGTTGGGGATTTTTATTTAGGAGTATGAGATTGCTAGGATGCTATTTGTATTGTTTATGTCATGAATTTCATGTTTTATGTTTGTAATAACCCAAAAAGATTCAATCTTTCCCTTGTTTTCCTAGCAATTCACTCCTTCTTGAAAAACAGAAATTCTGCATGTGTGTTTATACATCGATTCTAATTTCTGTAGTGAGAATCACTTTCTGAAAAAAAAAATATGTATGTGTAGATCTTGAAATTCTACCCCAAATTCATATAAAATATGTCATATGTTGAGTTCAATAAGTAGGAGTAAAAATTCATTGTTTGCAAGTAGTCTGAAATTCTGTCAAGCTGTACACAGTTCAGCAAAATGAGCACTAATACCTGCACACTCCATGGATTTTACTGATCTTGGTCTTGTTGGAAACTTAAGAAGTTTATCTAAAAGTTCATCAGATTGCTTATATGTCAAAATTCTAGCTAGAACATGCTTAAAATCGGCTTTCAATACAGGCTCAGAATGCTGACTGAAAAACAGTCTGGATATGCTGCACCATTTAATTCACTATAAATCATATACTGAATATAGTTGTCTGAAATTTTATGGGTGAACTCAGGACTATAATATATCCAACTTTAATTCTTTGAGTTTTGTCAAATTCTCAAGAGAAATGGGTTAAGAATGCTGTTTTTCCAGCTGTTCTTGCAATATCAGCATGTTGGATGGTGTTGGGTGAAATTGGAATTGTGAGGTATTGCTAATTTTTCACTCCAGAAATGCATGGATGATGTTGATGCATGTATGTAAGTTTGATTAAGCTATTTGTTACTCAATTTGATGGTGTGACATGTCTCATTTACATGACGAACGCCATATCTTCGATAAAATGCCCAAATGAATTTGAAGTTGGAAAAACTTGAAATTGGCCATTTAAAATGTTGTGCCATGTAATACTTTTGTAAATTGGTGTATGGCCATTGAACATTATGATATCTGACATGTTAATTAGGATGTCTCGGTCTGCTCTAAGGTGGGTGAACATCCTAGTATTGGGATGGGGGAAGTTTGGGTATAACTTAATTATAAGGGGCTGGACTGAGAAGTTGGGGAAAGTGATATGAGATACGTGATACTTATTCCCAATCGCCTTTACCGGGAGTGGAGGGGACATACGGAGGTTTTGTTATGATGTGGAGAGCCTCACTTCTGCCAGGGACGGGGGAGCTGAGAGGCCCGGCGTACAGTACCCGTGTCCACTGCGTCGTGTGCTATATTCACCCCAAATTGCGGTGAAGTCCAGGCCCTTATCTTTAGGTGATACCCAGGCTTCCAAAAATCACTAATAACAATTAACTAATGAATCTTATATGTGTTGTTGTTGTTGCACACTCATGTGTTGTACTTTTTACCTTGGTTGTTTGTACTCTTATTGCCGTTGTACTCATAATCTTAAATGATTTTCCCCTACCATAGTTAGTTTCCTACTGGGCACGTTTAACATGCCCATTTTACTTTTCAGGTCTTGAGCAGAGGTCACCAGAGCAGAGTCCCCACAGAAGATTCCTTAGCTGTGGGTTTGGGTTTGGGAATACCACTCTTTTGGGACGTGTCTTGTAGTGTGAGTTGGGTTGAGTAGGGAGTGAGTTGTCTTTTGTAGCTGTGTTATATGTTGGTGGCTTGTAGCACTTCTCATGTATATACTAGAGACAGTTCACTTGTACTTGACCCTGGTGTGTGGTACGCTCTTTAGTTATGTGGTTTTGTGGATATGTACTCTTTGTGATGGCTATGTGTGTTGCCTCTTTCTTTTATATATCTGTGATGTATGATCCCAGCATACACAGTGGCCTGCTTATTGTGTGTTTACCTTACACGCTTGGTGTAATACCGCGGCTTGTCAGGCTCCATCATCTCTTTTCCCCGCTATGGGACGTCGTATAGGTATTTGCGAGAATGGGGCGTGACATGTGATGTCTCATTAAATAGGCATGACAGTCGAAGCGGGAATTTTTGATTTTGACCGCCAAAATCCATCACCTTTGATAAGACTGTTGCATTGACACGAGGCTCGGAGTGCGGACGCTCGTAGATCATCGACATGTGCCACTCGATTAGAGGATCAGACTTGATGGTGGAGTGGTAGCCCTCAGTATACGTAAAGAATATATGGAAATGAATCGAACTTTCTTGCTTGATCGTTCGAAAGAAACCCTTCGCTTTCTTTGTTGTTATCGCTCTTCTTCAATTTGAGAATCTTTCTCATGACTTCTCCTTCGACATCTGGATCCGTTGACCAATTGGAAGAGATAGAAATAGCAATGGTGGTTTCGTCCTAGCAAATGTGGGTGAAGCACATGCAGATGCTAACACTTCAGAGCCGATGATAAAGAAATGAAAAGGTTTGGCCCTCGTCTCAGTCGACCTTGAGGCCCCAGTCCCGTGAGACAATAAAGGGAGTCTTGTCGTACCTGACATAGTTGCTAACCAAGCATTCAAAGTATCAGCTGATCAGCTTCATGCACTTCATGCACTCAAACAGATTATGTCCGATACCCCTATAAGATTCGAATTCCCTTTGCCACTGAAAGGGTTTGCTCTCCTATGAGCGTGAGGTGGGAGTGTACATAAAATATTTCTGTCACGGGCTTCGATTTCATATGCACCCTTTCATTCCTCAAGGGCTGAACATTATGTGGCTCTCACTTTGCCAGTCGATCCCAACCCTGTGGGCAGTTTGGTCGGCTTCATTAAGCTCTGCATGATGATTGGTGTGGAGCTGACCCTGTCGTTGTTCAACCACTGCTTTAAATTGAAAATACATGCATCCTTTGCGTGGTATATATCACTGCTAGAAGAAGTAGACAGCTACTTAGGGATCTCCCGAGCTCCAACCGATGATGGAAGGAGCAGTTTGTGTTTATGGCCTTTCCCGGCGTAGCGATCTTCCTTACCCATTAGGAGTGATCGAGCCTCACTGCAAATGAGGAAGTGCCCCTCTCTAGAGATGAGCTAAGGGCTGCTGAACGCTTACTAGCTCTGCGAGAGAGCCTCCAATCTATATCAAAGATTTTCAACAAAGAAACTTTGTTAAAGACTGTTCGGGCAAAAGGTACAATGCTTTCTCAGGCCTTGTGTCCACCTCTGTTTTTTGCTGACCCTTCTTTTTCCTTTTGCAGACGTGGTCAGCCAAGAGTATCATGAAGAACCTAAGCTTCTAGATGCATTCCAAGATTCTCTTCAAGAAAGGCTTGCCTTCTCGACAAGTGGGTCGACATAAACAGAGCTTGGACGAGGTCGCTATCCACTCGCTTCAAACTGTTAAGGCCGTTACTCAGGAAGGACAATGCATTAAAAAGAAAGAGTTACGCACACTGGCTGGGGCTAAAAGCGCTAAAGTCCAAGAGAAGAATATGAAAAATGAAATTGCCATCACGAGCCCGAGCTCTCCAGTCAAGGGTGCAGCCAAGGCTCTGATCGTGGCACTTGAGCGGGTTCGGGCCCCTGCTCAGGAAGAGTCTTCAAAGGAACCGATGCCGCCTCAAGAACCATGCCTTTATAAGGACACTTAGCCATGGGGTGGTCTCCAACCTCAAGATCCAAGTGCCGAAGGGGTCCTTCCGAGTTCAAGTCAATCTTCTTGGCAGACATGTCGCCTCAAGTTCATCTAGAATGACCCGAGGATAAGCTTCACCGATTCGTTTATATAGTGGGAGTATATGAGTCAGATTTCTTGAATTGTGTGGATGCCTCCCGGCTTGTGGAGAACTTGATTCTTCCTCATGATATTGCCATTTTGCAGAAGATAGACTATGAGATGTAGCTTCCTCTATGGTTCGGTAGAGTCACAAAGTGTGTAACTTCCTTTTTCTCATCAATGTCAGGTATCAATTTTAACATCTCCTATTTGCATTATGATACATAGTTGGCTTCAGTGGCATCTAAGTTACACCGACGATCGTCGTCGTCGGAAAATTTTGAGGCCAATTTAGTCACAAATCAAAAAAAGGATAGCCACCGCCCAGAAAGCCATCGATAAGTCGAAGATGAACTTGAAGAAATCATAGCTTTGCAAGGTCAAGCTCGCATCTCGTATGGAGGAGATTGAGAAAGAATTGTTAATGGCTAGAATGAAGGCTGAAGATGAGGCGGCCCTTAAGAGGTAGACCGAGCAACAGCTTCTTGAGGAAGTCGCCCTTCTGAAGCATCCCAATGAACGGCTGCTTGAGGAGGAGAGGCGGTGGAAGGTGATGGTGTTAGTTCCTGTGTTCAAGACTAACGTTGTTTTGATGATGATTAATATATTATGTTAGTGTGCTAATCAATCTTATATTTTAGTCTCAGTTTATCTTAATGATTATCTGTTGATGAGACAAAGCATAATGCTTGGAGCATAATGATGGATGAACATCTAAAGAATCAATGCCAACGCTTGGATGATGTGGGGAGCATCAAGGTATCGTGAGCTTGAAGACTTGGACTCTAGGAGATGCAATATGTAATCCGTGTAATATTTCATTTACTTGTATTTCTCTTTTTGAGTTTAGGATTATTGTAATGCCTTGATAGATGGTCATACTCTCATGCATATGCATTTAACCATCTTAGTGAACATTAGGATTACATAGATATCATCCCATTAGGTTCACCATGCCTTAAACTCTTACTGGAGCTTTTGGCTCTCCACAGTCGACTGATGAAGGCACGACAGGCGACTGGATGGCTTATAGGCGCATGTCCAGCATTCTACAGCCGACTGATATGCACAGCTCAAGTCAACTTATTTCTTGACTCTTATTGAGCTTTTCGCCTCAATCGACTGAAGTTCATTTTACAGTCGTCTGTCTTCCAACAGGCGCCTGGGAATTGATCTACAGTCGTCTGTGCGCAATTTGCATTTTCTGGGCTTCATCCCAATTTGCAAGTCAGTCGACTGATGAAGTATTTACATTCACCTGTATATTTACAGTCGCACGCGAAATGGTCATCTATCGTCTTAAAGGCGTAAGTGCGAAAGTTGCATTTTCTCGACTCCTTTCCATCCCAAGTGACAGTCGCATGCTGAAGGATATTCAGTCGCATGTCTATTTACAGTCGCCTGTGAATTGCTTTACAGTCGTCTGTGCGCAACTTGCATTTTCTGGGCTTCATCCCAATTTGCAAGTCAGTTGACTGATGAAGTATTTATAGTCTTCTGTCTATTTACAGTCGCCTGTGTAGTTTTCTACAGTCGCATGTCCTGACTCAGGTTATAGCCGTTGGAAATTTTATAGCTGTTGACCAGTCGACTGTAAGTTGTTCATCAGTCGACTGGCTGTGCCGTAAACTGCCAAAATCTAGCCATTGCAGATTTCTTCCTTTTGGGTTTTTGGTTGGTTTTATAGGCTCGTCCTGGCTTCATATATATACAGGAGTTTGCTTAGTTTATTTAGAACTCTTGGTTAATATTGAATATCTTTGAGAATCAATAGCTACTCCTAATCTCTCCCATTTCCCTCTCATGAGCACATTTCGCTTCATGAAGCTAGCTCATATGGAAATTCTCCAAGGGATCTAATTCTCGTTCCTTTCTTGGAGATTATCTTTCTTCTCTTCATTTCATACACTCAAGTGAGAAGTGTTAGGATTCATTCCTTGAAGAGAGAAAGATCGTCGAGTGCAATCAAAGCCTCGTCTCAAGCACTTGAGTTTCACTTGCATGCCTTCTTCATCACATTAGTAAGATCATATCAAGGCATAGGTAAGTGTTGTTTCGTTTCGTTTTATGTTCGAAATCCTAATTCTCTTTGTGGGAATTAGTCACTCTCTTTGTGAGAGTTACTCTCTGTGTGGGAGTTTGTGTCTCTGTGTGGGACAAAGTCTGGCTATGTGATAGCAATGATATCTCTTTATGGGAATCCAAAAAATCCTCTGTGTGATGTATCACTGTGTGAGATTATATTCACTTCTCTGTGTGAGAATTATAGTAAATACTGGTGTGGCTGGATATACCCAAGTTTTGGGGAACCAGTGTAAAATCCTTGTGTTTGCGATTATTGTTGTTGAGCACTCTGCTTAATTTCCACTGCTTATTGTGCTTTAATGTCAGTAACTTTTGATTAAGCATTTTACTTGCTATTACACTATTCACCCCCTCTAGTGTGTGTGTGTGTGTCTGTAGCCCCGCAGGGTCCCTTACAATGGAAGCCGACCTTCGAGCCCACCTGTTTGAGTGGGAAAGGAAGTGGAATGCGGATGAATCTTCCATTCGAACTAAGCTGTATGCTGCAGAAGGGGTCGATCCTTTGAGGATTATAGAAGAGGCAGTGGAGAAGTATAAAGAAAGCATTGGCCCCATAGATGAATTATATAGGGTGGGCTTCTCACGACGTCGGCTGGAAATCAAGCACAAGTTCATCGCCTCGGAGATTGACTTCGATCAGCTAATGTAACGACCCCTATTTTTCAATACACTTAATTACGTATTTAACATATTTTCATTTTTAAAAGTATTTTATAGTGATTGATCATGAGTTTTATATCAAAAATGATATCAAAAATTTCTTGTAAAAATATTTTGAAGTATCAAACTAGTTATGGTGTATTTCAGTAAGTTCGGGTATCATCAAATACCTCTAAATAATTTTGATAAAAATTCATTTTCAATTACTACTGGTTTGGCTTAATGAATTAATTTTCTATACAAACATCATCAAACCGTTTTCAAACTTCTACATTATCATCATATGATCATTTAGGGCTTCCCATTTTATTTTCGTAATTTTCTGATATCAAATCGACCTAGAATCCGCAAGGCCGCTTTCTAAATGTTTTGGCCTAAAACGTGTATCTCCGTAGCTCAAACCTCAAAATGGATCTCGTATTCTTGATCCTCGCGACGATACGCTCATGTGGGTATGTTTTCGTAACTTTTCGAAGTCGTATGCGAAAACGGGGTTGTATTCCTCCGGTTTTACTAATTACATTCACTAATGACTATTACTCTTATCTTAACCCTAGATCTACCCATAATCAATACTCTAACTACCCCCCATTAACCCACCTCCCTGGTTGGTTAGATCCAACTGCTTTGGATCTGAATTGATCACATTTATTATTTTTGCAACAAATATCTAATATATTTTCTACCCTATATAACACAGACCCCTCCCCTTTCGTTTTAAACACAACCCAGGCACCCAGCCCTCTTATTACATATCTCTCGTTCGTGTTCCCCTCAGCCCGCACACATGAGCTCAACCCCATCTCATTTGATCGAACCCAACCCCCCCCCCCCCCCTCTCTCTAACACTCTCACCCTCAACTCTCTCTCTCTCCCGCTCTCTTCTTCTCCACCGAGAGCCCACGGCGAACCCATGCCCCGCCCCCTGAGCTCAGCCCCCGCTGTCGTCTCGGGTCCCCCACCCCCTTGTTCTTCCTCCTCGCGAATCTGACGTCGAGCGAAGCCGCCTCCCTCTCCCTTCAACCACTTGCCGTCGGCGAGCCCTCAACCCACGCTCGACCTCCCAACTCCCCTCCGACCACCTCCCAGAGCGTCGCTGCCGCTCAGGCGACCCCCTTCTAGCCTCGCCTCCTCCAAACAGTCACCGACGATCTATCCCTCTCCCCTCTCGGAGCTCCAACGACCTTGCCGTCGCCCAGCCCACGTCGAGCTCCCCCTTCGCTCCTCAGCCCTCCTCCGACATGAGCCCGTCGTCGTGAAGCTCATAGTAGCCCCTGATCCCTCCGCCATCGCAACCACCCATGCCCTCGACGGCCCCCAATCCGACAAGCTCCGGCCCCGTTTCGTTCACTCGCTCCGACACCAGACCGCCGCCGGCGGCCCTCCGCACCCCCGAGATCACCAGCGCCGCTGCCGGAGCTGCTGCGCACCCACCCCGCCGCCGTACACTCGCCGTCGACTTCCATCTCCACCGCCGCAGTTCGGAGCTCCCCTCTGACCTCCAAGAGCTCGATGATTCGGGTTGAATATTGCATATTTAACCCGCCATTTAGCCCTATTTTGTGCTTATATGATGCTCAATTGGTCTCTAATACGTTCGTATTTTGTATACCATCATTTATTAGAGAAATCACCTTATTTGAGCACAAAACAGCAATTAACTGAGTATTTCTGCACATTTTATATTTTTCATGGTTTGGTCTCGATCTCACGATTCCAACGACTATTTATTTGTATTTTTCTGAGATCTGTGCTAATTACTGTGTATTTTTGAATGCAGAATACAAATTAAATGGGAAATACACAAGAAATACGCTCAAAATACGGCCGCACGAATCTTGGCGGACACGTGGCACGCATCCGTCGTTTCCCGCGAGATCGGACAGCGCTCAACAATCGAAGAAGCGGCACATTCCTAGCCGTGGATCTCCGATCGAACGGCTCACATCCGCGTAGCAAGCGAAGCAGCGGAGGCGTCTTGGAGGTCCACGTGGCGGCCATCGGACGTATCCCCGCCTCATCGAACGGTTGAATCGAGCGGAGCGCGAAATCACGAGTGAGCGGCGTGGCTGAATATCAACCGTCCGATCGTCATCGTGCGGCTGCAATTCAGCCCGATGCGGACGAAGCAGCGGAGAAATTAGCGGGCGATGTGGCTCGTCGAGAGCAGCACGATCTGAAATCCAACGGCCACCGATTAATCCAAGCTGAACTCGAAGCGGTTGCGGGCGAAGAGCGGGAGGATCCGCTAACCGTGCCACGCGTCGACGCCACATTCAATCCCGTTTTGATCAGCGGCTGAGAATTGTGCTGATCGGGATTAGCGGGTTGGATGCGAAATATTAGCGGGTTTCGACCCGTTAGCCCCCTTAAACCCGCAAGGCTATTATTTAAGCGTATTCTAGGGTTTTGGGGGGTATTCTGGCGTATTTTGGGGCTTTTGGAGCGGCTACTGTGCGTATTTCTCCAGGGGAAAATCTGATAAATTCCAGAGGCTATTCTTCTTATTTCCAGGGAGTTTTGGGTTCTATCTTGGAGATTTGGTGACAAATTCTTGAACTTATACCCCGTATTTGGTGCTTTTTCATTGTATTTCGGTGTTTGAATGATGTATTCATCTATGAAATCTGATTTTTCTTGCACCATGCGTGGCTAATCTCCTTGTGCTATGGTTGTGATATAATTAGGAGTATGTAATCGTGAAATTTCATGTCTTTAGCCCTATTATCAAGTCAAAATTGCTCGTAACGTTGATTTCTACAACGTATTTGTTGGGTATTGCTTATTGTCGATATTATTTATGTTCCCTACGGCTAGGCCCTGATAAGGCTAGCTAATTCATGTTCTCTAATCTGAACTTATCCTTGCGTTTAATGATCAATGAAATCAATGTTGCTAGTAATATGTATACGGCTATTTTGACTAGTTCTTATCGATTCATCTTCCGACGTCTTCACGCCTTGACCGGGTGAAGCGTTGTGTGATATTGAAAGACATGATATTTCAGTGATTATAAACTACTAATGAAGTCACAACCGTAGCACATTCATCTTGTTTAGGGTGCCGTAATCATTGCTTTTGATATCTTTTCGCCCTATTTGAATTGTATAATTGCGTATTCTGTCAATTTCTATATATATCTTGTTTGAGTATGTTATACGGAGACGTGTGCATGCTTGAATCGAATCTGATCTTTGCGGACTTATTCGTGATGCGTGTTTATTTTCCTTAAGAAATTGACGTTATACGTGATTGATTCTTTGGCACATTTTTATACGCTTGATCGCCATATTTTCCGATGTTCTCGTGCCCTGACCGGACGAAACGTTGAGTTATAGAAAAGGTATTAACAATCATTGATTACACACACCCTAACGAAATCATACCAGAGTCACCGTAAATTTCGTAGGATTTTTTTTTCTTATTTTAAACTCTTGATCCTATATCCTTATATTTTTAGGTGGTTGGTTATTACCGTATTATTACTCTTTACAGACTGAAGTCGTGGTTTTGCAGGTCAGTTGTCCAGTGGATTCGATACCTGGACTCACCAGGATATTACTTGTTCGATCTCCTGCGCTTGGGAGTAGTGCTCACATCATTTGAGACGAGGCACTCGACACCCTCTGCCCCGTCGCTACAGCGACCCCGACCTCGTCGTGCCGCAAGCCCCTGCCGCCGAGCCGCCGTCGCCCGCCCCTCCGTCGCAGTCGCCCCCCCAGCCCACCTCCAGTGTCGAATCCCCCCCGCACTGCAACACGAAGAGGTGAATGCGTAATATTAATACGTATTTGCGTATCTATATACCTATAAACGTATTTTTCCAAGTATTTATAATTATAGAATTATGGGTTTTTGATGAAAAATTGATAACTAATTACACAGGCCCCAAAAAATGCAAGGCCAGCTCCAGAAAATCAGAAATGACATTCCGAATCCAATGACGCTAGTTTCATCTCAACCAGATGCTTATGTTTTCCAGAATAATTTTTTAATGCTAAAACTTAAATACGTAAATTTCTTTTAAAAATCCATAACTTATTATTTTCACATAAACTGATATTTGATAAAAATATATGTTGTATCACTTTTTGAGACAGTCATTTTGACAGCTCACTTGCAACTTTCTGATTAGTATTGCAACCAAGAGAAATTGTTGAATAATTACATTACTTAATTAAAATTAGTTTTTAAATTGATTTTTAGCTTTTAAAAATTATAAAAATTACTAGAAGCTTCTGAAAAATATTTCCTCCTACAGTAAAATTATTTTCTTTATATCTAGCCTATATAAAAATTAGAACGCTTTTCGACAGCGTTTCAACCAGTTTTAAAAATCAAAACGATCAAGTTAAATAAATAGAAAAGAATGTATTCTTTAACCGATTGTTTCTTGTGTTTACAGGTATCAATTCCCGTGCACCAGCACTAGATCCAGTCCCAGCTCACTACCATCACCTCGAGATCTGTAAGTCACAGTAAATTCTAGATTTGGAAAATTAACTAGTGTACTCGTACGAACTTAGAACACCACTTATAGCCTCAGAACGGCTATTTGACTTGAACCAAAACTAGAGACCTAATCTAATAGAAAAGCAATCAACTACAGATTACTTTGTCAACTTTCAACTTTGGTGGTTGTAATACACAACCATCAACTTGGGTAAATTGTGTGCTAACGAATTATCGTATATCATGTGTAGAACCTTTTGTTGAACAAATTGTGGAATATCTCGTGGAATATCTTGTGGAATGTCTTACGGAATACCTCGTGGAATATCTCGTGAAATGTCTAATGGAATATCTCGTAAGAAACATGTAATCGTTACACACGACACTGGGGTTTGGGGTAACTCATTGTAGAGAAAGTGTGGGAGCTATGACCGAAGTCACACTCGCTTGGCTCGTCTCGTCTCGCTTTTCAAAGTATGTTGTGGTTGACGCCCGTGATTTGCTCCCCGTGGCAATGGAGGTGACCCATGGTTGCATATCATACTTTCATACGTGAGTCACATCACATAGTATAGTTAATTTCTGCCAACACTAAAATAACCATTGATTGTACGTTTTATTCAGTACTTTGCATGTTTAATTGCTTCTAGTTTAGGCCTTCTAGTCTCACCATTGCTATCACCATGTTTGTTCTTATACGTTACTTTTTGTACTTACACGGTCAACTTTTACTTTATACATTACATGCACTTTACCTACCACACTTGTACATTCACTAGTAATTTACTTGTTGTACCTTTAGCTACAGCAGTAGCATGCTTCACTTTCTTAGTCTGCTTTACACTTGCACTACCACAGTACAGTTTGTTCTCTCTTTTCAGTTCTGCTTACATTTACTACCCAGTTATGTACAGTTGTTGATCAGTACTTTACTTTTCACTCTGGTTTGCTTGTACGTAGTTACTCTTTGCCATACCTGTGCACTGCTTCTTTTCTATGTTTAGATTTATTGTGACTTACCTATGGTTTCATTTATGACACCGACAGCCGACGACCAGATCACAGAAGCAGCCCCTGAGCTTTGAGGAGCCAGAGTTCGACCCAGAGGCTGTAGTTTTCTAGCTGTTGAGTTGGTGCATGTATTTTATTATGTATTTCATTTCCGCATTTTCCTTTCTGTATTTCCTTCCATGTATTGGGTGAGAGAGAGCTGTTTGTTGTTGTATTTTTAATTTATGGACTGTAATAATGTATGCTGGTTTGAGTATTATTGTAAGTTTCTGCATCGTGGCTATATTGATTTCGCTGGTAAACTGCAGACCTGCAAATAAATCAAACAAGTAACGGGCCCCCGAGAGCGGGTCGTTACAGCTAACATTGATGTCATATGACATGTTCAAAGAGGAGAACGACGATGCTCCAACTGACGGGAATGACCACGCCTCTGTCGAGGAAGCTGCATCCTCTAAGGGTCATCCTCATGACTCTGCCGCCTCATGATTTTACCTCTTATTTCTGGATGTGTGGCTTGACTTTTGTACTTTATAAGCAGACTTTTCTATTTTATAAACAGAATAAAGTCTATAATGCTCGTCTTGTCGTGGAATACATATGATGTTATCTCGTCCACGGGTTATCGTATCTGCTTGCCCTTTCACAGCTCAGACTTGTGCATGTTGATACTCTTAGTGTGAGCTGTTGAGCAACAAACTTTTACTTCATCTAAACATCTTCATACTCTTTGTTGGTAAAACAGACATATCCCTCGAGGATGTAGTATCCATCAACATTGCTAGGTGAGCCCCATGCAAGAGTATGAGTAGCTTGTTCCCGTTCGTATAGCTCGGTTGGCTCGCAAAGGGTTGGCCGTCCATTCATACAGCCAAAGGCGCTAGGCGGCCAGTAAACGCCTCGAGTATGGACTGGGCGGTCAATCTGGGCGTTTTTTGGATTAATCGGCCGCTTAAGCGTTCTGGGCAGTGTCTGGGTGCTCTGGGTGGTTCCTAGGCGGTTCCTGGGTGGTTCCTAGGCGGTTCCTGGGTGGTGTCTGGGCGTTTTTGGTAAATGGCTTAATTGCACAAGAGTATCTTTTAAATTTTATTTTGTTGCACACAATACTCTAAAGTAGGTAAACTGGATTTGATTTAGTATGTATTAAATATTTGATGTGTTTTAAATAATATATATATATATATATTTATATATAAACATAAATATATTATATAAAAATAAATAAAATAATTAAAAACTGCAAATCTGCCTAGGCCGATTAATCCCCGATTAATCCCCGATTAATGCTCTGGGCGCTAGCCAAGCGGCCCGTGAAGGGTATAGATAGGTCATCAATGTTCGTATAGCTAAGTCGTCCCGCGAAGAGGATGCCACTCCGATCGTAAAGCCAGATAGCCGGCGGGGGTATGTATTGTTGAGTATTGGACTTCTCCCTACTTGGTTTTGATGACGAGCAAACATAAATACTTGTGACTAATACCCTCCATACAGTTAATCCATCGCCTAAGCTAATCATGAAGATCAAATAGCAATGGATGACTATCAATATCAATCAAAGCTCATTGAATTGAAGATTGGGTGATCAAGTTGAAGAAAGAAGCTCCAATGACTTCAAGGCCATTCAAGAAAGAGAAGAGAAGAAAATATGCAATGTAAATCTTTTTATGCTTTTATTTCTCTTGATTAGAATGTAGCCTTGTAGTAGAACTATATTAAAGCGTACACACTTCACTCTATCTAGCTTAGGAAGTCATTAGAAACCATTTCTTAGAACTCCAACTCTTCATATCATTTAATGTGCATTTTGGACTTTAAACAGTCGACTGAATGACAAAATATAGGCGCATGTATCCATACATGCGTATGAGAATTGTTCTGTAGTCGTCTGTAATGCATACGTTGTGACATAGGTTTTTGGGCTTTTTATTCCTAACTTTCAGCAGGCGCTTGCTGTACAAAGTACACGCCTGCCTAATTTCAGGCGCATGTGACTTGTTAGTCAGTCGCCCGTCTCTTCTTGCCCAAAGATCCCAATATTTGTCAACTTACGCACTTGTGCATCCAGACACATTATGTAGGCTTTGCAAGTGCCTGCCCATGGCACATGCGCCTACATATACATCTACATTCGCATGTCCATCACTTGCCCACATCTTTCAGTTTGACAAGTTACGCACTTGTGCACACCGATGACTAGAGTTGGTTTCCCAGTCACCTGCCCATGGCACAGTCGCTTGTGGATACCCCATTAATCGCCTGTCCAAGCTTATCTAGAATTCTTACATTTTGACAACTTACGCACTTTGCCTCACAGACGCCTGTAGAAGGTTTCTCAGTCGCCTGTCGATTTTCAGTCGTCTGTCTAACCTTCATCAGTCGACGGTCATACGTGGTAAGTTACCGTTTGGATTCTCACATACCCTCTGACACAGTGTAGCAGGCGATTGTCTGTTCTTCATCAGTCGACTGTCATGCTTGTAAAATTAATTCGTTGGGATTTTCCACATGGATTTTGAGAGGGCGTTTGGGTATTTCCTTTAATGGTTTTAGAGAGCCAATATAAGAGCATGCTACTGTTCCATTAGAGCTTGATCAACTCTTGAAAACCATAAGCACTCATCTCAAGCTCTCAATTGCTAAATCTCTCTAGCTCTCATTCGCTCTTGCTCTCCAACAGAGAATCAAAGTTCATATCTTCTAGGCACTTGGTAGTGACAAGGGAAATGTATACTCTCTTCTTGGAAGAGATCAACACTCCAATCACTTTGCTCCTTCAAGGTCTACTTCAAGGCATATGTGATTTGTAAGTGTAAATTTCATATTTCATGACTTTTGTTATTTGGTTGTACTCTCGGTTGTGAGAGTGGTTTACTTGATCACGAGTTGTGGGATTCAAGGACATCAATTGTGTATTGATTACACTTGTAGGGTTGCTACAATTGGGCTGAAAGGAAACCTCAAGTTAAGGTTCTAACTTGAGTATCTGGGTGGTATCCCGGGTGGAAGGGACGTACGATTACCGGGAACAAGTCGGGATTTGACTTGGGTAATCCGAACCATTGAACATACTTGTCTTTGCTTGTTCATTGTTGTTGATTCAGAATTTTACATCTTTGTTGGATTACGATTTTAATTAGGCGTAATTTCTTAATTAATTTTATAAATACTATTCAACCCCATTCTAGTGTTTTCTTCATAGCCATGGTCCTTACATGGATAGGTCATCCTTGTTCTTATAGCTCGGTTGGCCCGCAAATGGTTGGCCATCCGTTCGTATAGCTGAGCGGTCTGCAAGTGTAATATAGACATGTCATCCCCATTCTTATATCTTGGTCGGCCCGCAAATGGGATGCCCATCCGATTGTATACCCAAGTAGCCCGCGAGGGGATAAACATGTCATCCCCGTTCGTATGGCTCAGTTGGCCTGCGAAGGGGATGCCACTCCATTCGTATAGCCGAGCGACACACGAGGGTATAGACATGTCATCTCCGTTTGTATAGCTATGTTGACCCGCGAAGGGGATGCACCTCAGATCGTATAGCCGAGCAGCCCACGAGGTTATATATAGGTCATCACCGTTCGTATAGCTAGGTCGGCCCGCGAAGGGGATGCCCATCTGATCGGTGGCCCACGAGAGTATAGTTAGATCATCATCGTGTTCTAAAAACAACTAATATGTTTTAACCCGTGGGCACATGGCACAGAGCGAAAAACAACGCGAAGAGGATGCATTGCACATGTGTAACCGAAAAAGAGGGAGAACGGTAGGTGAGTGTCGGTATCGTTGGGAGGGGGGTAAAGGGGCCAAGACGAAAAAAGTGTGTTTGGGGAGGGGTTTGCAGGAGGAGGAAAAGCAGAGACTAAAATGGAAAAAACCACCAAATCCTAACCCCAAAACAAAGACCAAAACCCCACCCCATTGGGACCCATTGAGTTTGTCCCAGTCAGCTTGTGACTGGGACAAACATACGTGTACTTCCCTCATTTGTATATAGACTAGAAATTGTCCATGCCGGAGGGCACAGATGCAGTCGTTGCGCTTGTGCAAATGAATAGAGAAGCGGAGGCCAATGCGAAAAAAGCATGGGTGTGTACGAGGTGCTTCAGAGGCAAAAGGAGGAAAAGAAAGAAATAAAGTACAAAACAAATACCCAAAACCCCACCCATCAGGGCCACCCATACCGAGCCAACCCAATATGAGATTAACCAAAGCCAATAGCTTGTCATATCCAATAAGTTGAATAATAGATGTTGACAGTTACTATATATACCGAATGAATTCGTTATATGGAATCATTTCTTTTCGAAAAGAGAAAAAAGTATCACTTTAGAGGAAAAGAATTGTCACAGTGGGAGTCATATATTTACGGAAAATAAATGGTTGCATAAATTCATTCGGTCTATTTAGGGCCCGTTTCTTTGGTTGAATGTGGGTTTTGAGAATCTTGGAGGGGTGTGGAATCTTTGGAGAGAGAAAAGAAGAGTTTTGTGTTTCTTTTGTTGGAAGTGGGTTTGGAAAGTGGGATTGGGATTTGTATGCGGGTCTCACACAAGAATCTTGTGTTTCTTTGGTTGAAAGTGCGATTGGAAATGTTGGAAGAAGTTAGTTGAGATTGGGGTGAGTATAAACAAGGTGAGATTACCCCCTTGAGCCAACTGCAAGGCATATAAAGTCCAGATTCATGAGATAAACCAAGCAGCCAACTGCAATGCATATAAATTCCAGATTCTTATGATAATCCAAGGAGCAACAGCAAGGCATATATATAACTCAAGTAGGGAATGCATAGAAACCATTTGAAATCACATGGTGAGAAGAGAGAACCCAAGCAGCCAACTGCATGGCATATAAATTCCAGATTCGTATGATATACCATGGAGCCACAGCAAGACATATATATAAATCATGGAGGGAATGCATAGAAACCACTGGGTAAAAAAGAGTGAGAAGAGAGAACCCAAGCAGCCAACTGCAAGGCATATAAATTCCAGATTCTTATGATAAACCAAGGAGCAACAGCAAGGCATATATATAACTCAAGTAGGGAAGGCATATAAAACAATTGATAAAAGAGGGGGAGAAGAGAGAACCCAAGCAGCCAACTGCAATATAACTCAAGTAGGGAAGGCATATAAAACAATTGATAAAAGAGGGGGAGAAGAGAGAACCCAAGCAGCCAACTGCAATGCATATAAATTCCAGATTCTTATGATAATCCAAGGAGCAACATCAAGGCATATATATAAATCATGGAGGGAATACATAGAAACCATTTGAAAACACATGGTGAGAAGAGAGAAACCAACATGCCAACTGCATGGCATATAAATTCCAGATTATTATGATAAACCATTGAGCCACTGCAAGGCATATAAATTCCAGATTCTTATGATATACCAAGGAGCAACAGCAAGGCATATATATAACTCAAGTAGGGAATGCATATAAAACAATTGATAACAGAGGGGGAGAAGAGAGAGCCCAAGCAGCCAACTGCAATGCATATAAATTCCAGATTCTTATGATAATCCAAGGAGCAACAGCAAGGCATATATATAAATCATGGAGGGAATACATAGAAACCATTTGAAAACACATGGTGAGAAGAGAGAAACCAACATGCCAACTGCATGGCATATAAATTCCAGATTCTTATGATAAACCATTGAGCCACTTCAAGGCATATAAATTCCAGATTCTTATGATATACCAAGGAGCAATAGCAAGGCATATATATAACTCAAGTAGGGAATGCATATAAAACAATTGATAACAGAGGGGGAGAAGAGAGAACCCAAGCAGCCAACTGCAATGCATATAAATTCCAGATTCTTATGATAATCCAAGGAGCAACAGCAAGGCATATATATAAATCATGGAGGGAATACAAAGATACCCAAGCTTCACCCGTAGAGAACATAGTATGTTTTGGAACATAGTCAAAAAGTACAATGTATCTTCCCATCAACCACTCATGTTAAGCAGCATCAGTAAAATACTTAACAACAACCCTAAAATTGAAAACAAAACCCACTTAATTGTTTTGTAATCGGCTACGTTGCATTCCATCTTCAACTTGGTCCGCTCAAATCTACCCAAGAGCCTTGCAAACCCCGACTCTATCTCTAACAGACGCCTTTCCAAGAATGAAGTGGAAGACGTTGCACGGGTGAGGTTTCTGTCATGCTCATCCATTAACTACAGGATCACATATGTGGACCAGTCTGGGTGTGGGGGATCCTTCCATTCGTAGTAGTTGCATTTTTTTAAACCGCGCGAGGGACAACTCCAAAATCTCCTACCAGGATTTGTTCGGGTCCACGAAGTTTTCCTACCCACCCGAATCCCACAGTGGCACACCCTCGTGTCAGCTGGATCTGCATCCAAATCACCCCCTGGCGCAACTCTAGGACGGGACTGAACAGAGGAGCTGGACCCTGTACTCATGTGTACCTACCATGGAATATACAGGATATAGAGGCATGCAACATATATACAAATGAAATGAAATAGGGGGTTAGAACTACCAAAAGAATAATCAAGTGAAAACCAAAAAAATTGTATGAAACATCGATAAATTAAAAAAGATAAAAAATTGGGTGCCCTCAGAAATAAATTTAATCGTTTCCTTGCCGGTGTCTTATGGCATGTGGCTATGTGTAAGATTTGGATAGAATGCGGTTTCGCCCCGCTTTTTTATAGTCACATCTGTAAATATTCCCCATGTTCTCACCCACTTCCCAATAAGCGTACCAACGCAAGGAAACGTATTTGTCAGCTACATATGCTGCACAATTCATATGTAACATTGCCACACAGTCCTCATTGGGCGACTCATAAAAAATTTCACAAACAGCATCCCCAGCAAATACAACTGCATCCATGCAAGATACGGTGTGGCATGTAAATATAAACAACTTGGGAAAAGAGGAAGGACACAATGGTTTCTATGCATTCACTTCTTGATTTATATATATGCCTTGCAGTAGCTCAATGGTTTAACATAAGAATCTGGAATTTATATGCCTTGCAGTTGGCATGTTGGGTTCTCTCTTCTCACCATGTGTTTTCAAATGGTTTCTAGTTGAAGGAAGGCAAATATAAAACACTGCTCAAATAAATGAACAAAGAAAAGTGAAAATGCGAAGCCCTCAGGTAAATTGTATTCTATCATGCTTTCATGCATATGGTTGCTTGGATGTGGAACATGTTGAACCTACCCATAAAGTCTGCTGCATTGGCGGCAGAATTAATACACCAAGCTACGCAGCCAGGCAATCCGAAGAAATGAGGGACCATATATCTTTATGCAACACAGACAGAGTGGTTCAAGCATGTAGCCACAATCCAGCCATCCAATATGCTGAGAGTGATATAATTATCCCTTCCTTAAAACTGAATATCATCATTGGGCTTCACCACCAATGAAACATTGCTCAAATAAATGAACAAAGAAAAGTGAAAATGCGAAGCCCTCAGGTAAATTGTATTCTATCATGCTTTCATGCATATGGTTGCTTGGATGTGGAACATGTTGAACCTACCCATAAAGTCTGCTGCATTGGGGGCAGAATTAATACACCAAGCTACGCAACCCGGCAATCCGAAGAAATGAGGGACCATATATCGTTATGCAACACAGACAGAGTGGTTCAAGCATGTAGCCACAATCCAGCCATCCAATATGCTGAGAGTGATATAATTATCCCTTTCTTAAAACTGAATATCATCATTGGGCTTCACCACCAATGAAATAAAGCTCATATAAATGAACAAAGAAAAGTGAAAATGCGAAGCCCCCAGGTAAATTGTATTCTATCATGCTTTCATGCATATGGTTCCTTGGATGTGGAACATGTTGAACCTACCCATAAAGTCTGCTGCATTGGGGGCAGAATTAATACACCAAGCTACGCATAAGTGATTAATTACATATGATTTGAACATGGAGTAGTGCAGTGGATACGGATGCAAACTAAAATAAAGTAACATTTTTTCCCCGTAATAACCATATGATGTGAAAATAAAAAAAATATAAAACATATACAGCGTGTTCCTTGTTTCTTTCATAAACTTTGGTTTGGAAAGTGGGCTTGGCCCAATATTCACAGGTCCAATCTTGCACTGTTTGACATTTCTTTATGCTAGAATGAATGCTTTAGCCCTCAGAAATTAGTTTAATTCATGTTAAACACTGGTTGCAATGCCATTGTTGATCCAAATACATTCCCCAATTATTTTTCCCTTGTTTTGGAAAATCACAGACTATCATTTCATTTGTGGCCGAACCTTAATGTAGCCCTGGAATCATATAACTTTGGTGCACTCATCCCTATCATTCAACATCTCACCTCACTACTTATTACCAACATAAAATAAAAAACAATTGGGGAATAATTTGAGCCAACATGCATGCCATCCAGAGCAATCTTTGGGGTAACAATGCGTCATCGCTATCATATCACCTTTTCATCATCGGGCTTTACTATAACAAAGGGCCTCATTTTTCCCGCATTCTTTCATATCATCACATTTTAATACTTTAGATATGAATTGTCTCTAGGATAAACTGACATGCAAGTTCACACTGTTAGGCGTTTCTTACCCCAAATTTCTCTCGTTTGTTTCATTCTCCCCAAATTGTAAGGGGCTGTTTCTTTAGTAATATTGCTTGGCATTTCTAACCCCAAATTATGTAAAAAAGATGGATATGCACTGGGATTATGATATCTGTTGCCTCCATTACTTGGCCTTCATTCATTGCCATGGTACGGGACAGAAGTAGATGCTTATGAAAACAGAAATCCGGTTACTGGGAAAAGTAATTGTAGTAAAATATTATATACCCCTCAGGTTAAAAACTGATTTTTCGCCGTCAATTACAATGGTATTAGGCAGTTGCTCCATCATTTAAACCCCACAGTGTCCCTATCCTTCCTACAAATGATGGAACCCTCAAGCCTTCAACCAAACAATTGGGTCAAGCATGCCAAGCAACAATTTATTCATCAGTGGGGATTATGAAAACCAAAAATTAAACCAGAACAAAGAACTGCATCGCCCGTTGTTTCCAAAATCATGCACAGAAGGCATCAAACCAACCAAGTAGGGTAGTAGCACATGCAATCCACAATCCAGCAATTTTTTTTGCAAAAGATGCAGAGCAGTAGCACAGAAGGCATCAAATTATACCTGATCTTGCAAAGACAGCAAGTATAATTGCACAAACCCTCTTCAACGGCAGACCCCAAACCCCGCGTTGCCTTCACCGGTCTCAGTGGCACCCCCGAGGCATATCCAATGAAGGATTCACCATCGGCAACCACGTTTTGAAGCTTCCATGCAAAAAAAAATTGATCTTAAGCAGCTGTTGTCGGATTCAAAAAATAAATAAATCTGAAACCATCTTAGATCTAGCCCTTCACCGTAAAAATTGAAGCTTTTACCTCCAAACCCTAGATCGGAGCAGATCCAACTTCAGCGCGAACTAGGGTTTCATCGCGACCTAGGGTTTGAGCGCGAAGCCAACAGACGAGGCGAGAGAGGCGATCACAAGCGAGAAGGGGGCCCACGCAGCAGGATTCTGCCCACAATCGCAGCCAAAAGCTCGGATTGTGCAGAGCGGATCTTGGCTGCCACGGCGGAGCGAGATCGCCTCGATTTCTCGAGGGCGAAAGGAACACGCGAGAGGAATTTAGGTTAAAAAATGCCCAACAGTGCAAGAAGTGACCCGTGAATAATGGGCCAAGCCCGCGTTCAAGTCCAAAGTTTACGAAAGAAACAGCCCCTTAATCCGGCTCTAGATTCTCGAACTCCAGCCGCGACTATTGCATTGTTGGGCAACTCAAATCGGAGGGCTGAGATCTCGAGTCCATTGATTGATCACGGATGCGATTGCAGCCCTTCAGGCTTCAGCTTCCCTGATCAAACTCCCAAAAGCGGGAAACTTTTTCAGTTCACTGACAATTTCTATTCCTCCCTCAAGCCCTAACCATTCGCATTCATATCCAAATTCTAAAATTGATGGAAAGGATCTACGTCACCGTTAGGGCAAGGCCACTCTCGGCCGAAGAATCGAAGACGAGTCCCTGGAAGATCTCTGGAAACTCCATCTCCCTCTCCAATGTCCAGTCCTCAAGATTCGAATTCGGTGCGTTGTTTAATGAATTTCTCTTATTTGCTTAACTCCCCCTCTACTTTGTTCTGAAATTTCTCGGTCTTCCGTTTCTTTTCGATTATAGATAGGATCTTTGGGGAGGACAGCGAGACTGCGAACGTATACGAAGCGCGAACTAAAGAAATCGTTTCATCGGCTGTTCGAGGATTTAATGGTACGCTACTTCGCGTCCTCCACATTGATTTTTCTGAGTTGGTTAATCGTTTTAAATAAGTAGGCAAAAGATGATTGTTTCCAAATCCCCAAGGCAAACCTAAAAATGCATATTTTGAGTGAGGTTCAAGCAGGTAGATTCGCGGGAAATTTTTTCAACATTTTTTGTTTGGCAGTGCATATATGAGGTATTGTTACAAGTAAGAAAAAAAGCATAGAGAGGTAATTACTATGTGCACCGGGAATAATTAATTATAACATACCACATTGGGGTCTAAATATCTGAAACTATGCTGTAGTTTTGGTAATCACGATAAAGTCACATTATGGCGACCTGATTAGTCACTATAATTCAGTATAAGTGGATAAATTATTTAAATGCGTCAACGAGCAAATATAGCTGTGAATCTATAATTTTTGCACTAGTATTTAATTCCATGCGTCTTGAATAAATATCTTTTGAGTCCTTACATACCAAGTACGTTATGGACATTAGAATTATTCTATAGGTGTGTCCCACCGCTAATGATCCTGTACCATGGGATCCAGGTATGAAGATTGATGTATTTATTTACATGAATAATTATAGTTTCTCAGTTCATAAACTGTATGCATCAATTTTCAGGCATCACATTTTTTTGGGGGGGTTTTTTTGTTGGTGAAGGGGGGGGGATCATTCATTATCCTTTCGCTGGATTCAACTTAATTGTCTTGTTGGACGCACATCTTCTTTTTGTCTACATTTTTGATTCCAGTTGTGCGATCAGGTTGGATGCTAAGTTTCCCACTGAACTGTGCTCTTTCTAGCACATACTGTATTATTAATAAGTAGCATGTACTAATCTTTTGTTCTTTGACATTTTACACTTGCAATTGTTGAGCCTTTTCTTTTCCATTTTTTTCTGTTATGGTGTTCAGGTACTGTATTTGCATATGGCCAAACCAGTAGTGGTAAGACACATACGATGAGGGGCTCTTTTTCTGAACCAGGGATCATTCCACTTGCCGTGCATGATTTGTTCAGGAGTATACAAGAGGTGGTGGCTCACTTCCTCGGGTGTCTTTATATTTCTGCATGCATTTCTTTAATGGGGTGTTATTGGCTCTTGTCTATTCTAGAGATATAGCATCCGTGTGCTTACTAGAGAGATAGTGCATGATAAATTCTTATACATCACCAAATAATATGCATGCACATCGTCTTCATGTCTTTGAATTACATCACACTTTTTTTTTTGGATGTTCACATGTTCTAGGAATTGAGATTAACATAAGCAGTGTCGATTATTCAAAAGAGGAGAGGGGTGGATTATTTGTCTGAATTTCATTGGGACCACCTAATCCACTCATTAGTCTCTTCACCTCTATATACACAGATCACTGGTAGCATCTAAAGAAGACTAAGTGGATGTTATAAGAGGAAAAAGAGGAGATAGTGACCAGTCTTTATTGCAAGAAATAAACGAGGGAGGGAGAGGATGATTGTTTGTGTTTTGAATGTCAAGAGCAAAATAAGTGGATAGATTTGTTGGGGATGGTTACGATATTTAATTATAATGGCATGCATCAGAAAGTAAATGATATGGGATGACACAGACTGACAGGCTGTGCGGAATCTTATCGTTTTTCTACTTTCTCTAGCAAAAGGATATAATTTCTTTATCCTTTACAAAGAAGGTGTTTATTATGAAATAGACTAGATTATAATGCATCTTTTAACGTCCAACACCCAATTTGTTCCCCAATTTGTCACCTTTTCTGTTGGGTCAATGTCTCACATTTTGAGGTTTGCAGTTTATTCTGACTCTTGTAATAATTTTTATATTTTCTATGATTTCTTGGATCTATTATAGTTTGTTATCACAAACACAAATGCTTGAACTTTTGGATCGTTCTTTTTTAAATTTGATAGAATTCAGGTTTCAGAGAATAGGAACACGAGGCTGGATGCCCTCTTGGCCTCGTCAGATGCTTTATTGATACACACGCATAGCATTGCAAATGGATAGATCCAGGTCCAATCCAATAAGCTCAATACCAAAATAGTCTAATCTAACACTTCCTCCCAAGCCGAAACCTAGATATCTATCATCCTTAGTTTGTTACAGAGAGACAAGAACACACTAGCAGAGACGAGAACACACTAGCTGAACATGACTCAATGAAGATGTCATCTAGTTGATTTACCAATGAAGCAAAAGATGTTCAAGTCGGCTTCTATATGATGATATCTTTAATAGAGTTTTAGTTCACCTCAATGTGCTTGGTTCTTTCATGAAAAACATGATTATTGGCTATATAAATATCTACTTAATTGTCACATAATATCGGCATCAGCTTGTCACATTAGAAAACGAGCTTTCATTTTAATGTTTTAAACCAATTTACCATGTGGCCATAGCTTTGTACTCTGCTTTAGCACTTGACTGAGACATAATACTTTGCTTATTGACTCTTTAGGCTACCAAGTTTCCTCTATCATGAGCACAATAGCCTGAAGTAGACATACAATCTTTTCTATCATATGTATAGCTAGAATTAAATAAGTCTCAATTTTCAGATGCTTGTGCCTCCATTTCTTTACACAGGGATGTTTCAACATATTGTTATTTGTTAGATGCTCAAGGCTGCTCTGCAATAGAGTTCTCTAGGATGGTGCATAAACTGGATGGCTCTTCAAATAACCGACATAATATTTAGACTGGTTACTGACAAATAAACGATCATGCCAACCAATCTCTTTTATGAGGAAGCATCATCTAGCAGAAGACTAGAATCAGCCTACAAGTTTACATTCGCTTCAATGGAAGTACGTGCATGTTTGCAGTCCAGTAGTCTAGTATTTTTAGTAGGTCTGTAGCATACTTCCTTTATGATAGAACTACATCATTCTTGTTATAGTAATTTTTATCCATAAAAAGTGTTGTGGCCATCCTATATCATTGGGTACAAAATGAGTTTTTGGGTACTTTTCATCTCCTTAATTTCACAACAATCGCTACCAACCGGTAGAATATTATCACATCTACAGCCAGAATGACTGGACCTGAGGTTGTCTGTTGAATGAAAATTGAGGATTCTGAATGGCATCTCATGTAACTAGCACATCTATCCATACGACTAAAGTTCTCAAACCAAATGTGAGGATTCTTTTTTAGCATATGTATCACCTTTCTCAGCCTGCATACCCCATTTTCCCCCTGAACAATGTACAGAAGAGGTTGCTTTATGTAAATTATCTCTTTATAATCACCATAGAGAAATGAGTTTTTCACGGCTAGAAGAAACATGGATTCATAGCTAAGAAGAAAATAACGCGAATAGAATTGAGGTGAGCAATAGTAAAGATCTCAAGATAGTCTACACTATATGTTTAAGTGAATTATTTCACCATCAGATGGGCTTTTTACATGTCTGTTGATTTATCCAATCCATATTTGACCATATAAACACATTGACAACAAATTATATTATCTCCAGTCAGAGCAGGAACTGGCTTTCACATGCCACAGATTAACAAAGCATCCATTCCATCGTCTATAAAATTCTTTTAGTCGGGGTGCACTACAACTTCGTGGTAAGACTTATGAATATATGAAGCTAGGTAAGACTTGTGAATATATATTGAAGAAAAAGACACGTTAAGATACTAAAAAGAGACAGTCAAACGATCATATGAAACGAAAATTAAAATATGATATGAAGTAGATTATCATTTATTCTTATGATGAGCAATTAGGAGATGTAGATGAGATGCTGGAGTAGTAAAATGAAGTTTTTATACAAGTGACGGATATTCAACAGTAGAGGTTGGATTAATTGGTGATGAAATAGTGTGACCTTTATTGGAGCATCAATCATACATCTGCACTGGTTTTAGAGTGTTTGAAAACCCAAGGAATACAAATCAGTTGTGGAATATGAGACTGAAGGGGGTTGGCTTCTAAGGTTGGATTAATATCGGTAGTAGAATCAAAAAAGTTAATGTTAGCTGAAACATAGCACTTACGACGAACTGTATCAAAACAACGATGTCCTTTTTGTGTCATAAATTATCCGACAAGACACGTTTGATTGATCAAGATGCCAATTTGTCAAGGTAAGATTGTAGATGTTGAACGAAGCATGTACATCCAAATATACAAGGTGGTAAGAAAAATATAGGGAATAAACAAGAAGACGGTCTTCGATCTTAAAGCACATAAGAAGGCATCCTATTGATCAAGTAGCATGGATATAAAACAACATTTGACCACAAATACTTAGGTTCATAGTACATACATTTCAAATATAAGTATGTGTGTAACATCTAGCAAGTGTCTGTGTTTTCTCTCAACTATACTTTTTCTAAGAGGGGCAATCCCATAATGTTTGATGTAAAATACCATTTGATTGACATGAAGTTAAAACTTCCTTTTGCATATATTTAAGGAAGGGATTGAGGTATCGGCCGATACCTAGTGGTATCGGCCGTATCGGAACGGTTTCGAACCCTAACGGTACCGAAACCACCCCTAGGTTTTGGTTTCGGCCAGAACCCTAGGGTATCGGGCGATACTGATCGAAACCCTAGGGTTTCAACAACCCTAGGTGTAGGCGACTGCCTACGGTGGAAGAAGACAAACCTAAAAGAAAACATAGGCTGAGGAAGAAGACACACCGAAAAATAAAATAAAACCCGTGACCTAACAATGAATGAAACATGTGATTGAACACAAATTAAAAAGATAAATCTATAAAACTGGGAAGATTTCATACCTCTTCGTTGAAAACTCTCCAAACTCCTTCGAAAATCTCCACGAAGAATGGACGAAGGCGATCGAAAGACGCGAAGGGTAGATAGGAAGGCTCGACGACTCAATCGAAAGTCTCGAAGCCTCAATCGAACGTCTCGAAGCCTCGATCGAACCCAAAGAGGCGCGATTGCTCGATCGAAAGAAGGCTCCACCGCTCGATCAGAAGTCTCGAAGCTTCGTCGGCACCAGAGGAGGGTCGACGCCTAGCCTGAAGGCTTGATCGTCGGCAAAGGAGTAAGAAGCTTGCGCACGCTCGGAGCCTCTGACTCGTCGACGACTGAGAGTGAGGTTAGCGGCCTTAGGGCTTTTTAATATAAAGTTAATATAATTTTAATAGAGTGCACCCACCGTTTTAATCAGCACATACTAATATTTACAAGTTTGCCATTCAAGTGATTAGTCCTTAAGAATTTGAAGCTTATCTGCTAAAAGACTGGGTTTGGTGGTATTAGAAGAGGAAACGAATTGCGAAAAACGCAATCAACACAATTTTCAATTAATAATTGTCAGTCCCAAGGAGGTTACATAAGAAAATGAGACTGATATTTTAACATCAGTGATGCTGACGTCTTGTTAATATTTTCCCGTAAGCTTACATCATTTGCTCGCAAGGGTGGTAACAAAGAAAGAACACTTTGATCATGTCATATTTTCGCCAGCTGAAGAGCTTACGTGGGGTTTGCGTGGGCCCCATAGGGAGATCTCGAATCTTGTTACCTTGACAGAAGGCCATATGCCCACTTGCATACATAGGACGATGTTAGGACTCCACTACGTGCCCGTGGTCTACTTTTAACACAAGACAGCTCACATATGACATGTCTTTGTCAGAATAAGAAACAACCCCTTAATTTTTAAATTACAACATGCCCATCCCCATAAGTTTCTCACGTGCATCAAACTGCAGCTAACACATAATTTTTCGACCAAACTAGAATGCATATTATCATAATGTGACGCCGTCGATTATATCTAGATTATATCTAGATTCTAGTCAAATACATTAATAAAAATTTCTAGTAATAAAAAATATAAATGGTAAAAAGTGGGATTAGAAATTATAAAAAATAGTGTCGTTTTAACTACAATTTTTCCTTTGTTATATGTTACAGACTTGTAGTAATTAAAATGTCTCAAAGAACTCCAAAGGAGAAGACGGTGGATATTATGTGGTCTTATTGTAAAATGATCGGAGACAACCGTAGACATATACGGTGCAACTATTGCCGGAAAGAAATGAATGAAGGCATGTCTCGCCTTAAGGAACACTTCGCAGGAATTACCGGGGATGTGCTGATATGCCCCGGGGCACCGAAAGAAGTGCGTGAAGAGATGAGAGCACACACATTTCATAAGAAGAACGAAAATGTACATGCCAGATTTGAGAAGAAGAGGATCGATGAGGAGATAAGGGCAAGCCATGCGGAGGAGATATCAGATGACTCAGATAAGTACGAGGATGACACCGAGGAGGCGAGAGACCTTAGAAGAGCTCTAAGAAGAAGTAGGCAAGAATTGGCCGAAGAAGAGATTAGGCGTGAGGGCATTAAGATGGGAGCAGGATCGTCTGGGTCTGGGGCCACTGGGCTAGCCAGATCGGGTAGTCGTGCTAGCCGAATGGCTAGTTTGTTCGCGTGCGGTTCTGCTCGCTATGTGGAGCCAACCGGTAGACCTGTTGGTGCTCTTAGACCAGGCGTCGACTCTTTTTCTCCGACGAAGAAGGGTAAATCCCAGTCAACCATAAAGAATAACTTCATGAAGAATGCCAAGGCCTATGTCGGCCGAGCGATGGCCAAATTTTTCTACTTTAACCAGATTTCATACAATGTGACCAATAGCCCATATTATAGGCCCATGGTAGATGCTATTGCGGAATCGGGACGTGGCGTTGCTCCACCCACTGTATAGGAGTTGTCACACACATACCTGGACATGGAGTATGAAGAAATAAAAAATTATGTAGAAACTTTTCGTGTTCAGTGGGATGAGTACGGTTGTACACTGATGTGCGGTGGCTGGACAACCCAAAACAGAAGGAAGATTATCAACTTCCTTGTGTATTCGACCTACGGGACAATGTTTCTGTACTCTGTAGATGCAACCGGCCACTTCCAAAATGGTTCGTACATATTTGATCTTATGGACAAATATGTAGAACTAATTGGGGAGCACAGAGTAGTCCAAGTAGTTACCGACAACGGGGCAAACTACAAGTCAGTTGGACATCTGCTGATTAAAAAGAGACATCATCTGTATTGGTCCCCGTGTGCGATGCATTGTATCGACTTGATATTTTCTGACATAGCAAAAGAATAAATAGTCAAAAATATTGTCGCACACAGTCAGATGGTAACATGATTCATATACAACAAAGGATGTGTGCTCAGCTTGATAAGAAGAGAGACATGTGGGAAAGAGTTGATCAGGCCCGCGATCATAAGATTTGCAACCCACTACATTGCTTTGGACTCTCTGTACGCACATCGAGATGACCTGCGGAGAATGATCATCTCCAGGGACTAGTCCAAGAACTTTTCAAGGCTTAAACCAAAAGATAGGACCGTTGGAAACACGTGTACGATCTGATTCACGACGATGAATTCTGACAGGCTATCTCTAAAGTCATCGCTGCATTTGAGCCCCTGGGGAAGGTTCTCTGAATGGTCGACAACGATGATAAGGCCGAGATGGGATATCTTTACGAGCCCATGGACCGTGTAAAAGAGGAAATTCGAAAGAATGTTGGTAGGGGATACAGAAAATAGTGTGACATGATCGACAAGAGATGTGATAAGTAGCTACATCAAGATATTCATGCTGCAGGCTATTTTTTGAATCCTCGTTTTCAGTACTCCTCCAATGCAACAAACGAGTTGGACTCAGACGCGTGATCCAGAGGTTGAAACCAGACATCTTGAAGCAAATTGACATTGACAGAGAGGTAAATGAAATTCGGATATTTTTATATTGATATTTGATTCGATGTAGTAGTCACATTCTAAAATTATGATTGATAATTGTAGCTGGAGGCCTATAAGATGAGAGTTGGTTATTTCAGCTCTGCTAAGGCGTAAATGGCGATAACAAGGGTCACTCCATGTATCTATAAGGATATTAGGTTTTCTATATGTTCCCCATAAAACGATCCATCTTTTCTGATCACTGGAATTTTTTGCAGCTCAATGGTGGTTAACCGTTGGGATAGAGCAAGCTCCAACTCTTACACGCTTAGTTGTGCGTGTTTTGAGCCAAACGATCGCTTCTTCCGACTGTGAACGAAATTGGACCACCTTCTCACTCATTCACACTAAGACCAGGAACATGCTAACAATGAAACACCTTAAAAGGCTGGTCTATTGCATTATAATATGAGACTGAAAAATAGACATGCGAGAAGGAGCGAGAAGGACGATCACCAACTGATCGATTTGGATCAGATTTTCCATGAGGATGATCCATTGGAGGAATGGACCAGGGAGACGTAAGACATGATGCTCGATGACAGAGATAATCCTTGGTTGGACGAGGCGCTTGTGGAAGCAGAGCGTACAAGAAGCAACTAGCCGCGGCCAAGTTACGCTCCAACGAATATCACGTACAAGTGAAAGAAGACATCCACTCAGGCTCGGCACAATAGCAATGATGCTTCCTCTCTCGATGACCAAGGTCCTACAGATGGAGGTTGTGGTAGTAGGCATCCGTTCGCCATACTGGGAGACGTGGGGACCATGCTTATGATACACCACATTCGCATGTGTATAGAGATCATGATAGGCAGTACCAAAGTAAGAACGAGGGGACGATACCTACGGTAGACGCTCTGAATATTAAGGGTATCAATGTTCTTCTGATTATCAGGGAGGTTATGATATTCCTGCCATTCATGAATCGTATTCCGGTGAATACTTAGGCAGTCATGGCGGTTATTGCGCACCGTATAGACAATCTGATGTCTATACAAATTATGATAGTCAATACAGGTACGGTCCGAACGTGACTGAGCAGTCAAGGTAGTCATGACACGCCTTTCATCGAGCAGAGCCGGCCCTCAGAATATAATAACATGATATCTTTTTAGGCCCGGAACAGATGCAGTATTCCCATCCTCCATACTACCATGCGCCACAGCCGGATGATGAGAACTACAAATGAGATTTTTGTATCTTTTAATTTATTTTCTTCATTTTGTATTTTTTGATGTATTTTGTATAGCTTTTGTATTATGAAGTCAGATTTATGACTCGTCAATTTTTATTGTTGTTTTAATATATTAATTAGTTAACGTCACTGTGAGTATATAGTATATACATATTTAAAGTATATCCGAAACCGACACCGAAACGAAACTACCGATACGAACGAAACTGAAATGTGCTTCCGAAACCACCGAAACGGGCGATACCGAAACCAAAATTTTGACCGAAGCGATACCGAGACCGAAACCGAGAACTAAAACCTTGATTTAAGGGCATTAACAGAATGAAGAACATGAATGTTTGCAAAAAATTACGTCTATATTTCATTAGATATTAGTCTATATTTCATTAAAAATATCTGAATTATTTTTGGTACATTAGTTCTATCTTTTAACAAGCAGTCCAAGTTACATGTGAGAAATTATTACCAAACAAGAAGAAATAACAAAAACAACAGAAGGATACTGATAGGAATCAAGCTAAAACTGAAATTATATTGCTCAAAACAGCGAATAAAAGATATATTGGCTACAATTATAGGGGCAACCACCCTCCCAAGACGCCGATAAGCGAGAACTCCGCACTCTCTTAAGATCCCTCGAAGAACTCTAGAAGAACTCTCACAAAAAATCAATAATAAGCATGAAAAACATCAATCACGGCTAGCCCTAGTTTAATAGTAAACCTCCATCTAATCTAATTACAAGTATGCCATTAAAATAAAATTAGAAGAGAGGTGGACGAATGCGCCCCTGAGTCACGGCCGGCTCTTCGTGCGCACGCGGTTTGTCCAGTCGGTGGCGGGTGTAAACCCGCAATCCATCACTACTCCCTTCCCAAAGAGTCACCTTGTCCTCAAGGTGGAAGTCTGGAAATTGCTTCGTCATCACGTCCATGGACTCCAATGTGCTCTCGTGCTCTGCCAAATCCTTCCACTATAGCAGAGCCTCACGCTCTCCCGTGCTCCCTGTACGGACCCCCTTTAGCACCTCAGGCTCCAACCTCACCTCCATATCATCTGTCAGTGTCACCGGAAGGGCGGACGAGGGTGTGTGGTCTCCGATAACCTGGCGCAGCTGCGACACATGGAATATTGGATAGATAGCATATCCTGGGGGTAGTCTCAATCGATAAGCCACTGGTTCCACCTTGGCCTCGATCTCGAAAGGTCCAATAACGCGGAGCTAACTTCTTATTCCTCATGTGGGCCAAGGATCTCTGCTTGTAGGGTCTCAGCTTCAGGTACACCATATCTTCTATTGCAAACTGCACATCTCTGCAGTGTAGGCCCGCTCTCGTCTTCATAACCTGCTGAGCCCTAGCCAGATGGAGCTTCATCACCACCAAAATCTGATCTCTCTGCCAAATACCGCTTCACATCTGATACCGGTGTCGTCTCCTGCCCATAATGCAGTAAATGCAGAGGGTTTATTCTGTAAATGATATTGAAAGGTGTCGTCTGAGCTACAGTGTGATAAGAAGTAGTATACCGGTACTCCGCCCAAGCCAGCCAACGAGCCCACTCCTTGGGATTCTCCACACTCCGGTTGACCACCTCCGTCTGTCCATCTGTCTGCGGGTGGTAAGCCGTGCTCCGTCTCAACATCGTCCCCTAAAGCCTGAAAAGCTCCTGCCAGAATCTACTAAGGAACACATTGTCTCTATCCGAGACAATGGACTTTGGGGGTTTATGCAAGCGAATGACCTCTCTCACAAAAACCTTCGCCACTAATACTGCGATGTACGGATGCCGAAGTGGTACAAAGTGTGCATACTTGCTGAGGCGGTCTACCACAACAAATATGACTGTATATCCTTCCGACTTTGGCGGTTTATCAATGAAGTCCATAGAGAGGTCCTCCCATACCTGATCGGGCAAAGACAGCGGCTTAGTAATCCTCCCGGGGATATCGCCTGGTATATGTGACGCTGACAAACATCACACTCTGCAACCATCTTTGCTACATCATTCTTCATTCCCTTCCAGTAAATATCCCTTGCCAGTCTCTGGTAGGTCTTGAGGACCCCAAAGTGCCCTCCTACTGCGCTGCTGTGGAACTCCTGGAGTATGGTCGGTATGTATGTCGAAGTCCGCGGCAGAACCAATCTCCCACAATACAGTAACCGCATGTCCTGAATAGAATGCCCTGGGCACTCTGCAGATCGCTGTAATAGCGCCGCACGTATGCCAGCCAAGTCCTGGTCCCGCTCCACCTCCTGCTGCAATGGCTCCCAGTCCTGGAGCACTGAAACTGCCAGAGCCGCCAGCTCTACCTCCTCTCGTCGCGCAAGTGCGTCAGCCGCCTTGTTCTCTAGCCCCGGGCGATACTCAATCTCAAACCTGTACCCCATCAGCTTTCACAGCCACTTCTGATGCTCCTCTGCTATCATGCGCTGCTCCAATAAGTATTTGAGGCTTCGCCGATCTGTGCGCACCAAAAAACTCCTCCCAGCAAGTACGGCCTCCACTTTTAAATCGACAGGACTATGACTATCAGCTCCCTCTCGTAGACTGAACGCAGTCTGGCTCTGGTAGTTAACACCTGACTGAAATACGCAATGGGCCGCTGCTCCTGCATCAATACTGCCCACAGTCCATATCCCAATGCGTCTGCCTCTACCACAACGGGCCTGGAAAAAATCTGGCAACGCCAAAACTGGCACGGTGGTCATGGCCCTCTTCAGGGCCTCAAATGCTGTCGTCGCCTCCTCACCCCAGTGGAATTGGTCCTTCTTCAATAGCTCGGTCAACGGCCATCGTCCCATACCCCTCCTCAAATCTGCGATAGTAACCTGTCTAGCCCAGGAACCCACGTAACCCCCTGAGTGTGGTGGGGCACAGCCAGTCTAGCATCGCCGCTATCTTCGCTCTGTATGTTGCCGTCCCATCTGCTGACACCACATGACCCAGATATACGGATGGAAGTAATGACCTGACCCGATCGGCTCGACCTGGTTTTGACCTGCCCCGCCCCGGCTCGTAGACGGGTCGGGGCAAGCTTGGGCGTTGTATGCAAACCGGCCCGCCCGGTCCGCCCCGTTAAACTGTGGAGGTTCTACTAAAACCTTACTATTTTGGTGCGGACCATGCAGTCAACCCATAACCCATAACTTATACTCTGTTCCACTTTTCTCCCAATTGGGCCAATTCCCAATTCCAATTTACCAAATAAATCACATTTCTCCCAATTCCCAAATAAAACTTTTATTTGGGATTCACATGGATGTCAGTAATGACCTGACCCGACCGGTCCGACCCGGTTTTGGTAATAAATTACCCGCCCCGAGCCCGAGACCCGCCCCGCCCGGCTTGCAGACGGGTCGGGGTAAGCTTGGGTAGTTAAATACCCGCTCCGACCCTCAATATTGCCATTCCAACCCAGATACTCCACCTGTGGCTATCCGAATAAGCAGTTCTTCCTGTTTGCAAACAGCTGGTGGTACCATGCACCTGAAATACGATCTGCATGTGGTCCAAGTGCTTCTCCAAGGTACGACAGTACATCAATATGTCATCGAAGAAAACGAGTACGAATCGTCTCAGGTAAGTGCGGAATACCTTATTCATTAGGGCCTGAAAGGTAGCTGGTGCGATAGTCAAGCCGAAAGGCATGATTAGAAACTCGTAGTGGCCTTCATGCGTCCTGAACGCCGTCTTGGACACTTCTTCCCGTCGCATCCTGATCTGGTGGTAGCCCGACTTGAGATCTATCTTGTTGAATATGGCTGCCCCATGTAACTCATCCAGGAGCTCATCAATAACTGGTATATGGAACTTATCTGACACTGTCTACTTGTTCAAAGCCCTGTAGTCTACTCAAAAGCGCCAGCTTCTATCCTTTTTCTTCACCAACAACACTGAACTGAAAAAGGGCTCACACTAGGCTGGAAAAAGGGCTCACACTAGGCTGAATCACTCCCCCTGCACCATCTCTGCCACTATCCTCTCGATCTCGTCCTTTTGATACTGGGGGTAACGGTCGGGCCTCACACTGATGGGGGATACGCCCTCCCGTAGTACTATGACGTGCTCATGATCACTCGGTGGTGGAAGACTCCTAGGCTCCTGGAAGACCTCCTCAAACTGCTCCATCAGATGCTGCATCTCTCCTGGAATGAGCTGTTCATCACTGGCATCAGCGCCTTCCTCTCCTGTCAATGAGTGTAAATCTACCAAGTATTCACTGCCCTCCGCCTGAATGGTCCTCATCATGGTATTCAGAGAGACCAATACTCTGCATAGACTAGGGTTCCCATGTAGTGTGACTGCTCTCCCCTCCTCCTGAAACTCCATCCTGAGTAGTTTTCAATTCACCGTTATCCCCCCAACGTCTGTAGCCACGTCATGCCCAAGATAACGTCGGTACTCCCTAGGTCTAGCGGCAAAAAGTCTGCGATCACCTGTATCCCCCTGTAGTGTCAGTACCAGCCCTCTGCAAACTCCCCGGCTGCTCTCCTTCTTCCCCGTCCCCATCATGACACTGAAACTACCACGGTCGGTCAGCTAGGGGTCCTGCTGGGCCACCACTCTCCTGGAAATGAAGTTGTGGGTCGCCCCACTGTCAATAAGCGCGGTTACCTCCCGGTCGTCGATCTCACCCCTCAACTTCATGGTGTGAACCATACTACGGAGTTAAGGGATACATCCGCCACGTCTAACCGTTGGCCCTCAGGCTCCTCCTCCTCTGCCTCAGCGGTCTCGTCCTCGACGTCAGCCTCGTCATCATCGTCCTCGAGTAGCAGCACCTGGAGCTTGCGCCCCGCACATCTATGTTCTGGTGTGAATCGCTCATCACATCTGAAACACAAGCCCTTCTGTCGCTTCTCCCTCATCTCCGCATCTGTCATCCACCTGAACTGTCCCCAGACTGCGGTGCACTACTCCTCTCCTCAGTCTTATCCTTGGCAGTCGGATTTGCTCCCGTAGTAGCTCTCTGCTGTCTACCTGTCGCTGGCTGGATACGGGCCGCAAATCCACTCCATCCACTCCCGGCCTTACTCTCCTCCAATTGGCAATCCTCTGCCATCTAAGCGTACTCCATGGCCTCCATCAGACTTTGGGGCTTCTGCATGCGTACCGTCGCTCGAATAATGGCCTTCAACCCCTTCTTGATGGTGCTCTCCATTGTCTTATCTGTCACCCCATGCACCTGTCTCGATAGGGCCTCAACCTCTCTAGATAGTCTTTCACCGTGCCCTCTTGTCTAAGTGATAGCAGCTGCTCCCGCACGTCCCCCAGTTGGGAGTCTCTGAACCTCTCCACCATCTGGTCACTGATCTCCTTCCACGAGCGAAAAGGACCCCTCGCATCCTTCCACTGAAATCAAGCGAGGGCCTTTCCATCCAGACAGATGCCCACTGCCTCCAATTTCTGCTCTTCAGTCATGCGGGAGACTATAAAGAATCTCTCTGCTCTATAGACCCATGAAACCGGGTCCACCCTATCGAATATATGCATCTTCAACTTCCTCAGTCTGTCCATATTGCATCCCCTTGGTCTCCCCCGTCCTCCGCCATATCTAGGCTGGTGGTAGTGCTGCCACCTCTCCTGGTGTGTCTCGTATCCTCCATGCGGTCCCCGCCACTGATCTCACTGATCTCACTGTCCTCCTCGGGGCCCCTCTCCTCGCCCATCGTAGCCTTCAATCTGGTCCCCTGCTCCTCTTGATAGCCTCTGTGTCCTCCTCCGCGGTCCCCGAGGTGTCCCTCATAGGTGTAGATAGGAGGGCGCCCTCTTTCGTCGCTGTACCGAGGGTCGGGAGGGTTCCGGAAACCCCCGCCATCATCATAGTACTCCTGCCCCTCACCGGGATCAAATCCATCGTCAAAACCACAAGCCGGGGCCTTTGAAAAGGGAGGAAAATCCCCCGAACATTGCAGATGATTGTGTGCCGCTGTCTACCCCCACGGGGGCTCGTCTGCTGTCGTTGGGGTCCCTGCGGCCCTACAGAGGACCCGCGGGGCCCTGCCGAGGCCCCTCGGGGCCACAACGGCCCTGCACAGGGGCCGCGGGGCCCTGTTGGTGGATTCCGGGGCCTCCGCGGCCCTGCAGGGGGCCCACGGGGTTCGCCGGAGGCCGCCACCCCCCTCGTCGAGCCTTGGTGGCTCTGGGGGTGCGCCACCCCCCGTCTGCCCTCCTGGGGGCCCGCGGGAGTCAGATACTGCTCCCGCGGCCCCCCCTTCTGTTTGGCGTGCATCTTGGGAGCGACTGCTAGGTCCGTCGCCCCCCTCACTGCTTTCTCCGCTTTCCGTCGTATTGCCTCTTGATAATCCACCTTCCACGTCGTACCATCTTCCTCCTCGTCGACTTCCTCCTCCCCGGGGGCGAGATCCGCATCAAAAAGCTTCTCTTTTTCCTTCCTTTGACTAAATGTGGCGCCTTTCCCGCTGATTTAGGGTTTCCCTCTCCCTTTCCATCCTTTTCTGCGTTCGCCGTCAATTGAAAAATTAATTGCACGAATTGTTTGTCGTGTTTCTCTTGCCTCACCGTCAATTTTTCGATGGAAGCCGTCAACTTTGCCATAGATTCATCGTCTCCCGCCAACGATTTCTTGAACTCGTCGATCTCGCTTGTAAATTTTGTCTCCAAAGCCTCAATTTTGTCTTGTGATCTTGTCGAAGCCGTCATGGATGGATCGTTACGTGCTTTGATACCAAATTGATAGGAATCAATCTAAAACTGAAATTATGTCGCTCAAAACAGTGAATAAAAGATAAATTGGCTACAATTCTAGGGGCAACCACCCTCCCAAGACGTCGATAAGCGAGGACGTCCGCACTCTCCTGAGATCTCTCGAAAAACTCTCGAAGAACTCTCACAAAAAATCAATAATAAGCATGAAAAACATCAATGACGGTTAGCCCTAGTCTAATAGTAAACCCCTTCTAATCTAATTACAAGTATGCCATTAAAATAAAATTAGAAGAGAGGGGGACGAATACGCCCCTAAGTCGCGGCTGGCTCCTCGTGTGCGCGCGGTTTGCCCAGTCAGCGGCGGGTGTATACCCGCAACCCATCAGATACATACTAGGGCTTCAAATATTTGAATGTACTAACTTAAAAGGAAAACTACTACGATTATTAATTTGACATAGGTAGGAAGTATGGTGATGTTTTCACAACTCCCAAGATTCATACTACAAAGAAGATATTGTAAACTCAATGCATAGAACCTGATGTAGTTTTTGCAAGGATGGATAACTGAAAGGATGATGCCATAATGCTGGGCTTTTATAATTAGCTGTCAAGCATGTAAAATGGTCATCATCTTCCAAGCAATATAGCTCATCTTTCTTACGCTCCGGATCAATCTTCATTTCAGTCAGAAGGTCCTGAAAACACGATATGAAGGAATGAATGTTATGAAATAATGTTTATTTCTCGTTAGCTTACTATCAGAAAAGGTAAACATGAAATTTGAGAACAACTAGAACACCATCTAGAGCTAATGATGATGTAGCATGAATTATGTTTTTTTTCCATAGACAACAAAAGAAGATCCATCAACTAAATGAATAGGTGATACATATATCATAAAACGAAAGGAATGAAATTTGGATATAGTACCATTATATGTGATGAGACACCAGTATTTTAGACTCAAGGTTTATCAACAGACGCTAAAAATACAGTATTTGTGATCTCAACATGGGTGATATAGTAAGATGCCTGTGGTGGTTGAGAGAACTGAATTAGGCAATCACATTCCATCTGAGAAATCTAAATTATGTCCGAACTAGCAGTAATATGGGGTGTTTAAAGAATCATTAGCAATATCTACTTGAGCCTCAAATTTCATCTAGCATTTCTCAGAGAGGGATGGTTGCTGTTGCCACAATTTGCATAGTAATGTAGGCACTTATCTCCTAAAGCTGTCTACAAAATCTTCGTTTACCCCCAGCAACACAGTTATATTTATGACATGGCCACACTGTTGAGCTATTATAATCGAACTTTTAGGAGTAGAGAAATTACGGGTTGAAGTGTTGTGAGCTACTCGACGAATCCAGGTAAGTGGACCAGGCAAAGTAGGGATTGAGTTGCCTCTAAGAATCTGACACCCAACCTTCTATGCAAGCAGACCATCCAAACCAGATAAGAACTTGAACATTACAAGTTTTTCTTGATTCTACTACATTCTCTTTAGGTCGGTAACTAGTGAATGATGTATGTTAGTCTCGTTTAAGATCCCCTTCAGCTTCAAGTAATAGTCAGTAAGAGGCCTTCCATCCTCTTGCATTGATTTTTTCCTCCATGTTGAGAAGCCATGTCATCACACATCAGTCACTTGCAACACAATCATCACCTAGAGTCCGGTGGATCTTTTATAGCTGCTTCTTCTGAGAGCCAACGAAGAGACTGAATGATCAGGCCTAAAGGAGGTAGTTATTCCCATTCAACTTTAATGTGATAGGAAATAAGGTTTTCGTGATAGGAGGATCTATCGATTTCATTTCATCACTAGAAGCTATGATAGCCAATCAATTAGAAATCATGCCAGAAACAAGAGAATTAAACGATCTAGTATAACTGAATCATATGATATTGATCAATGACAACTAGAAAAAGATCTAGTATGGATCCAAATTAGTTTGTATTCGGCTAGTTGATGGCCGAGAAGTGCATCAATTAAAACCTAAACGGAAAAAGAAATTTTGCTCTTTTTTGCTATTCTTATGTTTTAGATATGTAGGAACAATATTTTTTTGCTAAAGGAAAAAATGGATCTAGAGAGATCAAATTTGAGTAAAATACATACGATTTGATCTTTAGGATTTATATAAAAAAGAGAAACAAAGAAGACACATAGATCAAGATTATGATAGAGATCGAGAGAGGGAGGTGCGTGAGAGGTATGAAAGGAGAGGAGAGGAAGGGGATGCGAGCAAGGGGATATGAGCCAGAGGCTGCGGTCACAGTAAATTCGAGGTATGCGACGGCCGTTTCATGAGTTGGCTATTATGGCAAGCGACGGTGGCGATTCCAGTAAGGCGCAATGAAAACATGAAGAGAGAGAGAGAGGGATACGTAGTGACGATGTCAATGGCTACAACAAGTACGACTCTCTTTAATTTTAATTTGGTTTAGACAAATGGATTATGGTTAGGTTTTGAGAATCTACATTTTGTGTATGCATGTATTTTATGTATGCATGTATGTATATGAGGGTTATGTGTATGAGTTGACAGTGCAAGAAATTTTCTTCGCTATCGGTTCAAAAATTAAAAATTGTATGAAATTTTTTAGGTTGTAAAATTCTATAAACACCAAAACCCTACATATAGGTGAACCCTAGGGGAATTTGACACTCGATCCACTCGTAAAAAATTCTATTATTCTGAAATCGTTAAATTTCCAACATGTAGTTTGTGAGGGTCAAATATCTTTAGATTGACTTGATTTTCAGTATGGTGATCATCCATGATATGTAGAACATATCCAAATTTTTTTAAAAATATAAAACATTCTATATTTGCTGTCAGCGCGTGAAATTTTCTTATGCCACACACAGGAATATGTGTACGAGCTGGTAGTGCATGAAATTGCCTACACTAATGGCTCTAAAAGCCATTTTGGGAAAATTTTAAGGTTGCACACATTCTAAAACCCCAAATATAGGTGAACCATATAGATATTGGACCATAAAGGTTCCATTATTATGAAACCATGGGTTATCATGGGTCAAATATCGTTAGATTCACTTGATTTTTGGTATGGTGATCATCATTGATGTGTAGAACATATCAAAAATTTTTTTAAAAGAAAAAATATTTTACAATAGCACGACAACTTTTCCTGCACCGACATGTTTCATCCACATGTTGTCCCTCCAAAATTTGAAATTTTAGTTCCATCCAGATTTAGTTCCCCCAAAATTTTAGTGTTTTCCCTCCAAAATTTTTCGCCCAAAATTTTTGAATTTCCTCCCAAATTTTCGCCCCTAAAATTTAGTTCCATCCACATGTTGTCCCCCTAAAATTTGAAATTTTAGTTCCATCCAAATTTAGTTTCCCAAAAATTTTCGTGTTTTCCCTCCAAAATTTTTCGCCCAATTTTTGGATTTCCTCCCAAATTTCCGCCCCCAAAAGTAGAGGGGTTTCTTTCAAAATTTTCACAAACTCTCAATCAAATACATTGATTTCTTAAGATTCAATCTCGGCCGTCCTCTATCCATCGTTTTGTCTTAGTCAGCAAACCCATTCACAAACACCCCTTAATTTTGTGTGTATATATCCCTCTATTGTATTATATATAATTGAGGCGTGTATGTGTGTGTATATATATATGAATATGAAGGTGTGCTGACAGCACATGCTCGGTTTCCTGTGCTGTCAGCAATTTCACCCCCTAAAAACATTATTTTAATTTTTTACAGTGTGTTTTACAACTTGTTGGATACCTCCTCACCAATTTTCAAGTCAATCCAACACTTTTTGAGGCTCCATTCATGCATTTCGAAAAGATTGCGTCGACAGTTTCAGAACTTGAGCTATCTTTTGAAATGCATGGATGTAGGCTCAAAAAGTATTTGATTGACTTGAAAATTAGTGGAAATGTAACCAACAAGTTGTAGAACATACTGCAAAAAAATTTTAAAAAATATTGTTTTGGTCCCCAAAATGCTGACAGCACAGGAAAATTTCCTGTGACAGCACACATCCATATTCCTTATATATATTACAATTGAGGACATGTGTCCACTAAGGATTGGCCTAGACTTTGCCACCTCATCATGGTGGGGTCCACGTGGGGTTGATTGAGATTTTGGGCTTACTTTGGGGTGTGGCTTTCAGAAGTTGGGTTAAATGCCCCCGATTTCCCTTGCAAGCTTGGCATTGCTTCTTCATCAAACCCAAATGCCCCTCTCCTTCCACATATTTATGTTTTTCATATTGGTTATGTTGCACTTTGCCTCCTATGGTTTTTTGCACTTTGCCCCCGATTTTCCCCCCTTTACACGACGATTCCCACACACCACACTTCTCTCTCCTTCTCGGTTTCACGCGTGCACTACATCCTTTTCGTGGTGGATTTTTTTAACGCTTACTTTGGGGTGTGGGTTTGGAGAGAAGGGTTAATTGCTATCAATTTTCCTTATTTGCAAACCTACCATTGCTTCTTCATCAAACCCAAATGCCCATCCTCTTCCACATATTTACGGGGTTGCCATCAGTCTTTTTCACATTGACCCCTAAGGTTTTTTTTTGCATTTCAGCCACTGATTTACCCTCTTTTACCCCCCCCGATGGTGCCGACCCACACGACCACACTTCTCTCCCCTTCTCGATTTCGCGCGAGTACATCCTTTCAGTGGTGGTTTTCTGACGGCATGCATTGTGTGCACGGGTTATTTCTAGAGAGAGAGAGAGAGAGAGAGAGAGAGAGAGAGAGAGAGAGAGAGAGAGAGAGAGATAACAACAGGTATAGAGAGAGAGAGAGTTAACAACAGGTATAACCAAATTGTGTTCAAGCCTAATAAGCTCAATACCAAAATAGTCTAATCTAATGAAATTCAACATGTATAAAGTTCTATTATGATGGAAACAAAATCGCTTCTATTGTTACCAAAAGCTGTCTCCTAATGACAGTGTGGGTACACTCTCTTTATATAGGTTGCATAAGAGTCATTCTATAAAATCGTATGGTTATTACGATGCATGATAATAAAGATAGCGAGTTACTACGAAATATAATAAAGATTGTAAGAGTTACTATGCATGGTAAATTACTTATGAATCTTCGCATCCTATGAAACTATGAATATTGATTCTGTTATTACTTCAACAATCAATAAGCATCTCATTGAACCTACTCAAGTAGATCTTGATGTCACTAACTCTGTAGTAGATCTTTAATATAGCCCAAGTTGAAAAAAACCCATTTGTTTGCTTTTTATCAGAGCTATATGATTAATTTGCTCCCCATCCCCCCCATCTCTCTCTCTCTCTGGGAACTTAGTTCTGTCTTGTTTTCGTAGGATGTGTGCCGGGAATTTCTTGTCCGCATGTCTTACATGGAAATTTACAATGAGGAGATCAATGATTTGTTGGCTCCTGAGCATCGAAAGCTACAAATCCATGAAAGTCTGGAGGTATAACTTACGATCATCAAATTTCTTGTTAACCAGAAATTGATTTATGTTGTGTCTTCTTTTGATTGTCTCTCTTCTTTGAATAGAGAGGCATATATGTCGCAGGTTTAAGAGAAGAAATTGTTACTGCTCCCGAACAAGTCTTAGATTTCATGGAATTTGGCGAATGTAATGATTTGTGCATTCTTGGTTCATTTTGTGCTATTTATTCAGTTTTTTTCTTTTGATTTTCAATTCACAACTAGATGACATTAATGTAGTTTGCTCTCAATGCAGTTCATCGACACATCGGAGAGACAAATATGAACCTGTACAGTAGCAGGTCTCACACTATCTTTCGGATGGTAAAGGTTTCATCTATAAGGAGTAGACTGGTTATGCCATGTAGTTTCTATACTTATATCTGTTGTCTAATGGTTGCCACAGATTATTGAGAGTCGTGATAAAGTTGAAGACGGAGATGATGTTAATTCTTGTGATTCTGTTCGTGTGTCTGTTCTAGTATGTATGGCTAGAGATTGAACCTAAGGTCCTATCTTGGACCTCCATTGGAAATATTGTCTTTTAATGTCATGGTATTTGATATTGTTTTCAGAATTTAGTCGATTTAGCTGGTTCAGAGCGTGCTGCAAAGACTGGTGCAGAAGGTGTGCGCTTGAAGGAGGGTTCTCATATCAACAAAAGTTTAATGACTCTTGGCACCGTCATAAAAAAACTTAGTGAGGGCACTGAGAGCCAAGGGTTCGTTGTATTAATTAATTCTATATACACGTGACTAGAGAATAAAAATTAGATTTGTTTCTCATGAAAAGTATTTGATGCAGGGGTCATGTACCTTATCGTGACAGCAAGCTTACTCGCATTTTACAACCTGCACTTGGTGGGAATGCAAATACCGCTATTATATGTAATATTACTCTTGCACAGGTAGTTCTTACGCTTATTTGCAGTCTCAGGTTGACTCATAGTTTGACAACACCACAATTGTATGAAGCTTTTATCCAGCATAGTTGGGGTTGTATAATATGAATACTTTTTTTTTCAGTCTGTTAAGGGTGATCTCCTTTGTTTAATCAACAACTGCCACATCCTTTTTCATTACGACAATTCATGTTTTTAGTGAGTCTTACCTAATTCACACTAACCCACTTTAAGTTCAATCCTGATTAATAGTTTCAATTTCTTGCGTGTTCTCTCAATCTGAATCACCAATGCTGGGGGGTTGAACATTTATTATTAAAGTTAATCAGAGCTGTAATCATTTTTTAATTAGAATACTATCTTTCGGTAGCTATCCGATCAGGGCTTGTGGTTCTTATTATATTAGTTCTCAATTGTACATTCCTTTAAATGCATATGACCATGCGTATGCGTTTTGGATGTCTATAGGCACACTAATAATACATGAAAAATTATCGAAACCATTCAAGCAGACACTCCCAAGTGTAGCACGACTGCAAATACAGATCCACGTATATTGTTGCACTCTGTTGACTTCCCGTACCATGAACCAAAGCGTGTCATAAATCTGGTAATGTTGCTTAGGTATATATATGTCCATGGTTTTCCAACAGTTAAAATAATATATCTTCCGCTAAGTGGTACATATAATTGTGTCAACTGAATATGCCTGCACTGTCTCAACTCACCTAACATCTAAGAAAGCCTTACCGACTTATGTTTCTGATTTTATATGGATTTTTAAATTAATTTGTTTTTTTGCACGTGGCTTCTGTTTAATTTTTTTTAAAAATACTGGTAGGTGTTTTGCATAAGTTGTATTCATGCAGTTGAATTTTTAACCAATGTATAGTCTCTGTTAATGACTTAATAAAGATAAGTTGCTAGGCTTTTGAAGTTAGTTCATTATTAGGCGATAGAAGTTAGATCATTATTAGTGTTCACACATCTACTTGAATCTTTCTTATGAATGGTTCTTTTGCATTTCGATATTTTTGCATTTTTTTTCTAACCCTCCCTTTTTGCACTAAGGGTGTGTTTGGTTTGAAGGAAAAGGAAAGAAAGAAAAATGAAATGAAAAGGAAAAAGAAAAAGAAAGAAAATGAAAATGAAATGAGATTCTTTCTCATGTTTGGTTACCAAGGAAAATTGGGAAGAAAGTTGAATGGAAAGTATAGAAATTAATATTATTAGGTTGCTCATTGAATATGAATAAAAAATAATATAACTGGTTACGTTGTGAATTCAAATCATTGTATCATCATAATAAATCAAAATTTTATTTTTAAATTAAAAACTTATTGGTTATTTTGAAAAAAATATTAATTTAGCAAATAATTTGCGAATTGTAACGAATAATTCGTTAACACTATAAATATTATGATTCGTAGATAATATGTTATTTAATAGTATATGAATAATTTACAAATTTTGTTAACAAGTTTGAAATAATTCGCAAGCTATTTGAAAAATCCGTGCATAATGTGTGGATTTTTCAAGCAACTCTAAATTTTTAGAAATTCGTGAATTATTTGCACAATTCATTCATACATGAAAATAAATTAAAAATTCGGAATTTATTTGGAAAATAGAGAATTATTCGCGAGCTATTTAAAAGATCGCGAATTATTCGTGAATTTATAAAAATTCATAAAGTATTCTCTATTTTGAACAATTAATATATATTGAAGGTGTTTTTTTTGAAAAATTAGTCAATTATTCGCGACTTATTTGAAAATTCGTGAATAATTTGTGAATTTTTCGAGTAATTTGCGAATAATTTTTTGAAAAATTCACGAATTATTCATGATTTTTTGATACAAACATATGAATAATTCGTGGATTCATTAAAAATAACAACTAATTATGTTTGCTAAAAAATATAAAGACATGAAAGTGTGAGAAATTAGTTTACCTCTCTTTTCCCTCATTTTCCTTGGGTCAAAAAGAGGAAAATCTCAAAGAAAAGTTTTAATAAAAATTTTCCTTTGTTTTCTTTCATTTTCATCTTCCTGTGTTTTTTCTTTCCAACCAAACAATGGAAATAGTTTTCCTTCTAACTTTCTTTCCTTTTCTTTCATTTTCCTTCAAACCAAACACACCCTAAGTTCAATTATGCTTGCCTGATTATATAGTACCTGGAAGTCTGAATACTGTGGTAGAGTAAGCCTTTTGTGTTAGTGATAGTTTATAGTTGTGCCTGGGCATTATTTATGGGAGATAGCCGGCATGCATGCTGCATCTTTATGCAGTGCACCATATACCATGAACATAAATATCAACTCAATTTCTCAAACGGAATAAAAACAATATACTATGACATAACGTAGAACATGTATTTATCGATGAAAACCATAGATTACAAGAAGCGGATGACATCTTAGTGTGTTCGAACAGATGCCACACTCAGCTGGCACATCCCCAACATATGTCGATACCCTATCAAAACAATCCAAGTCCCATTTATTTGAAGCATGGCCCAGTTGAGAAAAACATCTCAACCACTTCAAACCTCACCCAAAAATAATTTATATGTTTTATGAATTTTCTGTATTTTTATGCAATTAAGGTAATTTAGAGGCTAACGGTCTATTTCTTAATTTCTGAATGTAATAAGACCTAAACTGCAAAATCAATCCATAACTGTTTATGTTCCTAATTTGACTCCTAAAGCATTAGCTCTGTAACTTTTATCTGCATGGCTGGTCCTTTCCACAACTTTTGCAAAATAATATTTGCACAGTAACTACAGTAGCTATGATTCGGTGCTGAAAAATACGTTGTGAATAGAGTAGGGAATTATCAGACATTTTCTCTTACATCTTCACCATGGTGCTCTTGCAGACGAACACATTGGGCTCAATTTTCTAAACTATTAAATAAAACCATCCATTCCAATCCAAATAGATAATCTAATCAATTAAAAGATTGTGGTTTTAGTTAGAAATTTAAGCATAGATCAAGAAGTACATTTTAGAATTTTTCTCCTTTCCCTTCTTTCCTCCCTCCTTGATTTGTTGCTCGCTAGTATCTTTTCTTTTCCTTTATGGGTCTTCTTTTCTTTTTATTTTCTTTTCTTTTGGTTTAGTTGCAGCTATTGTGATTCAAAAGGCTTGCACAACTCATCATTAAATTAAACATAACCTTTCATCAAATTTATTTACATATTAATAATGATGTTATTATTGTCTGCACATTAAACCCTCATTTTTATGGTTTTCAAAATTAACATAATTCATCCATATACATTAATTCACTTTAAGAACTTCTATGAAGCTTCTTAATAATTAAATAAAATTATAGTTTATTGAAATATATTATAAAGCAAATGCACTGACAATTCTTGTGAAATTAGTAGTAGTATCATCAACCAACTCAGCCCAAATTTTATTGGAAGGACTACATTTGCTATCTTGCTTGAAGCTATGCCATGAGATGTTGGAGCTCTAGAGTTTTTTTCTATCTGCATAAAATGAAGGTGGTTGAAAACCATTTATATATTAGCATAGCCGTGGAAGACTTATTTGGAATTCTTTTGATTGAAAACAATTTTGAAATGGTTAAGGTAGATATTTTTGGATCGAAGATATATTATGGTGATGATGCAGTGGAATCTTGTTGATGTGCTTACCCAAAGAGGCCAAAATATTCCATGCTGGAGTTTCTGGATCACAGCAATTGGGATCAAAGCGACCATTAACTAAAACACATTAGTTGTTATGGGCTATCCATGGTTTATGATGTTGACACATCAGGTTCCTGACATATAAGAGGGGGATCGGTATAATGTTTTTTGTTCAAATTCTCATCCTGGTGTAATTGCATTCTACATTTTCTTGGATGTCAGTAGGAATGCAGCATTGTCGCCACTGTTTGGTTCTGTACAATTTCGTAGCCACCCACGAAGTTGAGCTTCCTCGGTCTACCAAGTGTAATTTGGATCATATAAAACAGGTGGACTGTTAGTCGAATAATGGAGTTTGCACTTCCCAAACTAAACTTCTTAATTGAAACAGCCCATTGGGCATAATTATCACCTTTAACTTTATACTAAAATATAAGAGTAAACTTAGCATATATAAATATAGTTCCATGTATTCCAGACTAATGATCAGAAGAATCAAACATAATGATCAAACTAAACAGAACTGGAGGCTTCTTGGGAAAAGCTATTAAAAGAAACAGTTGCAAACTGTCTCAAGAGTTCTTAGACAACATATCCTCTGAACAAATAAATTCAAACTGAGAAGAAAAAATTGTCCATGTTAGATTATCATGTACAAATGCCCTTGTCCTCTTCATGAAAATGTGCAACATGTGGATTGAGAAATCCACCAAAGTTGACATTAAAGAAGCTTGAGAAACTTAACAAAGGTGGTGATTATATATCTCAGTTTAGATGAGAAGGAGAAGGGAGAGTGACCATAGTTGTTACGAAATTTTTTGTTTGTATGATATATGTTGTTACTTGTTAGCCTAGAACTCACCATCTTTAGCCTTTGGTTAGCACAGTTGCTATACATGGTACCGGAGCATTGGGGTCCAAGAGGCCCTAAGTTTCGATGTCATAATTGACAAGCCAACTTTGTTTGTTTGTCCCTATTACTCTACTGTCTAAACTAGTCATATTTATGCTGAATGCCTTTCCACATGGCCCATAAACTTACTTGACATGAGTATAAGCGTCCAACTTGCTTGATGTACATTATCGGTCCACATCCTATCAGCTTTGGCTTATAGGTTAAGTGGTTTTCGGAGCACTTATCCAGTCAAAATGATAAAAATGCTTGCACCCTGATATATAAGCTTACGTTTCATGCAATTTTATGCTGAAGTTATCGTCTCCATTGATGGAATGTATAATTTTTCTGCTTCATTAATTTTGTATTCTTTTCTGGCTGAATCAAATGGGACAGTTTTGGTTTTTTATGGCAGATTCATGCAGATGAAACGAAAAGCAGTCTCCAGTTTGCAAGCAGAGCTTTGCGTGTGAAAAACTGTGCATGCGTGAATGAGGTCTTCTATCTGTTTGTTTCTCTTAATATATTATGTTAATATAATACTTTTGGTTCATGTGTGTATTTCTTTTGCTGCTTGTAGCTCTCAGTCTGCAATAATTTCTCCTGTGTATTTGTTTTCATAAACAGATTTTGACTGATGCCGCTTTGCTAAAGCGACAAAGAAAAGAAATTGAGCAGCTTCGAGCAAAATTGCTGGTTTGTATATTTACTCTATGAGCTCACCACAGTTAGCTTCATAGTCCATGTTGGGCTTAACTTCCTTGTATTTTTTACTTTAGAGCTCTCACTCGGAGCACTCGGAGGAAGAAATCTTGAACCTCCGAAACACGCTATTACAGGTCTGTGATAGTCTTATTTTTGTTTGTTTCTTCCTTTGAGAATTTTATGGCATTAAATAAACTAAGTTGAGGCAATTCTAGAGTGAGCTAGAGAAAGAAAGGATAGCTTTGGAGTTGGAAGAAGAAAAGAAAGATAAAGCTCACCGTGAGAGGAGGCTAGCTGAACAAGCAAAAAAAATTGCCAATCTTAGTTCATTGGTACTGTGTTCAGAAAGGGATGAAAAAAGTACTAATATGAGTAAGGTAGCTACTTTAATGTTCTCTGTTTCATGTGCAGATTTATGATACCCTGTGTAAATCAATATTTATTTTGTATTAATTAATAATTTAGTTCGGCATCTTTTTACTTCTTAAGTAGTTTAAACTTTGTTATCATCATCTTCATCTAGTATGCTTATCTCTTAGCTTCTTGTACCAATATGACCTCCTATACATAATATATGATAATATTGTTCTAAATGATTGAAGATGGGTGCCTTTACTTTTGGCTTGTTTATGTGCTATGTTCATACCACTCTGCATGTATGTCAATTTACCTTAAATTTCAGGTAAATACACACATTCATATCGTCCTTTCATTGTTGGAGAAGCTGATGTAAAGAGATGGTACTAGGGCTTACACAATAATGTGGTGTCAAGTAATGCGTTTTGAATGATTGAAGCATGCCTTGTGATCCAAAATTTTGACATGGAGAGATTGCTCCCACAATTCTGCTTCAAGTTGGACTTGGAGGCCAAAAGTGTGGAATTATGGTTTTGGGGGAAGGGGAAATCCTTATGCTCTTTTTTCCATCTCTATTATTAGCCATGCAATACATTTGTGACCGCTAGCTGGCGAAGGTTTATCTTTCTTTCGGCACTTCTTCGTTACGTTTCTCTAGAGATAGTGGGATGAGGTTGGCTAGAGCGGCCCTAAACCCTGCCCGACCTCGGTGTTTTTAAAAAAATGGGCTTGTGGTCAAAAGTAAGGCATGTTTAATTTTAGGGCTGGGTCGGGGCCTACCTTGGGCTAGACCCCGACCCAGCGCTACCTAGACCCGTTAGAGGTATACCTTAAACCTTATCCCATAAACCATGAAGTTGATATGCCCAAGCCCAACAATTTATATCACATGCTTTTACTTGATCCCACATGACGTGGTAACATCATTGTGGGTGATAGATTTGATTTATTTAGTTTTAACTAATCCAATTTTATTCATTACTTATATTTTTTATTGATTGAATCATGGATATAGGTGTCGGCAGATACCATTCAGTATCGGCCGCATTGTTTTGGTTTTGGCAGCTACCGAGACCGAAACCGACAGTCGATTTCGGTTTCGACCGAGGCATGAAACAAACGAAGCAGAAGAAGAAAGCAATGAAAAAAATTTAAAACACGTGAATGCACAGAATTCACCCAGTGAGTGGACAATCCTCTCGTGAGTGAACAACCCCCCCTGACTGAACAGCATCCCTCTCGTGAGTGAAAAATTCCTCATGTGAACATTCCAAGTTGTGAAGAACTATAAAAAGAGGGGAGAAAACATACCTTAACATCAAGCAAAGAAGGAAACCGATTTTTCGCCGTGTCCTAGCTCCAAAAATTTTTGCCCTGCCATTGCTCCAAGAATTCACTGTGCACTAGCTCTTAGTATTTTTGTAGCGGGCTATGAATTGACGAAGAAACAAGGGTATTTGCCCTAGCTCCAAATATTTTCGCGGTGTGCTTTGAATCAAAGAAGAGGAGGTAAATTTATGGTATTTATGCGCTCACACATTCACGGTATACATTTGCCCAAACATTTAACGGTATTTACAAGTTTGCCATAACACTAAAAGCTCAATATTAAACTGAATGGCAAACTTGTAAGTAACATTAACTCATTAGGCAAATTGTGTAGAGGGAACGCCAACTGCTTCTTGTCACTTCAAATTTTGCTCAACACATTTCCTTTATTTACACGTCTTTGCTTTAAACATGCAGAAATTAGATTAATGGAAAGCTTGTAAATATATTTAATTTTTTAATGGGAATTGGAATGCTGACCGTAGATGTTTGACACAGGGGAGTGCTGTCCTGCTATTAACACTCTACATTTTGCTAACATATTGCGGTTTATTTACAAGTTTGTCATATTCTTTTGGACAAGAGAGTGTATTTAGCAAAATGTGTAATGTGAATTGCAGTCTAACTAATATTGTTCATAATTATCTTATTAGTTAGTCATTATCTTATTAGTTACAAATCATCTTATTAGTTTGCCATTATCTTATTAGTTACAAATTTTTACTAATATAGTTAGTTACATGCAAGTTACAAATTTTTTGTTGGTTATTACTTTTAAGTTACAAATTTTTACAAATTTTTACAAATTTTAAGTTATTAATATTGTTAGTTACGTAGTTATTACATTTAAGTTACAAATTTTATTCCTTTACAAATTTTGTTAGTTACAAATTTTGCTAGTTATAATTCTTAGTTTTGTTCACAAGTATGCATGTAAGTTACAAATTTTGTTAGTTACAAATTTTATTAATTACAACTTTACATAATTCTTAGTTATGTTAACCAGTATGCATTTGATTATTTTTAATTAATTCTTAGATATTTTTCATAATTAGTTAATCTAATAATTCTTACTATAACTTTAACTTGTTATATGTTGCTTTTAGTTATAAACAATAATTAAAATGTCTCGAAGAACTCCGAAGAAGAAAGTGTTGGATATTGGGCGGACTTATTGTAAAATGGTCGTAATCGACCATAGACATATAAGGTGCAACTATTGTTGAAAAAAAATGTATGGAGGTGTGATTTGTCTGAAGGAACATCTGACGGAAATTGTCGGGAATGTGATGACATGTTTCGAAGCATCAAACGAAGTGTAGACAGAGAGTAATGTATACATATTTGCCAAGAGGAATGAAAAGGTACAACAAAGATTTGAGAAGAAGAGAATTGAAGAGTTAATGGCAAGGCCTATGGAGGCAATCTCAGATGGTTCAGACAAGGATCATGATCGACCAAGGAGGCAAGAGAGCTTAGAAGAGCTTTTAGAGCAAGTATGCAAGAATATGCCGAAGAAAAAATTAGACAGGCTAACAGAAGTATGTGAGCATGATCATGTGCGGCCTCTAGGCTCAGATCGGGTACTCGTGTCGATAGAATTATCGGTATGTTTGCGTGTGGTTCTGTTCGCGATGTTGAACCTACCGGTAGTTCGGCTAATGTTCTCAAATCCGGTGCCAATCCTTTTCGTTAACGAAGAAGGGTAAACCCCAGACAAACATAAAAGCTACAATAGTGGTTGTCATGAAAAATGCTAAGTTCCAAAACCTTTGCCAAATTTTTGGACTATAATCACATACCATACAATGTGATCAATAGTCCATATTATATGTCCATGGTAGATGCTTTTGCTGAAGCAGGTCGTGACGTTCCTCTACCAATTGCTTGGGAGTTTTCCCATACATATTTGGACATGAAGCTTGAAGAGACAAAAAATACGTTGAAACTTTTTATAGTCATTGGGATGAGTATGTGTGCACACTGATTCGTGATGGTTAGACAACACAGAATAGAAGGAATATTATTAATTTCTGTGTATTCGACCCACAAGACAATGTTCGTAGACTTGGTGGATGCAACCGACCGCTTCTAGAATGGGCCATACATATTTGAACTGATGGATAAATATGTATAAATAATTAGAGAGCATAAAGTAATCCAAGTAGTTACCGATAATGGAGGAAATTGTTGGTTATTGCAACATCCCAAGTTGGTTTTGATGATTAAGCAAATAATTAATATGACTAATTATGTTTTGTGAGATTTGTTGTGAGTATATGTATCCAAGTCAACAATGGTCAACTCAAGCTTAAGACATTATGGCATGAATTATGAAGCTTGAAGTTGGTGAATTCATGGATTGGAGCTCAACATTGAGGATATGGAGCTCATCCAATAATTGGTGGAGTGCAAAGCTTCTCAAGATAACTCATGAGATAAGAATAATGCATCAAGATTCCAAGAAGTGTGGGTGATGTATTTTTGTGTTTAATTGAGTTTGTCTTAGATTGTTTAAGCCAAATCTTGAAGCTTGCACACACAGACGTAGGAAAATGAATTTACTTGATTTAAATTGGTTTGATTTCATCCAAAATTCATTTTCTATTTTTAAGTTTAAACTTAGTTGATTAAGTCTTAGCTTAGGCATATCAGGTAGGTAGCCGACCCACAAAAACATAGTAATCGACTCCCGTAGAATCAATATCTCCAGGAACTTGAAGTTGCCTAATGATCGCATCGGATGTGCACCCAAAACAATGTAGTTTTAACGCAAGCACACGGTCTAGTGGCAAGCGGGTATCGTATCCACATGGAGGTGGTGTTGGCTCCAATCTATCTTAGGTTGGTTTGACTACGAAGGTTTATTGGTGGAGATGGTTATGGTGTGATGATAAAGATGTCGGTTGTAAATTCAATTAGTAAGAATGTCTAGAGCTAGGGAATCCACACCACGGATTTTCAAGTCATCAATGTGAGTTATGAATTACCATGCAATTAAACTTGGTTTAAGGTGAACTTGTCGCAACTAATTGGAGAACCAGCGCACGCTGTCGCGCTACGCAAGTCTATATCAATCTAAATTAGAGCCTCGCTGTCGCGCAAGCCTAGTCCAGACTACTAGTATTAAGATCGGCAATTATGTCCAATCCCAACTCAAGCTTGCTGTCATAAAGTAAAATTAGAAAACAAGCTCGTTGTCGCAAATATCAAATCAATGATTCAAATAACAATAACAAAGATATTTAGCTTTCATGAAGAAATCCAATCCAAATACAAGCTTTTAGATCCAAGAAGGGGCCTAGGGCATGGCCTAACGTCTAAAAAAGTCTCCAATAAAAATAATAGGAACTATCCCTCAATGACGTCTACAAAGTTGTATTTATATGTGTCCCACATCCTTAAGAAAAAGTGGACCAAAATACCCAAAATCCTAGTTGTAACAGATTTTCAGATTTCTGGCCGCCAGCGCACTCGGCCGAGTGAAAATGTCACTCGGTCGAGTGGGATCTCCTGTAGAAACTGTAAACATGAGCATTCTGTTTTTTTCTGGTCACTCGGCCGAGTGGGATCTCACTCGTCCGAGTGAAAGTGTCACTCGGCCGAGTGCGACTGATACACAAATTCCAGCACTGCTACACAATCTTGATGAAATTTTAGAAAATTCATTTGACCTTCGTTTGGCGCGTCTTTGATGGCCTTGGAACCGTCATGAAGTCTAATATGACTGAAAAATATCCCCAGGTCAAGATGGCCTCTGGAATGATAGCAGAAATTAAAACAAGGTGGATGTAGTGCGTAAATCTTTGACGTTTCATGCATTTTAGCTTTGTTTCTTCTTCTTTGCTCCAACTTTCATAGATCTTTCTTCCTTGTCTTTTGGCACTCCCAACTCATATCCAAGGGTATTCTTCCTTGTCTTGCATCATCAATCATGGCTTCATCTCTAGATTGCATCGTATCGCTCCAATTCGCTCCAAATTCCCTGAAATCAACACAAACGCTCCGAAAGTGAAAAAGTTCCAAATATTCATCGAAAAACGTATAAAATTGAAATTTGGAGGGTGAAACATGATATGAATGTATGAGAATAATGTATAAAATACATGCATATCACATAACTAGTCGACTAGTGCTTTTTTGCTAGTCAACTAGTGGCTAAGTAGTCGACTACAATATATGTAGTAGCTGACTACTTACTGTCAGCAAGCCATAACGGTCAGATTTCTAGCCGTTTCTTCTATCCATTGGGATGGATTTTTGGTCATTTGTTTGATGCTGTTTGTTGGCTTATTTAAAGGGGGTTGATGGGGAAAATTTGCAACACATTACTAAGAAGAATTTCATCATCTTAAAGCAAAATTTTCAAAGCCATAATTCTTTGTGAGCTGAAAATTTCAGAAGCAAAAGCTTCCTCTCTCAAGGCAACTATTTCTAACTTTCTTTTAAGCTTTTAAGCTATAAATTGACATGCTATTTTGTGTTCTTCTCATGCTTTAAACCTCATTTACATAAGAACACAAATTAGATGATTTTGATACATTGGTTTCATTTAATATTTATTTGAGTTCAAGTTTGGCTTTTCTATAGCCTAAATCACATACACATGCTTCATATATTTTGGATATATGAAGTTGTATTATAACACTTCAAGAATTTCATTTGTATATCCTCACTTGGTTGTATTAAGTGATTGTGTTGTTTTGCTAGGTTGAGAAAAGCCTCAAGTGTAGAGGTCCTCATTGTGAGGTGGAGTTTGTTGGTGTTGGTATTGTTGGTGGAGTAGAAAATCACTAGTGTAGTGACATTGAAAACCCTAGCAAGTGAGGTTAGGTATTGTTGTTGTTGGAAATTCCTAGTTTGAGAAACTAGGTAGTGGGTGTAATTGGGAAATTCCTAGCAATAGAGGTTAGGTGTATTTGTTGGAAGCCCACAATCGAGGCACAGTTGCAAATTGGTGAGAATGTTTAATGGAAAATCTCAACGAGGTTGTTGTCTAGAGTAGCACAGGGTGGGTGAACCAGTATACATTATCATGTGTTTGCGATTGATTTTATGTGATTGATTGTCTCTAATTTTATTACTTGCATATTTATTTCAATTTTTGCTACGCATTACTCTTTGTGCAAGTTGTATAATTTTGTTGACTAAGTACTTGAGTAGGTAAATCTTTCAAGAGACTTGGGCTATTTCAAGAGAGATTAATTTAATTTGTGCATTGAATGTTTGAAACACTAATCACCCCATCTAGTGTTTAGTTTGCTGTAACGGCCCAGGCCCAAGCCCGGGCCCCCTTTCTCTCTCCCTCCCTCTTCTCTTTTCTTTTTTTGTTTTTGTTGTTTCATTTCTCGGCCCACTCAGCAGGCTGGCGCCCAGCCTGCGGGCTTCTCCCCCGTTCCCCCTCTTTCTCTCCCTCTCTCTTTCGACGACGACCCGAGCCCATCAGTTAGGGCTGCGATCGCGGTTTCTCTCGCGCCCTCTCTCTTGACTCACAGCAGCGAAGCCCACAGGGGCCTCTTCGACGCATCTCCCCCCTTTGATAGGAACAAAAAAAGATTTGATTTTTATTAAACGATACATCGATCACACTTAAAGGGACGATCACCCTCTCAAGACGCCGATTAAAGAGGATGTCCGCACTCTCCCAAGAACGAAGGATAATCTCATCTATACAATCAATTCTCTCAAAATAAACATAATCATTCATCTATAGATCTCCCCCTTTATTTATAATAAAACTCATACTAATTAGGTATTTAGTCAAAAGGACTAAATCACCGTCCCTATTTAAAATATTGTCAAATAAAGTCCTAATATTATTCTCCCATTAAATGACACAATTCTCGCATTAAATTATTTCCGAATGAGATCATGTCCACGTTCGATGCACCGTCCGCATTCGTCGAACCGTTCAAGTTCGATGCACCGTTCGCATTCGTCGAACCGTTCAAGTTCGATGCACTGTCCGAATTTGTCGCACTCCTATCGTATCATTACTCCGCCCCAAAAGAATCACCTTGTCCTCAAGGTGGTGCATGAAGTGCGTGAGGTTCTCATCTCCGACTGATGGTTCTCGCCTCTTTCATAGATCAAAAGGCCATTCAAGGTCTCCATCGTCCTCCACGAAGCCCGTAAAGAAGCTATAACAACCACCAAGATTCCTTGTGGATTCATCACGGCATGAAATTAAGCGCAAGACCTGAATGAGCCCACTGTATACATTCAAAGCTCTGCGAGGTTCCTGAGTACCAGGACAGGGCCTGCGGGGGGTGCTGCAGTGCAGGCCGGGGGCCCTGTCGGCCATGTAGAGGGACTACAAGGCCCTGTGGATCTGTACGGGGGCCGCTGCTCCCTTCCGTATCCTTCCGATGGTCGGTATGCCTTGGATCTTCGTCGGAGTCGTCAGCTGGGTTCAAATCTGAAGATGGATCTTCTTTTTCTTGGACATCCTTCTCCAAAGAGATGATTTTGCAATTGTCTCTTTACAAAGCTGACACCTTTTGTTCCGCATCTCTACAGTCGTCTTCGTCTTTGTTCATATTTGATGTCATGTCGCCCTTCGAATGGGTCTCCTCCTCAGAAAAAATCCCATAAAATTTCATCATATCCGAGTCAGCAGCTTCAAGAAAACCAGTGCTCTATAAGCTTGTTCTCTATAAAGAAAAACTGTAACATTCTTTGAATCAAAAGTTAAGATCACTTAACCTAATGCAATGCAACTTTGATAGCATCCAGTCATCAAATAACAATCCATCAATTTAACTAGACATCGTAAATGTCGAGTTCCACACCTAGCTATGTGAATGTTCTTGAAATTAGTTTTTGCGAGAACATAATTATTAGCAGCCTCTTAAATTTTTCATATCGATAAAGCCTGTTCCCTTCTTGTCGCATCACATCAGCTCTTGTAGCATTTCATCAAACACATTGTGATCTTGCATCTTGCCCGCAGAATCGTCGTGCTCTGATACCAAATTGATAGGTACAAAAAATATCTGATTTTTTATTAAATAAAAATCGAAATAAAAGATACCTTGATCACACTTAAAGGGGCGATCACTCTCCCAAGACACTGATTAAAGAGGACGTCCGCACTCTCTCAAGAACGAAGATAATCTTAGCTCTACAATCAATTTTCTCTCAAAATAAACATAATCCATCCTCTCCAGATCTTCCCCTTTATTTATAATAAAACTCGTACTAATTAGGTATTTAGTCAAAGGACTAAATCATCCCCTATTTAAAATATTGTCAAATAAAGTCCTAATATTATTCTCCCATTAAATGACACAATTCTCGCATTAAATCATTTTCTCTCCTCCCCTTGCTTGCTATGGGGCTTTCTTGCTGTTTAGGGTTGCGTCGGCCTTTCTTTACTTGAGTTGAGTTCGGCAGCTCCAACGCCTCTGTCTTCTTGCCTTCGGTGTTGGTCCACGGCTGTTCCTCGCCCTCGGTGTTTGGTTTGTTGATGTTCTGGAGTTCGGTGACTCCCCTTTGCTTCCAATCTGCCCCTCCTTACTGTTTTGGAGTCCGGCGGCTTCCCCTTGCTCGTGGATTGTCCCTTCTGCTGCTTGCGATTGGTTCGGGTCTCCTTTTGCTTACGATCTGTTCCTTCTTTGCTTGATTTAGATGCGGTGGCTCTCATTGCTTGTGGTTTTGTGGTTCCTTGTTGATGATGGCCGCGGCTCGATCCTTGATCGCTGTTTCGGGCTTCGATTCTTAATTATCTTGGTTCTTTGGCTCTAATTTCTGGTAGACTCTATCCACTATCATTCGCTTTCAATTTCAGTCTTCTTTTGCTTGCTGTCTTGGGTTTTTGGGTTGTCGTTGGGTTGCGGCTTGCTCCATTGCTTGTTGTCTGCGGCTGGCTTTGCTCGCAGCGTTGAGGTTTGACCTGTCATTTGCTTGTTGCGTTGAGTTCTTGGGTTGTTGGGTTCAGGGCTGTCTTCGCTCGCTATTTGGGTTCGATGGGGGTTACTTGCTGTTTGGGGCTCCACCTTGCCTACGGGTTGGCCTCCTTGCTGTTTGGGGTTGGCTTTGCTTGCGAGTTTGGACTTCCTTGCTGTTTGGGGGTTTGGTTGGTCCTCTTGTTTGTTGCCTTGGGTCTCTTTGCTTGTTGTTGGGTTCGGGGGCTGTCTTTTGCTTGCCGTTTGGGTTTGGTTGATTGTTGCTTGCAGTTTGGGGTCCCTTGCATGCGGTTTGGGTTCCCTTGCTGTGATGGAGTTCGGGTGGCTCCCTCTACTTACGGTTTGGGCTTCCTCGCTTGATGATGGAGTTCGGTGGCTTCTTCTGCTTGCGGTGTGGGATCCTCTTGCAGTTTGAGATTCGGTGACTTCCCTTGTTTGCGGGTTTGGGGTTTTCCTTGCCTTTCGAGGTTTGGTGGATTTCCATTGCTTGCGGTTTGAGCCTCCTTACTGGTTGTTGAGTTCAGGTTAGATTTTCTTCTGTTGGTTGGGTTCGGCTGGTTCTTTTACTACTGTTTGGTGGCACCTTGCTTGTGGTTGGGTTGTGGCTAGCCCTTCTTGCTCATTGTCGAGATGTGGCTGGCCCTCCTTGCTTGTGGTTGGGTTGTGGCTGGCTCTTTCTTGCGGATTTGGACATCCTTGGTGATGTTGGTTGTGGCTGGCTCTCCTTGCTTGTTACAAGTCGTGGTTGACTTTCTACTGCTTATTGTTTTGGGTTCTTGGTTTGTTAGGTTTTAGAGCTTCTCTCTCATGCTATCTTGGTTCCCTGGATTATTGTTAGGCTCGGCTGGTTTCATCACTTGTGGTTTTGGGTTTCGGTGTGGTGTACTTGTGATCTAATCCCTCTGGCCTAGCGCCATTATAAGTTTGACTTTCAGACTTTCTTATTCAAGCAGTTATAATATTTCTTCGTCTCTTGGTTCATTGCATGGAACAGTTAGGTGTTTTCATATCAGTTCAGAGTTGGAATATCTTGCCATGAGAAATATCCATGCCTTTATCTTCATGCCAGCTTTATTACCATGTCATTTAGTTGTCTCTCTTGAGTTTTACTGGTACCAGGAAGTTTCATATTGTTAGATTGTGTAGTCTTGGGATGTTACTTGTGATGGCACGATACTGACACGATACTGACACGATACTATCTCGATACTGGATGACTGGTGGACTAATTTGAGGTTGACTCTTGACATGACATGTTACTTTTACATGTACGACAGTGGATCCCCATTGACTACGTAGTTTACATAATATTAAACAACCTCACGACACTAAACTAATAATTGGTTAATTCTGCTTGACTCACTGAGTTTTGGGAAACTTATGATTTGAGAGTGCGGGAGCGACAGGGACATGTCTTTGCCTCCCCTGATTATTTGGGAGGGGACGACCATCATTTTAGATGGATCTTACAGTCCTGGGGGCAGACAGGGACGACCATCATGATGGGTCCTGGAGCCACTATCACATTGTTACAACTCTTACAGTTTTACAGCTCTTGCAGTACAGTACTTTCTTCTATTAGACTCGGCCAGTGGTAGCGCCCTTGCGGTCTCAAGAGGGTCTTCGTGTTGCTTATCGTACTCTCCCTCATAAGTCACGACATAGGATTGGTTCACTTTAGTGAGTACCACTTTACAGTAGTTGTGGTCATTTAATTATCATAACATGTTACTTCTTTGTTCTTTACTATCATAACTGTGGCTGTCCTATTTCCTTTTGGTGCACCTTTACTGTTCTGTCTCTTGTTTAGATATTGTCTATTCTATTGAGCGTGATGCGACTTTTGATGCCCACTAGGTACGACGCACAAGATCATACGGAGACGCTCGAGCACGAGGAGTCAGACTTCTATTACAGGACTTTTTGAGACTTGGGCCAGTGGCATGCGAGTGCTCTATTTATGTTTCAGCAGCATTATAGATTTTACTGTCCTTACATGCTTTGTTATGAGTATTTCCTTCCTTTCTGCACTGCCCCACATTGACTTCACTGACACATGCGGGGCGTGCGCACACTTGTTTCAATTGTGGCGGCACCCGGGGAGCGGGGCGTTACACTTGCTATCTACAAGATTCCTGACACGTGGCATAATGCAATCCTTGATCCTAACACAAGCTACAAATCATCTAGACAGTTGCTAATGCAAAAAAGAAAACATCTGTATTGGACTCCGTGCGTGGTTCATTGTATTGACTTGATATTTTTTGATATGGCAAAAGAAGAGGATGTCAAAAATATCCTCGTAGAAAGTTAAATGGTAACAAGATTTATATACAATAAAGGTAAGTGCTCTTCTTTCAACTGTGAACGAAACTGGATCACCTTCTCACTTTTTCACACAAAGATCAGAATCATGTTAACAATGTTACATCTTAAAAAGATGGTCTATGTGCGTTCTAATATGAGGCCGCGACAAAGACATGTGTAGATGAGAAATACTTATGATCAATTGATTGACTTAGAACAAATTTTTCATAAGGATGATCTGCTGGAGGAATGGACCAGAGAGCTAGAAGTCAGATTGCTTGATGACAGAGAAAATTATTGGTTGTACAAAACACTTGAGGAAGCAAAACATATAAGAAGCAATTAGCCACGACATAGTACATCCAAGTGAATCTTACGTACAAGAGAAACCAGATAGTCACTTGGCAAGAAAGTGATGATGATTCGTCTCTTGATGACCAAGGTTCAACCGATGGAGGTTGTGGTGCTTCAGTATACGGTCGTCCTACTGAGAGAAGCGAGGACTATGCTTATGATACAACATTCACATCGGTTATAGATCATGATAGACATCATCAAAGTGAAGAAAGTCGAACGATACCTATGATGAATAGTCTGATTACCACGAGCATCAGCGTTCTTCTGGTTGTTATAGAGGTTATGATAATCCTGCCATTCATGAATCGTATTTCAGTGGATAGTTAAGTAGTCATGACGATTATTTCGCACCATACAAACAGTTTGATGTCTATGCAGATTAATATTGTCAATACAGGTACGGTTCAAATGTGGCTGGGTAGTTCAACAATCAAGCAGTTATAATATGCATTTCACCGAGTCGAGCCGGCCCTCCGCATATGGTAACAGATTTAATATTGTTATCCACTATACTAATCTGCACCACACCTGGATGATACTAACTTAGAATGAGATTTTATTGTATCTTTTGATTTATTTTATTCATTTTTGTTTATTGTGCTTTTTTAATTCATTTTTGTATTATGAGGTCAGATTTATGCCTCATCATTTTATATTGTTATTCTTTTATATTAATGAGATAATTAAGGGCTGACTGGAGTCTTAGATGAGTTTCAGCTAAAATTTTTGCACACCTATATATCTAATATAATTTATCGGTACGTTTATCTGTATAAAATGCTGTATAATTGTAATATAATACATCACTGTGTGAATATACATATTTGAAGTATCTTTGAAACCAAAATTGACACCTAAAACAAATTTACCGAAACTATCGATACGAATAAAAAGAAACTAATCTCCGAAACCATTGAAACGGACGAAACCGAAACATAAATTACCGGAAGAACGAAACCGAAACCTAAATTACCAGAAGAACGAAACCGAAACTGAGACATCTAATCTTGGATTGACTTAGTATTCCTCCATTCAAGCGACTTAAATTTGATAATTAATTTTTTAGTTCAAAACTCTTGTAACTTTTTGAGTATGGTTAGGACAACCCTAATGGTCAGGTCAGGGTCTCTTTAAAGCAGTGGGTCGGGGATAGTGCTAGGCTTCAACTTAAGGCCCAAAAAATTCTGGGGTTGTGGCTGGGCCTAGGGTTGGGGCCTACCTTAGGCCTGATCCAGCCCGACTTACTATCATCCCTACCCCCGTGCTCTCTCTCTCTATGTGTGTGTGTGAAAAATACAAGCTTCTCTTAGTTATATTTTATTCTATGATGGTTGACCAAATTAAAATTTGTTTTTCATGGACATGGAAATGCGAAAGGAGGAGAAGGGAAACTCTAAAAAGGAGAGATTGATCCCTCCAATCTGCACAAAGTTGGAGCTAGTGTCTAAGAGTGCAACTCATAACCTCACATGCTTTTCTTCTCTCTTCGTTGCTTTGCAATATTTTGTAATTATTATAATGTCCATTTATTCTTTTCATTTGACTCCTTTTCTCATAGAATGTATGAGCTTCCTTCTCTTGTTCATGGTTCTTTTCTTTTTTCTTTTGGTTTTGGCTAGGATCGTCATAGCATTGGGAGTTTTCTATCCATAGGTTATAATAATGGGTAAATAAGGCGAAGAAGACCCTGCGAAAAAGATATATATTGGAATACTATTTGGCTACCATTCATGGAGTAAAAGGATTGGAATTTTTTCCTAACCATTGACACGCTATGAGTAAGACAACTAATGTCCCACTTTAGAATTCGAGAAGGAAATTTTGGATTTTAGTTTATGGAGAGTTGATTCTCTCTACACCTCTTACCATTATTTGATTAGTAAGAAAGAGCTAACATATTACATGTTTACAAACATATACCAGTATATCTAGATCCCATAATCACTAGTTCTAATGCTTCCGCTAAGCATGAGCATATATGTATCGATCATGCCCAGCTTGCCACAGAAATATGAGAAAATTTTCGTAGGAATAGCTTCGGAAAATAAATTTACCAATGGTTTAGGTGAAGAAATGAATGGTGTGCAATTAACTTCTTGTCAATAGTATTATGGACAAAATGACAGTCCACCTTTATATGCTTGGTCATGTTGTGTAACGTTAGAATCTTGGCAATATACATCGCTGCTATTATAAAGCATGTGCATCAATCCATCCTCCCGAAACTCCAGTTCCCACACGAGAGCTTTAACCACAACATCTTATGGGCTGTCTAAGCCGTCACTCTATACTTGGCATTTGCACTCGAACGTGGCGTGACATAAGCAGTTTGTTTTTACGCTTTTAAGTGACAAGGTTACCTCTTGCATAGATGCAATAACAAAAAGTAAACTTTCTATCTCTTGTCCCTTGCATGGCTCGAGGTTTAGAAGGCTTATATTCTCAAGTGTCTACATCTCTTGTACAACAATCGTTTACTAAGAGACTTTTAATGCAAATTTGGATGTGCAATACTAGTTCATGCGGTTTATTCATAAATTGACTTGCTCGTCCTACCATAAATGCAATATCTGGCTTGATAACCATATCATACATAAATTTGCCAACCAACCTTTTATAACGAGACATCTTAAAATCGATCTAGTCTCATCTTATAAATTGGTATCAATGTTTATACGAGTACTCGTTGGCAACTGAGTAGTCTTGTCTCATGTAGCAAGTTTGGAGTCTTTGGACCATACTTTATCAGGAAAGAACCACTTCATATTGGCGATAAGTAATTTCAACCACAAGAAAGTAGATACGCTTCCTATGTCTTTATTCATAAAATGCTCATTGGGATATTCTTTGGTCTCCTTAATCCCTTCAACATCAATATTATTCAAAAGAATATCATCCACGTATACATCTAGAACCATTGATACATGAGATGTGACAACGGAAATAGAATGATCTGAATATTAGAACTTGTTCAAACCAAACCTTGTTGAACATGTTTGACTCTCATCCACATATACAGCCTTGTTGAACTGGTTAAACCAAGCCTCAGGACTGCTTCAGGCCGTAAATTGTCCTTTTAAGCTTGCATACCATAATTTTCCCTGAGCAATATACATATTAGGTTGCTTCATGTATACATTCTCCAGATAACCATACAAAAATGCATCCTTTATGTCTAGCTGAAACATCTGTCACGTTTGATTCCAACAAGAGAGAAGATGATTCAAATAGCATTGTGATCACCACTAGAGGAAAGGTCTTAAGATAGTCCACACCATATGTTTGTGTAAACCCTTTTGTAACCAGTTGTCCCTTTGGACTTGTTCACGATTCTATTAGAATGATACTTCATAGTGAAAACCCAGCAAGTGGCAAGGATCAAGTCCCACGTCCCTTGAGAAATAATGTTTATTTTATCGATGGCTTGCTTCCAAGCTGGATGCATTTATGCTTATTGATCATATCTTGGTAAAAAACTGAAGAAAAAACAATGCAAACTAATATGAAAGTGATTATGTGAAACAAAAATTTAAAAAGGGTGAGCATCATGGATTGTTTACCTTTGTGAGGTGCAGTGGGAATCTGCAGGTCAAAGAAAACCGGATTATGTAGATCTGTAGAAGATGTTTGATCAAAATCTGTTATTGGATGCACTGGGTCACTTGGTGAAATATTTGGCTCAACTCTTAGACAACTCAAAATACACATGCAATGGATTTGATTAGGGTTGTAAACAAGCCAAACGTGAGCGAGAGGATCAAGTTTGTCATGTTTAATAGTTGAGCGAGCTACAAGTGAGCCAAAATACCTAGCCGAATTCATACTATTTGTGAACGGTTTGTTTCTTCGATGTATCATACGATTGATGCTTTTAACATTATCAATTTTCTTTTCTAATCGACTACTGTAACAAATAAACATTTATAAGTTAAATATTCTATTTTCACAACTTATTTTGTATTTGATAAAAACTTGTTTATAGATATTACAATAAATAACATGACAAAATGCATGATATTGTTTGTGAATTCTAATTAATAAACATTTTCTTTTAGTTGTACATATTTATATTAGGTAAAACATGTAAATTTGAGTATTTGAGCTTTATGGCTTATGCTTAAAATATAAAACACACACACACATGCATGTGACATTAATCTTATTTGAACCGAACTTGAGCAAGCCAACCTTGTTTGAGTTCGGCTCATTTACGATTTCAACTGAGCCAAGTATCGAGCCGAACCCAAACAATTTGCGAACAGTTTTTTTTATTTCACAACCCTGGTTTTGATGTGTCGATGCCTTTGTAACTCCATGACTTGGGATATGCCGATGAAGTGGAGATGGAATAGGCGAAGATTCATGTGCCTTTGATAAGTATATAACTGAGTCGAAGAAGGTGACATTAACAAAAACATAATGTCTATGCTGCATAGGATTAGAACACATGTATCCCTTTTGACTCCTATGGTATCCAACACAAAGACATTTTATAGACCGTGGGGACTGCTTATTAAGACCATGCCATAGATTGTGAACAAAACATGTACATTTAAAAACTCAATGAATACAGATTGTGTATTTATCAAGATATAGACAGGAAAATAGAATATCATCATGAAGTACAGACAGAAGAACCTGATTAATTGAAATACATGTACAAAGTACTGCATTTACCTGATTGTATACTGGAGCATTCATTTTAATCAAAAGTGCCTTGCAACATTTAAAAGATGACGATATTTATGTAAAGTAACACCATTTGCTGTAAAGTGTGATGCCATGTAGTTGCAAAATTCCACGAAACAAATATATACTAAAACTTCATGTTGTATTTAAGAGCATCATCGGTACGTGAAGCACGAATGAAGGTATAAAATTAGTTTTTAATTTCAGTATAATAAATGTCCTGTCTTTTATTAAGCACACTCAAGTCATTCTTGTGAAATCATTTACAAAGATCAGAAAATTGCAATAACCAGAAAAGGAAGCAATTTGACATGGACTCCAAATGTGTGAATGCACTAACTCAAATGGAGACCAACTCTTACTAATGACTTGGGCGGGCTAAGAAGCACGGTGATGCTTTCCTAACTGACATGACTCATACTCTAAAAAAATAACATAAAACTCATTGAATATTACGTGTCTTATTTTTTGCATAGATGGATGACCAAGTTGATGGTGTCACAATGATGAATAGTCAGAGGAAGAGGTAACAACAAAGATTGAAGGTGAATCACCATCATCCAAGAAGTAGACACCTTTCACATGATCCACACCAATCCTCATCGAGTAAAGCGATCCTAAAAATACAGTGAATGAAGGAAGATTATTGAACAACTGTAATTTTCAGTAAGCTAGCTAATAAACAGGTAACTAACAATGAACTTAGGAAAATAAAGCGCAATGTCTAAATATATTCGACATGTAGCATGAACTAGGCATTTACCAACTACGAAAGATGATGAATCATCAACAATATTACCACATTCTAAAGGACTATATAGGGACAAAGAATGAAAATTGTTTTGCATACCTATCATATGAGACGAAACTATGGAGGCTATTACTATCAGTTGAAGCAACAAATGCATTCATATTTGAAGCTGATGCATGATTTATGTTATTAACTGATTGAGAGGACTAAGAGGACTAGAACTGCTGAAATCTATTATACTACGACTATGGAATCTGAACTATGGAATTGGGAGCAAATTGATCTGCAATGGTAGAGCTAATAGGAGTAGTCTCAGGAGAAGATTCACTATTCGTTATGTGGGCCTAATCTGACTTTCCAAACCTCATCTAGCACTGTTCAAAGATATTGTTCCTTCTATAGTGAATACAATGTTGTGATCTTCTGTCAGAAAGTAAGGATATTTGTCTGCCAAGAGACTCACTAGCTCCCCATGTCTCATGACCATGTCCACATCTATGTCCTCTACCATGACCTCTTAGCAATCATGGTAGAACTCTTGACTCTGGCAGTGGAGTTTGACATTGTTGCATTTCCTATATATACTAGTCCAATACATGCATAAGCTTTGGCAAGAGAGGTGGCTGAATTACCACCAAGAATTGTCCTTGCATCGGTTTGCCGAAGAGGACCAGTCTGGGAAGAAACTTGGCAGTTGCAAGCTCCGCATGATAACACTTTATGGTCTGTAAATCCAAGAATATTGGCTAATAGAAGTCTTACCTGTCAATGATACCTTTCAGCTCAAAACAGTAAGCAGTCAGATATTGATCTCATTGTTGTATTGTAAAGAACACAACTGTTCATACAACACGGCTATGTTAGAGATGCTATTTTCATTTGAATATATCTTTTTGAGCATGCCCCATACCTTCTTAGCCGTCTGCAAGAACATCACCCTAAATTTCTCCTCCATGCTGTTCAGTAAGCAAGTCAATACACAGGATTCACTAGCTATCCAATCATCATACTCTTTGGACTTTGTATATGGGGGTCATCCTTGAAGTGTTTCGGCTCCTTTTGAGACAACCAAGAAGCGAATAGATCTGGCCAAGGAGATGGTTCCATTTTGCTTCATGGTAGTGACAGATAGAGTTTTATGATAAACAAATTTTGGATGGGTAGAAAGAAATACAAGTGGCCATGTCAAGCATTTAGAAGCATCATTAATAATAAACCATAGGTATTAGCAACAATCAAAACCCATCAGCAACCGTAATTATCAAAACTTGTAGGTAGCATCAGCTATAGTACCTATGCATATAAAACAACAGATGCCTGCACTAAACATAGAATTTCGTATTTATTGTCAAAGAAATAGTCCTACAACCTTTTTTGAGAAGAAGAAAATTTAAATGATTGGCTAAGATCTTAGTTAGATCTGATCACGTGATCAAGATCTTTATTAGGGCTCTGAGCTGAGCACTAGGTGAATGATGAGATATACAAGATCATTCAAGAAAGTGATTGGATGAGGGTTGGATCGTCGAAGGTGATCGGGTGAGGTTTGCCTCAAATATACTATTGGAGAAGGTGATGTAATAGCGTCAGATAGATGGTTGATATATTTTGAAGCCAAATCTCGTTGTTGAGGTGATCGAGATGTCAAATCGGCTTGTCCAGGTCATATAGAGAAAGATCTCATGTGATTTAGATCAAATCAACCCGGGGGGTGGAATTAGAACCGAGCAATGCCGATGAGTTTTTTGAAGTTGAACAAAGTTGTTTATTGCTGTTTTGAAGTCAAACGAAGCCTATGAGAGCTGTGATGCCGTTAGATCATAACCATAAGATGGGTATTAGGAGGGAATGGTTGGTGGCTAGCTACCTTCAAGGCAATTTGGTGATGGCTAATATTGAGGTTAATGATAATTTTGAGATTATGGTTAAGGTCTACGCTCTAATGCCATGTTAGAATCAGAGAAGGAAGTTATGACTCATGGTTAGATAGAGGTGATCCTTTCCACATCTTGTTATTGCACTCACATATAGTAAGAAAGATAATGAGTTAATGGTTTACAACATATACACGCATGTATAGAAGCCATATTAGTTCTTAGAAGTTCTTAGAATTACAAGTGCTTAGAAGCCATATTGGTGTGATACATTTTACTATTTTAATTGTGTGACTTATGATAAAACAAAGGGACATGATCATTTTAATTTTAATGTTGTTTGTTTCTAATGTATTATTCTTTCTTTTTTTCTTTCATCATTTTGGAGATTCTTCATATCCTTATATCATAGACATTTTTAGGAAATTACTTTGATGGCATTATTGTTGTTTAACCATTTTTATGTTGCACTCATGGTTTTAAATAATGTACATTCCAACGACCTAAGAGGTTAGGCTGCTGAATAAACTTGTTACAATATGGTCATTTTAGCACCGAAAGTCAAGAAAGCATGTATATATTTTTAATATACAAACCCTAAGTAATAGTCTTTGACATTGTGAAACCTTTTCTCTAAACATTCGTATTACCAATTGACCCTCTGATTGATTTCCCAATCATTTGATTCTTAAAAATTTAACCCCCATATCATTTGTTAGATTTTGTGTGGTAAAAGAGAACATATCCTTTGTCTTTTACGCCCCTAGATCTGCAACATAATGCTTGTGCAATAATTGGTGAGCGATGGTTGCGACAGCAGGGACATGCAAGCAAGATTAAACCCGTACACGTAGCAAGCCTCAACAGTCTCTTCATTCATATCACAATTCACATAATAGACATAGCTTGTTATATCACATAATAGACATAGCTTGCTATATTAAGAAGGTTCAAAGCAGAGATCATAACATCTCTTTATCATAGATGTTTAGCCAAAATACAACATAATACACAGTTATAATACAAAATGCATCCATTAGCCTCTAGTAGAATTAGCAAGCCAAACAAAAAATTAAGACTCCATTGATCATCACCTCCTTGTGCTTCGGCTACACGTCAAATTACAAGCTATGCAATATTTAAAGTGATTTAAAAATCACAGGGTGAGCTTCTTGGCACAATGATGACGCAATTTCTTTTTTATGGATTATACAAGTTTTACATATAAAATACATTAATTAAATGACAACACTTAAAACATCAATTATGCAACAAAGAACTCAAATATGCAAATTATGTTGTTGCATCAAAATCCTCGTTAGTACCGCATATATAAATGCGGCAGAAAACATATATTCTTTGTATACAAATTGAACTTATAGGAAAGCACTTGAACAACATTCATATATTCAATTGAAATGCACATGATCACATGTCACTTATCAATTTGTAAATCTTATCATACATGCACCTAAGGCTACGGATTATGGCCAATAACATGGAGAATCGATCAATCAACAAGTCACCTTGCAATAATGTAACTGATCTTGTCATAGGTTTCTCGAAGACCAATCACAAATATGGATGTTGAATTCTAAAGATGACACATGTACTCAAGAGGTGGCTTAAGAGTCACATATTCAAGAGATGGTCCTCACACCATGCGTGGTGTGACACTTTATTTCGTGTAATACTTAGTTTCATGACGCACTTTATTTCTAACACTCACCCGAAGGCTAATCACATTTGTCCAAAGGCCAATTCTGTTGGGACCCGTGGCTAGACAATACACTAGAAGGGGGATGAATAGTGTAATGGCAAGAAAAAGTGCGAAATTAAAAGTTGCTAAAATTAAGCACACAACGCAGTGGAAATGAAAACGAATAGCTCAACAACAAACACAAACAGAAATATGTTAATGCAAAACACAAACACATGAGTCGTATCCTAGTTTGGATCCCTATTCCAAGGCGATCCTACTCCGGTCACACGTTGCAATCGCACTTTGTGAATTCCATGAACACCCTTCACGTGGACACATAACTAACACCACACCCGGTGCTTGATTGACAATTCTCCCACTACATGAGTACAAATACAAAATCCCTTCCGGGTTACCAAGACTCTTTTTCATTTGCAACACGCACTATTCCAAGGGCCACCACACCTCTCTTTCCAAAGAGACACTCCCGCAACCTGGGAGTAAGGTTTCACCAAAGCAAATGAAACGAAATACACACTTATGTCTTGAATTGATTTTACCTATGTGCAGATGAATGCATTGAAGTGTGGAAACCAATTGCTTGAGATGATGAACTTGATGCTCTTGTGAGCTTCTTCTTAGGCTATGGTTTCAATCATTAGATCATTCTATAAGAGTAGGAGACGAGAGGGTGCAGATAATGAGCTTTATCCCCAAGCTTTTGGCTCTCTAAAATGCTTTCTATATGTGTGGAGATATGCCAAAAACTCCCTATCAAACTGGCTTAAATAGCCCCTCAAAACAGCCCATAAAATGACAAAAATAACGGCTAGTAAAAAATCCCATCAGTTAGATTTTTGGACACGATCAGATGTCTAATGAGAACATATTAGACGTTTGATGAAGCCTAGTTAGACTGATCCAGCGTCTGACAGACTCCACCTAGAAACCAACATATTACAAAAACGATCATAACAGACACAAATGAACTCTGAATGATATGATTCAAGATGAAGTGGAAAGCTAGTGAAGAATGCAATCTAATGAGAAAGGAATGGATGAGAAATTCCAATCATAGAAAAACTGGCAGATGTTAGAAGACAAACAGTTTGCAGAAATTCCAACACAAGACAACCAGACGTCTGGAGTTCATCATTCAGGCGTCTGGGACATTATTCAGACGTCTGAGAATCCTACATCAGATATGTGGGTGAAAAAACAGAAAGCTCATGAAAACTAACACACCCTGTTCAATCGTTGGAGTTCACCGATTAGTCGTTGGACCCACTGTTCAGACGTCTGGTCAATGAGCTTCAGACGGCTGACTAATGGCTATGTCGAGCAACCTAAAAGCTGACACCCTAGACGTCTGGTGACTCTATACCAGACGTCTGATCACTCTATACATCCTGCTCCAAAAGCATTATAAAGAGTGTTTTGGGCAAGTGATCAAATAGTTTCTAGACTAAATCTATGATACCCTAAAATGGAAATGATGCATATGAGTTTGTGTGTGCATCTAATTAAGGCATACAAATATTCTACTAAATAAAAAGTAAAATACACAAGGAATCAAAAATGATTTACAATATGCTTTATGATTCTTCATGGCTTTAATGATCCATTGCTCTGTGCCTTGAGTCCATCATCCCATCACTAATTTTTTGTCCCCCCTTGATATAATCAGCGTTAATTATCTGAGACGAAAACAAATAATATGATTAGCACACAATATAATGTTGATCATCATCAAAACAACATTGGTCTTGAACTGAAGAACCAACAAATTCAATATGACCGAAGGGCACATATTCAAATACACGCAATACCATATGGCACGGAATACCACATGGCTGGCGCATATAATAGATGTTTGAGGGTTTAAAAACATGAAAGCTGTTTCTCATCATACGGTCAGTTGAAACTTGCATCAATACCTTTTGTTTCTCACGTCATTTAATCTTAAAATCATTTGATGAGCATACAATTTCATACTTTTCAGGTGAACATGTGAAATGTACAAGTTCTTGAAAGTTTACGATATACTCATTACATATAGATTGTTCATGGTAGTCAAAGATTTCAATATTTTTATTTTGCATTACTCGAAATAAAATTTCTTGAAGTTAATTCTCAAATCAAAGTAACACCTACATCTTATTGTAATGATACAATAAATGTTCGGTTTCATATACAAGCTAACAATTTTCATATTTATCATATAAAAAAAGGATGATGACAAAATCCTTTAATCCATATTCATGTACAATTTCTCATTTATCATTAAACAAGTGAAATAACTACATGCATTCAAGTCGCAACGTAGCATGTTTGATCTATCATTATTTGATTTACATAATTTTTTATAAAATATTCCATAGAGAAAGCTTGCACTCACATCGAACCCGAGTGAGTTGACTCAGATTCTGATTGATTCGTGTAAAATTTTAAAATACGATATTTAAGATTGTCAACAATTGAATTACACATAATTTCTAAAATATCTTCTTAATATGCCTTCTCATCTCATGATTTCTACTCCTTTTTTCTCCATTTTTTTGACTTTCATCATGAGATCAGAACTTGTGAGATGCAGTTATATCTTGAAAGTTGAACTTTATCCTTTCTGTCTTTTATAATGGAAGCATTCCATTGCTTTTAGAACTCATCTAATGAAAACAAATTATAAAAGCAGCTGAAAAGTATTCCACTTTTGCACTTACATACCCATTTTCATCCTGCCAAAAGCCCCTGTATTGGGTGAACATGACTCTCGTTGTTTGTCCATTTTGTGAGATGCTTTAGTCCAACACAACCAACAACTAAACCCTTTCTTTCCGGTTTACTTTTATACAGAGTAAGAGGCGAGTGACATGGTGCCCAGGACCATTTTCACAGAAATCCAATGCTGAGGTTTGTGCTTGTTTTGGTGTCTGATATCTCAAAAATTTAATTTATCACACTGTAAGTGCGAACCATATTGCAGCTTTTGTTTTTATAATTTGCTCCTTTAAACATATTTAACAATTTCATCGGCCTTTTCTTGAGCACTTGTTTTTGTGAGTGTCATTCACATGATACAGAAAGAACCCGAGTACCTAATGTCATTTCAACAGCATTTAACTGTAGGCATACATTGCTTTTAGTTCTCAGTTAAATTTGTGTGTTGTCAATGTAGATGATCATTTGATTGTCTGTTGTTTGTTAATGTCAAATAAATTATAGTCTGCACTATATTGTCATTTATGGTTATGCTATGCAATCTCCTTTCGAAATGTATACTTGTCTTTAGTGCTATCGATTTATGCGTGGGGATTTTTGCTGTTTTCATCTCTAAAAAGATGATATGCAATCTATATCTGTGTTGTCAATGGAGAAGATCATTTGTTTGTCCATTGTTTGTCAAGGTAAAAGAAAAATATAATTTGATGTTTTGAACTATATTGCCATTTATGGTTATGCTTTGCAATCTCCTTTTGTAGTGTCTACTTGTCTTTGGTAGTATAGATTTTAATCTGGTGGAATTTTGTTATCATTGAAATAAGACGTCATTAAGAAATATGTCACACTGTATGGTAATGAAGTAGTTGTTTACTTTCTTGGCAAGTAGGTGTATTGAGGGTTCTATCTTGTTTTTCCACTATCATCTCTTTGCATTTACCTTTGAATGATCTGTATATTCCAATGTGATAATCAAATGGTTAAAAATCCAAATGCAAATTTTTTATGTCAGAGGGATGAAGTTGTGTAGGTTTATTGTTCAGGAAAAGATAGTTATTAGTTTTAGAATATCAAAGAAGTCAAATATGAATTGTAATCCTATTGGTAATTGGCTTCTATTTTCATCAATATAAACAACACTAATACCCCATTTTGGAGTAAGGAGTTTCCGAAACCTGAATTATATTGTCCTTTTATCTTAATATCATCCTTTTTATGCTGGTGTTCTTGGGAAGCAGAACCGGTGTTGGGTAGGCTGTTGACTTCCTCGGAATTTGGCGATGATAGCAGGCGGTGTTGGAAATAGCAATTTTGAGGGTAATGTCGAGGTTGGCAACATGATTGGGAAGAGCTTGAGGTAGTGGCGCTGGAATAGGAAGCAAGTGCCAAAGGTTTTGGGTTGGAATTTTAGGAAGAAGATTGGTTGGGTTTTGGGTTTGTGCTGGATTTGTGTCACGCCCCGCTTCCCTAATATGGAAGGCGAGACGTGAGGAGGTCCGCTCAGACGTGTAGCTGTGAAGCTGCAGTCTGATAAGCGTCTGTAAAAATTACGAAAAGTAGCAGGTCCTTTGCATTGCAACGAAACAACAACAATAATAATGAAGCAGATAAAAGAGTATCCACCAACAAAACATCCAACAATTTTTCTCAACATTACAGATAGTCACAAAAGAACAAAGTCTGAACAAAAGGCCTAAAGCATGGCCGACATAATACAAAACATCAATATAAAAGAGAGGTACTACGCACCGACAACCTAACAGCGTCTAAGCAGAAAGAAACAACAAGGAAGAGCTCTAGGACAGGTCTCCGGTGTCCTCGAACTTAACACCTGTAACATGTTCGTCCTCGGCGACGAACTCCGGCTCACAACCTAACATGTGACACCCAAAAGAGAAAGGGGCACATGTCAGCAAAGTCTCCAAGGAGACTTTGTGCAAGGAAACTAATAAAGGTAAAATAAGTGCAGCTAGCAGTTCTATAAAGAATGAATGCAATGACATGACAGGCATGGCATGAGTGCAACAAGTAAGTAAACGAAACAAGCACGACAAGTGTAGCAGAGCTACTAAACAATATTCACTATTTCACGATTTAGCTTATTTTCACGACGTGCACATGGTTTACGCCTTTTGGCTGAAGTGGCTGTACGGGCACACTTCTATGCTCAAGTGATCGCTTAACCCTACCCCTCCCACATGTGTCGAGCCTTGATTTCCCAAGTACGTGAGCCCGTTTCTGGATCACGAGTCCAGGAAGTGTTTCTCAATATGGACTGGCGCCCATCTTCTGGATCACGAGCCAGGAAGTGTTTTTGGCATAGGGTTGTGCCCGCAAAAGCAGGTGCCTAGCCTCAATAGTTACAATTTTTGTAGCGTGTGCTACACAATCACGATGAAACATTGAATGCATGACATGACATGGGATGAGCAGTTAAAGTGCGTACCATTAATCGAAAATTAAACATGACATGGCATCATGAATGGAAGCAAGTAAAAGTGTCGGACCTAGCTTCGTTGTCAAGCTAGATCAAGTAGGGTGTCGGATCTAGTTTAGTTGTCAAACTTGATCAAATAGGGGCGTCTAGGCGACTATCATTTCATCGCCTAGTCTCTTTTACGCTACTACACAAATTGGCCTAAAACATGGCCTAAATAATACTGGCAAGTATCACTTGCCTGTTTTTGGTGATATCGGTTGTCGTGGGTTCGCCTCGACGAGAGTTACACTATAGAACGACTGGTTCTCTGTTTTGATTAAACACAGGTTGAATCAGATACGTCCCAAAATAATTTAAACAATAATTCATTCTCTTTATTATGTTATCTACCCTAGGTGTGTTGAAATCATGTTATTAACTAACGTTATTGCTTATGCACTCACATTCTAGGTACTGCTCCTGCATTATTTGTAAATGTTTACTCACCTTGCACACAGTTTACTAACAAATTATATTAAGGTAACTTTCATGTCTTACAACCTAAAACTAAATGTGGTACTATTTATATATGTTACAGCTAACATTCTAAGAACTCTGAAACAAGCTTCATTCTAATACTAGTGAAGTACCAAGTCTAGATACATTAATCGTTTTAATACTAACAATTGGATACTAACCCATCTATAATAATCATTCACTATATTATTCATTCACTGACTAACACCTACTAACAACTAATATAATAATACATATCTAACAGATTTTCTTATTAACAAGCTGTCACCTACCCTTTATACAATTATTTTAATAAAAAACACTAACACACAGTCTCTCTCTTTCTTATTACTTATTACTAAGGCTGACACTTCCCATTCATATCTCTGTCACCCACCCCCTTTCTCATTCAATCTTTAATAGGCTAGCTGTCACATTTTTTTAACACTCATCCTATTTCTCTTTCTTTATTCTGTTAACCCTTTCTTTATTATCACTTAGGCTTTCTATTTCCCTCTCTTCGTTTCCTTTCTTTTACTGCCCTTCTTTCTTCTTTCTTTTTTTAGTTAAAAACTTGCAGGCAACCAACAAAGGGAGAGGGGCACTCACGGCGCACGACGGCAGCAAGCGGGAGGAGGGCGGCGCTCCGGCGACCTGGGGCGGCTGCTCCGGCGGCTTGCAGGCGGCAAGAGGGGCGGACGGCGGCAGGCGCGCGCTGGCGGCTCGGGAGGCCGGCGGTTCGGCGACCCAGGCGGCGGTGTTGCTTGCTCCGGCGACGCGCGGCGCGGGGGAGGCTCCAGGCGGCTTCGGGTGAGGGGCTGAGGGTGGTGCCGGCCTAGGGAAGAGGAAGGAAGGAAGAAGAAGAATGGAAGAAGTGGGTTTGGAGAAGATGAAGTTTGGGGTTTGGGTTTCTTGATTTTTGGGTTTGAATCACAGTTTCTTTGAATCTGAAATTGCTTTCAGATTTGAGTTTGTGTTTGCTTCTCCTCTTAATTTCAGATTTTTGGGTTTGTTGTTTGTTGAATTTGGTTTTGGAAGGCTGAATTTTGGTTTCAATTTGAAGTTGTTGGGTTGATTTGCGAGATGGGATGAAGCTTGCAGGGAGATGGGTTTCTGATTCGTGTTTTGGGTTGGAGAACTTTGCAGGTGGAATTGATTTGGGGAGGGCTGATTTGGTTTGGGGATGAAACGGGTTGTTGATTAATTTGCTTGCAGGATTCGTTTGCAGGAGGAATGAAGACGATGTTGTTACTGTTTTAAGAATAGTGGGGGAGACATTCGGGTGGAGGGATAGCTGGATGTGGGGGGAATTTTGATGAGGCCTGTTGGATCTGAACTGCCCCAGTCGGTGGAGTTCAATGTAGGTTAATTAGTTAAAAAAATCTGATTAGTGGTAATTTATTAGGGTGAATTAATCAATATTTGATTAGGGACAATTTAATTAGGGCAATTAATTAGTGTAATTCAATTAGGGTTAAAGTTAATTAATCGCGCCATGAAAATTAAAAAGTCATCCGAGACGCGCTCGCGTCGACGCACAAAGAACTCGCACACAACACATCCGAATGAACAAACAAAGATACGGGCACACACAATAATTACACGCGTAGAAAAATACCGGCCGTTACAATTTGGTTTGTGTTTGCATTTTGGCTTGAGTTTGGATTTGAATTGTATTGACGCCGACATTTTATAATTCAGGGAAGGGAATAGAAAACGGAGAGGCGATGACTCTAATAACGGTGCTAGTTATGAGTGGTTTTCAGATGGCTGGTTGTTTTTGATAGTGTTGTTGGTTGTCGTTGGCTGTTGGTTGATCGGTTGTCATTGATAGTGGTACGTGTTGTCGTTAGTTCTTGATGGTGACCGGCTGTTGTAGGCCGGAAGAGAAGTATTGCGAGTGGCGATTGTGGTCCCAGTTAAGCTGGATTTCATAGCAGGGGAGATCATGGTGGATTTCTTGGTAGGGGAGATCATAGTGGATTTCTTGGAAGATGCACGTGGAGCTGCGGTTATTGCGAAACAATATTCACACTCTTGATTACTGTTTGGATTCATTTGATGGACCTTCACTCATCAGCCCAGATGATACAGGACATGACACGTTCTCCCGTTGGTCTTACAAAACAGCCACTAAGTCTCGTATCCGAAGATGAGTATGCTCAGTTATTACAATATCTGGCCGCATAAATGGTAATGCCACTCGTGATGACTTTGGCATATAGAGAACTATCAACAACAGACTTATCCATTTCTTCTTCACTTCGGGGCACCTGATCGTATGCCCGGTACACCTAGTATCCTCTCAAATGTGCATTCATTCTTGTTGCCTTATGTTACTTTCACTGATGGTTCTACCCCTTTTATTTCTTCATCATCAATTCTATTTGTTCCTCTTTTTTGGCCCCCCCTGATGTCTATTAGCAAATCTACTAAAAATCCACGCTTCGTTATTTTTCCTCCTAATTCTATTATTATTCATGATTTGAAATCGACGGAGACAATTGGCAAATGACTACGAAGAAGAACGTATTGGGCAGTTCTAATCTTTGTCCAAGTTTAAAAACCCTAAAAGTTACGTGTCTGAGTCTTACCCGTTTTAAATGAAATCTAAAGGTTGCGTGTCAGACGCTTAGAACCGCATGCCTCTTCTATTATACATATGGTGTTTTTAATCAAGTGAGTATTATGTCAATAAAACTTAAACATCACTTGGACTAGATTAGGTATCAATTAGACTCTTTTTAGATCTTTTTTAGTACGTTACTTGATTAGAAACTATTTTTGTCATTGAAATTTATAGTGCGCCTTTTATTTTAAATAGAACACATCTTAATTGCTATGGGTTTTGCTGTGTATTATACATAAATACATATGCATCTACGTACATTTTAAAAATTTGCAGTGTCTCCATGTTTGTGTCATATTATGTCCGTGTCCCTTGGTTGTGTTAATGTTACATATGCGAAGGGAATAAATGTAATGGTATATACTTCCTTCTTTCTCATGTTGCATGCTTAGATATTTTTTCGTTGTAGATTTATTGTTGGCCATTCTTCGTTAGAAAAGTTTAAAAATTGGTCATCAAGGTCATTTGAAATCTTTTGAGTGAGTCGTGTAAGTATACGCGACTTCATCATCTACCATTCAGACCTTTTGGGAATAAATGAAACCTTTGGTCCTTTTATTTTTAGTTCATTAGTTTGGGGTCTATATCGTGTTCGCTCAAAATTGAATTTTAAGTATTTGTCACATTTTCGAATGATTTTCTTATGTTACAAAGCTTTATTTAACAAAAGTCCAATATGAGTTCTTCATTTTGTGTGTGTTTTTGTCATGCCCCGCTTCCAGGGACGTGCTTGTTTTTCACCTGTGATGCATGTCTTGTTAGGTACCGGTGAAAATAATATAGGCTACGAGCAGAGATATACCAACATACACATATGGAATTTCTCATTAAATATTAAAGTAAATTGCAAATACTCATCACTTTAAAGTCAGGAGGATGCGACCACTACTACAAGGTTTGAGTTCACAAACACTGGAGCCTCCTCTAGCTCTGACTCAACACCTGACGATACAACAAAATTGAAGACCCACTAGGTAAATCATAGTAATTCTAGAATTTTAGAATTTAAACATGTGAGCATGAGTAAACATTAAGTACAAAGTAGGAACTGGAAACAGATAACAGATTAATTAATACTTCCTATCAGGCATGCACTGGAATTTAAGACAAACATGCAACTCAATTGATAATTTAAAGCGATACTAACATGGTCCTATCAATTTATGCCAAATATAGGCTGTGGATCATTTTGAAGAGTACAATAAGCAACCAGGAGTCCACCTGAGACCACATGGGTGCTCACCTGGGCTAGGCCCAAAGTAGGAACATGAGGGGGCATGAGTCCAAAAGGGTAATATTGTGGGACACTTGAATCTTACACTAACCACAACCCTAGGTACAAAAACTTTGGCAAGTGGTACACATGAATTGTTATGATTAAAATATCTATGGGAAGAGCCTGGTTTTCATGTTCAGAGCATATAGACCTTAACTATGACACACTAGCTATCTATATTGCATGCAATTCAGTGTTTCCATGAGCATACAAAACATACAGAGATTGATAGCCACTTTGTTCGAAATAATGTTCAGAAAACCCATGTTATCAGATGCATAACGTGCCGACTTATTTATCAAACCTTTGAGTTGTATCTGGGTAAAATATGCTTGTACCAGGCGAGGGACATACGATAAATGTGCTCTAGCTAAAGTGGGATTGTTGCGGAACATATGTTGTCAAATATGAGTTGTAATCGTAGTTGTAATTGGCTTGTATTTTTAACTATGAAAACAACACCAATGTCTCAATTTGGGGTAATGGGTTTATTAATTTTATCTTTCTTTTATCTTAACACTCTTATTGTTTTGCTCTTCAACCCTAAGTACCATTGTAGCACAAGCCCTTACTGTACTTGTATACTCTTTCTTATCGTAAATAGTAGTTTACTTGGTTGGCGAGAAAATAATGCCCGTTTCAAGAGATTGTCTTTTTGATGGGATTTATTTAAGTCAATATAGACTCTTCATCTTTACACAAGCTTAGTTTATCTCAAAATTTTAAGTATTTGGTACATTTTAATTGGTTTTTGTTAACTATAACAACGATTTGAATCATTTTACTTTCATCAGGAGACAAATGGTTTTCCAACATGCTTTCTAGTATGGTATGATGCCAATCACATTTAAGATATTCAGACATTGTGTTGCCAATGTGGCAGGAGCACATACTATATTTTTATACATTTTCTTAGCTTTAATAACAATTTTCTTGGATGGTGAGAGAAGTTGAATGCTCAGTTCAAGAGGTTTTTGTTTATAGGACTCACGTCATTATAAACTCTTGATCTTCATGTGAGATTAGTTTATCTCATGATCTTAAGCCTTGAATATGTTTAATTTGATTTCTGTCAATTATGATTCCAACTTGAATCATTTTACTTTCATCAGGACTCTAAAATAGTTTCCCACCATACTTTCTATTATGTTATGATGTCAAACACATTTAAGGTCCTCATTCATTGCGTTGCCGGTCTATTAACTGAAGTATAAACTGAGTGCACTACTAGTATTAACAGTAGCGCATTGACCTGGCACATTGGTATGCTCATGTATAATTATTAATCACCAACTTATATCTCAATAAATCTCATTGCCTAATCGACTTCAAACATTGTCTCTTCTCTGAGTTATTGTGACTATCTTTCTGGCTATCAATGTGTGATTGTTTACAATGCTTGATGAGTATTTGTTATCTCTATCCATCTCATCTTCTTTATGATGTTCCCATATTTATGTCTCACTCTTTGATACTGAAATTTTATGAATTTTTAAACCTTTGCTTAGCCGGGTTGCAACCTCTGGAAATTGTTTTCATTGGTGGACATCTTATGTGCAAGTAACTGCCATTATTCCATGAAATTCGCCAAGGTTCAAAAACAGTTAATATAATGGTTGATTATAACTTCTCTGACCAATACTTACTAATTTAATAATCAACCAAATATATCGAAGGATAACAAAATTGGTATAAAAGCGCTGTTCTTTGTCAAAGCTAGTATTTTTGATCAGTCTCTTTTACTGCTTGTGAAATGTTTAATTTTCTTAAATATGAAATGTAATATTTTTTATTTGTTGGCAACATCAAATCCCTACATTGCAAGCACTCATCTACACGGTGGAGATCACTGAGTAAGTCAAACTACATGGGAGTTACATGGGCTCATGATTAATGAATTCCTTGACCAGTAAATGCCCAGAGTGGTCGAAATTTTCCTCCATCTCTGTTCAAGAATATGTGCTTAGGGGCAACGAATTCCGTGGACAGACCCAAGGCAGCTGATGAAGTTTTCATCCAACTTCGTTTAAGAGTATGCGCTGTCTGCTTAAGGTAAAAGCCTTTGGATACCTGTGAAGGCCTTGAGAGAAGTAATGATAACCAAACAGTTAGACTGCCATGCTTTTGCAGTCCATTCTGTAGATATTATTGCATTATGCATTTGAAGTTGTCTGTTGGCGGCAATCTCGATACAGAAATCTTCCATAGTTATCAATATCTTACAATATGCGACACATATCATACGAATGGATAGGATTTGAAAGGAGCTCGATACATGTTGAATGCTAATATATACTATATGTTTGTCTTATCGGATCAGTATGATATAATCAGATTATATTCATATCGACTGAAATACACCATCAGTCAAAATTTGGGCCATTGTCTTTTTGCGGTCAAGTATGCTTTTAAGTTCAACTTGCTTTGTATTTGGGGCTTAAATTGATCAATTTTTCCACTCAATGAAAGGCACCCAAGTCTATCCCTTTAGCTCACTGACGCTTGTTGATGTTGTCATTGTTGGCCTAGTTAGACCACTAACTAGGTCACACTATTAATTTTGATGATGACAAACTTATCACATACTACTAATATATTTGTTGAGTGACTTTCAGATTAAAACAAAGCTACATTGACCAAAGGGCAATTTTGTAATTTGTAATTTCTACATCATTCAACTTGTTCCAAAGATGGTCAAAGATCATTGTCTATGTCAAAAGTACATCATGATAATTTTCCATGAATTATAGCTTCAAAATGATGGCAAAAAATCAAGTAGAAGATGAAGGGGCTAATTGGTAATTTTATCTTAGTCAAACGAAGAAGATAATTTGAGCAAAGACTTGGTCAAACTTATCTAGAAAGTCAAATTATGTAGGAGGAAGAGTTTATGAAGGATTGCATATTGGGGAGACTATAGAGTCTTAGTGCATGTGATATTCAAAGAGATCTTATGTACCAAAAACCCTAGTTGGCTACTAGAGTTAATGTGCAACATGAAGTTTGAGTTCTATTAGAATTCATGTGCATATTAAACACAGAGTTCAAGTCAACCAAACAAACTCAAGAAGTCTAAATCTACTATGATTTGGGCTCTTGGTTTTCTCCTATTTAAACCCCTCATGTGCAAAGCCTAAACTCCTAAGAAGAGGAAAATATTCTATAAGCAAAACCTAGTTGGCCGGCCCTACTCCGTACCAAGTTCTCATCCAAGGCCGCCCTCCATCTCCCAAGTAGCCATCCTCAAGCATAGATCATCAAGGCTCCATTGGTCAAGCATGCAAGATCTCCAAAGCTCATCATCTCCAAGCAAGCAAAACTTCCATTTGCCGCAAGACAACTCTCATCTTCAAGCATCTTCATGCAGAGGAAGGAAGCCAAAGCTCCACATAATATTCGAGCAAGTTTTCATCAAGCTCCTTGCCGCAAGCTTCATTGAGCATTATCTTTAAGCAAGTCACGGCCAAGGAGCTTCCCAAGCATCTCAACATCATAAAGCTAGCTTTCCTCAACATCATCAAAGCCGAAGCATACTACGCACACAATGGGCCAAGTCTATCAAGCATCCAAGCACAAGGATCTTCAAGAGCTTCTTCATCAACCATGGGAATCACTCTTCACATAACTTACTGCTGAAGGCCTTGCACACATCACCAAGTCGCAGCACAAGCTCTTCAAGCCTCTTGCCGCAAGACAAGGCATAGCTCTTGTGTGCATTAAAGTTCAAGCATCATCAAGCCAAAGCCTCACCCAAAGTCATGGCAAGCAAGCCTTAACAAGTATCTCCAAGTGAAGCACAAGCCCTTGGACAACTCACAAACAAATCCCATCATTTAAATCACGGCCGAAGCCCTAGCAACATCCCGAAGTCAAGCTAGCCAAGGAGGAAGCAAAGCCCAAGCACTCAAAGTCACGCATCAATAGCTTTGCTGACTTTTTGCTCAAGCTCAACTCATCAGAGCCCTAGCTGTGCACAGCTAAAATCCTTAGCCCAAAGTCACAGCAGTAGCTGCTTGGTGCTGAATCGAGTCATGGTTCGAACGGAATCGTTAAATTCCACGAGCCAGACCCATAGAAGGCTCGCACCAAAACTCACGGTCGACCGCCTCACAGATCGCTTGCTTTCCGATTGCAAGTCTTGCATCAAGCCAAGTAGCGATTCCGCCTGAGTGAAAGCGGCTGTTTTCACGAACCTGACCAGCAATTCTGACTAGCAGAATTCAGCTGCTGTACGCACAGATAGCTGCAGATTGAATTCAGCAGCAAATTTCAAAGAGCTATAACTTTTGATCCATAACTCCCATTTGCGAACCGTTTGCACTGACACGATCACGATCTCACAATCTACGCTACGATGATCTATCTGATTTATTATTTCAGTTTTAGACCAGTTAGATTTATATTTTGTGTGAGATTGTATTTTTATAATAGATTCATACAGAAGCTATCTTTGAGCGTTACACTCTTGAATTATATTTTGTACGGTTCGATCACTACCCGTAAGCATGGTTAGGACGGTTTGGTCACCATCCAGTCTTGTTAAGCTTTGTCAACTCTCAAATACAACACACCTACATTTGATCGTTGCAGAGGTCCTATCAATACTTGTTGATCCATATCGACCTTCGTAACTGGGCCCATAACCAACATGTCCCAGGATCGTAATTGGCTCTGATGCCATATAGAAAAAGAACAAAATTGAAATGGGGACTGTTAGATTTGGGGACGGGAATGGTAAACTTGTACTTTTGGGCCTTAGGTGTATTTTTGTAATTATGTACAAATTAGTCCTTTATATAGTGGGGGAGGGGTTAGGGCTAGGTATTATGAGAAATTTGAATGAAGAAGAAATACTAGGAGTAGACTAGAGCAGATCTTGGGAGAGTTAAGTTTTATCTCGAATTAAAGGTAGGAGAGCGGTCCTCCTCTCTAATTGAGGCCAAATTATCTTGTATTTTCCATTTTCGTTTATAAAAATCATATTTTTCTCCTAAATCCCTAAATTTCTTCCAAAAAACACTAGAATTTTCTATCAAGGACCCACACAATCAATAATCTTGTTGAAGTCATAAACATGTAGTTGAAACCATATCTAAGAACATTAAGACAATGCGTGGAGACTTAATTCTTAATTTATGTACACCAACTTCTTTTAATTTTTTCGAAGTGAAACTATTATTCTCAACATCCCTCTCAAACTTATGTTAAGAGTCTTGAGTTTGGATATTAGTTTTTTATTTTTTATTTTAGTAAGAATTGAAACATGAGTATGATTCATATTGAGTTGGATCCTTCATAGGCTATTGCAGGCAGTACAAATAGACATGATGAAGCCTGTGAACGGATATGATTACACGACAGATGTATATTAGGCCATTACATGCAAACATGATGAAACATATGAATGGACATGATTACAAGACAAATTGCCAGTTTGAGATTTAGCTTAAGAATTCGATGGCTTTGATACCATGTTAGAGCAAGAGACTGGATATTTTGCGGAAAGTTTTGGGAGAGTTACGTATTCATCTCTTTACCAATCTTTATTAAATATAGAGCTTATTTTACATATGACACTACTATTTAATGCTTTACACTCTAACGACAATTGCGTTTTTAGGACTTCTTTCATATCTCTTTATTTATTTTTTGTCCTATTATTACATATCCCTATATTTTTTGATATATTAGTTATATGCACTATTTGCTTAATTATTGAACAATATAAATTCGTTTTATGCCATAAGATAGATATAATACGAGACATGCTACAATAATTATGGAGAATGATATATATATATATATAAAAGAATATGGGCCTGAGCTTTTTTTGCGCTGTCAGCGATTCGGGGCATTTAACACAATTTTTTTTAATTTTTTTTGCAGTGTGTTCTACAACTAGTTAACTAGATCCCTACCAATTTTCAAGCTGATCCAACACCGTTTGAGTATCCGTTCATCGATTTCAAAAAAACCGCTCCAGAATTCCGAACTGTCAGCGCAACATTTTTGAAATTGCTGAACGGAGGTTCAAACGGTGTTGGATCGGCTTGAAAATTGGTGAAGAGCTAATTAACAAATTGTAGAACACACTGTAATTTTTTTAAAAAAATTGTTTTTGAGGCACTGAATCGCTGACATCACGGGAAAAATTTCCGCGATGTCAGCTCTGGCCCATATTCCTCATATATATATGCGTTGACTAGGATCCATTTGGATGGATCAAACATGCGGATCCATCCAAGTGGAATTTAAAATTAGACAATTTAAATAGAAAATCCGACAGTTGGATGTGATCTAACATGTCTAAACTACATCCAAACAAAATTTCAACTAATTTGGACATGTTTTGCCCACGCATCAAGTGGTTGCAAAATTTGCCGAATTTATGACTATTCAAAAACATTGATTTCGCAACCACTCGATGCATGGGCAAAACATGTCCAAATTAGTTAAAATTTTGTTTGTCGGTTGTTTAGACATGTTAGATCACATCTAACGGTCGGATTTTCTATTTACATTGTCTAATTTTAAATTCCACTTGGATGGATCCGTATGTTTGATCCATCCGAATGGATCATAGTCAACATATATATATATATATTTTTATACACGAGAATAATGTGTATCATATGACATGAGAGACATCTCCTTGTAACGCCCCGCTTCACAGGATACCCGGGAAGTACGAATCCGTCCCAGGTAATCCCAAGGCAGCGAATGTTACGGAGGAAGGAAAGAAAAAGCATACCATTGATTCAGCAGGTCTACTGCACATTGCTGGGGTAGAATTTCGTGAACTACATGAATATTTTTTTTTCTAATTCTATTTTGATCTTGGTTAGGAGATATACATATTTTAACAGAGGCTTAAACTGCTGGAATTTTCAGAACAGCTTCACGAACATAAAAGATAATTTAATTCACAAAAGAACATGCATGCAAATGAAATACAAGGTGGAGATGAGAATCTTAACTCAATGAAAGCTTTCTCTCTTCTCCTCCTAGCTTCAAGCATAAAAAAGATGGCAACTTGCTTCAAAACCCCTCCTCCTTTCAAGCCCTCTTCTTCTCCTTCTTCCTTCTTTTCTTTTTCTTTTCTTCTCTCTTTTTTTTCCATGGTGAATTTCGGCCAAAGCAATGAAAATCAAGGGAAATGGGAAGAAAATGAAAAAGAAATGAAAAGAAAGGAATAGGAAAGAAGGATGTCGAAAAGTGTGGAATTCATTATGCACACACACACACACACACACTCCTTAAACCCATATTACTTAAGTTTCTATGCACACAACAAGCCCCTCCAACTTTGCCCTCCAACTTGGGTATATAATTACATCACATGCCACTGCCTTACCCCGATTCACACTAGACCTTACACACATACATACACACTTGCATACACACACACACTAATACACACAACATGCACATATATTCTACATTCTAGTACACCATGCCGTTACACCTCTAAGGAAACATACACACATGTATAGGTATACATCCATACACCTACATAAATATACACACTAGCCAGACACATCCATACATGTAAACATCCACACACTCCTCGTACGCATATCCGCTCCTACACATGCATACTCATATACACATAGACACACATCTACACAACATACATACACACAAAGCACAAGTTCACATCCCATTCATACATGCACATCCATGCCTCACCACACCCCTTACCTACACATAACCTAGTTAGTCTACACTCACCCAAATACACTAAACACACCCACACACTCACACTTATATATGCGTATATGTATCAACTCTGCACAACCATATTAACATGCATGCATATACGAATATATAAGCATGTAAACAAATACGCCTACATATTTCTACACCACAGTCTACAGTCCACAAGCACACCCAATACATGTTATACACACATACTAGTAGTTCACACTTAGGGGTATTACAATCTACCCACCTTAAAAATAAAGTCCGTTTCGGACTTTTTAGATAATGGGTCTAGCTGGAGGTCAGATAAGTCTAAGGGTAAACCCGGAGGTTGGATATGACTAGGCACGAAGGGTAACCCTATACCATGGATACATACACCATACTCCAAGCCAAGGCCAAGGGGCAATACATCCCATGCCACGTACTACTACACAAAGAGACATACATATATATATTGCTATATGTCACATTCATACAATACAACACCTCATCACTACAATATCAATCCCCTACATTACTTATACGTACAAATTTCGATATACACAATTATACACATTAACATGCATAGAGCACCATGTGTATATCACCTCATAGACACAACCATACATTCATCCCACACCCACTATATATCTCTATGTTCACCCAAGTAGACACTAATACACTATCATTGATTAATAGTACGTATACACATATGTGTGATCTCCAACCACATAGCCACAACCCCCCTCAAGATACGTACATTGCACATCTCCACATGTAATTCACATATGCTCACATATATAGTAGGATATGCGTATAACCATAAACATTTATTCTCATATACGAGGGACATACACATATTAGTGGGCACTCTACGTAAGTCCTACCCACACATGATACACCCACATACATACATCTGTTTACATTTACACCTAAAGGTATACACACATATGTGTAGATACATTGATAAACACACACTTTCAAATACATAAATGTATGGCCATGCAAAGGTCACATATACCTACCACCCATATATGTATATAGACCCAACAATATACATATTCTCACATGTTTACACATGCTAGTACATGCCATATGCACACCTAAGAGCACATAGTGCACACACATAGATATATAGACAATATGCACCCGCACATACATAACACATATACACATATAACTGGCTACTTCCAACATACAAGGATAACCACACGTATATACATTCAGGTACATACAAGTCTACCACCAGATATGCATCCAAGTATGCACATACTCACACACTATCCAGATTAGCCCTCATACACATATACATGCAACTATCTATATAAGTATTTATACATACAGACATGCAAATACATATATAGAAGCAAGACTACCCATACAAAGATGCATACCAATATATACACAAATAGTTATACCTATACTCATATGTGCATAGATTCATATCTAAAGGTATGTATAATCTCCATATAGATACACTGATACGCCAATATGTGCATACGTCACATGTACATGCGCATATATATATATATATATATATATATATATATATATATATATATATATATATGCACAAAAGGGATACCCATATCAATGACAACTAGGCACACATATACGCACCATAATTCAACTCATACTATACACCCACACATTCATAATAGACACACATTCATTTACACACACTAATACATACATACACTAGTAGTATCTACACTCATAGATCACCTCTCATCAAGATACGTATATACATACACCAAAACATACATACTTGGATACACACACATCTCTACACAATAATACAAATCATAACCATACATCAAATTAGTACAACACACTAATTCCTACATATACATAGGCATCACATACTCATAGCTCCACTGTCCATACAAATAGCTATATGCACGTATAATACATATTAGACAATGCATCCAAATAGGCATTCATGTACTAGCATATATACTACTTCATCCAACTAATCATATACACAAGTATTCACACACATGATCCATACAAACAAAGACTACATACACCCATGGATACACCACATATACACAAGTATATCCACATCCTAGTATATCCTACTTACACTTAAGCGGCATACATACATTATCTATTAAGCAGATATATCTGCCTTAGCGTATATGGTACTATGGGCCATAACATTCTACCCACCTTAAGACTCAACTACTCTCTGAACACTACACGCACTACTCTTACACAGCCGCAGTGCGGTGACCTGCATGGGGCGCCAAATTGTAATGCCCCGCTCCCCAGGATACCCGGGAAGTACGAATCCATCCCAGGTAATCTCAAGGCAGCGAGTGTTACGAAGGAAGGAAAGAAAAATAATACCATTGATTCAACAGGTCTACTGTGCACGGTTGGGGTAGAATTTCGTGAACTACATGAATTTTTTTTCAAATTCTATTTTGATCTTGGTTAGAAGATATACACATTTTAACAGAGGCTTAAACTGTTGGAATTTTCAGAACAGCTTCATGAACATAAAAGATAAGTTAATTCACAAAAGAACATGCATGCAAATGAAATACAAGGTATAGATGAGAATCTTACCTCAATGAAAGTTTCCTCTCTTCTTCTCCTAGCTTCAAGCATAAAAAAGATGGCAACTTGCTTCAAAAACCCTCCCCCTTTCAAGCCCTCTTCTTCTCCTTCTTCTTTCTTTTCTTTTTCTTTTCTTCTTTTTTTTTCCATGGTGAATTTCGGCCAAAGCAATGAAAAATCAAGGGAAAGGGGAAGAAAATGAAAAAGAAATGAAAAGAAAGGAAGAGGAGAGAAGGATGTAGAAAAGTGTGGAATTCACTATGCACACACACACACACTCCTTAAACCCATATTACTTAAGTTTCTATGCACACAACAAGCCCCGCCAACTTTGCCCTCCAACTTGGGTATATAATTACATCACATGCCACTACCCTATCCCCATTCACACTAGACCTTACACACATACATACACACTTGTATACATACATACACACACTAATACATACAACATGCACATATATTCTACATTCTAGTACACCATGCACCTACACCTCTAAAGAAACATGCACACATGTATAGGTATACATCCATACACCTACATAAATATACACACTAGCCATACACATCCATACATGTAAACATCCACACACTCGTACACATATCCGCTCCTACACATGCATACTCATACACTACACATAGACACACATCTACACTACATACACACACACACAGCACAAGTTCACATCCCATGCATACATGCACATCCATGCCTCACCACACCCCTTACCTACACATCACCTAGTTAGTCTACACACACCCAAATACACTAAACACACCCACACACTCACACTTATATATGCGTATATGTATCAAATCTACACACAACCATTTAACATGCATGCATATACGAATATATAGGCATGTAAACAAATACGCATACATATTTCTACACCACAGTCTACACTCCACAGACACATCCAATACATGTTATACACGCATACTAGTAGTTCACACTTAGGGGTATTACACTCCTCATATACAAGACGCAAAAAGTGGGGTGGTACAAGCCCACATGTGTCTGTACTTGTTGTACCACCCCACCTTTTGTGTTTTGGTATATGAGGAGATGCCTCACATGTCATATGATACCCATTATTATATATATATATAGATACTTATATATATATGACCAATATGTGTATTAGTTAGCCAAGGAGGAAATTTCCTCCTTGGCTAACTCACGCAAGCTAACTCACGCAAAAACCCCTTCTCTCATTTTTTCGATGATTGTATCCGTTCAGTTTGTTCTTTATGTTCTAAAATATCAAAATAACACTTTTTTAGGGATACTTCTATGGGTTTTGATCTTTTATCTAACCGTAACAAAAAGTTCGGTGAAATCGTTAAACTTGTGATTAATAAATGAACGAGCAAAACTCCTTAGATTCAATTGAAAATTGAGATTTTGTGGTTTTAGAACATGAAGATCAAAAGAAATAGTTTAGATCGGAGAAAAAGGGGGTGTGGGTTTGATGCTTGCCTAGAAGGAAATTTCCTCCGTGGCTAGCTGGTACCCGTTTTTTTCATAGACACGCACACACACACATATCATGATATGCCTACTTTGATATTTACAAGTAAAAGAATAATACAGGGCACACATTGATGACTGGTGATATCTTCCTTGGAAACTAATTTGGTTCCATATTAGTCTCTTAATTGGCAAGAATACTCTTGGGGGATTTTTGTATACTTGTGCATTTCTTTAAATATGGCAAGAAGTACATTTAAGGGTTCTTAAACATGTCGAATATTTCTGACACTCTTTACTGCATTTGGTAATTTAGAAAACAAATTCAGTAGTTGCAATTTTATGTTGGTCCTTCCATGTTATCAGTTCTTATGAAGCATGAAGCTTCATATTGATGACGGTTTTACATATCTGAATTAGATGCTTCATTTGCAGGTGCCCTTTGCAAATGAGGAAGCTAGAAAGTTCAATAGAGATGGACAAGATGTGAATATGCTACCCCCATTTGAAGAACTAATGCAAGAAAGTGAAGTTTCGACGGATGGCCTCCATATTGACTCGTGCGTTCCTCATCTCAATGATAAATGCGATGAATTTTCACTACCAGATGTGCATGCTTTATTGCATGTTACCAGCAGGAGAAAAATTCATCATGGAAGAGCTGGATCCCTCAAGGTATGTATGCATTTGTATTTGTATGTGTGTGTATTTTATTAATGAAAAAATTCCAAAATAGGTCAAAAATTAGAAATAATTTTAAAAACTAATCAAATTTTAATTTAATTATAAAAATCGACCAACTTCTAGTCAAATCCGATTTCACGTGCAAATTTGCGTTAAAAATAATCTGAGTTGGCATCCGCTGTCAAATTGTGCAAACTTGAAATGGTTAAGGTTGCCAACCCTTTCCATTTCATTGCAGCATCTATTGAGGAATTCCCTAAAATGATCGGGGTTGACAGCCCCCGTCATTTGATCTCAAATTAACAGGGTTGCCATCCTCAGCTGTTTTGTAATCTTTCAGTTAACTGACGCGGCGAGAAGTTGGTTGGTATTTGTAATTAAATTCACATTTGGCCGGGTTTTAAAATTATCTCTAATTTTTAGCTTGTTTTCAAAATTTGCCCTTTTATTAATAATTTCGACCTAGGATTAGACCAAATGCATTTTATTCCAAAGGGAATTAATGAATCATTGGAAAAGAAATCTAAAAGTAAGGAACATACTGATGATGTTGCCCAAGTTTGCTTCATTGTTCATACTTGCTTAATTGATGTTTATTCTGGTGTCATAAAAATATAATTGTTTTTATCCCAGATGAGAACAAAAGAAGGAGGATTTGAAAGTTTGACAAACAACTCCATAGAATCAGAATGCATCACGAACAATACAGCTTCTTTAATGTGTCAGTTGGATGAGAGTACATCTTGTGGCCTTAAAAGCTTAACTTTAAGAGAGTCGGAAGCTATTTATGTAATAAAGCAACTTGAGGATCAGGTACTTCATCCTTTTGGACAATGCCTTTTTTGAATATAAGAATTGTCTTTCTATCATATTTTACATCATCACATGCAATTTTCTGGTTCTTGCAGCTCAGTTCAGTAGAAATGGAGAAGACTGCGATCCAGAGCAACTTGGACAACGTTCTTGACTTTGTTAGTGAACAAAATACTTTTTTCGGAGAGAAGTATGAGAAGGTAAAGGAGTTGACTACTGTTTTGAATATTTTCTGGGTAATGATAAATGCAGTGGATCTCTACTATATTAATAGGAGATGAATGTATAGCCAGATTTTCTTTTTTTTCTTCGTTGCTTTTTTCGGGGTTTAGGTGGGCCCATATTAGCAGATAATAGATGGTTAAATAAAAATACATTTATTAGGGAGAAAAGTATGTGGCCTAATAGGGGTGAGCAGACGGATTTGGGAGAGATGCAACCCAAATTTATTTTTTTAATAAATAAAGAGCACAATTTGATAACTTGCTAGCATTTAAAAGTGCTGGCAGACTAAATTCTGTTATCTTCAATGCGTTTTTAATCGAAGTCCATTACACAGACGATATAATAGATGGTTCAAGAAAAATTTGGTTTATTAGGGAAACAGTGTGGGGCCAAGGAAATTGAAGGAGAATCCACGAGAGATGCATACACCATTTTTCCTCTTAAAATAGATCTTCACGGTTAAACAATTTATTTGCTTTTGAAAAAGCACACACTAACTAAATTCACTGATCTTCAACACTTTTTCATAGAAGTCCACTATAATTTATCTGGTTTTGAGAGCTCAGTTTTAGTGCTGGTTTCTAACCTCTCTGTATTGAAAGTTTCGCTATGTTTCGTTAGTTTCAAAGGTTTTATTTGGAGTTTGGGTTTCGGTTCTGGTAAGTAAAAATATATAGTCCAAGTATTATAACCACTCCAAATGTCGGCGACTGCACTTGTTTGCATATGTAGCGCCAACGAAGTGCTATAATTGAAGAGAAAGAAAAATGAAGTCTTTGTGTCTATTTATAGCAGAGGAATTTTACATGTGTTATAAATATAATTTCATCATGCGTAATACGTGTCATATGTAACATTGTATATAGATATCATTGAGCACATGCTTGCATTCTAAGACTAACACTGAGCATAACTATTACTTATGCACTGCTTTTAAATAAAGTGACAATCCACTTCAACATGCTTGATTCTCTTGTGAAATACTGGATTGTTAGCCATGTTAATGGCAACTTGGTTATCACAATACGAAGAGACATGAAATTGTCATTCTGAAAACCAAGCTCCCATACTAGAAAGTTAACCACTTCATTTCACAAGCAATGTCGGCCATAGCTATATATTCTGCTTTTGCTTTGGATTGAGATACAATATTCTATTTCTTGCTCCTCCATATGATTGAATTACGGCCCACATACGTACAATAGCTTGCAATGAATTTTCTGGCTTGCTTGTCAATAACATAATTTGATTCTGAGAATGCTTCTTGTCAACTGTCCATGATTTTTGTACAGCTACCCTTTGCAGGGAGAGCATTCATATATGTTCCCCAGTTTATGTATAGACCGGGTGATTCTGATACGGACTAGGGTTTTGATGGAATAAAAGGAGGAATTTTTATTCAATTGAGGAACTAAGAACAATAAAACAAGATAATGGATCTTTTTTTGGAGAGTAGATCTCTCTCTCCTAGCTTTCGTTCGGAAAAGCCTAAGCCTCTTCTAGGGTTTGTGGAAACTCTCTAGGAAAAGACAACAATCACTCAAAATGTCGATCCTAAAGCTAGGGCCGGTTGGCCTCTTTTATTCCCTCCTTGTAGTGCATAAAGTAATTCCTCACTGACTTGTTGTGTGCATAGCATGTAACGCCCCGCCTCCCGACGGGCACCACTACTTGTGAAACGAGAGAATGCAGGTCCCGCAGGTGCCAGTGAAGTCAATGTGGAGCAGTGCAGGAAGTAAGGGGACACTCTAGATCTGACAAGCTAACAGTTCAAAAAAAAAAGGAAAAGACAGTAACAAGTAAGTAAAGGTAGTAAAACTACACTACTGCTGAAAGTAAATGGAACACATACCTCCGCTATGTCAAGGCTCAAACCGTTCTACTCTGGGAGTTCTAACTCCTCTCAAGTCCTGTACTGAAGCTCCAACTCCTCGTGCTCAGACGCCTCTGGATGATTGTGTGCTTCGTACCTGGTGGGCAACAAAGGGTGCATCACGCTCAATAGAGTAGACTATATCTAAACAAGAGACAAGGAAGGTAAGTGTGCACAAAAGGAAGCAAGACGACCACAGATATGATGGCACTACCCAAAGAAGTAACCTGACCTAGTAATCCACGAGCACGCGCCACTGAAGAGTAAGGAAGTACAAAAGACGATGTGACAGTAGCAGAAAGGGTACAGAAGATAGACATGTCGAAAACGAGCACAAGTACTGTAAAGAGGGTACTAACTAAAGTGAACCAATTCTAAGCCGTGACTTATGAGGGGGAGTACAATAAGCATCTGAGAGCTACCTTGACCGCGAGGGTGCGACCCCGGACAGAGTCCAAAAGTGTAAAGTACTGTACTGTAAGCTGCAAAACCTGTAAAACTGTGGCGCTGTGGCCTGCGGTGGGGCTCCAGGACCCATCAAGATGGCCGTCCCTGTCTGCCCCCGGGACTCAGGACCCATCAGCTGATGGAGTCCCCCCTAACTCGGGGAAAATAACAACAAAAAACGATTGGTTGCTAAAGATCAGGTCCCAGTCGCCCACGTACTCCCCAATCATAAGCTTCCCCAAACCCGGTGAGTCAAGCAGAAAGTAATCATGTTATTAGTTATTAGTGTCGTGGGGTTCAATATTGATTAAACTACGTAGCCAAGGGGAATCTATTACCGTACCGGTAATAGCAACCTGTCAAGTCAAGAGCCAACCTCAGGATAGTCCACTAGTCATCAAGTACCAACATATTAACGTGCCATCATAAGACCATCCCAATGCTACGCAATTTAATAATATTAAACTAACAGGGTACTAATAAGCTTATGAAACAACAAGAGCAAGAAACTAGCAAGTGACAGATAGCATGGATGTTCCTCATGGCAAGATATTCCAAACTGAGCAGAGAGAAGGCATCACCAACTCAAGAACAACAAAAAAACCCAAGGCAGCAATCAAAGGAAGCTATCAAACCCAACAACAATACAAAAAGCCCAGACAAGCAAAAGGAGCCACCCAACTCAATTACCAACAAGGGAAGCTTGAACCACAAGCAAGGGAAACCCACACCCCAACGCAAGCAAATGAATCTAAATTGGAGTATAGTGGATAAAGTCTACCTGAAACCGAGGCCGAAGAACCAAGATAATTAAGAACCGAAGCCCAGCATCTGCAGAAAGCCTACGCCGCAACTATCAGCAACAAGAAGCCCAAAACCTGCAAGCAATAGAGAAAGGACGAAAGAAACCTGCAAGCAAGTGAGGAAGAACGTGCTGATATATAAAAGAAACAATACTAATGAATCTTGCAATGAACCAAGAGATAAGGAAACATAACAATCGCTTTAACAAAGAAAGATCAAAAAGTCAACTCAAGATGGCGCTAGAGAGTCTAGACCAGAGGGATCAGATTGGGGGTCTTCTCATCACACAGTGGGGGGTACCCGGGCCTACGGCAAAGTCCACGGGGTTCTTAGTAAGGAACTAGGGGCTAACGACCAAATCCGTCGGGGAACGGGGCTCACAACCCAGGTAGTACCAAGCCGAAGCTCAAAACACGAGCAAGGGACCCAATTGAACCCAAACAGCAAGTGGAAGAACCCACCCGAGCACAACAGCAACCCACCAAGGCAAGTCAGCAAGCAAGAGCCAAGCCGCAGCAAGGAGAAGCCCAAACAGCAAGTAGAATGGCCCCGACCAGCAAGCAAAGCCCCAACGACAACCAACACAGCGAGGAAGGAGCCACCGAATCCCCTAAAAGCCCCAAGAGCAACCCCGGGACCCCACGCAAGTAGGTGATGGCGTCCAACCCCACGGAATAGCAATAGGGACAATAAAACCCTAATCCTACCCCCAAATCATCCTCTCATAAGAAATCGAAATCAACGCAGAAGGGAAGAGGATTAGATCTACCTGAATCGGAACTCAAAGCAAGCATCGACGAAGCCGAGGAAATCAGTCGAAATCAGCTTTGAAAATAAGGAAAAATACTTACAGAGCTTCCGCAAGGAGGAGAGAGGGTTTAATAGCCGTCGACTCAGCCCTAAGTGGACGGACAGAGGGAGGGGCGCGGAGCTCGGAGGGTCGGATGGGACGAGGGAAGGGGCGTGGAGCTCGTTGCGTCAAATCGAAGGACGGAGGGGATGCTCGCCGTCGAATCGAAGCCACTTGTGGCTCTTGTCGCTGCGACGTGGAAGAGAGAGAGAAAAGAGAGCCACGTCGAATAGACCCATGCGGGCTTGGTCGAGGGAGGGGGAGAACGAGCGTGCACGATAACGAAGGGGACGCGATCGAAAAAAAAAACCCTAACGAGGGCTCGGGCATCGGTGGCACTGAGAGGGAAGAGGGGAAAAGGGGAAAGAAGCCCCTTGCGGGCTTGGGCTTTTGAGCGGGCCACGAAATGAACGAAAGAAAGGGAAAAAGAAAAAAAAAGGGAAAGAGATAGAGAGGCTAGGGATGGGCCGGGCCGCTACATAGCAGTTTTACTCCTTGAGCTTCCATGGTTCGTGAACATCGTGCTTGCGCCTCCTCCTCCTCTCGTAAGTAATGATCGCTTCATTAATACCCCCAAAAGTGCCACATTGTCTTCAAGGTGGAAGTTTGGAAACTACCTGACGATCGTATCGAAAGGCTCCCACGTTGCCTCATGATCTGGTAGTCCACTCCACTGAATCGGCACCTCCGATGATCCCGGTCGAATCTGGCGCACCCCTTTGACTACCTCTGTCTCTAGCAGGACCTCCATATCATCTGTCAATGTAGGGGGCAAGGTAGTTGATGTTGAATGGTCCCCAATCGCCTTCTGCAACTGCGACACATGGAACACTGGATGTATAGCAGAAGTAGGAGGCAGTTGCAGCCTGTAAGCTACCTTTCACACCCTAGCCTCAATCTCATAAGGGCCATAGTAGCACGGCGCTAGCTTGGCGTTACGTATCTGCACTACGAAACTCTGCCTGTAAGGATGCAACTTCAAATATACACTGTCTCCAACCTCGAACTCCACGTCATTGTGATGCTTATCAGCCTTATCCTTCATAATCTACTGTGCTCGCCTCAGATGTTGCTTCAACTCCTCCAACACTCTATCACGATTTGACAACAGTTGCTCCAACTCAGATATCTAGCGCCCTGTCTATAATGAATTAAGTGCGGCAGATCTCTGCCATACAATAGATTGAATGGAGTCATTTGTGCCGTGGAACCGTACGAGGTGTTGTACAAATATTCCGACCAAGATAGCCATGTCGCCCATTGCCTATGTGACTCCGATTCAAAACATCGTAAGTAGGTCTCCACATTCCGATTTACCACCTTCGTCTGCCCGTCAGTCTTAGGGTGGTAGAGAACAGTCCCTTTCATCTTAAATAGCTCCTTCCAAAAATTGCTCATAAAGACCTGGTCCCTGTCGGGACAATGGAAGCTGGGTATCCGTGCAGCCATACAACTTCCTTCAGAAATGTTGCTGCTACTGCCCTCGCTGTGTAGGAATGTCGCAAAGGCACGAAATGAGCGTTCTTGTTGAGGTGATTCACCACGACAAAAATGACCGTAAATCCCTCAGACTTCGGCAGCCCGTCAATGAATTCCGTAGAAATATCCTCCCACACACTCTCTGGTAGTGTCAAAGGATGTACAGGAGCTGTCACCTGGTACTTATGACGTTGGCAAACGTCACAACCTGCCACCAGTCGAGCTACATTCTTCCGCATACCCGGCCAGTAAAGCTCTCGTGCCATCTGCTAGTATGTTGGTTACACCTCGAATGTCCTCCCATCGCGCTACTGTGGAACTCCTGAAAAAAATAGTGGAATATACGACGACCCCTGTGGAATCACCAAACACCCTCTAAACAGTAGCTTCCCATCCTCCATTGAGTAACCGAGGTGGTCACTTGAGCCCTGTGTAAGTGCTTCCCGAATCTACCGCAGCTCCTCGTTGCCTCAATCTCCCGTAATAGGGACTCTCCGCAAAGCATCATTGGCCCCGACATAGCCAATACTTGTACACCATCATCTCTACGAGATAGCGCATCTGCCGCCTTGTTATCTCAGCCGGGTTTGTAATGGATCTCAATCTTGTACCCGCTTAACTTAGTTAACCACTGTTGGTGCTCCTCCGCTACTATGCGCTGCTCCAATAGGTACTTCAGTCTTCGCTGATCTGTCCTCACTACTAATGCCCTGCCAAGTAGGTAGGGTCGCCACTTCTGCACCGCTAGGACAATCGCCATCAGCTCCTCATAAACAGACTTTAGCTATGCTCGGGTGGACAACACTTGACTGAAGTAAGTAATGAGTCTCTGCTCCTGCATCAGGACGACCCCTAGCCCATACCCTGACGCATCCGACTCTACGACGAACGGCTTGCTGAAATCAGGCAGCGCTAGAACTAAAACTATCGTCATGGCCCGCTTAAGGGCCTCAAATGCTCTGGTAGCCTCCTCCCCCAGTTGAAACTATCCTTCTCCAGCTGCTCCGTTAGCGGCCATACTATAATACCATACCCGTTAACGAATCTTCGATAGTACCCCGTATGTCCAAGGAATTCTCGCAAGGCTCGCAATGTCATAGGCTGAGGCCAATCTAGCATAGCAGCAATCTTTTCCCGATCTGCCGCCATCCCCTCTGTGGACACAATGTGTCCCAAGTACTCCATCTGCGTCTGCTTGAAGAGACACTTCTTACGGTTCGCATGCAACTGGTGATTCCGAAGCTCCTTCATCACAACATCTAAGTGCTCCATGTGCTTCTGCAGAGATCTACTATAGGCCAGAATATCATCGAAGAAGAAAGCACAAACCTCCGCAGGTAGGTCCGAAACACCCTATTCATCAGGGACTGGAAGATGGCAGAGGCATTCGTCAAGCCAAATGACATGACGAGGAACTCGTAATGGCCCTCGTAAGTCTTGAAAGTTGTTTTCGGCACGTCCTCCGTTATCATGCGTATCTGATGGTAACCAGACTTCAAATTAAGCTTGGAGAACACCGCAGCTCCATGCAGCTCGTCCAACAGCTCGCATATCACAGGAATAAGAAGCTTATCTGATACAGTTTCCTTATTTAGAGCTCGTTAATCGACATAGAAATGCCAGCTCCTGTCCTTTTTCACCAGCAGCACCGGGCTCGAAAATGGGCTTACACTGGGTTGTATGATGCCTGCCTGCAGCATCTCCTCCACTAGTATCTCAATCTCGTCCTTCTGCACCTGGTGGTATTGGTAAGGGTGCACACTAAAAGGAGACACTCAATCCTTTAGAACGATGGAGTGCTCGTGATCCCGTGGCGGTGGAAGACCCTAGAAGACTGGAACCTTCGCTATAGTTGCTCAGCACATGCTCTACGTCTCTGGGCACCTCTGTCGTTCCAACTGCATCCTTCATTGCTAATCCCTGTAGCTCTACTAAAAATCTCCCCTCCATCTGGAGGGTCCTGGCCATGGTCTTATAAGACACTGATGAGCAACATAAGCTCGGATCCCCTACCAACACCACCTTCCTCCCTTCCACTTAGAATTCCATTCTCAGCAGCTTCCAATTGAATTTAGTCTCTCCCAATGTATGAAGCCACTGCATCCCCAAGATCAGATTTACGTTGCCCAATGCTAAGGGCAGGAAGTCCTTAGTAATCATCACCCTGTGAATGGACACCCCGAGTTGGAGATCATTAATAAATAAACGAATCAAGCTTGAACAATCTCGATACAATAAACGAATGAACATGTACAGCGTAAAGATCGGCTTGTTAAGATCGATTTACAGCCTTAAACCTTGCACACAATCTCTAAATATCAAAATGCCCAAGTGGCATGGACCAAATTAATGGAATGATTTATCTCAATGTAATTACAAGTCTTCACTTCTACTATTTTGAGGTTGCATCTGGCAAGAGGAATTGTTGGATGAAGAAGGGATGAATAGGACAGGAGTCGGGTGCCTTTTGGGCTGACTAGCAGCTCTGCAACTCCAGCTATATGAAGTTGCGGGAAGCTATTATGGAAGGCAAACAAGGCGGTATTCGTTGGGTTCAAGGCTACTCCAGCTAACTCCAGTGAAAAATGGGTCGTTTGGCGAGAGTTTTGCCAGCCCTTTGACGAACTCCTCTTGCCAAACGAGACCTCAGAGCTCAAGATCACTATCAATACCGAAAGGGTTATCTCCACGTTATCTTCTTTAGAGATGTCCACTAAATGAGCTGCCTCCACACGCTTCTCCTGCACCAATAATCTGTTTTTCTAAACGGATTAGGCAAGTAGCCTATATAACTTCTTGGATAATGAATTCTTGGTATATAACTTCTTGGATAATGAATTCTTGGTAATAATGAATTCTTGGTCTCTTCTGGAAGAATTTTATGAATAAGGTTGAAGGTTTTTGACAACTAATTCACTGTTGTGGTCCATATTGGTTGTGGCCATTTAGGTGTATACTCTGATGTCAGACTCCCAATAAAGATAAGAACCATATCTACTCCCACTGCAGGTTTATATTCTTTACATCATAACTAGTAGGAAACAAAATCAAAAGTTCATACCGTCTCTTGAGGTCCTTTTAATGTCATGGCAATGACTTCTCCCTTTTCATGCTTTGAATAACACCTGAATAAGCTTATAAGCGCTATTAATGTTTAGACCTTGAATAAAGCTCTTTCTCACACACTATAATCATGAATGTTTCAGTATGCATCATCATGTATCTTTAACCTTCACCTCTATGCTATATATCATGTGGTTGTAGAGAATGGTATCTTCTTGGTCTCATTCATCCATCGATGGAATTGGAGGATGCTCAACTAAATGATTTCTTGTCCATTTTCTCAGTACACAAGCCTCAATAATCTTTATTCATTGCAGATAGTTTAACCAATAAGCCGACGGTTGGTAATCTTCCTCGATAACCTGCTTCACATCCAACATGGACTCATTTGCTATGGACATGTGAAGCTTGTTATAGAGGAAGATTACCAATAGGAAGCAGTCGGCTTATTGGTTAAACTATTGACTTATTGGCATTGGACTTCTCTTCCTCGACCATGGCTATGCTGGATTCTACCCAAATTACACTACAATATCCTAAGATATTCCCTTAGTATCTGAGAACAAATGCAATATCCAAAAAACACTTCAATTTTCAAAACATATTGCACATTCTTTTTAATTTAATGTGGATCTTTTTGCCAACAAATTAAACCATGATGTGATCTGCGTGAAAGAAGAAAAAGATTAACGGGAAAGAAGAGAAGGAAAGAAGAGAAGGAAAGAAGAAGCTTAGGTGTTGTCTCACATTGAGATATGTATCAGAGCGGTGTCACTTGTCAATATGGCACGTTGGAGAGACATCACGTGTTAACGCGGTATCACGGCCTGTCGGGATGACTTGGTGGTATGATAATGTGCATCCGAATGACTTGTTGGAAAGGCACATGGCGGGAGACTGTAATAGCCTTTATTTTTGAAAATATGTATGCATATATATAATAAAGTAATTTTCTAATTATTAAGTATTTGACCTCGGTAAAAGCTTGTCAAAGAAACTATAAAGAAGCTCGTAAGAGAAGCTATAGATAAGCTTGTTTGTAACGCCCCGCCTCCCGGCGGGCGCCGCTACTTGTGAAACGAGAGGATGCAGGTCCCGCAGGTGCCAGTGAAGTCAATGTGGAGCAGTGCAGAAAGTAAGGGGACACTCTAGACATGACCAGCTACACAGTTCTAAATGAGGAAAAGACAGTAAGATAAGTAACACAAGCTGAAAAGAAAAGAGACAAGTAAAAAGCTGTACTACTGCTGAAACGTAAAGGGAACTCGTACCTCTGCTATGTCAACGCTCAAACCGTTCTGCTCTGGAAGTTCTGACTCCTCTCAAGTCCTGTACTGAAGCTCCAACTCCTCGTGCTCAGACACCTCTGGATGATCGTGTGCTTCGTACCTGGTGGGCAACAAAGGGCGCACCGCGCTCAATAGAGTATACAATATCTAAACAAGAGACAAAGAAGGTAAGTGTGCACAAAAGGAAGCAAGACGACCACAGATATGATGGCACTACCCAAAGAAGTAACCTGACCTGGTAATCCACGAGCACGCGCCACTGAAGAGTAAGGGAGTACAAAGGACGATGTGACAGTAGCAGAAAGGGTACAGAAGAGAGACATGTCGAAAACGAGCAAAAGTACTGTAATGAGGGTACTAACTAAAGTGAACCAATTCTAGGCCGTGACTTATGAGGGGGAGTACAATAAGCATCTGAGAGCTACCTTGACCGCGAGGGTGCGACCCCGGGCAGAGTCCAAAAGTGTAAAGTACTGTACTGTAAGCTGCAAAACCTGTAAAAACTGAGGCGCTGTGGCATGCGGTGGGGCTCCAGGACCCATCAAGATGGCCGTCCCTGTCTGCCCCCAGGACTCAGGACCCATCAGCTGATGGAGTCCCCCCTAAACTCGGGGAAAATAACAACCAAAACGATTGGTTGCTAAAGATCAGGTCCAGTCGCCCACATACTCCCCAATCATAAGTTTCCCCAAACCCGGTGAGTCAAGCAGAAAGTAATCATGTTATTAGTTATTAGTGTCGTGGGGTTCAATATTGATTAAACTACGTAGCCAATGGGAATCTATTACCGTACCGGTAATAGCAACCTGTCAAGTCAAGAGCCAACCTCAGGATAGTCCACTAATCATCCAGTACCAACATAGTAACGTGCCATCACAAGAACATCCCAAGGCTACTCAATTTAATAATATTAAACTAGCAAGGTACCAATAAGATTATGAAACAACAAGAGCAACAAACTAGCAAGTGACAGATAGCATGGATGTTCCTCATGGCAAGATATTCCAAACTGAGTAGAAAGGAAGCATCACCAACTCAAGAACAACAAGGAAACCCAAGGCAGCAATCAAGGGAAGCTATCAAACCCAACAACGAGCAAAAGGAACCACCCAACTCAATTACCAACAAGGGAAGCTTGAACCACAAGCAAGGGAATCCCAGACCCCAACACAAGCAAATGAATCTAAATTGGAGTATGAGGGATAGAGTCTACCTGAAACCGAAGCCGAAGAACCAAGATAATTAAGAACTGGAGCCCAGCATCTGCAGAAAGCCTGCACCGCAATCATCAGCAACAAGAAGCACAAAACCTGCAAGCAATAGAGAAAGGACGAAAGAAACCTGCAAGCAAGTAAGAAAGAACGTGCTGATATATAAAAGAAACAATACTACTGAATCTTGGTACGAACAAGTAACAAGAAAACAACACAATTGCATTAAATAATGAAGGACCAAGAGACAACCCGGATGGCGCTAGAGAGTCTAGGCCAGAGGGATCAGATTGGGGGTCTTCTCATCACGCAGTGTGGGGTACCCGTGCCTACGGCAAAGTCCACGGGGTTCTTATTAAGGAACTAGGGGCTAACAACCAAAGCCGTTGGGGAACGGGGCTCACAACCCAAGTAGTACCACACCGAAGCTCAAAACACAAGCAAGGGACCCAACTGAACCCAAACAGCAAGTAGAAGGAACCAGCCGAGCACAAACAGCAGCCCACAAAGCCAAGTCAGCAAGCAAGAACCAAGCCGCAGCAAGGGGAAGCCCAAACAGCAAGTAGAGGAACCCCGACCAGCGAGCAAAGCCCCAACGGAAACCAAACCAGCGAGGGGGAGCCATCGAACCCCCTAAAAAGCCCCAACAGCAACCCCGGGACCCCACGCAAGTAGGCGAGGGTGTCCAACCCCACGGAATAGCAATAGGGACGATAAAACCCTAATCCTACCCCCAATTCATCCTTTCCCCAAAGAAATCGAAATCAACGTAGAGGAAGGGAAATAGTCCACCTGAATCGAAGTCTAGAATCAGAAAATCAAGATCCGAAGCCCACAGCAAAAATCCAAGAAAACCGCAGCAAGGAACCAACTTCAAATCCGAGGAAATAGAAGGAAAATTTCTTCAAAAATAACGAAGAGATACTCACGGTGCTCCCAGCAAGAAGAAGGGGAGAGAAGATTAAATAGAGAGGCAAACCGCCTTAGTCGGGCTCACGGCGAAGGGACAAGGCGGAGAGATCCAATCGGGGGGGCCCACGACGACGTGCGGGTGACATCGAAGCCCTAGGGGCCCAGGCTGCCGCGAGATGACGAAGGAGAGATGGCGAGAAGACGAAGAAGCCCATGCGATGCTCGTGCTGCAGTTGCGAGTGCGAGAGAGGGAGAACGAGAGGCGTCGAAGCCCACGGGGCTGCTGCGAGATGAGAGCTAGAGAGAGGGGGGCGTGCGAGGTTCAACAGCCCACGACGGCACCGAATCGAGAGGGAGAGAGGAAGGGCGAACGAAAAACCCTAGGGGGCTCGGGCTTCTGCGGGAAAGAAAGAGAGCGGGGGATAAAGGGGGAGGGCTCGCGGGCTGGGCCTTTGGGGACGGGCCGCAAAAGAAACAAAAAAAAAGAAAAAAAAGAGATAAAGAGGAGAGAGACAAAGAGAGAAACAGGCCGGGAGCGGGCCTTTACATTGTTAGAGAAGCCAAATAATAGCTTGTTAATGAAGCCTTGAGATAGTTTGGTGAAAACGAATTAAGTTGACTTCTTGAAAAAACTCTAGAAAATTGGGTACCATATGACATGATAGGAAAGTCCATTCCATACTTTTTTTGAAAGATGCTTTGTTAAATTTGATGTTCATATTTTAAAACCTAAAAACATCAAGTACTCGATGAACCTAAATCTTTCCGCTTGTCGATGATTTAGGGGTGATACATGTTCTAGTGCCATTAAATTGTTAATTTTTCAATGATGAGATCGATGAGCAAAAACATTTAGGTTTACTCGATCTTTGGTGTTTTGATGTTTTAGAATAAGATCAAAATGAACTGAGTCGAGCCTCCAAAAAATGTAGAGTGGACTTTTCAAGGTTGCATATTTGGCGTCCTTCAATGTTAGATTATACTTGTTTTTCAAATGTATCTATGAGTGTATATAGATGATAATTATGGGAAACATGTGACTTATGTGGCTAAGCCACATGTGCCACCTCAAAAAATTGACCATCCCCTATTTGTTGGACAATTGGAAAATATCATTTTGATCAGCGTATTCTAAAATTTCAAAACATCAAATATTAAGTGAACACACGGGGGCTGTTTATCTATCCGTCGCAAAAGTTCGATTTCGTAGAAACTGTTAAATTTACGATGTGTGGATTGTCATGTCAGAGTTCCCAGAATGTGAGTGGTGCGAGATAAGACGCACTACATTTTAACTTAAAGAAAAAACAATTATACTTTTTTCCTTTGTTTCAAATATTTCTAAGCGTATCGAATAGTAGGTCCAACAGATTACCAGAGACCGATATGAAGATATAACATGCACCAAGAACAAATACTCATAATCATCACTTCTATAGAGCAGTAACAAAATATCTGGATACAAATAACAAAATGTACTTGGCCCATGGCCTATAATAACTGAACAAAGAAAAACATAGAAAGACCTGACAACTAAAACTTTGAGTCCTGACCAACAAACTCTGGATCCTCGAAACTATGCCTTCATCAAAATCCGCTCCAGAGCCTAACGGGGCAACAACCGTTAGATTAGTTGTAGATTTTAAAATTACAAAATCAACCAAGTTTGATCTGTACACATAAAACATGATAAACGGAAAATAATGAAATATTAGTATCACAATAAAGATGACATCGAACCAAATGACAAATAACATGATAATGGATGACATGAAAAATTGTTTGTTGTGCTAACATTTGTTTACTTGGCTTTGCAAGTGAAACGTTGGATCTATACTAAGCCGTGGCTCATGCCGAAGGCCATAATATGCAATATACGAGACTGCATGTGTCATGGGGCTCATCCGGGCCGGATCCAAACAGATGCATATGTAGAAACGGTCAGATACAGTAGTAGACCGGTCAGATACATAAGCAGGAACATTTAAAAACAATAAATGTGGTTCTAATCGCTTCCGCACACCCTCTTACTTGAGTTACCACTTCCCCAGTGTTCCTAGATAATCATGTATAATGCATGTATAATATGTAAAGCTCATTGTCTTGCTGTGTCATCAAAGATGCATCTAGTGCAGTAACATAGTTGTATGTAAACGAATATATCATGCAAAAGGATCATGTATCATATGTTTATTAAACACTATCAGATTGCCAGTATTTGTTTCCATGTATTATTTTTGATTTTATTCTGGGACTTATTTGGCACATATCATACATGGACAGTTTTTGCAAATATGCCAAAAAAATTATTTGAAAAATCGACCTCTTTTTTTAATTAGCAAAACCGACCTTTTTTGGTTTTGGGACCAAAAGAGGTCGTTTTCTGGCCGTTGGGGCACGTGAGCCCCACGGCCGCATCTTCGGAGTGCGGTCGAGAGCCGCACTCAATGGCCGCATCTTTGGAGTGCGGCCGATAGCCGCACTCAGTCGCACTCTGCAGGTGCGACCGAGCCCCCCAAAACAGAGACGAAATAGCTGTTGCTGCTCCCTCCTCTCTGTTTGCAATAGCTGATGCTGATATTGCTGCTGCTCTTTTCAATTTCAGCAGCTGCTTCTGCTCATACTCTCCCAATAATTCATCCCTGATTCATCACATCATATGCATATAAAAATCTAAACGTGTCACAAATAATTCTCACACTAATAGTTCTCACAGCCATAACGTTTCACAAATATCACAAATAGTATATCACAACACATCACTTGGATATCAGAAAGATCATATAAATTAAAACACACATCACATCAAATTCATCAAGCTCACGTAACACATATATCAAACAAAATTGAATTCATCAACCATAGTAGTTTCAAAATACATATCACGTCGAATTCAACAAACTTACAAAAAACATATAGCAAACATACATAAAATGGCCCTAACACACCAATCATGGCCCTAACACAACATTATCAGTAGAGTAACATCCACCATTGCATCATGTGCGGGATCTGCCGTGGCCTTGAGATGAAATGCGCCGCGGCCTTGAGATGAAACGCGCCGCGGCCTTGAGATGAAACACGCCGCGGCCTTGAGATGAAGACGCGCCATGGCCTTGAGATGAAGACCCGCCGCGGCCTTGAGATGAAGACCCGCCGCGGCCTTGAGATGAAGACCTACAAGATAAGCATAAATTAGAATATCATATATATATATATATATATATATCCACAAGAAATATATGAATTGCAAAATCAACATACGCGTGTGTTAGAGGAGGATTTCAGCATCGTGATTTGTAATGCCCGAGTTGATGACAATTGCCACATCTATTCTGTCAGCTTCCTTCACGCGGAATATCCATTGCCCCCCCGAATATATGTAGATGTAGGCCGACCTGGAGGTCTTCTTTTGTCGGGTGGGAGTAATTTGGGACCATCCCAAGCCTTCCAATACCGTGCATCGGGTATGGGGTGAAATAAAGGTTCATATGCAAGGCGATATCTGCTAACCTTATACCATAGTGAACAGAATGTCATATATACTATGTTGGCACCATATTTTTGTCTGGACGTTGCGGCGATAACATGGGCACATTGGATGTGTTGAAGCCAAGGAATATTGCAACTACATCTGCATTTCTCGTCATGCAACTTAACAGTATAACAGAGATCATCGTTGTCAGTCACCTGTCACTCACAATCACTAAACCTTGTGAGCATAAATGTTCGGGCCTCTTTCATCCGTTCCCCAATAATGTCCATTGTTGTGGGAACAAAATCTGTCGTCCACCCTTGGTGATCTGTATTTAGGGTTGGATTATTGCAAGTATGTTCCTCAACAACCCTTGAGAGCTTGAACTTCCCATGCTACTCTTCCGCACTGCTGCATGGATACGCCACAGACAACTCCTACTAGCCTCATCTTGCGTTGCCGGATTGACCGCATCATTTAGGCCACATATCACGTTATAACTTGTCTTATTTGTGTTGATTGGCCTAAATGAAATATTACGCTTAATGCTTCACTCCGTTATTGCTTTAATCAAGGCGGCATTTGTATCATATATATCGCCGACATTGAACACCCCCTAACGTTTTGTGGTCTAGGCTCTTCCATTCACCTTTCATGTGTATTTCTCATAACTGTTGCATTTAGCCATTCTTCATCTTCAACTTCATCTAGCAAAGCCTCATCTTCCACAATTGTGTTAACGACAACCGATTGTTGTATCCATGATATATCATCTTCGTTTGGATCTTCCGCATTAAGCATGCTATCCTCTCCGGCCCCGACATGCTCCTCGTCTTCGCTCTCTTCTATTTCTTCATCCACATCTTCAGGTATGTATGGATCTTCAGGCATCGACTCCGGTACAAAAGGGCCTTCCATGTAAGTTGAGTATTTATTTTCAATTCCCATTGCTTCAACATTCAACCTGTTACTGACATATGAAAGGTTTCAAATTTTAGGTACTACTACGAATATCTAAAAAATATTTCAAATAAAAATTCGCAAAACTTGATTGAAATCTAGACTTACGTGTTCATGTTATCATTATCTTGCTGATATTGCGAACGCCCTACTCCTGTCGTATTTTCTTGGGCAGTGTTTATTGGATCCATACCCACATATATTTCAACTCCATGGTGATCTTGTGATAAATCAAACAGATTCTCCATATCATCGTCATATGATATTTTCACGGCTGTAGTCTTTCCTCCCATTACTGGCCAGTTGCACACAAGATTCAACATATAATCTTTCCGACGGATCTTCGTGATATTGTATATCCGATCTACTAAGTCGTTATACGTCGAACCACATATCAGCTTCATCGATTTAACTTTCCCTCCGACATACCGTGGTTCGTGATTTTCATTAATATATAATTCACCGGCAAAATAGCATATGACAAAAGTAGAATCACTTGTCATTTCCAACAACCTGCACACACACCATTATAAATCCATAAATCCCTAAATCACAACATAATGATGAACAAAAAACTCTGAATACCTATTAGGAGAGTTGAATCGTCTCGGATCGGCTCTCGTATGACAAAGGGTTTCAGATTGTAGCTGAGTTGAATCGGAACAAATCCCGCTGTTGCAAAAAAACAAACCCAGCAAAAAAACAATCCGCAAGCCGTAGGTTGCGGCTATCGTTTTCTAGGCCGCACTCCACAGGTGTGGCCTTAGGCCGCACTTTTAAAGTGCGGGGCTATAAAGCACCCTTCCAGCAAAGAAATTTCAGAATGTGATACGGAGTGTGATACGTATCACATTCTGAAATATTGTGATGGCAGCAGTTCCTTTGATGGCGCTTGCTCAACTGGGATAACGTGGTCAAGCTATTTGGAGAAAGATTGTTGACGGAAAGCTGGAGGTATTCTGTCACTGGGTTGGTCTCCGCTCTAGTTGAGAATTTTCTCCTCCCGATCTCATCTACGTGCTCTTTTGCTGCTTCGTTGGCCGCTGTTTTCCTCATGTAAGCTGTGGAGAAATTCTGCCGCTCAAACTACCACCGAAGCAGCAAAATGGCACGTAGGTGAGTTCGGGAGGAGAAAATTCTCGTCTGGAGCGCAGCCCAACCCGCTGACTGAATACCTCCATCAAGCCCTAACACACCTTTCTCGTATTTATATGTGATGTATGAATATGGGGTGTATGAATGAATTCGTTGAATAAATATGGGGTGTATGAATGAATTTGTTGAATAAATATGCGGTGTATGAAAGATTTGTTTGAAACCATACGTAACACATATATTCTATATCAAATTCATTTGAGAAACCGTACATAACAAATGTCTCAAATTCAGCAAATATACATAACACATTTCAAGATACAGATCATCGACGACTCCCTTTGTGTCGACTAAATAAACATGAATACCATGCCCTACCCGATCAAGTTCCCTTTTTAGGATCAACCGGCTGAGACACCCCAACAACCTGAGACACGCCAACAACCTGTGACACGCCTTCATCATCACATTGTGTCTGAGGTGGCTGAGATGGGCCAACATTCACTTTCACATGTTGATGTGAAATGCATGTGTCATCCCATTCTGTCTGCTGCGACTGTGACGTGTCACCCTGGGTAGGCTGCCAATCTGCCTGCGTCAAATGCTGCGGCCAAGTGCTGACGTCATCCCATGTACCCTGGGTAGGCTGCTGTTGCCAATCGGCTGGAACTTCCCATATGCTCTGGTGCCAAGCTCTGGCGTCATAACATATGGGAGGGGCTGCTGCCAAGTGTCAGGGGCATAACCTCCGTGAGGGTGTTGCGGCCAAGTGCCGGTGTCATAACCTCCGTGAGTCATGTCCAACTGTCAAGTGCCGGCATCATGTGCTCCTGTATGCTGTAACTGAGAGGTGCCGGTGTCATCTGCTCTGGTATGCTCCTGCTGAGAAGTGCCGACGTCATTTGCTCTGGTATGCTCCTGCTGAGAAGTGCTGGCCTCATCCGTCCTATATAAACGACTCAGCTCGCTTGTATCTACACCTTCTGGAAGATGGCATGTACGATGTAGCACATCATCGATATGGGTCCTCATCGTATACAGCAACCCCTGATCTTGTGTTTGCAATACTTGGCCTGTCATATCGTACAATGAAACATATCCTGCAACCTGTAAAACAAATTAAGTACTAAGCATATTGGTTATTAAAAATACTATAAAAACAAAAAAATTTGAACATCTTCTTACATGTTGGCGCTCGATGGGTCTGCGTGGCATTTGTGCGAACGGGAGGCTGCCTCTGAAAATTCACCTCCTGGTAATCCCCCAATACCACTCCATATAGGCAGCGACCGATACCACATCCCCCTCATACACAATGTGATCTGCTCTATTGATCCAATGCACAAGAGGATCCTTTATTACAGTAACATCTGCTGGCTACGATGGTCTTGTCTTCCCCGCCAAGACTGGGAGTGCAGATGGGATGTGTTGACGTAAACCAAATTGACGCATGACGCGGTCTGGTGCATGCATCACCCGTGCTTCCCAGCAGAATATTGGTACCCTCGCACGCCATAACTCGGGATGTTCGCGACATAACGCCGGCAGCTGCTCGAATCGCTCTCCATAAGGCTCCCAAGTAACCTATTAGGCATGAAGTACACAAATATATCAGTGTACTATATTATATATCAATTGATCGCCGACGTTATAAAATTTACATATACAAACCTGTGTACTCTCTGACATGTCAAACTGGTCTTTGTATGTATCAAGGTTCCCATGAGCAGTTTCCATGAATGATTTTCCTATATTCCACCTGAACCCATAGGGAACGGTGTCAGCAAATACATCCTGCAGGAACTTTGGTCTTCCTACATACATTCTCTCCCAGCTCCAAACCTGTAAATATGAATTTTTTCTCAGAATGTGAAATATATATAGATTATATAGTTATATCACTTTTTTAGCTAACGAAAAAAAATTATACCTGCAACAAGAAGCCGCATGCATATAAAGACTTTGTCTGCTTTAATGCCACCTTGCTGAGTTCAGCGTACAAGTGCGCAAGCACCACACTTCCCCGTGAATATTCACCGGCCTCCTCAAAATTATCTAACTTTGTCAACCAACGGAGATTTATAGATCCTTTGCTTGGACCCGGAACCAGTAAGGTTCCAATCATATGAAGCAGATATGCCCGTGCATACTGCTGAATGTCATCGTCATATGCATCCTCCGGCAAATCATTAAATGTATCACGCAACCAAATAAGTTTTACCTTGGCTGCTTTCCTTAGTGGGGTATCATGTCCAAGTAGTCTCTCCATTAACGCTTCCCGGCTGCTATCTTGTATTTCACATTGCAATATGAGTTCTCCATCAATGGATAGGCCTGTGATGACTGCCACGTCCTGCAGCGTGATTGTCATCTCTCCCTGGCGCATGTGAAATGTATTTGTCTCTGGCCTCCATCTTTCAACCAAAGACGTCAGCATTACGTGGTCCAACTGTACCCAATGCAAGCTCGCACATAGGTGAAATCTGGAGGCTTCAATATAATGTCGCGCGCGCTCATCTAATCTCCACTTTGTATGTTTTTGTCCATGATCCACAATTCCTATCGATGCTTGCAAACATATAATTCACACATTAATTATTTTCCTTCTAATCATAATTAATTACTTTGACTATTAATTCTTTCTAAATACCTGCCCTTGCACTACATCGGCAGAACAATGACGTGCTTGGTCATACAAGACCACATTACTTATGGGTCCAGCCTCCTCTATTATATAAAAACCTATAACATACAATTAATTGTCATATATCACTACAAATTTCCTGAAAATTATAGAATCATCTCGTAAACCCTAAATTTCAATCTAGATTGTACAGTAAACACAAAAAACACAAAAAACATTCAATAATATAAAATAGAGGGTAGAAGTTACCTGAAACAATGCCGATTTATCACCAAAAAAATTGAAGCATCGGACACTGAAGAAGCGGCCGAATTGAGGTGGAGAAGAAGAAAGAACAGCCGCCCGAATTGAGGAGGAGATCGTGGTTTTGGGGGGCTTGGCCGCACCTATAGAGTGCGGCCGAGAGCTGCACTCTGAAAGTGCGGCTCTCGGCCGCACTCCGAAGATGCGGCCGTGGGGCTCACGTGCCCCAACGGCCAGAAAACGACCTCTTTTGGTCCCAAAACCAAAAGAGGTCGGTTTTGCTAAAGAAAAAAAAGAGGTCGGTTTTTCAAATAAATTTTTTTTGGCCTATTTGCAAAAATTGTCCATCATACATATATAATGAGATAAAGCCTCAGAAACAAGGTCAAAAGCAATATCATGTAATCATCCATATAATCAAGCGAGTGCCTATGCAATCCGATTAATGCTTGTATAATATCAATACCAACACAATGTCATATCCACAAGATCTGGACCAACCAAATCCAAGCTTGTAATCAAAGCATAGCCCGAAACTTAACCATTGGAATCTACAAGATATAAAACCCTATTTATAATCATCTGTACGCCTAAGTATTTTCCACAATATTTAAAGGGTCAAGAATTTAAGTTCCATTTTGGAAGATCATGTATCTTAAAAAGATATCATCATTGATAATTCAATTCAATCTCATTGCAAACCCTCATAATCAAGTCCAACACAATGGATCACATGGGCTCAATATGCATCATCATGGGCTCAATATGCATCATCACATGAGGCCAACACGAGCCCAATAAATCAACTCACAGATCCCAGTCTAGAATCAATGATTGGGAAGTAGCATTAGCTGCAAACAAAGTCCAACACAAGCTCTTTATCATTAGGCAACATGCCCAATTTAAAAAATCAGAGTGGGCATCAGCATTAACTGTAATACAAATCCCAATTCCTAACATCAAAGGCTGCAAGCCTAAATCATAAGACTGTAGGAAAAACTGTAGCATTAAACTCATAACATAAGTAGTAAAAATCAGCAACTGAACCCCAATGAAGCAGCAGCAACAGACCAAAGAGCATCAGGAATCAGCAGCTAAATTTTTAGAAGCAGTACCAAGGGATTAGCAGTTGAACCCCAAGGAGCAGCAGGAAGTCAGCAGCCGAACCCCAAGGAATAGCAGCAAGGGATTAGCAGACGAACCTCAAGGAACAAGAAACAGAACACCCAAAGATCAGAAGCAGCCGAGGGTTACAAGGGACAAAGAACAACCGTGAGTCACAAGCAAAAGCAAAATATCAATCGAGAGCCACATGAGACAGTGAAAGGGGGATCAAATCCCCATGACAAGAATACCAAGGAGCAGGTCCCAGAGTATAGGAAAGTAATATGAAACATGTCCCGAGAGCAGCAGAGGACCGCACGTCCACACACCCAATAAGCCCAGAAACACATGGATCACTCCCGAGAGCAAGGAGCTCACCTGAGAGCCGGAAAAAACAGAGAGCACACCCCCAAAAAAACAGAGCATATGAAGCACACCTGGAACAAAGAACACAAACAAAAGACATTGAATCATTAACTGAGGGCGGCAAGTAAGGGCACAACACCCGAAAGCAAACAGAAGGAGACTAACCGAGGGCACAGCCATCGGAAGATCAACTGAGGGCACATCCATCGAATAGAATCCATTGCCCAACGTCAATAGATCAATTACAACCAACAAACAACCATACAAGGCATTGTTAATCATTATGCTTAGTTACAATTTATCATCGCATGCTATAATATTCCAGCACATACATTTTTAGCTCAAAATTTAAGAATGATCACACTATATGGCTGGGTAAATCCCATAATCATCATGTCAAATTAGGGTTTTGGTCGAATTGAGGCTTGAAAATATAGTTAAAGAGATATACCATTTATCGAATATAAGGGGGTCATCAGAAACGTCGCCAGACCTTGCTGCTTCGCCGTACATAATTGGTGCGGCTGCCTCAAGCGATAGAATGGTCTCTGAGAGAGCTTGAAAGCACAAGAAGGAGATCGAAACTCTGGCAACCAAGATCAAAGAGGATTTTACATGAATTTGAGAAGAGGATACTTGTGGATTGTGTGACAAATAGTGATCTGAAATAGAGAATGGAAGAGGAGAAGAAGGGGCGCTGTAATGGGAAGAAGGTAGTTGCGTCGTGGGCAACGCCCGTGCCCACACTGCGGGAGTTCTGTAGGCGTCTTCGCGTGCACGCGAAGGTGAAAAGACATGGGGAGTGATCGTACAACTGGGAGAGTAAAAGATATAGAGATAGAGAGATGTATATGTACATGCGTATGAGTACCTATACATCTGTTTCTGCGTAGTGTATGCGCGTACATGTACTTATACATTTGTTTCTCTGTTTCTCTATCTCGGTTTCTTGGTTTTTGTGTTTTTTCAACGGGTTGAATGTGAACGTGTTAATTGGGTTTAATAGAAAACACTCAAGACAATCAAAGAAAAATTCCCGAACTTTTTTTAAATTTTTATAAAAATACTACTTATATGAATACAATTTTTCAGACCATTACATGGTTGAACGAGCAAAAGCTCTTGTGTTTATCCAATAATTGATGTTTTGTGGTTTTAAAATATGAAGATCAACAGTTACGATCATCCAAAAAATAAGTGTGAACTTTTCGAGGCGCATAAGTGGCTTAGCCATACATGTCATATGTTTCCCATTATTATACAGAGATACACAAACATATGCGTATGTCGGATTGCGCAATAATTTATTTTCATTTTGTGTGCGTACTTGCCTTCTTGGGTTATGGCTAGCTCCTCTCCTGCAAATGATTTTTCTCCTACTTGTAATTTTACATCAATTTAGAGTATTTATGTGATTTACTGATGATTTTAATGTTGTTAGTCTTTTCATGTGGTATTGTAAGTTTCCAGTTCTCCATATATGATCATTTTAATGGGAATGCTTAGATCATGATGATGATAATGATATTAATACTCTACCGTTTGCATTAATTATTTCCTCTTAATACATAATGTGCAATAGTCAGTATTGCCTAATTGCTTGTTTCTGTTCATGTAGCTCTATCAGGAACTCATTGTTGCACGTGAAGCAGCTAGACTTGCTAAGGAACAGGTTTCTTCGGTTGCATTGACCCAAATTTATGATGTGGTATTATCTCACCTTGTGTATCATATGACATTCAGGTTGTTAATGGATTAGATCAGCTTATTTATTTGAACAAGTAATCAACCTTTTGGTCAGTTCCAGCTATCTTGTATGCCTAGTTCTATAGAAGCTTGTAATGTAGCTAGTTTTTTTTGAAAATATCAAGTACGTTATCCTTTCATGCATTCAGGCACCTATGGTTTTCCTACCTGCGGATATATCAAAAGAAGTCCAAGAAGTAGCACTGCAAGTTGATCATTCAAAAAATGCTGTGGATGATGTTCTGTCCTTTGTTGGAAATCTCTTTGAGAAGTTCACTATTATGTCAGAAATGTTGTTGGTGAGTGTATATTGTAATATTTCCACCTAGACAGCCAATTTTTTTGGGTACTTTGCCTTGGTCCATTTTCATATATCGTTATGTTTCATTGAAATATCAGATTGTTGGTTCAGTTACAAATTTTCACATGTAATAGATTCTTCTGGAAAATTCCATAACATTTTTCTACGGTTGAAATGTCATTAACTGCATGTTCTGTGGTGCCCACATATCATAATTCTGGTGTTATTTATTTCGTACCTCCACAAGCCACAGATTTGTTTGCACTGGTATACACCAGTCCGTGACCTCTCTGTTTGATAATGTATCTCAGTTTGGCTTCTTGGATGTATCATGGTTCACATATGAATTTCGAGCATTTTTCCCCTAATCACATCATGCGATCAATTAGCTCCATCTTTATTATGTGTGGCTTTTCATTCATTTTTCCTTGCCTCCATTAGTTTCAGACACTGCTTTTTTATGCGTTAGAGCTGTTAGCTAGATGATGACAACAAAGTTTTGTAATTTACCACCATATTGATGCTAACAGAATTGCTTTTTTATAGGGACTCAAGTCATTTGCTAGCCAGACCATGGTTCAATTTGAATCTATCATTTGTGGGCACAACAAAATACAGAGCTATATGAGAAATACAATGGATGAGCTAGAGATGGAAAAGGTCTGAGTTAGAATGCATACATTTCTCACATCTTACTATGTAATTGCATGGTTTAATATAGAACTTAATGCATTAGCATATTTAACTGCAGAATTTATTGCAAAATCAGTTGGTTGATCATCAAAAGCAAATCGAGGAGCTTAAATCTGATTTGGTGAACTGGGAGATGGCAATGGCAGTAAGTGATTAAGCCGCTTCCACACACATACATACACATAAATGTATACTTATAATGTGTATCATATGACATATGAGTACTTGTATCATACGCCGGCCTTGAAAAGTTCACTCCACTATTCTTAGATGACCGGCACTATCCTTTTTTGATCTTCATATTCTAAAACCCAAATTCGCCAAATATTTAGTGAACTCAAAACTTTTTTCTTGTTGATATACTTGTTGGAAAAGATTTACCGCAATATATTTAAATCAGTCCACTTGTTGGAAAATTAAAGGTTTACTGCAATAATTTTTGACCGCCCAGATCAGCAAGCAAATAATTTTGTGTTCATTATATCTTTGGAGTGTTTGAGTTTTAGAGCATGCATATAAAAAATGAATGTATCTGATCGTTAAAAATGTAGAGAATGGACTTTTCAAGTGACACATAACACAAGTGCTCATGTCATATAATTCCCATTATTCTCTTAAATACACACTCTCACACATGTTATCTTTTCTTTAAATTTTTTGTGTTTATGTAACATATCTTGGTTTGTGTTAGGATCAATGTAGTCAACATGAGCTCGAGAAGGATGAAATCCTTGGTCAAGTCCTCAACCTTCAGAAGGAAGTATCATCCTTGTCGTCATCTGCTTTAGTAAGGGAAAAGGAAACTATGAGGAAGGAGTTTGATAAAGTTAAACTAAAGTTGAAAGATACAGAATCAAAACTTAGGAATTCCATCCAGGAGAAAACTAAACTTGAGGTTTTCCGCATAGCACATTTTCTTGTTTGGAAGCTTGTTCTACAGCTTATTCACATTTTACATGCCAAAATTTTCTGTCCAGGGTGAGAAAATGCAAGCTGAGCGAGAGATAAAACGCTTGATTGCTCAAAGGGATATTCTTGAACGTGATATTCGGAAACTTGACTCACGAATTGATAGAAAACAGTTTGATCCTACCAATCCAAAGGGACATATTGTAGTTCAAGAGCAAAATCTTGAGGTAAGAAGACACCGCTAAAATGAAGAACTAAATTGGTAATGTTATTTAAGTTTTTCCTTTGTCGTCTCTCTCTACATTTGTCATCTTGTAAAGTTAACCTAACAGTTCATGTAATTTAAGTGGGTAGAGGGTTCATCATCATAATCATCTTAGCCTTTATCCCAATTGCTGGATATATTTTATGCACTTACATTCTTCCTGATGATGAGATCACTTTTTTAATCTTTATTTGCACATGTATTCTACTTATAATCAAAGTTTTCACCCATTTATATTTGAAACTGGTTGGCTCAAATACAATCTTAATGACATCGTGACTGCACTAAAAACTGTTGAGGGATTTTTTTTAAATAAATAATTTAACAAATCTTAAGTCTTTGCAAAAAGCCCAACAAGCCCGGCTTAATCCCCTGCATTTGCTTTCCGGTTTTCAGAGCGCTTTAGCTCTGCTTCAAGATTTTGAACATTTTATATTTTGTGAATCATATTCTTTTGTTGAATTTTTACTATCAATTTTATAAATCAATGGTAGCAATCATCAAAAAGATTTTCTCTTCAATTATTGCTGTTTTCCTTTGTTTCTCTATTGTTATGAGTTTTTGTTCCTATTTCCCCCATCTTGCTTGTGCATTTTCCTGTTTTTGGCTGCTTAAGCCCCGCTTAAGTGTTGTGGCATGACATGGTGCCACTTTGTCGGACCCCTTTCTACAACCTTGTTTTAATTGTTATCCTTAAGCACATGTAACTTTCATGATATGTGTCCATTATTATTGTAAAATTCACCATAACTTCTTGTAGGCAAGTTATAACCTTATAATGAAGGACTTGCTAGAAAGCTTCAAATTCTTCTCTGACAAATAAACTCTGTGAATCAAGGGATATCTAGATTCTAAACCTTGGTGTGTTTCTTGATGCAACATTTTATGGTTAGGGGTGTGAAGCATAAATGCCAAGGAAATAAGCTCGAAATGGATTATTATTTTTTAAAAGGAATCCAATGAAAAAAATAAGTATAATTTTGACCTTCTAAAAGTTGACAGGGGGATAGTATTAATCTAATAAGTTTGCATGTTAAACTGTTAAGTAGTTTTAGTAGAATCTATCATCAATATATGCATTGATGCCTACATAGGTGACCTGAAAAGAATTGTAAGAGTCGATTTACTTAATGCTTTAAAAGGCAGTTTGAGGTGTGCCATACAGCTCATGCGTCGAGGCTTAGGGATAGGGCGTGGAGGACTGTAACGGCCCGCTTAGGCCCAGAGCCCACGTCGGGGCTTTCTCCCCTTTCTTTCTCTCATTTCCCGCAGCAGCCTGCTGGGCTCCTCATTCCCACCCCCCTCTCTCGATCCCGCAGCGAAACAAGCCTCGATGGCTCCATCGATCATCTCATTCCCTCACACGCTCGCCCCTCTCTCTCTCGCATGCTCGCAGCAGCATCAAGTGGACCCCCCGCTAGGGCTTCGACGCCAATTCGACGACAGTGACCCAACGACAGAACACCCCCCTCGTCCTCTCCCTCGTCCGACGCGACAGCACGCCTCCGCCTTGCCCCCCGTCCCCTCTTTGCGACAACCACGTGACAACACCACCTTTTCTCCTTCATCATCTTACAGCCCCCATCCCCTATCCCTCTCTTCCGCCCTCTCTCCCCATCCTCTCGTCCTCCCTCTGGGATTCTTCCCCCTATAAGACCCCTCTCTTCCTCCTTCCTCATGCTGAGATCTCCTCCCATTCTCTTTGATTATGTCTGACCCTTCCTTGCTCTTCTTGGTTGCGGTCTGTCCCTTTGCTTGCTGATTTGGGATTCAGTGGCTCCTTGGTTGCGGATTGTCCCTTGCTTGCTGAAATCGGGGTGCTGCGGCTCCCCTCTTGCCTGCAGTTGGTGGTTCATTGCTGACAGTGGATGTGGCTGACCTTCTGCTGCTTGATCGGGATCGGCCCCTTCTCTTGCTTGCAGTTAGTCCATTCCTCGCTGATTTGAGGTTGGGGTTCCTTGCTGGTTGACTGGGCTGCGGTTGTCCTTCCTGCTTGCTGGTGCTTGCGGCTGGCTGTGTTCTGTTGTTGATTGGGTTCGGCTGAATCTTTGTTCGTTGTTGTGGGCTTCGGATGTTAATTCTCTTTGTTCTTCGACTTCGATTTCAGGTAGACTTTATCCCCTATACTTTGATTCTAATTCTCTTACTTGTCATCTCGGGGTATTGGGTTGTAGTTGGTTGCGGTCTACTTTATGCTTGCTGTTTGGGGGTATCGGCTTAAGGTTTGGGTCTGTTGTTCCTTACTGATTGGGGTTGCTTGTGGATTTGGGCTCTGTAACGCCCCGCTCCCCGGGGCTCCACTATTTTTCACATGTGATGCAGGTCCTGCTAGGTACCAGTGAAAACAATATAGGCTACGAGCAGAGATATACCAATATACTCATATGGAATTTCTCATGAAATAAACATGAAATTATTAATACTTACAATTTAATGTCAGGATTTATAGCTGCTATGAAATCTGTCCTTGCTAAAACTGGGTCCTCATCTTAACTTGAATCAATACCTGGTGGTACAACAAAAAGAAGACCCACCTAGGTAAATCACAATGATTCTAAACTTGGGAATTTAAAATATGTGAACATGGAAAAACACTAACTAGGAAACGAGAATTAGAAACAGACCACACATTAAGATATATTCATATCAGACATGCGTTGGAATTTAAGACAAACATGTGATTCATTTGATAATTAAAAGCAATACTAACATTGTCCTATCACTTTATTAATATTTCAAAGTGCATTAGCATTTAAGACAAACATGCAACTCAGTTAGTAGTTAAAAGTGTTACTATCATAGTTCTATCATCTCATACCAAACCTAGGCCGGGAATCATATTAGAGAGTACAGAAACAACCAAGGAGTCCACCTTAGTACCCAGGGGCGCTCACCTAGGCCAGGCCCAAAACAGGGACGGTAGGGGCCATGAGTCAACAGTGTGAAACTCGGTAATTAAGTCCGAAGGTACAATAGGGGTCGGATCCTGATTCAATGATGTGACCCAGGTCGGAACTACCTGATGCGGTTCAGTCAATAGGAGCGTGGCTCCAGTCGTTCCCGCACTCTCGCTAATATGATTTACCCCAAACCCCGTGAGTCTGTAATGCCAAGTGTAAGTCAAGTGTACAGCTCTCTGTGCCTCAGTGCAAGAGTACATGTCTTGATCTATACATATGTCATTTTGAAACATGGGTTCTAAAATAAGACTTGAATTAAATTAAGGCCACATTGGAATTAATATATATGACAGTGTGCTATGTCATTCCAGTTTCAATCATACTCACTTTCAATTCTATCAAGTGTACTTCAATGGTTCAGTAACGATATATATAATTCCAATGACTTTTCATTTCATTTCGTTTCATTTTCCATAGCACACATCACATATTTATTATTCCCAATGTCAGGGGCCACTGTGCCTCATTATACTATCCAAAGACATAGCATTAATAACATGGAACAATGAAACATTTAGCATGCTGCAGATGTGTAATAACTCTAATAACTAATCATGAGGCATTTCAATAAGACCGTCAAAATATTTTAACATGCTAGGTAAACTAAAACTGGAGAATAAAACTAACATGCTAAACAAACTATTACTGCTAGATATACACTAAATACACTTTTAACATGCTCTAGAAGCGCAGAAATTAGATATCTAAACATGGATATGATAATTAATAAACATGATATTCTAACATGCTATATAAACTGAAATTTGAATACAAATAGGAGTACGGGCGAACCTGAAAATAGAGGCAACGTCCAATGTCATGCTTTGAATTATGGGGGGATGACCAAATGGAGGGAGGGACAATCTGGTGATCTCAGATAAGTTTTCATCATTGATCATTTTCAGGACTTAACCATTTGTTAATGGTTTTATATGATCCTTCAGACAGCGTTTTATGATCCTAGGGACAGTAAACTTAGATCCTTCAGGCAGTAGCCTGTTCTATGATCCAATAGGCAGAAAATCACATACTTGTCCAACGGCCTTTGAGGCCAAACCCTCATCTTCGATCATCGGGTAATTTTGAAACCATTTCCGAAATGTGGGGTCATCCCCAAGTTCATCATACTAATCTTATGGTCACCAAGCCTCGCTAACAGCCTTATCATCGCCAAATAACCATTTACAGCCAACACCAACACTAAAACAGCTACAACAGGGGATAAATCCCCTTTGATCAGTCACACACAAGGGCATGGTGCCCAGTTTCAGTCTTAGACGACCATGAAAGGGTATTGTGAAGCCTAAGGAGGGGCCATAGGTCACGGCAGAGGAAGATGAAGCCAGCCAGTCACGACAAGTGGGTCAAAAACACCAAGACAACCCGCATGTAAAGGGGAAGAGCTCTAATGGTCGTGGTCAAAGAGGAAAAATCCCTCAGACAGTTATTTCAAGGCCCAATAGGGGTGCAACGAAGTTCGCCGCCTCTCCCGGTGCTCAAAATCATCATCGCAGAAACTAGAGGGACAAAATTCACAATTTAAAAATCCCAAATTTAGAGAATCAGAGTGATTTTACCTCAAATCGTGGACTGAAGAAGAAATCGGGAAGACATCCAAACTCCAAAGCTTAATTCGAAACCAAATCCAGAGGAAACCCCAATTTTACTTTGAAAAACTTCACTTTTCCACAAAACCTAAGCCCTAGGGGTTAAATGGAGTTTAAATAGAGGAAGGAGGGGACCTGAGAAGCTCAGAGGGGAGCTAGGGCTTCTCTACGAATCATTCGGCCTCGAATCGAGGCGAGGACACGTCGGAACCCTAGAATTTTAGGGTACGGTGGAGGCGCAAGGCCATGCCACGCGGGAATGAGGTGGCGAGAGAGGGGGCCACGTGGAGTTCCTTTGACTCGAAGGAACAAAAAGAGAGAGAGATGTTAGAGAGAGAGAGGAGGGCGGCGGGGTTTTTTGTCGCCGCTGCCGAATCGTACGCGCGAGAAAAAGAGATCGGGGGAGAGAAAGAGAGGGGGGAGAGAGTAAGTGGATGTGGGTACACGTGGGATGAGGATTTTAGTGGGGGTAGATTTAAGTGAAAATGATTAAAACTGGGCTCTTTTTTGAGTGGGCTTTGAAAATGGGCCTTTACAGGCTTGGTGGCTTATCTGCTTGCTTGTGTTTGATTCGTTGGCTTTCCTTGCTTGCGGGTTTGGGGTCCCTTGCTGTTCTCGTGTTCGGTTGGCTTCCTTACTCGCTGTTTGGGCTTCTCTTGCTTTTTTTCTGGGGTTCGGCTCTTCCTTGCTTGCTGCCTTACTGTCTTGAGTAGTTGTTGCCAGTGTTCTAAATATCGGTCCGATATCCGATATATCGGCCGCAATATCGAAATTATCACTGGGCCGATACGATATAGGTTGTTTTAATGCGGTTTCCGATATTTGAGGAAATATCACCGATATATCTGGTTTAGGCCGATATTGCGGCCGATATTTCCTTTTGGAATATCGGCCGATATTAATTGTTTTTTAAAATTCGATCAGCGGGTCGGTCCACTGAAAAGTGTATCCGACCTGACCCAAATCTATTAGTTCAAACATAAGGCCATCGGGGTTTTGGGGAGAAAATCGCGAGTTTGCCCTAATCAACGCTCAGCTCCTCACGCTGCTCCGCTCCTCAAGCCTCTTCAATCAGCCCCAGCAATTGAAATTTTCTGGCAGAAGTCGATCGCAGTTCGTCGTCCGGTGTTCCATCCTTGCAAGGGAGGGTTTTCTGAGCAAGGTAAGTATCTGTTCCTTTTTTCATTTTTTCATTTTTTTTTTCAGTTTTTTGAATTGTTTTTCCACTTTTGGGGTTTTTGTCGATTGAGCTTCGACATACTGCGTTCAATCGTTGCAAGGAAGAGTTTTCCGATCAAGTTAAGTATTCGTTCTCTTTTTTCCATTTTTCCCCTTTTTTCATTTTTTGAATTTTTTCCTTTCAGTTTTGGGTTTTTAGTTGATTGAGTTTCGACATACGGCGTTCGATCTTTGCAAGGGAGGATTTTTCGAACAAGGTGAGTATTCTTTACCCTTTTTCATTTTTTTATTTTTTCATTTATGATTTTTTAATTTAGATTTTTACATTTATACAGTAGACTTATACATACTGGATGTTTTTTATTTTCAGTTTTTTTTTTCAGTTTTTCAGTTTATCATATTTGTTTTGCCACAATTGCCATCTGCATAAATGGATGCCCTCTGTCAAATAAATATATTTTATTTTAGAGTTGCAAGTTGCAACAGATTTACTTACTAATTTGACTGCAAGCAAAAAATGTGTTGAAGATGTGGAGTAATGAGGACTGGAGTAACAATCTGCTCACTTGAGGGGAATAGTTTTTGCCCCTTGGATCATTTCAGTTTTGGGTACTTTAAACAACACCTTCTATAGTTTATATTTTCTTAGATACATCTAAGCTTTTATTTGATATCATTTTTGAGTCTATGATATTTAGTCAATATATCTGATATTCATGTTTAACGAGAGAAGTCTAAGCAAAACCGACTTTTATTTGAGTTAGTATAATTTATATCTTTTTAGATACATCTATGCTGGCATATATTATCATTTTTAAGCCTCCGATATGACACTCCGATATTTGGTCAATATCCCCGTTATATCCCCGATATGCGCAATCCGATATCAAATTTCCTAGGCCGATACACGACCGATATCCGATATTTAGAACACTGGTTGTTGCTTGTGGCTTGGGCTTGGGCTGTTGGTTGGGTTCTATCCCTTCCCTTGCATGCGGTTTGGGATTTCTTTGCAATTGTATGGTTTATTGGTTTTCCCTGCCCCGCGGCCTTGGGCCCTTGCTAGTTGTTGAGTTGTAGCTGGCTTTCCCATTTATGTTTTGGGTTCTTGCTTGTTAGGTTTCGTAACTTCCCTTGCGCGGGACCGATGGAGCCTTTCACCCTATAACCAGCGCCCCATAAGCGGGCAAGAGTTGAAAGCCTACGAGAGTCGTAAGCTCAACGACAGGTAGTCCTGAGATGCAGTACTCCTTCAGGCTTGCTGATCGCCACCCGCACGGTTCGTCGCATCCCGCTATTTCGGGTCCCTGAGTTATTGATGGGCTCGGCTGGTTCCCTCGCTTTTTGGGTTCCGGTATGGTTTACTTGGAATCTGAACCCTCTGGCCTACGCCATCACGAGTTTGACTTTCGGGCTTTCTTATTCAAGTAATTATAATGTTTCTTCGTCTCTTGGTTCATTGCATGAAACAGTTGGGTGTTTTCATATCAATTTAGAGTTGGAATATCATGTCATGAGAAACATCCCTGCCTCTACTTTATCACATACCAGTGTCATTATCATGTTGTCTCATGAGCTTGCTAGTACCATGAAGTTTAATATTGTGATTAAATTGCGCAGTTTCTGGGTTATTACATGTACGACAGTGGACTATCTTGAGATTGACCCTTGACCTGACATGTTACTATGGTAGTGGACTTTCTTGACTCATGACAAGTTGACTCATTGCTTGGCTACGTAGTTTAGCTAGTATTAAACTTGACACACGACACGACACTAAAATTAATAAAAGGTTAATTTCTGCTTGACTCACCGGTTTTCGAAAAACTTATAATCGATGGAGTGCGGGAGCGACTGTGACCTGATCTACGGCCTCCAGGTTAGGGGACGTCCATCATTCAGATGGGTCCTGAGTCCGGAGGCAGACATGGACGTCTATCCTCATGGGTCCTGAAGCCCCCGTCACAAGTCACAGTGTTACAGCTCTTACAGTACAGTACTTTCTTCTTTTGGACTTAGCTCGGGGTCGCACCCTCGCGGTACAGGTAGCTCCCAATTGCACACCGTGCTCCCTTTCATAAGTCACGACCTAGGATTGGTTCACTTTAGTGAGTACCATCTTACAGTAGTTGTGGACATTTATTATTATACAATGTTACTTTTTTGTTTAGTACTATCATATCTGTGGCTGCCCTATCTTTTTTGTGCACCCTTACTTTTCTATCTTTTGTTTAGATATTATTTACTCTATTGAGCGTGGTGCGACTGCTGTTGCCCACTAGGTACGACGCACAGGATCATACTGAGACACTTAAGCATGAGGGGTCATTTTTCCCGTGCAGGACCTTTTGAGACTTGGGCCAGCGGCATGTGAGTGCTTTATTTACGTTTCAGCAGTATTGTAGATTTTACTGTCCTTGCCTGCTTTGTTATGAGTATTTCCTTCCTTTCTGCATTGCCCCACATTGACTTTACTGACACATGCGGGACTTGTGCACACTTGTTTCAATTGTGACGGCACCCGAAAAGTGGGGCGTTACAAGGAACTTGAAGCATATGCATTGTCAGGTTTAATGTGAGGCACATGCTTTGTGTGTCAGATCTGTCTGGCATGAAGCATGCGTCTTTGTTGACGGTAAGGAAAGTTAATAAAAATAGAAATAGATAAGTTGACAGTAGAAAGGCTGTTCATCTACTCTATACCTTATCCCACCTTTGTTGTAGTTTGAGGGCCTTCGAAGATGGCCAACTGACGACGTCTTTAAGTGAGTTGATATTTAAATTTCTAACTTTTGAACTTCTGGTTCATTTCTTCTCTTTCTATTTCTTCTCTCTTTTAGATCTCTATTTCGATTTTTTATAGTTTATTTTTATCATACGGTTCTCACTCTCCCCCATCATGTTTTACGCTCTTACTCTTTTTCATTCCTTCCTTCTTTTCTCTCCAGCTCTCACCCTCTTTTCTGTTTGAATATCCTCTATCATTCTCTTTCTCAATGTTTGTTTCTCTTTATTTTTAATTAAGCACAATTATATTAAGACATGAAACTTGAACTTGATTATTTTGGTATGATATTTATTCTTTCATCAAGACTCCGCAATCTCAGTTTGCTTTTCCGAAGTGTTTTAGTGATCATATTTTGTTTGTTACAATGTCCCAAACCTACCAATAAAATCAAAAGCATGTTAAAATTTTGTTAAAATGTTGTTGATCCATATTTATTGTTACATGTGTTTAACTGTTACATTTGATGCTTATATGATGTTAATAATAATACAAATAATGTTAAAAAACATGAGGCTTATGCCTCGCTTCATAGGAAGGCCCAACGCCTCTCGTTGCGCCTCCACACTTCTAAACACCGAGTTCTATAAGCAAACTCAGTTTGAATCTGAAATTATCGTGAACATGTCTGAAAATATAGTGAGAATATGGAAGAAATGAGGAATTTGTTTAGCATGATTGGATATACCCTATCCAAAATATTTTAGATTCCATTTTTCAAGTGGATAGGGATAACCCAAAGGATTGGCTTGTTTGGCTCTCAAATTTTGACTCTTATTCTAAGGATTACAGCCCAAAAACACTTTGGGGGATTAATCAAAGAGGTCTTGAGTCTTGACCTTTCTTTCTATATTCTAAAGCTCTCTTGAATACAAAGCTACCTTTTTAGCTAATGATATTATGGTTTGTGCTGGAGTTAGTGGGCATTCAGAAGAACCTTTTGGATTTAATCCAAAAGAGTCTCACATTTTGGAAAACAGGTGCAATCAAATGCATTATCATACATAATTGAACTAAAGTTATTTTTATCCAAACAAGCCCTTAATTAAGGTGAGATGTTGGTGATCTTTCTTGTTATATAATTTTCGATTGGTGTTTCAAAAATTAGAGGCATATACTGATTCCAAAATTTATTCATTGTAATATTGACTCGCCATAAAATAAGACATCCCCTCTTTACTTTTATAAAACCCGAATGGAAACAGTCTAGGAGGCTGTATATGCAAAATAATTGCATGCCATTTTCTTAAATACAATAAGAAATCACTGACATAAGTGATACTAGTTTGGGTATAGTTCACAGAATTAGTAACTACTAGAAATTTTTCTCAGGTTTTTAGTAAGTAGACAATCAAAATATCAAAGCTCTTATCAGACTCAATTTTACAACCCAAGCCTTTGATTTAGTTATTGTCGATGACATGTTAGGTGAGGCACTATATATTGTCTGACGTGCCAGTATAACACCTGATAAAGGCACTTCACAGGTGAATTATACTAGTATTTTTATTGTTTCTTTAAGTAACTTGCTCATGTCTTTTCATAGCTTAAAAGTTTCTAACACGTTGGGAACCCATTGGATGTCATGCTGTGAATATGCCTCTTAATTCTTACACAAGAAGGCAGATGAGAATTAGGATGTGGAAATTGGAGAAGAAGAAATTAATGATTTGTTTTGGTTGTAGGCCTCTCACAACAGGAATCCGACGGTTACTAACGCCAATGTCTCTCATGATTGGATCCTTCGGACCTCATGTCCATGCAACCAAGCCCACTCTCACGTTAGATTTTAAATGGATGCAAATAAAGTTTACAGAATCTAATTTTTTATTTAATAACTCAGCATAAGTAAAAAGTAGAATGCAACATTATATTTATCTGCAAAATAAAAGATTAGTTTGGCTCATACACAAACTCTTAAATTGACTCAAATAAAGACTCCTAAATAAAATAAAAGAGGTTCTTAGACTGGGAAACTCAAAAAATACTCTTTTAAAAATAAACTCAAAAAAGTACTCAAATTATGGAATCTAAAAATATTCAAAGACTATAAAGATAAACTTTAAAAGATTCAAATACTAATTTGAATCCAAATTAGAATGAGATCCACATCATTTTTCTCAGCTTTGAAAACTTCCCTTGGTGAATAGTGGTAATGGAGCGCAAATTGGCAATATTTACCAATGTTCAGTTGTTAATAAAGACTCGTTCACTAACTTTGAAATGAGCCAAAATGTAAATATATAGATAATGATCTTTAGGATGATATTCGAAGATTATCAAAGAAAGGTAAACATGAAATTTGATTACTAGTAGTTTGCGGCAAATCAGGGATGACGAAGTCGATGTGCTCAACTAGATCTAATGCGAGTTTGGGTTCAATTTGTATCTCAACCACATGCTCAGAATTTGTACCGAGCTCTAGCTCAGGCTTTATCCATGGCTCAGGCTTGAGCTTATGCTTGGACTTGGCTTAGGCAGAACTTCTTTGTATGGGAAATTCTGGGATGCAGCAGGATGTCCAGAGATGTTTATTGGATCGGGACGAGGAGGGATATAGCCCAGATGGTGGCAAATTGTGACTTCTGCCAATGTCACAAATGCTTAAAGATGGCTCCTATAGGATTACTACAACCACTTTCTTTCCATGACATTATCTGGTAGGAGATCACCATGGAGTTGATCGAAGGGCTACCGAGATCAGATGTATTTTCAGTCATACTTGTTGTTGATCTCCTCAGTAAGTATGCCCATTTTGTGACTCTTCGGCACCCCTATACGGCAGCGACGGTGGCGGCGGCTTTCATGAAGGAGATATTACAATTATTTGTTCAATCAATCGACCATTTCATGAAGATTGTTTCATAAAACTGGTTAACATCATTCGACAAGGATTAACCATGATGTACTATAAGATGTTGCAGTGCAGAATGGTTCTGCATGCGAAATGATGCACGAAAATTATAAATTCATACATCAAGATATTGGATACGAAACTTACCTCTAACAATTTTGAATGCCAGCTAACTGTGACCTATTGGTGTTAAATAAGCTCATAAAGGGATTGTTCACGAATTATTTATGATCAATATAACATTTATAAATATTCTACACCTAATATACCATCTAAACTATATACTTGCCAAATCAGGTACTGCTGGATTACTTTTCAAATGCTGCTGAAAATTGAACGGAAGTTAAAATCTGTCCTCAAAATCAATTTTATGCTAAAATCACAGGGCCTGGGTAAATGTTTTAGCCCTGACTTCTCTTATAGAACCACCTATATGTATAAAAGGATAAATTTTAGGCTGTATATGCAGCTGAACAAATTTATTCCATCATCTTCTACGTTTAGAGATCAAATAACCCATCAAAATTCAAAACCCTAAGTCTAAGAAGAAAATATTCTAATAAGTGAACATGTAAATTGTCATTAATAAAGAGAATAACATTTTGATACGATCCTTGAATTCTATAAACTAAATATTTGCCTTGTAAACCTTTTTTGTTTTTTCTCTTTTTACTTCTTGCGTCTACCGTTCTCCCGTCTTTTTAGCTTTCGGTTATTTTTTGTTGCAACAGCTAATAAAGCTGGGTATTGTAGTGATTCTTTTGTATCACTATAACAACACAACTAGGGTTAGTGGACTAATTACACTAATTAGCCACCAATTAGTATAATTTAAATAATATAATATATTTAATACTATTTCGTGTTTAACCTTATTTGAAATCATTATTTGCAAAAATAATCATATACAATTTTAAAAATTAATTATTTAGCATTTATTTAAAACTTATGATATTACAAGGTCTATTCATGATTGAGTGCTTCAAATTGTGTTTATTTCATAGGCCTTTTGATCAGAATCCTACATGGATGACTTAGCTATATATATTTCTATATATTTAACTAGTATTCTTTTTAATTATTTTGGAATTTTAGTGTTTTCTTTTAGTGGGATTTTAGACTTCCTTTTATTTTATTTTATAGCCAGATCTTTGAAAGGCAGGCTCTTTTAGTGTTCTAATTAGTATGGAATTAGTTTTCTTATGATTTGAGTTATGTTTTCTTATAAAAAGGGATTTATACCTTCCTTTGTAATGGGAGAATTGATTAGTGAATAATGACATTTTGGTGGTTCAATTAGTTTTGTGAGAAACCCTTGTTATTCATGTAAATCTCCTTGCATGTATGGTGTTTGAATTGCTGAGTGATTTTCCTATGTGTGAGAAATTGATATTTCTCGTTGGATTTTGTTTATCAAACACTAATTCCATTCCAAATCCCCACCACAAACCCTAGTCAATTCAGCATCCTTATCAGAAAGTAGATACCACTAAGCTGAACTTTCAGCTCTTAGAAGAGAAAGAATTCGATAGCTTGTGGGCAATGCCAATGATTAAAATTAAAATAAAGGGGGTCAGTTTTGGATATTTGATGGCAATGGAATGCACGTTATCTCAAGCTTCATGGTGATGACTTGTATAATAGTAGGCTTCGGAATAAAATCAACCGTGAATAAAGTCAAAGTAGTGGAACATGCTTGGGCTTGTCTTGTGCTTTAATATGCACTACTTCTCAGCGCATTGCCTTAAAAATGAACGATACGAAATATCGTCTAAGCTTTTCTAAACTTCACTCACCCGAAGGATATCATGCATTTTGGCTTCATGGTATGGAATATTAGTGCCATTATTTGAAGTCACGTGTATCGGGACGTTTCATGAGTTTGCCCTCAATCAAAGTTAATTGAATGATCTGGTGCATAAATATAATGTCCCATTTTTAAATATTAGATCAGCTGTCACCATCTCTCTCCTATATTCTTTTCTCTCTCTCTCTTTTTCTTTTTATGTTTCCGTGGCCCAGCCCATCGGCCCCACCCTACCCTCACTTAAATCACCTTCACGTGCGATTCGCATACTCCAAGCTCCCGATCCCTCTTTCTCCCGATCTTTCGATGGCGACAAAAACCCTCGCCAACTCCATCTCTCTCTCTCTCTCCTTCATTTCCTTCGGCGAGAAAAAACTCGCAGCAGCCCGAGGCTCTCCCTCCCTCTCTCTCCACCTCATATGATAGTTGTCACAGCCTGACGATCCATCATACCCTTAAATTGTGCGGTTTCGACACGAAATCTCATTAACCCGGTGCTGATATCCTTTGTGGCAAAACCACGACTTCTATACCTCCTCATGAGCTCCACATGCCCTCTCTCTTTCCCTCTTAAAGTACCCTTGAATTTCTAGGGTTTTGGTTTTCAAATGAAAAATAATTTTCAAAAGCTTGCTTGAGTTCGGATTTGGTGTTTGGTTTTCTTCTCGGTCCTAGCAGCTGCAGTCGCTCAACGGCAAGGCGGTGTAGATCTCTGGCGTTTGGTAAATCACTTTAATTCTGGATTTTTGGTTTTAAATTCGGTATTTTTACGCAGTCGTGGGCTTGGTGGTGACCCTTGTTGCCGTCTCGTACTACTGATGTGGTTGTTTCCTTGATGTTGTGCTGTCGTGGCTTTTGGCTTGGGCTTTACCCTCTATCGTGACTGATTTGAGCTCCCAAGCCCTTGGCCGTAATTGACTTGGGGGTTTACCCACTTTACCATGATTGCCCCGGGGGGTTACCCCTGCTGTGAATGACCATGGGCTATTTGCCCTTCCACTATGACCCATATGATCCCCCTTGCCCCGTCGTGGCTCCTTTTGGTCATTGCCATTGATGTTGGGTCTTGGTTGATGTTAGTATTGGTGTTGGCTGTGTAGTTGGAACTCGGATTTTGTCCTGTGGTGTCGGACTTAGGTTGCTCAATGATTGTTAATGATGGTTTTTCCAATTGAGTCATGTCGGATCATATGAAAACCATGAATATATGATTACGACTCTAAAAATGATCGATGATGAGAACGCTCTGAGACCACATTTGTCCTTCCCCCCATTGCCAATCCCTCCAAATTTCCGTTCTGATATCGTTCGTTACATGCTCTCCAGGTTAGACAATTTTACTAATTACTGCATGTTGTTCAGCTTAGACTCTTTTATCACTTGCTATATGCTTAGTCTCTTCTGTCGTTGCTACATGTTTTTCATATGCCACATGTTCCATGATTAAATTGTTATATCACATGTTGCATGTTATATGTTTTATCACTTGCTACATGCTTAGTCTCTTCTGTCGTTGCTACCTGTTATCCATATGCTACATGTTACATGTTTAAATTGTTATATCACATGTTGCATGATGCATGTTTCATATTTCAATTGTTATATCACCTGTTGGATGCCATTGCATGACATCAAAAATGGTAATATGTTAGATGCCCGATGATATTAAAGTGATTTCGCCATATCTTGATGCTGGCATATCTTGTTGGAATATTGGAATGTCATGTTGGCATATCTTGATGGAATATCCTGATAGAATCATGAAAATATGACTGGATTTAATTACATGCATGCCAAGATATTAGCTAGCTTTCGATATGGCCCTGAACCTGACTTATTTCATAATTCATGTGTAACCAAATAAATACTACCAAATTAGAATAACGCGTGTTATATCACAGAGACACTGAGAGATATACACTCGATATACACTTAGCACTTCGGACCCACCAGGAGTTTGGGGGTAAATCATATTAGTGACAGTACGGAAACGACTGGATCCATACTTCTGTTTAAATGAATATTGTTTAAATGAGTATTGCCTGAGTATTGCCGGAATAAATTTGTCCCTTCCTGTTGTTATTGGTCAAATGAGTCATCCACTTCCTGTTGTTATTGTTGGGCTTTAGCCTGGGTGAGCGCTCCCGTGGTTAAAGATGGACTCCAATTTGCTTACTGTATTCTCTAGTATGATTCACAACTTAGGATTGATATAACTGTTATAATAATGATAGTATAACCTTAAACTTTAAACTGTGTTACATGCTTGTTTTGTTTATTTGCTTCCAGTTTCTGCCTGCTAGTTAGTTTTAATTATGCTCGTATAACTGTTTAAATTGTCAATTCTAGAATTACCGTGACTTACCATTGACTGCTAGATACTATTCGTTTTGTTGCACCGTCAGGTGCTGAGACAGAGCCAGAGGAGGTCAGAGCCAGAGGAGGTCCCCACCTTTGAGGACACATACTTTACCGTAGAGACGGCAGTCTTCTGATCTTGAGGTTGTATGCAACCTTGATAGATCTTCTTTTTGTATTTTGATTGTATGTAGTATGATGTAACCAAATTTGTAACTTCACATGTATAAATGGAATTTTCATAAGCATTTTTGTGCATCTCTGCTCGTGGCCTAGATTGTTTTTACTAGTTAACTGCAGGACTAACCGGTAGGACTTGTGAATTCTTGCGAAAAACAGCCCGTGTTGCGGGGCGAGAATAAAAGGTGGACTTAGATGTTGAGGGTCTAATTCCAGATAATAGAGCATGCGTATTCTTTATAATTAGGAGATGATAGGAATTATAGTT